>CM040403.1:11183353-11450853 GCA_022702515.1 Ilyophis sp. 1 JC-2022 | reverse complement strand
TCCATTACTGCTGACCGGCGTTAAGCACCGCTTCCAGGACTCAACCATTCTCATGTTCACTTAACATAAACCCAACATGGATCACTAAGGATACTGTGCTAAAATGGGATAAAAAATATATTCCTGATCTCAGCATAAGCGTACTTTTAATTGTGTCCTAAGGGTGAAGTTCGTAGACCTGGGGTACTGTTTTTAAGATGGAATCAGCATGTTTACAGCACACCAAAGACAGGATATACAAAGTGTTCTGGTTCTCCCAGATTTGCGGACACAAATAAGTGGACCCTAAGTGTGTTTACCCGCGGAGAGATGAGCGGAAGCACGCATGGAGCTCGGGGCAGATCGGTGGTGCTTGTTTGCGCTGTGTATCAGGGTCCATGGGGGCGATTTCACAGGGAGGGTCTGACCTTAAAAGCCCAGGTTTGGACTCAAACTCAGTGTGCACAGGGCCCTCTGGCTGTAGTTCCACTGAACCCCCAGCTGTGCTGTGAGGAGGGGGAGGTGTTCCTGTGAAGGGGGAGCCACTCACATTGCTAAAACCCCCTGGAATGACGCAATCTGTGTAAATTAGGAAGGTGGGCGCGTGTACCACAGCCAGGTCCTGCCCTCTGTGTGTGCGTGTGTGCGTGCGTGCGTGCGTGCGCATATATGTTTGTGTGTGTACCTTTGTACATATATATGTGTGTGCGTGCGTGTGTGAGAATGTGTGTTGTGTGTTTGTCTGAGAGAGAGAGTGTGTGTGTGTGTGCACGTGTGGAATACGGCCGTAGTTGTGCTTTTATTTAATGACTCTGCTGTTGTGTGTGTGTGCAGGAGAAGGTCCTGGAGCAGCAGCAGCAGGAGCGGGACGAGCAGAGCTTCCAGCGAATGTGCCTCTTCTGCAACGATGAGTTCACAGGGAACAGGTATCTGCGTATGCTCGCTTCAATGGGGAGTTCACAGGGAACAGGTATCTGCATATGCTCGCTGCAATGAGGAGTTCACATGGAACAGGTACCTGCACACATTCGCTGTAATTGGGAGTTCACAGGGAACAGGTACCTGCACATGCTCACTGTAACAAGGAGTTCACTGAAACCGGTATCTGTACACGCTCGCTGTAACGCAGGGAATGATGGTCTGTGTCTGGCAGAGGACGGCCCACAAATACAATCGGATATTTTACATTTTGCATTTGGATAGAAAGGAAAAAATCTGGGGTTAAAAATGTTATGGGGGGTCCCTACCCAGCCACAACCAGAAGCCACACAGAATACAATCAAAACTCAAAAAAAAAAAAAATTCTCACCCTTGAAATATGTAAACTGTTGTATTTCAACTGACGCAGATAGTTTGAGGATTGCTGACAGCCAAGAAAAGAGGAAAGTTGACTTGCTTGCCCTCAGTCTGATGTGGCAGCGCGTCGGTCTGGCAGGCTGGGGATCACAGTGCGGCTCACGCTTAAGTGCTGTCTGACACCGGGGCGAAATTAAACCACTTTGTTGCACTTTGACAGCCTGATGCTCGGAGACACAGGGCACAAGCCAGAAAGCCGTTCTGGAATGTGCGTCAACACCCGCGTATTGCTAAATGAAATGCATTTAATATTGTACCTCTTACACTGCTGCTGCTCTCCTTACGCTCCTGGTAACACACCTCCCCACGCTATTGCAAACGGGTCGTGCGCGCGCGTGCAGATCAGAAATGACCAAAATACATATTTCCCTTGACTTCTGCGGCATATTGAAAGTCCCCATGTTAATAACCTCAGAGAATAAAAGAATACATTATAAAGCTGAAAGGTTAAAGCGAGACATTCCCAGCGAGGAACGCCAGAGCCTGTCAGGCCTCTATAGCGAGCGTGAAACGGCGAGGACTTGTTTTTTTTTAAGCTTGCATGGATGGAAGCGGAGATGAAAGGTTGAGCGCAGCGGCTTTTGATCAATTAAAATCCCAGTTAGAGGCTCCCCTTGGGGAAGGATGCGACTGAGTGGCAAGCAGCGTTTGCGGAGGCGTCTGCTTTAATGTCCTCCGCAGTGGAGCCACCGCTGCCCGGCTCTGATTAAAATGCCAGCGAATGAGCCGAGGCCTACCCCTAATGCACCGCCATCAGGGAGGCGTTTGCCCCCGAGCCCCTGGGCCTGTAGGTTACTCAACAGACCCGGCGTTCTGCAGGACTAGCCAACATCACCACACAGATGGACACTCTACAGCCAAATTCTGGCCACCTACAGCGCAGCCAATTTACCAGGCAGGGCTATACAGCGCCCATCAAAGAGAGGAGCGTTACAACTGACACACACCGCGGTGGAATCCATATGCTAATTCCGCTGCACAATAAGGACTTATTTTATTAGCTAAATGAGGCGTAGGACAGTTGCACGTGTTACGTTCTCCAGGTTGATTTAGAGATTAAGATAAAGGAAAAAAATAATATGTTCATTTATATAGCAGCTTTCCAGCAGCGCAGCAAAAAATGCTTCACAAAATATATAAATAATGAAAACAAGGGCCAGACAGTTAACACAATCCAAGAGAATAACTTTATGGATTCTCTCTGGATAGAATGTTATGGATTTTTTATGGATAGAATGTTATAGATTATTTATGGATAGAAGGTTATGAATTCCCAATGGGTAGAACTTTATGGGTTCTTTATGGATAGAACATTATGGATTATTTATAGATGGAACGTTATGGGTTCTTTATGGATAGAATGTTATAGCTTATTTTTGGGTAGAACATTATGGGTTCGCTATGGATAGAATGTTATAGATTATGTATGTGAAAATGTTGCTCTGTTACATGCCTACATGAAAGCAGGTAAAGTCGTGCTTTGTAAAGTGTGCTTGCCTTTCTCTCTGCAGGTCTTTCCTCCTGAACCACATGGCCAGGGATCACTCATTCAACGTGGGTCTGCCTGACAACATAGTGTACTGCTCAGAGTTCCTCAACGCCTTGCAGTCTAAGCTCGACAAGTAAGACTCCCTATCGAAGGTGAAAGGTGAAATGCTGAGTGAGACAGTGTCGGGTCATGTTCAGTCACGCCAGCTGTCCAAAGCCCACACAGATAATGAATTTATCTGTCAAACTACCGCAGTCCACTGAAGATTTGGCAACTTTCCCCAATGGGGAAAATTGAAGTGTAAACAAATATTTACAATAACTGCCAACAATATTATGATTTTAAATCTTAAGATTGCAGAATGCTTTGGTGCCCTTGGGTAAACTTGTTTACTTTTTTTGTCATTTTGAGTGATCTATGAATGGGATTCAGCCGTTGAGCATCTTTGACACAAAGGAGCGTAACGTCCGCAGACGAGCCCGTTTCTGAGCTCCAATGCGCACGTTATTTACTGCCACGGCCTCCCTCGCGCTCCGATAAAAACAACACGTTCGTCCTCTGCTCATCCGGCCGCGTGAACGGCAGGGCGTGGCGGTGTGTCAGACTGATACACGCTGTCTGTCCCGCAGAGCTTCATCTGCATTCATGTCACATGGGCCACGCTGGGCGCGCTCGTTTACAGACGCCCGGTAACCTCTCGGTCACATGACGGGAGGAGACGGGGAAGGGCGTGACATCGCCGCCTGTCACCGCTGCATCAGAGCGGACAGGTTGGCAGCCTCCCGCCGTCAGGGCCAGGTTTAAATCGAGTGAAAACTCCGCCCGGCTGCTACGTCGCCTACCGAACGGGAGCCCCTAATCGAGCGCGCCCCTATCTTAAGCGGATAGCTGGAGGTGCCAGGTGAGTGGGTGGGGCCAAGCAGGGAGCGTTTAGGTGATGTGACAGCTGTCTGAGAGTTTGCCCCTGCACAGTAAAATGTTCAGTGTTAAATCAACTCTTACAGAGTACATACGGTCCCTATTGGACTCATATTATAATTTAATGAACACTGGACATTTTACTGTGTCTGCTCTGTAACCCACTTGGTAAACACACACACACACACACACACACATATATACACACACACACACACACCACAGAAGCATCGGTTCCTGGTTCCAAAAGTAAGACTGACTTTTGTTATGAGTTTGTTTTGGGGTAAAATAAAATGCACTTCTCATGCACTCCCCATAAGAACCATTCCCGAAAAATAATTTCACATTTATGTTCATTTTTTGAGGATGTCATGATTATAGCTCGTGTCAAGTTCTTCCCCCAGTTAATGTCTTTCCTTTCCTTTTTGTTTTTGAGTAAAAACACTAAATTTGTCTTTCAAGCGCATAATGCAGTCACGCATAATAGGCTGTGTCAATCAATAAATAATGTTTCAACACCATCAGTTGCTCTGAATATCAATCGTTCTGCTATGGCATATCTGCCTGTTTTTTATTTAATTATTTTCTTTTTTTTAAGAAAGAGCTCCCCCTTGTGTCCAAACATGTAATTGTCAGTCCTGTGGCTGTGTTTTTGGGGCTGTTTCAGTCTTCAGTGTCTATACTGTGAGAGGACCTTCAGAGACAAGACCACCCTGAAGGACCACATGAGGAAAAAGCAACATCGCCGGATAAACTCCAAGAACCACGAATACGACAGATTCTATGTCATCAATTACCTGGTAGAACAGTTCATCCGCGCCCACGTGCATTATCTAAACGTCCTCTCCAGATTTCACATCTGAAGACCCTGTGCAATCAAAGTCATACATTTTCTTCATCGTTATATAATATGCAAATACTATGATATTAATCCTCTTTTGTTCAACTGTTTTTCATTTACATTTATTATACATACAAATCTATAAATTTTAAGGTTGGTGTTTTTCATAAATCCACCATTCATAAATATGCTATACTAATTAACGTGCTGTCCGTTAACAGCTGGTGAGCGTTTTGAGAGAACACTTGTAGGTGAGACTCAAGTCAGTTTCTTCAAAGCAGAATTGCATGAAGCCCCTTGATATGGCATTTCTTGGCTGTATTTCTTGCCTATTTAGTAACCAGTGGAGTTCTGGCAGGTTTATGAACGTCTCGTTATTCTCCGCACACACTCTCTCGGTCGATTTTCCGAACCGCTGCTCTCAAGGTGAATAGATTTGATGAAGTTATTTCCAACAGGCAGTATCTGACTTGTCTACTGGTCAAAGCTAAATCCCACAGGTATGATTGTTAAGCTCTATTTGATTCATAATCACATACGCTGGCCCCTCGGTGGTCCTCAGAGGGGACTTCACTGGCACACTGGTGCAGGGGCGCTGCCAGGGATTTTGGGCCCCTGTAAAAAGATCTCACATTGAGCCCCACCACCCCCCCCCCCCCCCCCCCCCCCCATCCGTGCACAATATTTTGAGGGCCCCCTGTAAGTCAGGACCCTTGGAATTATCCTAACGTCACGCCCTATACGGCACCCCTGCACTGGTGTCCAAAGCCTGGTCACAATTCTGACATTGATTTCTATGTATTTAATTAGTGATGTGTTGTAGTGTATGTACCTGTGTTCATTTTGAGACCGGAGTTAAAAAAGAAAATAATAAAAAATGGTAGTTTCTTTTTTTTAACCAGTATATCTGGCACCCTTCATGTTTTCCTGTAACTTAGGAACTGGGAAAGACGTGGGAAGAGGTGCAGTCGGAGGATGACCGTGAGATGGTGGATGACCAGGAAGAGTAAGGATTACTGCTGCTTTTTTTTCAGCTAAATAATAAATAACACTCAACAAGGGGCTGTTTATGTCCAATTCCCACCCCAATGTCCCCTAACCGCGTTCATGGAACAACCCCACTGCACAGGACACAGGGGTATCTTACCTCAGTGCAAACCCATGGCTTAACTGCTGCTCAGGTACAGGAAGCGTAATGGAATGGCCATTGCTCTGCTTTCTCCTCAGCGATTGGTCAGACTGGCAGGCCCACCCTGTGTGTGCTGTCTGCCTCTTCTGCGAGCACCAATCAGAGACCATGGACAAGATTTACACACACATGCAGGTACTGCTGATCGGAGTAAAGATTTATGCATAAATGCAGGCATGGCCAATCATAGGGGAATGACAAACCAAAAGAGAGATACGGAACTGTGTACCACATACTTTGTGTCAGGTGGGACGTATTTACTGCACGTACTGGCTCATCGCTGATAGTGGAATGCCTTGTTTTTCATTACAGGAAAGTCACGGCTTTGATCTCCAAAAGTTAAAAGTGCAGCTCGGTGAGTAGGGCTTGTGCATACACTGAAAGGGAAGATGTACTACATCAAGGGTGTCAATCTCCAGTTCTGGAGAGCTGCATTGTCTACTGGTATTTGTAGTTTTCTTTCAATCAGCAGCCAATTAAGGCTTTGAGAACAATATGTGTGGACTCTTTAGCCAATCAATGCCTTATATTAATCACTTGTACTGAAACACACCGAAAACCAGCAAACAATGTGGCCCTCCAGGACTGGAGTTTGACACCCCTGTACCAAATGCACACTACGATGAACTCGTACTCATAATCTCAATAAGATAAAATTGAATAATAATCCTAATACTACAAATTCTTTATTTAAAATTTTTTTACAGCATCCTTTGCGTCTTTTCAAAAGATGCCAGAGAGGAGAAGACAAAAAGTATCCAGGTTTTGTGTATTAGTGTGCAGTACATAACAGCAGGCTGCAGATTGATGATTGCTTGTGACCCACCCCAGATCTCAGGTTTTACCAGCAGGTGAAACTGGTGAACTACATTAGGCGGGAGATCCATCACTGCCGTTGCTATGGTTGCCAGGAGAGGTTTGGCTCTAAAGCCGAAGTCCTCAGTCATCTGATAGAGGCGTCTCATGTGATGAAATTACCTGGGAAGACCAGCTGGGACCAGTCTCAGTACGTATCCTTCAGCTGCTGTCCACAGCCGGGGCAATTGCCTATTTTAATGCTTCAACTTTTTAGCAAAGCACATCAGAAACACACAGGATCCCTGAGAATTGTCATTGAAACATGTTTACGAACCAAAAAATAGTTGTTTTGAAAGACGTTTGAAATTCTGTTATTAGTGAAAATAGATGTGTGGATAATCGGCAGGTTTTTTCTGGTGTCTAACTGGATAAGGTATTTAAAAATACATATTTGACATTATCAGCACAATTTCAGTCCACATTAGTAGAAGTGGTCGTAGTTATAGTTACGGTTACTCTCTGTCTCTCTTTCTGTTGCGGTTACTCCCTCCCTCTCTCTCTCTCTCTCTCTTTCTCTGTTAATGCGTTTTAATAAAGGTAGAAATAATAATTTGATTCCTCTCACACCCGTTAGGTATTACTTCCCGACCTATGAAAACGACGCCCTCCTGTGCGGCCTGTCGGACAGCGGGAGCGACTCTGAACCTGTGGGCCGGAGCAGAGGGGTCCCGGTGATCGCGGAGGACGATTCGGACCTGCGAGTCCTGAGGAAGACCAGCGTTCTGAACCAGCTGCTGAAGAATGGCCGTGGCTTCACATAGGCGTGGCTCCATTTAGTCATGGCTGCATGTGGGCTTGGCTCCACATAGGCGTGACTCTACTTGGCGTGTTCCACGCGCTACACGACCAAAGCACAGCCTTCATTTTCAGTCTCTGTCCACTATCACACCTGTAAATAAATGGTACACGACCTGCAGTCTCTCTATCAGAGGGAACACACAATTAAATAAACGAACATCACAGATAATGATGCTTTTTTTTTTTTCTTCCTTTTCTATCAATTGTGGAAAGGACCAGTCATATTCACCGGCCGCGCCCATCGCTGTAATCTACAGTGTGAGTTAGCGAGGGGCGCAGTCTAGCACTGAAACGTGTGATGTGAAGCGGCTGCTTCTTTCCACATGGCAGTCCACAATCTGAGCCGGCAGACTTGGTTCAGAGAATGCAGCTTTAGCAAGTAGACTGTGCACCTACCTGACCAGCAGGGGTCACTAGTGAGGCTAACCTGCTGACTGAATCCCAGGAGGAGCCTCCCAGCAGCGCCCCCTACAGTGCACACATTAATATTACAACCGCCTGAGAGAGCATGGGATTTGAACTCGCCACCTCTGACGTGCTAAAGCCCCTTCATCTCAGACCCGCAACACAACGGTAATTACAAGGACCTGCACGTCACAGTGAACACGACAAGTGTGGAAAAGCACACAAAGTAAAGAGAGCGTTAAAGGACCAGCGTTCAAATCTCTGGTTTTTAAATCAGTAGATGGCTGGCTCAGTGCAGTACTCTATTTAATAAAGAGACCACTGGGCTTGTTCATCATAAACGTTGCCTCCCAGTGCCAAACAGAAACACTTAGAATGGAAGACTATTTGATTCTGTATTCTCATTAGGACTGCTGTGATTACTTGATTTCATCGCAACCCCCTCTCCACACCACGGTTTGTGTTGTGTGAGTTTCAGTGTGAAGAAATGGCGCCCTCTGCTGGAGATCTATAGATGGTTTACAGCCATTTTCTATGGTTAAGCAGGTTGTGGTGCTGGAGAGTGGAGAGGAGGATGAAGCAGCTAGCAGGTAAGTGGGGAGTGGGATCCCCTGAGTGCTCCCCCCCCCCCCAAAGGACAGAAGGGGGTGTTGGAGAAGAGAAGGGATCATGTGATTGGAGTTACCCCACAAATTCACAAACAACTCCACATGTTCGCAAACAACTCCACATATTCACAAACAACTCTACATGTTCACAAACAACTCCACATGTTCACAAACAGCACATATTCACAAACAACTCCATATATTCACAAACAACTCCACATATTCACAAACAACTCCACATATTCACAAACAATTCCACATATTCACAAACAGCTCCACAAAGAGTGATAGTGCACTGGACCCAAACAAAGCCTCCAGTGCTTTTTTTATCATACATTTTTTTAATTCCAAGAGACAGTATTGGAAAAAAAAATACACACCCACCCACACTGAATGTGCAGCATCCCACAGAGATTATAATGTACCTTTTACAAGTCAGGTTAAGTCTGGCTTTCCAGCCTACTTTCTAATCACAGAGACACAAAGATACCAATGTTCTCTGTGCGTGTGCAGCAGCGAGTGGCGGGTTCCCCTGGGGAGCAGAGCGGTTATTTGTCAGCCTTGGAGCTCTGCGCAGGAGTTACGTGTTGAGCGGCTTTGCCCAGGACCACCTGTCGGATGGATGAGCCGAACTGGAGCGTGCTCAGCGTCTCTGCCACGTTCTTGGGCTCCGGGCTGACATTCACAAACACACAGGCCTGCAGAGAATAGACGAGCACAGTGCCGTTAGGAAAGTGACGTGCGGATACGAACGTGCACGTCAGAGCACTGGTTAACAATGCCGGATAACGCCACAATCAATCAATGTCAACACTCTTTGCTATCGGGGCTTGTGTTCATAAAGGTTGGTGGTTGGAGTATGAGTGCTGATCTGGGATCAGATTTAATCTTCATCACATATGGATAATATGGGCAGTGGAAACATGACCCGAGATCAGTGCTCCTGCTCTTGAGTTGCCTTTATGAACACAGACCTGAATGCTGTCGTCGTAAATTCAATGTTTACTGTACGAAACTGTAACCTGCATGCCTACAAAGTGTAACTGCCAATCTATCTAAACTGAAACAAACCTGATCAGACAGATTTAATGAGAAGGAAAATTATGCGCAGAGGTAAGAAATGGAGGAACACAAATCCAAGCTGACGAAGTGCAGATAAACAGAAAATACTGAACACAAGGTGTCAAACACAGTTCCCTCCAACGTAACATTGGACCTGTAATAGTGATGTGCAGTGCCTCGGTGACCATGGGGAATTCTCAGAGTCGGTGATTATAGAACTCAGCTGGACAGGAAGATTAAATGTTACCTTGGCGTCTCCGCTGAGACACGGCTGCAGTAGGTGTGTGAGCTTGGAGTTTCTGAAGGGCACGTGAAGGGCGTTGCATTTGAGAGCACTGAAGACCTGGGCAGGGGGACAGCAAAGCACAGCTTCTCAGAACTTTATCAGCAAGGTACAGAACTGCCATTAAGCCATTTCATAGTGGGTACTTCAGAGGTTACATCTATATCTGGAATGGGATCGTCTGGAGAATACAGTCCCACTCAAGCAGGTATCTGCTGGTCATTGCAATTAACATGTCTGAAAAGCAGGTGTGTGAGGGGGCAGGAGGGCGGCCATTTTGTACGAAGCAGGGTTGAGTTTTCTTCTGTGAAAACATGCGGCATCCCTTTGTATTTTAGAACACCATCTTGTCATACTCCCTATCCTAGATTATTTTTTTTATAAGGCGAACAATGGCCAACTTTGTCACAAACTGTAATAACTACTGTAGATACTGCATACAGATTTAGAAATGTTCGGATGGCCTTTGTACAATTATCCCCACCCGATCTATTCCCACACCATCCATTGGCTAACCTGTCCCAGGGCGGTCAGGGATTTGTTGATGGATGCGGCCTCCAGCAGCCGGGCCCCCCTGGCCTCGGTTTTGGAGATGCGCTCTGACCCCGCCAGGTCACACAAGGTGAGGGTGCCATGGGAGGTTACCCCGGAAACGATGTCTGTCCCCTCCACCCGCAGGGTGAGGATGAGATGGGAACGGGAGCTGTGGGAGGGACAGTTTCACGTGATGTCACTTCCTGTATTTTCCATCATTTCAGTTCCTTTTATGAAGACTCATTCCATTCCATCCTAGCCACTGACTTGTGCCTGTTAGAGGTCTGAGTTAGCTCCGATTGCCATTTGGATGTGAAATATTTAGGGGTGTACCTGATAAATGATCTGGGGGAAACTTATGAATAGTTCTTGGCCATGCCTACTCATAATTATTCATAAAATTTAAGCCTTCCGGATTCAATTGTTTAAAAAAATCAACAACTTTGAATTCTATAATTCAATGTTAAGAATGGGGAGCTGGTCATCCAGTTAGCCTGTAGATTCAGTGATTTAAGGCAGAACACAATCAGAAATCCTTTAAGCTCTGAACTCAGATGATGTATTATAGTGTTTTCAGAATGATACATCAGTCGATCGGCTTACCCTGAGGCACTCCAAATGTATGGTGAAGTGCTTAATGACTGTAACATAGCTGATGGGTTGAAAAAATGAAACTTGCGGTACCTCTCGATGTTCATTTTGGTCGAGGCAATCTTTCTGTTTTTTTCACCCAGTTCCATGACGTTTAAAATGTCGTCCTCTGTCCTCACATCCACAGCTGTCAGCCCGGGAACGGTGACGGACTTTCCTTGGGCCCTTATCTCCAAAGGGCTCGTTGAACTTTTTGTTAAGAGATCGTTTAAGCTGTCGTTGTAAATCTCTAACATGGAGATCTGGGGAGGGAGAGACGGGGGAGGTTTGAGAATGCTGGGAAATGTAGTCATTCCTAATGATGAAACTTAATGATGAAAGGTAAAGACCTACACAAGAGGGGGGGGGGGTATGATGAATTGGGCTGTTCATCACAGGACCTGAGTCACCATGACAACCTTCAAAGTGCTCCTGGCATGTGTTATTTGCCTGTTGGTGTTTTTACTCTAAATTAGCTTTTCCTAAATTCTGCATCCCACCATTTCCCAGGAGTTCAGCTCAGTTCAGCTCTGTGTAAAATGTGCATTGTGACATGCTGGTCCTGCAATTGATTGATTGGTAGATTGACTGAGGTCAGCGTTTTCACTTGAAAGTATTTAGTTGAAACATAAGTTATCAAGCGACTCAAAGGTGTCGAATCTTTGCCTCGCGTTAAATGTGAATATGAGGTGATAATGCACTGAGCTCATTATTAAAACATACGTACCTTCAGTGCGTAGGTGACCTTTTCTCTCTCTTTACAGATGCGTAAAAGCTCCCTGATGGACCTGCGGACACAAACAGAGAGACAGTGAAAGGCAGTGACTCCCTCTGGCTCTGCTTCCTGTGGTCCAGCAGGCTCACTCTATGACACTGCCAAGCAGAGTATGCAACTACAGCAGAGTATGACTGCTACCATCTGCACCGGTGCCAGGATGTAGCACAGTTCCGTGTGTGGCCAACTCCAGACAAAAGCAACCCGACTCCCGGGATGAAACACGAGCACGCTCGCGTGCGTAACCTGAGCGCGTTTGTCCCGATGGGCATTCATATGCAGAGGAGCGTTGACTTATTGATGCTGCGCGTTCAAACAGCAGAAATAACGGCATGAGACGCAGACCCTCACACGAGCTGCCGTATCGACAGGGATTTCGGAAACGAGAATAAGCATCCATCGTAAGCGGTCTGCAGGTTCAGCTCAGCTGCCCATGCCAGCACTGTGGCCCTGTGAATGAGTGCGACGGCCTACCGAACATTAACTCCTGGTTTATCCTTAGGGCCCATCATAGTGTACGTCTTCCCAGAGCCCGTCTGCCCGTAAGCCAGAATACAGATGTTATATCCGTCAGCACAGGAGGCTATTATTGGAAGGGTCCCCTCAAACACTTTCTCCTGCAGTGAGAGGAGAGAGATAGGCTCAGTCACATCGGCCGCATTTAAATCCACCCCACGACCTGCCTGCAGTACCCACTCTCACCTGAGAGGCGCCAGAGGAGTACACTTTGTCGAAGAGGAACTTCCTCTTGGAGCCCTTCTGGCTGACGGCCACTTCCTCCTCGGAGGTTACCTCCAGGCAGGGGCTGGCGGCGGGGTTGGCGGCCGGGCCGTCCCTGCAGCGGCAGAAGACGCGGATGTTCCCCTGCAGCTCCAGCAGCCGGTTGTAGAGCGCCTTCCTCTCCACGGCCTCCTTCCTGTAGAGAGAGCGCAGCTCCTCCACCTCCCTGTGCGCCTCCGCCTCCACCCGGCTCACCCTGAGCGCCGCCTCCTCAAGCTGCTTCATCTGGTTGCGCGTGTCCTGCAGCCACTGGCCCAGCGTGGAGCGCAGCTGCTTGTTAGAGACGTTCAGGCCTCGGGTCAGGGCGCTGAGCGCCTGCAGCCGCCCGGGGTCTACGGCGGGCCTGGGGTCCGGCCTGACGCGGGGCGCCGTGGAGCGCCGCGTCAGCAGGGCTCGGATCCTCTCCCGCGCCTCCTGCTGGTCGGCCTCCAGCTCGGCCACTTTGCGGTTGAGGTGCTGGACCACGTCGGTGAGGTAGTACGACTCGCGGGCCAGGTAGCTGTTCCTCTGGAACAGGCTGTCTGTCTCCTTCTCTTTGTTCAGTAGCTGCTGCTTCAGGTCCTGGATCACCCTGTCCTTGTCCAGGTGACTCCTGAACAGAGGGCAAGGCTGACACATTCGATGCACATCCAGTAGTAAAACACAGAGTAAAAAACACTGGAGATTCATGTATCAACATACTGTTTCAATGCTCCCAGTGACTTGGTAGCAAAAAATGTTTCCAGTGTGGAGGTACCCCAATGAAGACATAATTTTCTTGTTAATAAAGCTTTAGGAACATTGAAACAGTGTCTAGGTATGTTAGGTGTAGCTCCACTCCTGAAAAGAGTAAATCAAATCAAAATGGGTTTGCTCAGTTTTTGTTAGCGAATGTTCAGCGTAGCGCTGAGGCTCACCTGAAGGAGTTGAGCTCTGTGTTGTTCTGCTCTCCCTCGGCTGCCTGGAGGAGCACGTCTCCAAAGATGCTGAGGTAAGCGGAGATGACCTCGTCAGGGTCGTAGTTACACTGTCTGAGGGCCGCAGTGATCTCCTTCTGATCGCCTAGCCCCGGGAGAGCGCCCTGGAAGTGACACAAATACAGGCAGTGGAAAGACTGTTGTAAAGACACAGATTCTTTTTTATTAAACCTTTATTTTACCAGGCAGGTCACTTAAAAAGGTATATTATTATTTACAAGGACAGCCTGACAAGAGGCAAGCCTCTTTGGTGGGTTAGGGTCAGATATGAAAACAGATATTATCTAACAGCAATAAGCAGCAAGCAGGTAAAGGTGACAGAACAAACAAACAAAGCAGGAGAAAGGTAGAAGACTATAGTGAAAAAGATAACAATGGTTAAAAAAATCAAATAAGCATAGTTTTAGGCCAGATATAAGATATGTTTGGTTGTAAAACAAAACAAATACATATTTATTAGACAAATAGATATATAAATAAACATACAAAAAGGAAATTAAACAAGCAAATAAATAAATAAATAAATAAAGCAGAGGGGTGACGGTGGCTGGGATTATGAGCACACAAAAAAATAAATCCAGAAGGCAGACGTTTACCATAACTTGCTGAATTCGGATTCTGACAAATTCGATGTTCATCTCCCACTGCAGGGGCAGCAGGAGCCATAACCCCGACTGAGCGTCAAAGTATCGGCACGTGTTGGCTCTCTCCTGCAGGGATCCAAATGAAAACAGAGAGAATCACAACCCCACCCTGCTCCCCTCTGCAGCTCTGGGAGGAGAAACGGGGGGGGGTCGTGGTTACCTCAAACATGTACGTCATGACCATCCCCTTCCCTTGTATATGCACACCGCTGGCGCGGTCGTCTTCGGCGACCGCCGGTTCGCTGGTCGTGTGCTGGCTGCCAGAGGGAGCCATGTTTTGGCTGGGTACCTGCTGTGCCTCGGACAGACAGACAGACAGACAGACAGACATACGACGCTTCCCCTTTTGAATTTGTTCCCCTGCGCACAGATTAAGAACGTGATCGTTTTCAGCTTTACCTCATTCGTGGCGTTAATGAATCGTCCTTCGGTGTACCACTCATCAGGAAAAGGGACAAGCCCCTTCGAGAAATAAAGCGCAAACAATCAGTAAAAAAAGGTATTATGGAATGCAATAATGTTAACGCAGGACACGATCAGCATTCCTACGGCGGAAGGTTGCTTACGTTTGTTTCATCCACATACATTCTGCTTCCATGCTGACTGAAACAGCTGTACAGGGTACCGTTCTTGTGGAGAAAGCTCTCAAACGCTAAAGACAATTCTGTTTCTGTAGATGCCTCCTTAAAACAGAGAAATTACACATTACCAAACTGTCTGACAATGAAATGGCACATCAACCGCAGCACAGAAATACACTACAACCTGTGATAGCTACTGTAGTGGGTTAAACAATAACTGAGTCAATGAAGCAAGAGTAACCCTCATATTACGTTGACATTCTATGACGCCTTTTATGTTTGGGGTCAAAAAAAGTTTAAAAGTGACACAAAACTAATGTAATAGAGATATTTTGACACGTTCTGTGTCACCTTCTATTTGTCTCCCAGTTGACTAGCCTTTTATCACTAAATATTAAAAATCTGTGATGAAACATTTTAGAGCCTGAGGTAAATTAAAGTTTGTGGAGTTTAAAACCTGTATGGGGCTGTCAGGCTGTGCATGACAATCACAGACAAAAAAATCAGAGATATAAAAGGTTGTATATTTTCTTACATTTTATACAGCTACCTCACAAATGACCGTACACAACACCTTTCTGTACAGCGTTTGGTACCTTTTCCTAATTTGTTGGGATTAAATGGTAAACATGCAATAAACATCATGTTATGTTTTCAAAAGCATATAGTGTCAAGATGAAAACAATTATATTAACTGGTTTTTAAGAGACGTCAAACACTGAATCGTGTCAATTGACCCCGAACATAATGTGAGGGATAAGATGACTGACGTAATATGAATAAGGAAATACTTTCAAATTCGGTCTCTCTGCAGATGTGCTATTTGTGTTATTTTAGGTGAGATGAAATGTAAACTGAGAGAAAAACTTTGCCAAGACATAGAGCCTCGTTTCCATAGGTGTCAAAACAAGAGCCAAGTAACCCAACACTGCTATATCTGCCTTTAGGTATAGGGTTGCAACATGACATAAACCATAAAGGGAAACCCAACCCATCCTTCTCGGATAGACACGTGAAATAAAATAAATAGCTACAAAACAAAAGTTACCCAAACTCTATAAATGGGTTAATCTACTCACGGCCATTGACTTTTTAAATATGGTCTGGATTTCTTCAAGTGCCTCATCTCGCAGCTCCGCATTGCTTTCGTCACTGGACGAAATTTCAATTGCGTGACTTGTAGGTTCCTCCTGAAATGGTATTATATTCATTCATTGAAATGTGAATCCCAAGGATATTCCTCGGACTAATAACCATTAGTTGGGTTCTTACAAGTAGCGTTCTTACAAGAGGCAGTTGGGATGCCTCGCGATAAGCGACGGGATAGAGACGCAATTTGTAGGCTACTTACTTTCCGCGAGGTTTTTTCTTCTTCCACGTTATGCGGCGCGATGCTCAGCACATCTTTACATTCGACATCATCTGTTCTCTGGTCCTCCTCTGCTCGATGGAGAACAGGCTCTACCTCTTCATTTTTGGCATCCGCTACTGAGGCAGCGCTACCCATCCCTGCTCTTTTTTTTCAATACTGACAATAAAGTTGGGCGCTCTTCCTGGAACTACTGTGCGAAACCTGCGCGAGCTCCTCTGCAAATTTTAGATGGTATTTTTCCCAGAAAAGGCCAAAAAGTAATTAAGTAAAATATAAAAATGATGCTATGTAAATGAACCGGAATTTACTTTGCGCACAGGTAAATATGTCACCAATAGTCATTTTAATACCAATATAGTTTGCAAATGTATGATAAATAAAAACGCTCTTTAACAACCGCCTGCCTCTTCCATTGTCGCATAACGGTATGGAGCGCGGGCTGCACAAATGACAGGCAGAAGAAGATAGTTACCTGGGCAACGTGTAAACTTCTCGCATCCATTAACATTATGACTGAAATTGTTCCATTGGCTACTGGATCAGCCTTATAATATTGACTACTCAATTTAATAAAATAACCATGTCTTTAATAGTCAATATGTGATCACACACACCACCTCTATAAAACACAAAATGGTGGTGTAGCCTACATTTAACACCCTAGGGTGTTTATATGAATCAGTGGACTCATAAAACACCCTAGGGTGTTAAATGTACACCAGCAGTGTTAAATGTACACTGTCATTTTTGCTGTGCATTGACTGCCAAATATGCAGTAGCTAGTTGACTTGTATAAATAGTTTGCAGCGGTAGACTGAAATTCATATCCTATTTTGTATTAAATTCAGACACATACTCAGCATCACTTTAAAGCATCTGATTAAATGTATTTAGACCTTTTATAGGTCCACAGACAGCCATTTCTGTCCATGATGTTGAAACAGCACATAGCCTCAGCCCTACACAACACACATACTCCTGCCTTACACAGGGCATACACATACGTCCAACACATATAGTGCATAGCCTACACATTCTCCAGCCCTACACGGCGCAAACACAGAACCATGTGTGCATAGAGATAAGGTAATAGGGAAAAGGCAGGCTCGTGGCCCTCACTGCTGATAACTGATAACTAGCAGCTGAAGCACATTTCATGTGCGTAAGAGCCCTGTACAGAACATGCATCGAATTCAGCTCTGCAAGAGGAATTTCCACATCTGAAACTGCACAGAGGATTAACTGAGAGCAGAAACAATCTTCACAAAAGACCATTCAAGTTTGAAAATTGAAAATAATAACTGTACAGTGGGGATGGAAAGTATTTGTGCACTGACACAATTTTTGTTGTTTTGCTATGTACTCTAGAACATTGGATCTGAAATGGAACAGTGACTATGAGGTTAAAGTGCAGACTTTCAGCTTTAATTTTATATTAACATACGGAGGGGGGATTCACACACACACACACAAACCACATAATGGTTAAACTGATCTCTCTCGCTCTCTCTCTCTCCATTCTTTTCCTCTCTTGCAATAGCCTACTATACTAGTGTTTGCATATGTCTTCATAGGTTACCCTGTACACCGTCTTTGGGTTTATGAAAAGTTATTTGTGTACGATACAATCTATTTGTATATAATAATAGCCCCTATAGTTGTATAGAACTTGACTCAACCGTTACAGCTGACTGAAAAAGAAATGTAATAGAACGCCGTCTCAAAAGCAATATTGTGCTGTCACTTTCTCCATGGAAACGTTACACATCTGACGGCAAATCTGCAATTCTTGTGGCATTGCATCAGACAAATCCGCTGCCAGGCACACCCCGGAGTCCAGCAACCGGATTGGCTCTCCAGATAACAGTAGGGTGCTTTCCATTGTGCTTTCACGCGAAGGACCACCTCGTTTTACGTGTGACGTGTCGACAGTATAAAATCGGGCTGCCAGTAGTATTCTGCTCAGCCCTAGTTTTAGAGGGAAAATGTGTCGTTTTGGTTCGCAGCTTTTTACCGGGACTGCTTTCGATTCTTATCTATTAACAGTGCCGCCTGAAGATTGTTATTTTAAGAGACATTTCACAAAAAACTGGTCTTCTATTGGCTGATTTTTGTGAACGCGTTTAATCCTTTTTTTTTCTAAACGAAGATGCCAAGGTCCAAGAAGAGGAGCACTAGAGGTAAGGAAGGATGCCTGATTATTGACCGATCGTCACATTCCAGCCATGATGTGTGCGAAAGGAATGTTGGGAGTTGCAGTCATTTATATGAAAATCATTGGGAGTAAATGGACAATTAGCTATGGTAGATATGACTACATTACCCACCGTTTTGTGGCCTGTGTTTTACTTGGACGGATCCAGCTGTTGGTATTGCATACGCAATAAAATATATATATATAATAATGAAAACATTTGTCAACGTTCGACATAAGAAACAGATTTACAATGTGGCTCTCTATTCAGTTTTGGCTATTATAGTAATGTTGCAGGATTGGTTTATTAGCTCTAGAGAAGCAATTTATGGGATATCTGGCGCGAATCAGTAACGTTAACGTATGGGGAAATGGTACTTTGCGCGCCACGTATCATGATTTGAATGACTTATTAGGCACAGACTGTAACTAGCCTATGGTAATAATATTTAGCCATATCATCCTTTATTACGAATGATTAAATACAGTATGTGGTGCATATTTGGCGACTTGTCCCGCATTCCTTTGGATCAATCTTACTTTAAGAGAATAACGTTAGCTTTAAAAATCAGGGTCAAGTTATTTCAATATAGCCTAACCTTAAATAATAGCAATTTAAATCACTAATCGAGTAACTAACGGTTTAGATCATTGCAAATATTGCAATACATAAAGTAACCCGGTGCAAATATAGATGCATTTGTTGACAGGAGCGGCATTTTGTTGTAGGACCACCTTTTTGGGAGCGGTGGAAACTCATATCTTAGCAAATAAAAGGTTATTTGGCTTTCAAGATATCTAGGAACCTTATGCAATGGAAAGGCCAATAACTCTCTCTGTTTCTCGTTTAATCAAGAACGAGAGTTGTAACTTTTGTGAATGAACTAATAGCCCGTTTTCCAAAGTAGTTAGGCTACGTTTTCGGAACTAATGTTACGTTTTGCAAGCCGGCTGAATCTGTGCGGTGTTGCAACTACTGCAGGTGTTAAAATCGGACCTGGCCCCTCTGACCACAGAACGATGTAGTTACTGTCACTCTGACAGATGTCTTTTTTGGGGGGGAATTTCCGGATTTAAGATTAAAGAGGTCTAACTGAACTGGTGTTACCTCTTACTCTAGCTTGCTAACGGAATCATTGTATCAATGCATTTAAATGTAGCGAGCTAATGTTGGCTAGCCGTCTGTTACTATACTATACTGACAAGTGCATTTTTTAATTAATCGCAAATGTATGATGTTTAGCACGTATGCTAACGATACACACGTGGAGCAGCTGACTGGCCACCAGGGCCTGGCCGTGGGCGTGTGATGGATTGCAACGGGAATTAAATCACGTGTATTGCCTACTTTTCCACCTGTGCCCTTTTTTATTCACAACTGAGACATGTGACAAGCCGGTTTAACTATTGGTACATCATGAGTCCTCAGTTTAAAAAATTGGATATAACCCCAGTGGAGCAGGAGGCATGTTCATTCTGTAGTTCACAACACAGTATACTCTTGAAACCCAGCCAAGCATGCAGAATACAGCTTTTGTTTTTTTACTTATCTAACCCAAGGAGATGATTTTTTACATTATTGGTATTTATCTGTTGTAGTCTACATTACATGACATTACAATCACTTGTCAGATTCTCATATCCAGAGCAACATACAGACTACAGTTCTGTAAATGACCTGTGGTACAAAATCTGTACGTTTTTTGCACTTGAGAAGACAAAGCAGTAGTAAGGTGTTTACAAAGACTGTAGAGATTGTGCAGACTCTGGCTTTTCCATTTAAAGCGGGGACTCTAAGGCGGGGTGGGGGTGTTGGTGTCCTGCAGAACGGTGTGCTGTACTGTTTGCCCTGCGTCTATCTAGTCAGCGGTGTCATATCTGGTGCCCTTGACATTGTAAAAGGAAAAAGAACACAGTGCATTTTCCACTGCTCAGCTGATAAAAGGCCTGGAATCTGGCAAAAGCCGGCACATTTTTGGTCACGTCATGACATTGAGCATGTGATCAGAATGCCTGCAGTCGTTTCCAAGGGAACATTGCTTCTTACTCTGAAACTTAGGCTATATATACTTCAACAAAACATGTGTTTTGAATATGAGCAAATTATATTCTTAACGATCACTGGAAGTTAATTTGAGTATTATTAATAACCCTTAATAATACAGGCTCCCTGTATCCTAGGCGACGACATAGTAGCTTTTTTCCCCCCCAAATCAAATTGCTTTACGTCTCCTTCAGCAATTGAACTTTGGTGCGTATGAAACTCTCCTCTGAAATGACGGTTTGTGTGACACAAGCTCCAGGAATTGCCTGGACTCTGCGGGTAACATTGGCTGCAACACACGCCCAGCTATGAATGCACAGCTGCCTGCAAACCAGGTCCTTTGGACCATAGATCCCATCACAATTCACTGCAGTCACACTGCTCTGTGTTAACCAGGGGTTCCCCAAACTTTTACTCACATCAGCTACTGAACACAATGTCTACATCGACACATCTGAATAATAATGATATTAAATCATGGATCTGTATGAGAACATGAGTACATACTGTATAATGATGAGGTTGGTTATTTGACTGGAGTCTAGAAGCTATGCTGCACTGCATCAAGCCTGGACCTGAACACCCTGGGGGTCGCTTTCTCTACTATGTGATCTGGCAAGATCTTACACACATTGACAACTATGTGGGGAATTTGGTTAAATATGGAAATATATATTTTCTTAAAAGTTCTGCAAATGGAAAATGGGAGTTTAGGGTGTGACATTACCACATGCGTCGCCAACAGCCAAATACTGGTTAAAGTTTCATTGTGGCTGGTAAGGGTTTCTACTCCAGCAGCCACTTTGGCAGGTAACCAGCCCGGTTGTCTTGCATTGTAAAAGTTAATGTGGCTGGTAAAATATTGAAAATAGATTTTTAGAATCCACAGGCCACTCTGGTCAGTGGGTGAAAAAGTTAATTTCATGCCCTGCGGTATAGGTGTATAGCTATAGGTAGGTATAATCTTAAATCCATGCAAGCATTTTGAGAATGCAAAGAGAACAACCAAGGCATAATGAGGATACCTGTTGACACTTGATCTGTGTTTTAGGTGTGGCCTGTGTTAGACTGTTTGACTCCTGGCCTGTGTTTGAGGTGTGGCCTGTGTTAGACTGTTTGATGCCTGGCCTGTGTTAGACTGTTTGACTCCTGGCCTGTGTTTGAGGTGTGGCCTGTGTTAGACTGTTTGATGCCTGCCTGGCCTGTGTTTGACTCCTGACCCGTGTTGGTTGTGACAGGGGGCCAGCAGAGAGCTGTGCAGCCTTTCAGTGACGAGGACGTCTCCATAGAAACGCTCAGCCACTGCAGCAGCTTCAGCGACTCGGCCAGCCTGACGGAGGAAGGTGAGCCGCATTACACCCATAAAACGGCCCAGAATACCGTGCTCCACTGCAACATTCAGTCATATGAGGGAAATTCAAACCACACTCTTTTCTACTGAGATCTGCTGAACATTTGACATGTGTTAAAGTCTTTAATGTTAAATATAACTTTAACGTTTAGAGTTGGGGGTTGGGGTTCTTCAATTAATCTGAAATAATAAGTTTAACTGGTTGAGCCGGGGCTGGGGTGGACTTGGTGGAAGTGAATTTAACTGCAGTTTGCAGTGCAGGAGTGTTCCTAAAGTGGCTTTTGCTGTTTATGACTGAGCAGGAGGGGAAGGGGCCGAGGATGGAGCCCTGGAGGACTTCCAGTACAAGCTGAAGGGTTTTATCGACAGCACCGTGAACAAGAGGTCAGCTCATTTTACCACAACAATCTGTTAATGCTCTTCTCGTAATCTGAATGTAGTCTGGTAAAGATACTGCAAATACCCCAAAGGTGTGGGAATGCCAACTGCATGGACGTGCAGAGCTTCAAACGGCTTCTGACTGTGAGGAGTAAAATTTGATTAATTGAGAGCTGTATAATGTTGTTGAGTCCAGGACACATTGTTACGTTTCTTTAAAAATATATATATTATCCATATCTCAACATTGAGCTGTCAGCTTGAACACAGTATTCTTGCATTGTTCTGAAGGAGATTTGGAAGTGGAGCTAGTATTTTTCTACAGTTTTAACAACCCTTTTAATTAAGGTCAGTGTAATGTATTGGTGCAGCGTGTTTGAATATTCACATGGCGGAATGTCCGGTCCTGTTCCCTGTTTGTTGTACAGTGCTAAAACTAGGCAGGGTGCTCTGGATGGCTTGAAAACTGCCATGGCAACAAAAATCCTGTATGAGTTTATCTTGGAGAGGAGGATGACCATCACCGACAGCATCGAGCGCTGCCTGAAGAAAGGTATCATATTATACTGTATTAATATATTATATATATTGTACGGTGTGTCTAGTTGATACGATTGGGAAACTTGCGTAGTTGATATTAGAGAGATGCTGTTTTCTGGGTGTGGTTTCGGTTAAGAATTTTCCATGGGGAAGATTCTGAACCTAAACTGCCAACATACAGCACTACCCTTTGACTGAAACCCACCTTTGAGCCACAAGCATTGCGTTAGCCAGGACAGCACACTGATGCCCACCCCTTGAGTGTTTAATGAAGGTCCCTGGTTTACCTTGTTTCCAGGTAAAGGGGAGGAGCAGGGGGCGGCTGCCTCTCTCGCCTGCCTCCTCTGCATCCAGCTGGGATCCGGCATCGAGAGCGAGGAGGTGTTCAAGACCCTCAAGCCCGTCTTCAAGAACATCCTCAACGATGGCACTGCCAACATACAGGCCAGACAAGCAGTGAGTGTGCTATGTTCCCTTATGGGCTGGAGTGTGCACTATCCCCTTACAAGCAGTGAGTGTGCATTGTCCTCTTATAGGATAGTGTGCACTATACCCTTACAAGCAGTGAGTGTGCAGTGACCTCGTATAGGATAGAGTGTGCACTATACCTTTACAAGCAGTTAGTGTGCACTGTCCCCTTATAGGATGGAGTGCGCACTGTCCCCTTATGGGCTAGAGTGTGCACTATCCCCTTACAAGCAGTGAGTGTGCATTGTCCTCTTATAGGATAGAGTGTGCACTATCCCCTTACAAGCAGTGAGTGTGCACTGTCCTCTTATAGGATAGTGTGCACTGTCCCCTTACAAGCAGTGAGTGCCCCGTACAGACAGTCTTGTTATAGTTAACTCTGGTTTGTTTGTTGAAATACTTTTGGCAGACACGTGTACCCAGAGTGACTGACAAGGCCATTATTGCTGAGTACACAGCATGCTTATCGTAAGAGAGAGGGCATAGGTTCACACTATGGAACAGCGTGACACAGCAGAGATCATGTCAGGCTGAATAACTTAGGGCTGGTTGTTGCGCACGTACAGCCAGAGTGTGCTGTAAACAGGTGCGCTGTGCTTAGCATAAACGTGTCTCTGTAGCTGCCAGCAATGCTGCTCTTGTTAGGCTTAGTTTCATGCAGGAAAAGGAGTCGCACTGAAAGTGGCCTCTTTACAGAAGCACCGGCTTATTTTTAAAAAGCCTAACAACCTCAAAAGTATTTATTTCCCCTTTCTTACTACAATCTCTCTGGGTTTTATTTTACATTTTTGTTACATTACATTACAGGCATTTAGCAGCCATTACATTACAGGCATTTAGCAGCCATTACATTACAGGCATTTAGCAGCCATTACATTACAGGCATTTAGCAGCCATTACATTACAGGCATTTAGCAGCCATTACATTACAGGCATTTAGCAGCCATTACATTACAGGCATTTAGCAGCCACTCTTATCCAGAGCCACTTACACAGCATTTGCATAATTTTTTACATAGTATCCATTTCTACAGCTGGACACACTACACTGTCTGTTCTCCACTGCTGATGTGTTTCTGAATAATCCCTTGTGTGAGCTTCTGCTTCTGTTTCAGTGTGTAACCTTGTGTGAGCTGTAGCTTCTGTTTCAGTGTGTAACCCTGTGTGAGCTTCTGCTTCTGCTTCAGTGTTTAACCTTGTGTGAGCTGTAGCTTCTTTTTCAGTGTGTAACCCTGTGTGAGCTGTAGCTTCTGTTTCAGTGTGTAACCCAGTGTGAGCTGTAGCT
This sequence comes from Ilyophis sp. 1 JC-2022, assembly GCA_022702515.1. Classification (NCBI taxonomy): domain Eukaryota; kingdom Metazoa; phylum Chordata; class Actinopteri; order Anguilliformes; family Synaphobranchidae; genus Ilyophis; species Ilyophis sp. 1 JC-2022. Next base: position 11,426,535 of record CM040403.1, on the reverse strand, counting down.
TCTGTTTCAGTGTGTAACCTTGTGTGAGCTGTATCTTCTGTTTCTGTTTCAGTGTGTAACCCTGTGTGAGCTTCTGCTTCTGCTTCAGTGTTTAACCTTGTGTGAGCTGTAGCTTCTTTTTCAGTGTGTAACCCTGTGTGAGCTGTAGCTTCTGTTTCAGTGTGTAACCCAGTGTGAGCTGTAGCTTCTGTTTCAGTGTGTAACCTTGTGTGAGCTTCTGCTTCTGCTTCAGTGTTTAACCTTGTGTGAGCTGTAGCTTCTTTTTCAGTGTGTAACCCTGTGTGAGCTGTAGCTTCTGTTTCAGTGTGTAACCCAGTGTGAGCTGTAGCTTCTGTTTCAGTGTGTAACCTTGTGTGAGCTGTAGCTTCTGTTTCAGTGTGTAACCCTGTGTGAGCTGTATCTTCTGTTTCTGTTTCAGTGTGTAACCTTGTGTGAGCTGTATCTTCTGTTTCAGTGTGTAACCCTGTGTGAGCTGTATCTTCTGTTTCAGTGTGTAACCCTGTGTGAGCTGTATCTTCTGTTTCAGTGTGTAACCTTGTGTGAGCTGTATCTTCTGTTTCAGTGTGTAACCTTGTGTGAGCTGTATCTTCTGTTTCAGTGTGTAACCTTGTGTTAGCTGTATCTTCTGTTTCAGTGTGTAACCCTGTGTGAGCTGTATCTTCTGTTTCAGTGTGTAACCCTGTGTGAGCTGTATCTTCTGTTTCAGTGTGTAACCCTGTGTGAGCTGTATCTTCTGTTTCAGTGTGTAACCCTGTGTGAGCTTCTGCTTCTGTTTCAGTGTGTAACCCTGTGTGAGCTGTAGCTTCTGTTTCAGTGTGTAACCCTGTGTGAGCTGTATCTTCTGTTTCAGTGTGTAACCCTGTGTGAGCTGTATCTTCTGTTTCAGTGTGTAACCTTGTGTGAGCTGTATCTTCTGTTTCAGTGTGTAACCCTGTGTGAGCTGTATCTTCTGTTTCAGTGTGTAACCTTGTGTGAGCTGTATCTTCTGTTTCAGTGTGTAACCCTGTGTGAGCTTCTGCTTCTGTTTCAGTGTGTAACCCTGTGTGAGCTGTATCTTCTGTTTCAGTGTGTAACCCTGTGTGAGCTGTAGCTTCTGTTTCAGTGTGTAACCTTGTGTGAGCTTCTGCTTCTGTTTCAGTGTGTAACCCTGTGTGAGCTGTATCTTCTGTTTCAGTGTGTAACCCTGTGTGAGCTGTAGCTTCTGTTTCAGTGTGTAACCTTGTGTGAGCTTCTGCTTCTGTTTCAGTGTGTAACCCTGTGTGAGCTGTATCTTCTGTTTCAGTGTGTAACCCTGTGTGAGCTGTATCTTCTGTTTCAGTGTGTAACCTTGTGTGAGCTGTATCTTCTGTTTCAGTGTGTAACCCTGTGTGAGCTGTATCTTCTGTTTCAGTGTGTAACCTTGTGTTAGCTGTATCTTCTGTTTCAGTGTGTAACCCTGTGTGAGCTGTATCTTCTGTTTCAGTGTGTAACCTTGTGTGAGCTGTATCTTCTGTTTCAGTGTGTAACCTTGTGTGAGCTGTATCTTCTGTTTCAGTGTGTAACCCTGTGTGAGCTGTATCTTCTGTTTCAGTGTGTAACCTTGTGTGAGCTGTATCTTCTGTTTCAGTGTGTAACCCTGTGTGAGCTGTATCTTCTGTTTCAGTGTGTAACCCTGTGTGAGCTGTAGCTTCTGTTTCAGTGTGTAACCCTGTGTGAGCTGTAGCTTCTGTTTCAGTGTGTAACCCTGTGTGAGCTGTATCTTCTGTTTCAGTGTGTAACCTTGTGTGAGCTGTATCTTCTGTTTCAGTGTGTAACCCTGTGTGAGCTGTATCTTCTGTTTCAGTGTGTAACCTTGTGTGAGCTGTATCTTCTGTTTCAGTGTGTAACCCTGTGTGAGCTGTATCTTCTGTTTCAGTGTGTAACCTTGTGTGAGCTGTAGCTTCTGTTTCAGTGTGTAACCTTGTGTGAGCTTCTGCTTCTGTTTCAGTGTGTAACCTTGTGTGAGCTTCTGCTTCTGTTTCAGTGTGTAACCCTGTGTGAGCTGTATCTTCTGTTTCAGTGTGTAACCCTGTGTGAGCTGTATCTTCTGTTTCAGTGTGTAACCCTGTGTGAGCTGTATCTTCTGTTTCAGTGTGTAACCTTGTGTGAGCTGTATCTTCTGTTTCAGTGTGTAACCTTGTGTGAGCTGTATCTTCTGTTTCAGTGTGTAACCTTGTGTGCACTGTATCTTCTGTTTCTGTTTCAGTGTGTAACCCTGTGTGAGCTGTATCTTCTGTTTCAGTGTGTAACCCTGTGTGAGCTGTATCTTCTGTTTCAGTGTGTAACCTTGTGTGCACTGTATCTTCTGTTTCTGTTTCAGTGTGTAACCCTGTGTGAGCTGTATCTTCTGTTTCAGTGTGTAACCCTGTGTGAGCTGTATCTTCTGTTTCAGTGTGTAACCCTGTGTGAGCTGTATCTTCTGTTTCAGTGTGTAACCCTGTGTGAGCTGTATCTTCTGTTTCAGTGTGTAACCCTGTGTGAGCTGTATCTTCTGTTTCAGTGTGTAACCTTGTGTGAGCTGTATCTTCTGTTTCAGTGTGTAACCTTGTGTGCACTGTATCTTCTGTTTCAGTGTGTAACCGGTTTAGGCGTTTGCAGTTTGGTTGCAGAAGATGACATTCTGGTGAGTGCAGTACTGGCTTCCTGCCTGCCTCTTCCCCGGGGATATGAGTGTAAATTCAGTGTAAAACCTGGCTGTGTTCAGGTGCAGATGGGTCTAGATTCCCAGTGTAAAACCTGGCTATGGGCTATGGGCTGTGGGCTGTGTACCACCGTTTGCAAGTCTGAATCTCATGCATTCTTTAATTTGTAAAGCAAGGCGGGGAGAAGAGCCTGGTTGACAGTAGGCGTGTCAGCACAGGCAATGAGAGCCTGTGTGGACCACACAGCTGAGAAACGTGCACAGCCTTTACTGAACACAGCCTCCACACAGGAGCTGTGGCTGCGTTTACTGAGGGCATTCTCCTCTGTGTCGCCCTGACCACACGACTGATGCCTTCTGTTATTACGTGGTGCTCAACGGCACCTATTATTGTTCAGAGCAGAGCAACTGCCACCTGGTATCTGGCTCCTCTGCACTGCTACCAAGCTGTGTTTCATAGTTTAGTTCACAGGAAGTCCCAGTTTTCATTAAGAAATCCAGAAGAGGTTTTAAAAAAGCGTGACTGTATGGTGAAAATGTGTTGGGAAATCACGTGAGGTTTTGTACGTTTGGAAACCTATGAACCCAGCAGAGTTACACAATTACAGCACAGTTACACAACTATCCCACAATTCACCTGTCTGTCCCTCACACCCATGTCAGATTAAGCCTGAAACGGCGATTGTGCATTCATCTCTTTTCTTGCCTCCATTTAACAGAGGGAATTTGGTGTGTGTGTGTGTTTCTGTGCGTGTGCTTGTGTGCGTTTCTGTGTGTGTGCTTGTGTGCGTGTGCTCGCATGCAGGACGTGTACGGCACTATGGAGTGCTTCGAGGGCCTCTTCACCAGGTCCTACGCGCGGGCGGACGGGACGAAGCCGGTCTTCAGCCCCCAGGTCACCCAGCTGCACCGCCACGCCCTGCTGGCCTGGGCCCTGCTCCTCACCATCTGCCCCCCCAGCCAGCTCCACAGCCTAATCCGAAAGTAAGCTGCCCCCACTGGCCTCGCTTGGTGTTCCCTTGTTAATCTTCCCTCATGTCCAGCTCCACAGCCGTCTCAGGAAGTCAGCTGCCCCCTGGTGGTCTGTCCTGGTATATCTTGGTATATCCTGGTTAATTATCCCTCGTGCTCAGCTCCTCAGTCCACACCCTTCTCAAGAATCTCTACTGGGCCCTATTCCTCATCGCTGGCTTACTGAGTTAGCTGGCTAACTGCGCTGAGTGAAACCCAGAACAGTTGTAGAATCCGCAATTACTAAACCAATGAGGGAATAGCTCGGAGCGAAAGTTTAAACGTGATGTATTCCACTCTTGCTGTGGGAAAAGGTAAAAGTTATTTAGAAATATTATTATTTTATTTACTCGTTTATCTGACTCCATTTATAATTATAATTTAGAATTTTGGTTAAACATGCGTGTAGCTCGGAGTGGTTACACTCAACTTGCCCTTAGGTACCATCATTACTTCAATATATGTTTGCCGGAATCAACATTATTGCTGAAGCTCAGTTCGGTGGCGAACGCAGAGGTTGGGGGTCTAGTCAACACAATACATGATATTCATTTATCATAGATAGTTGCGAGCCCCAGTCTGAGTACATTTAAAGGGCTCCTTAAGGCAAATTTGACAAGAACCGGCGTAAATGCCCATGGGTTCCTATATCAAATCACCAGAACCATGCACTACTCTGGGTGTATTTAAAGAGCTCCTTAAGGCAAATTTGACAAGAATCGGCGTAGGACGCCCATGGATTCTCTTCACATCAAATCACCAGAACCGATACACCAACCCGACCTTTATATTTGGACCGTCACTTGTCTGCCTAACCAACTTGTGTATGCCACGTCTGTACCAGGCCGCTGATCAGTCGGTCCTGGGTCAGAATTGTCCCCCTGAGTCTTCAGTAGTAATTTAGGCTGAAAAGGGTATAAGATGGATGAGAGCCACGCACGTTAAATATAAAAAGAATTGGATAACAGGCAGGGAGGTCATTAGCTTGGAACGCTGCAGCTCAGATCATGCAGACAATTGAAGCTGGGAAAAAGGATTAAAAGAAAGATGCAGTTGATATGAAAACATGGTAATTTATTAATGACAAATAATCACTGGTTAAAACTGTGAGAACAAACACGAACACATTCAATGCCTATAACTAAACACAGGATAACATGCTGTCAAGACAAATAAACATGAACAAGTTCACAAACAAAGTATATCACCAAGTGATTCCGTACGGTGTGACTATGGTACCAGGAGAACTGTTAAGCAGATTCTCCTATATGAAAATGGCTATGATGCCACTACAGCACCAGGAGACCTGTTAAGCAGATTCTCCTTGAGTCTCCCTTTGGGATGTCCTTAAATGCAGTACAGCGCCGGTATGCCCACTCCACAAGTCCCTTTGTTTGTCCAAATAAGGTCTGGCAGGAAGAGCAGTTTCACCACGCAGGGACCCCCTCCAGGGAGAGAAACAGAGTCTCCCTCCCTCAATCTAGTGACAGTAATAAGACTCTTTGAACGACGGCGCGTGATCTCATGATCTTCTCTATCATATCTAGATATCCGGTGAGATGGCCACTCTTGGTTCCAGATATTTATATGGACAAGCGCATCCCTGATAACCTATACAATCCTCCTTCCACATTCTTTATTTCTCCCCCTCCAATACTTTCACATACCACACACTTCAATTAGTATTATCCAGGTTCACCACATTTATCATATTATCCACAATTACTTTATATCTCCACAATTACCAATTTACATGCACATACATATGATTCAGTATACATATACAGCTTTGTTTCACCATTCAGTCCAGAACCAAGGCTGTGAGCAGGCCTGAGTTCCCAGCGTCATTCGGATGCCGTTTCCTTCTGATGTAGGCTCAACCCCAGCTGTAGTTTACGAGGCCGTGAGAGATCAGAGGAATAGGTTCTCAGGCCATCAAATAAATAGTTTTATTGCACCCTCCAGGAAATCACCACCAGCTGCAAGGCTTTAGGACTGATAACACTTTTTCCAGCCTTACACAGTGTTTTTGCTTCAAAATATGTTCCATATTCGGGGGGTTCTGGCCTTTATTCAGCACAGTTAGCCAGCTAGCTCAGTCAGTCAGCTACGGGGCTTGCAGCATGCCAACCCTCAAACTCCGTGGTGTTCACAGAAGTGCACACGTGTGTCATCCTGCCGTCTGTTTGCTCTGATGTGCTGGTCGCCTCCTGTGCTTCCAGGCACCTGCCACAGCTGCCCAGCCTGCTGGAGTGTGAGGATGTCAACATGAGGATCGCTGCTGGAGAGACCATCGCCCTGCTGTTTGAGCTGGCCAGGGACCTGGACTCTGTGAGTGCGCTACCCTGCTATAGCATCAGGCCTGGGTACAGTAACACTGAGAACAGAACCTGTAAACAGAACCACTCATTATAACCGTCTGTAGAACAGAACCACTCATTATAACCGTCTGTAGAACAGAACCTCTCATTATAACCACCTGTATAACAGAACCGCTCTTTATAACCGTCTGTAGAACAGAACTGCTCTTTATAACCGTCTGTAGAACAGAACCGCTCATAACCACCTGTAGAACAGAACCTCTGATTATAACCACCTGTAGAACAGAACCGCTCATTATAACCGTCTGTAGAACAGATCCGCTCATTATAACCATCTGTAGAACAGAACCGCTCATTATAACCGTCTGTAGAACAGAATCGCTCATTATAACCGTCTGTAGAACAGAACCGCTCATTATAACCGTCTGTAGAACAGATCCGCTCATTATAACCATCTGTAGAACAGAACCGCTCATTATAACCGTCTGTAGAACAGAATCGCGCATTATAACCGTCTGTAGAACAGAACCGCTCATCAGAAATTCTCCGTTTAATTGCCTTTAGACGAGAAGTAGTCACTGTCCCAGTAGAATTAAGCGAGAGCCTCATTCTGTCACTGCAGGAGTTTGAGAACGAGGGCCTGGATTCGCTGTGCACGAAGCTCAACTCTCTGGCCACTGACTGCAACAAGCACAGAGCCAAGAACGACAAGAGGAAGCAGAGATCTGTGTTCAGGGACGTTCTGCGAGCCGTGGAGGTGGGATCTCACACCCGACTCTCTGAGAGGGCCGGCTGTGTGTGTGAACTGAGTGTTTCTGTGCGTGTTTTTGTGTTCATGTGTGCGTGCGTTTGTGTTTGCGTGCGTGTGCACTGAGTGTGTGTGTGTTTTGTACTAAGTTTGTGTGTGTGTGCACTGAGTGCACGTGTGTGTGCATGCACAGAGTGCATGTGCACTGAGTGAGTATGCGTGTGTGTGTTTGTGCACTGAGTGTGCATGCACTGAGTGTGTGTGTGCGCATGCACTGAGTGTATGTGCACTGAGTGTGTGCGCGTGTGTGTATATTTGCACTGAGTGTGTGTGCGTGTGTGTGTGTATATATGTGCACTGAGTGTGTGTGTGTGTGTGTGTGTGTGTGTGTGTGTGTGCACTGAGTGTGTGTCTCTGTTTCTGAGCAGGAGGGGGACTTCCAGACTGAGACGATCCGCTTTGGCACAGAGCGCATGGACATTGACAGCTGGGTGAGGAAGAGGACGTACGAAGCCTTCCGGGAATTTGTGGGCTCTGGAATGAACTACCATCTGCAGGTGGGTAATGATTTAGTGTCCAAAACTGAACGCTCTCTCTCCCCTTATAGGCAGCACACATGTGGCTCTGTTTATCCCATAACCTTCATTTTGTAACGGATGGTTGATAGAGGCATTCTTTTCCTTGGGTATCATCATAAAAATGTGCCCCTTTATAAAGCTTATAAAAGCTTTAATGAAACCCAAGTCTGTTAATAAGCTTTACCATCTCTTAATACGTTTAGCGTCTTTTGGGAGTAGAACAAAACTCTTGAAATCTACAAATGAAAATTTGGTAAAAACATACCCTTTAAGAATGAAAGGTGAAAAGTGTACTGTGAGTTTGGATTCCTCCCGAGTTTCACCCATGTCGAGATTAAGTGGGTATCATTTTGTGTGATTTGTGGAAAGCGATTGCCACTTGTTAAGTCTGAACGGCTTGGTGTTTTGTTCCAAGTCACTGAGGGCGAGAGTCATGGAGCCACGCCATCAGTAAGATATTCTACAGTCACTTCCATCATATGATATTCTACAGTCAGTTCCTTTGTGTGATGTTCTACAGTCAATTTCATCTCTATGGTATTCTACAGTCAGTTCTATAGATATGGTTCTATATCTATGGTCAGTCCCATCTCTGTTATTCTTCAGTCAGTTCCATCTCTATGGTATTCTAGTCAGTTCCTTTGTGTGATGTTCTACAGTCAATTTAATCTCTATGGTATTCTACAGTCAGTTCTATAGATATGGTTCTATATCTATGGTCAGTCCCATCTCTGTTATTCTTCAGTCAGTTCCATCTCTATGGTATTCTACAGTCAGTTCCGTCTTTCCCCTCCAGGGAAATGAGTTCATCCGCGATGTGTTTGAACTTGGACCACCGATGATGGTGGATTCGGCCACACTGAAAGCTATGAAGATTTCCCGTTTTGAGAGGGTAAGGTTTCCTGTGACCTTACTGTAAAGTTTTCACCTGATGTCCTGTATGTCACCTGAGATGTCCTGAAGAGATGTACCTGAGATAGCCTGTTCTGACTGTAGATAATTAGAGACCTCAGGGCTTGGGAAAGAACACACTCAGGGTATTTTACTTTATCCTGCTTTGACAGGTTGTGTCACGAGCAAACATCTTACACATTTTTGTAGAGAGGGTGGGATTATTCACGAGGAAATGACAGAATATTGTTGTTGTAGAATTAGAGTTATTGTAAAGGTGTGTGTAGTTCTAACACTAATAATTTGTTGTATCTTTTCCTCCAGCACTTGTACAATGCCGCTGCATTTAAAGCTCGCACCAAGGCCAGGAATAAAGTTCGGGACAAGAGAGTGGATATCGGCGAATTCTAGATATTTATTTGAGTCCAGCTTACTTTAGTTTTTATCATTATTATTTTTATACATGGCTAAACTGAAATGTAGTTGGCGCCATTATTAAATTATCTGTGTATATATTTTGATTTTTGTAAAATCTTTCATTTCAATAACTATGGTAACCTTTTAAGTTGCTCTGCGTAGTTTACCTTGACATTTCAGTTTCAAACTTGCATGCTGTTTCCTGTATTTACGGCTGCACATTTTGTTACGTTTGAGTGTATTGAGTACATGTACAAAATGTTAGACTGATCTTAGTCAAAGATATCTGACCCTTTATCCCACTAATAGTGGTAGGAGAATAACCTCATGTACCTCAAAGTGGGTGAAGCTAATGTGCCATAATAGATTTTCTGTTTTTAAGTAATTATAGTGTTGTGTTGTAAAGGAAATAAGTCTTCTGATTGGTTTCTGTGTGCGTGATAGACAGTATACCACAGCTCCACCCATTCTGGGGTTCAGGGAACCTCTGGAAGCCATCACTACCCGACATCTAGTGGAAGAACATTGTTACTGCATCCCAGTGACACTAGATGCTATTTTGACTGCAGGCCAAATGCCACACACTTGTGGTTATAGGGTAATAAACTTGGCCATTGAACTACCTGTGTTTGTTGTTGTTTTTTTCACCTTTTTCATCATGGCTGGACAGTATCTTCTGTAGCAGAGTACTGGCACGTCTTCAGGAGAAACCTTGAGCGCCCGCTGTTTCCTAACAGAATTACCCATAATCCCTGTGGATAGTTATGGTTTATGGGATGTTTCTGTCTTTTCCACAACTCTGGAGCATTTCATCTTCACACACAGGAAGTATGAGGAGCGCACGGATCGATAGGAGAGGGTAGATAGATGGATACATTATTCATCCCCATGGGGAAATTCAGGAAGGATAAGGGGTGGTTTGAGGAGTCATAAACACTGGAAATCGATGTGTGCATCAGGTAACCGACTGCTGTCCAATAGATCTGTAATCTCATTAGAACTCTGGATCGTATCAGTTGCACTGCACAGTCAGACTTGACCGGGTGCATCACTGATCAATGCTATTAAATTAGCATCCGTAGCAGTTACAGAATACAGGTCAGGGGTCAGGGTTACGCAGAGTGTTTAAAAAATAAACCTGCAGAACGGTAAAAATGCACTGCCTCGCATCATACCGGAACATTCCAAGCCAGCGTGCACAGCGGTGCACCCTCAGACTGACAAGCTGCTGCGAGTCCGTTTATACCCAAAATCTATTCCTCAGGGATATTATTCAGTGTTGCCATGGGAACAGGTTAATGTGCAATGAAAAGGGTTGAATATGATCTACTTAAATATGGTCCTCTTAGGTAAATCATTTTTTGTGTTCTGGTGCATAATTTTTACAAGACATGTAACTGACCTTTAAAAAAACTAAAGTTTATAAAAACATAAAAGATCACGTTCATCAGCCAGTCTTCCAAGGCCCTTTTAAATAACTAATGCTGAGTTTATTTGTTTTTTTTATTATATTTGAACTCAATATTACAGCAGCAGTAGTCACCCCCAGTAACTTCAAATTGAAATCTGCAATACGTGCTCACAAGAGCAGACAACGTGACAGTTACAGTATACTTCACCCGTTTACCAGCCAAAGGATGCCATCCTATAGCTGCAGCAGGGAGCCGGTACATGCAATGTGCCGTGGCTACATGCCAGGCACGTGCAGGCCTGCTTCACAGCCTCTGTGGGACCGATGACAAACTCTTACACAAGCAAAGCAGAGTTTAACCAGTGTGGGGAAACTTGAAAAGTCACAAACCTGCTGGATCCTCCTGCCATGAACAAATATTCTCAGAAACAGAAGTAAAGAAAATACTGCACCAAAACAGAAAAGCGTCATAGTTTACTGCAGTAACCAGTATATAATAATAATAATAATAATAATAATAATAATAATGTGTAACGAGCTGATATTTCTCCCTCTCTTGGCTACGTGTCCCTTACAGAACACGTTTTAATCTCATTTTGATTTTCTCGTGAAATAAAGGTTGATGATGATCTTGCGTTTTGCTGTGTTAACATAAGCAATGCTGTGTGGCCCATTGAGGAAAGAAAGGGGCACAAATGCACCCCACCTACAAGAGCTGGTGCAGAGCCAGGGGGTGACATTACCCCCCGCCACCAGCCAAATGCTGCTAAAATCCTCATTGTGGCTGGTAAGATTTTTACTCTAGCAGCCACTTTGGCCAGTAACCAACCAGGTTGTGTTATATTGTAAAAGGTAATGTGGCTGGTAAAATGTTGAAAATGGCTGGTGATTATTAGAATCGACAAGCCCCTCTGGCCAGTGGGTGAAAAAGTTAATTTCATACCCTGGTCCAGACCATCATGGCTGGCCGCTATCAATGATTCAGTGGTGCTATATGAGAGAATCTAAATTCAGCGTGTAGGCCTATGGTGCACTAGGCCGGTTTCTCCATCTCTTATTAAGCAAAAGCACACCACTCTGCTTCAGTAACAATAACTGCTGGGATGGCAGCTTACATCGGTGCTACATCACTGATAACAAGAAGCAAACAACAGCAGAAATGAGAGATGTAATAACAAGCTCACACAAAGCCAGCGATGATTTTTTTCTCTGTGTATTACACTCCCCCATGTTGCGCAGGTCAGTGCTCAGTAATCTGATCCTATGGTGGCTGTCTTAGTCCAAATTTAGGCGTGCTAAAGGGGTCAGAAAGCCAGTGGTGAGTCCGCGGTCACACGCCTGTGCACAAAGGGCTTTGGGACGTATTGTTGACTCTTCATCAACCGCCAGCGTTTCTCTCCACACACATTTGCATACCTGCAGACGTGCAAAGGCGCTTTACCATAAATCTCAGGTAAGTAGAGCTATTGAAGGGCAGAAGACCTTCCTTTCAGAGGAAGACACACTTTAACATTATTTATTACCCAGATAACAACGGTTACTAGGTTGTTTAAATTTCTGTTTACAATTGTTTACAGGATATTAATAATTGATAATTAATAAATATCACTTTATAAAATGTTTGTAAATGTAACTCACTCATGCTGTACTTTTGTAAAATTTTCAAATCTGTAAAAATACACTGTGCTAACAAAGGATTGGAGTTGCCAATTAATTAACCTTCTGCAAGGATTTTCTGCCAGTTTGACGGCGCGCCGACCGCTAATTTGTGAATATTAGCGGTGTCAGTGGCCGTGAGAAGATGCAGGCTCCGTTAAGCCTCTGGCCTCTGCTCACAGCTGTCACATGACAGGCCATCAGTTAAAGACAAGCGTATGGCTGAGGGCCACGCCCGCCAACAGCGAGTGCCAGAGAACAACTGTTACAGCTCAGTGGAATGTCAGTGGAAGTTAGCCACTGGCTACCCACAGTCCTCTCACACTGTGAACATTAGCTGTGACCCGATGGCTTCAGTCGTGCTGAAAATAAAATGCTCTTGATGTTATGATCATCATCTAATAATAATCTCACCTAATAACAGAAGACCAGTCATTTCATAAGGGGGGCGCTCATTGGACGAATGCAGCATGATGATGATAATTATCGAGACGCAGACAACACTTTTTTGTACGGCCAATGTTATTTTGCTCCTTGTGAAGCAAAAAAAAAAACTTTAGAAAGCACTTCATTGAATGCTACGTTACAACACAAAGCGTCAGGAGCACGTGTGTAACATCTCAGGATGCACAGCAAATGGAAGGTCTACATGAGCAGGCCTCCGCAGCTCTGTGACAGCTGGCTGAATGGAATATCAATAATCTCCTAAAGTTACCGGAACATTCCGTAACTTTAAAAAAAAACTCGTTTTTTTTTGTTTTGTTGTTGCACATTCTGTCCTGAGGAAGAATGGATGAATTCCCCCTGGAGCTGGACGGCTTTGACACGGAGAGGAAGCTGTACACGGCCGACTCGCTCAACAACCTGCACAAGATGAACGTCTGCTACCATCTGCAGGACCTTATGTCAGGTGGGGTTTTTTTCTGTGTTAAAGTGCGCTTCAGTGGCCTGACGCATCAAAGGCCGTGTTCTAATGGGCCCTCAGCTGTCAATCACTGCACCGCCGGTCACAGATAAATCACTGGGGGGCGGGGTTAAGGGGAGGGAGGGCATAGCGGTCTGATTGATTGACATCCTGCATTGGACCTCTGTTACCAGGCCCCCTGCGTGTGGAATACATTATCCAGCAATGTATTCCACACAGTATGAACCTCGGGGAGTGCTTCTAAGATATCCCACAATGCATCACTCTGCTGGCACAGGGAGACACACACTCATTACAGTGTTGGCTGTGTGTGAGACAGCGGACTAGGCTCAGCTGATCTATGATGATGAGGGCTGGTGCACCGTCTTTGCTGCTGTGGGTTATCTGTCTCCGGGCGGGCGGAGGGCGGGGCAGGGCAGGGCGGGGCGGAGCGGGAGCACACACTGCCCCCATGCTATCTTTTTTAATCCTGTCTAAAAAAAACTGATCAGGTGCTTCTGCAAAGACACTGTACATCCCAGAGCATACTGGCCTCCTCCAGTGTGTGTGTTGTGGTTGTTATGCGGTTGTTATGTTAAAAATCAGAACGTGTGATTGGATGTCCTCTGGCCCGTATCAGTGCACCCCCTGAGCTCCCAGAGGAACGGAGGCCCTGGTTTGAAAGGAGAGCCCAGGCCATCCGAGGACAGTCCTAAGACAGGTGAGTCCTACCTCCTGTCATTTACCCCTACAGTGTTATTTTACTTCCAGCTGTATGAATACACTTAAATTGTTATGATCGGTGTTAACAGGAACCCAATAGCAGGCAGGAGTGAACCAAAACGATGTTTAATTCCAGAATCACAGTCCAGGGGGAAGTCAAGACAGGCAGGGGTCATACACGGAAGACACGGCAGAGGTACAAAATCGTAATCCAAAAGAATAGTCGCGAGAACACGTTCAGGGGTAAAAGCCAGAAATCCGTCAAAAACAAATAACACAAGAACAGACTGCAAAAACTTACAAACTCGGAAAAACACTAAACAAACAGAACACTCGGAAACAGATTTAAACTTGGCACGGACTCGGAAACAGATATACTACTAGAAACTCACATGAAAAAAGAATGACGAACTCGCGACGAGGAACAAAGACAGCAGGTATATATGCAGGTGTAGACAGGTGCAGACAATTAGTTTGAGAGCAGCAGGAAATGGAAAACAGCGAGAGAGCTAAGACATTTAACAAGGCAATTAGGAATTCGTTAGTAATTATCCTATCCTAGCCCTGTCGTTAGTGAATTAGTTAACAAGACAATGACTGGATACGTAAGGAAACACTAAACAGCTGTGGAAACGTGATGAAAATTAAATTGTTAGTTTGTGTTAGTAATAATTCTATTAAACCCTGACATTAGTAGATTAGTTAACCACCCCGTGTTTAGCCAGTTAGTAATAATAAGTCCTATATAAATGTTAGTAGTGCAGGGTAATACAAACGAAGTGTACAGAAACGAAAGTAAAACTCCGTGAGAGGGAGCGAGAGATTCAGCACAGAACGCAAGGCTGCGGAAAACATTGAAAAGTGTATGCTACCGAAACTGACAATACTATACATGACAGAAAAACAAAAGCAAACTCAGAACATAACATAACCCCCCCCCCAAGGGACGGCTTCCAGACGTCCCCAACATCTCAAAACACTAAGCAGGGTGGGAGGTGGGGGACCGGAGGAGGGATAATGGGCAACGATGCAATAGTTCAGGGGGGTTGAAAAGTTTGTAATGTCCAGCATCACACAAAGCAGGGTGGGAGGTGGGGGACAGGAGGAGGGGTAATGTCCCGAATGCTGAGCAGGGTGGGTGGAGGGGGTCCGGAGGAGGGAAACAATGACAGGACAGCGGCGCAGGAGTGACCGCTCAGGCGGCCGGAGGCGCAGGAGTGACCGCTCAGGCGGCCGGAGGCGCAGACAGTGCCGCTCAGGCGGACGGAGGCGCAGACAGTGCCTCTCAGGCGGACGGAGGCGCAGACAGTGCCTCTCCGGCGGACGGCGGCGGAGACAGTGCCGCTCAGGCGGACGGCGGCGGAGACCGTGCCGCTCAGGCGGACGGCGGCGGAGACAGTGCCGCTCAGGCGGACGGCGGCGGAGACAGTGCCGCTCAGGCGGACGGCGGCGGAGACAGTGCCGCTCAGGCGGACGGCGGCGGAGACAGTGCCGCTCAGGCGGACGGCGGCTGAGACAGTGCCGCTCAGGCGGACGGCGGCGGAGACAGTGCCGTTCAGGCGGACGGCGGCGGAGACAGTGCCGCTCAGGCGGACGGCGGCGGAGACAGTGCCGCTCAGGCGGACGGCGGCGGAAACAGTGCCGCTCAGGCGGACGGCGGCGGAGACAGTGCCGCTCAGGCGGACGGCGGCGGAGACAGTGCCGCTCAGGCGGACGGCGGCGGAGACAGTGCCGCTCAGGCGGACGGCGGCGGAGACAGTGCCGCTCAGGCGGACGGCGGCGCAGGCAGGGCCGCTCAGGCGGATGGCGGCGGAGACAGTGCCGCTCAGGCGGACGGCGGCGGAGACAGTGCCGCTCAGGCGGACGGCTGCATCGCTCAGGGGGCCGGCGGCGACGGCTGCATCGCTCAGGGGGCCGGCGGCGACGGCTGCATCGCTCAGGGGGCCGGCGGCGACGGCTGCATCGCTCAGGGGGCCGGCGGCGACGGCTGCATCGCTCAGGGGACCGGCGGCGACGGCTGCATCGCTCAGGGGGCCGGCGGCGACGGCTGCATCGCTCAGGGGCCCGGCGGCGACGGCTGCATCGATCAGGGGGCCGGCGGCGACGGCTGCATCGCTCAGGGGGCCGGCGGCGACGGCTGCATCGCTCAGGGGGCCGGCGGCGACGGCTGCATCGCTCAGGGGGCCGGCGGCGACGGCTGCATCGCTCAGGGGGCCGGCGGCGACGGCTGCATCGCTCAGGGGGCCGGCGGCGACGGCTGCATCGCTCAGGAGGCCGGCGGCGACGGCTGCATCGCTCAGGGGGCCGGCGGCGACGGCTGCATCGCTCAGGAGGCCGGCGGCGACGGCTGCATCGCTCAGGACAGGAGGCTAGCGGGCTCGGCCGCTCAGGACAGGAGGCTAGCGGGCTCGGCCGCTCAGGACAGGAGGCTAGCGGGCTCGGCCGCTCAGGACAGGAGGCTAGCGGGCTCGGCCGCTCAGGACAGGAGGCTAGCGGGCTCGGCCGCTCAGGACAGGAGGCTAGCGGGCTCGGCCGCTCAGGACAGGAGGCTAGCGGGCTCGGCCGCTCAGGACAGGAGGCTAGCGGGCTCTGCCGCTCAGGACAGGAGGCTAGCGGGCTCGGCCGCTCAGGACAGGAGGCTAGCGGGCTCGGCCGCTCAGGACAGGAGGCTAGCGGGCTCGGCCGCTCAGGATAGGAGGCTAGCGGGCTCGGCCGCTCAGGACAGGAGGTTAACTGGTCCCGCAATTTGAGAGGAGGCAGGGAACGGGACGGGACTGGTGGCGTGGAAAGGGACCGGACCGGAGGCATGGACCGGTGCGGGGCAGGAGGCATTGACCGGGGCGGGACAGGAGGCATGGACCGGGGCGGGACAGGAGGCATGGACCGGGGCGGGACAGGAGGCATGGACCGGGGCGGGACAGGAGGCATGGACCGGGGCGGAACAGGAGGCATGGACCGGGGCGGAACAGGAGGCATGGACCGGGGCGGGACAGGAGGCATGGACCGGGGCGGGACAGGAGGCATGGACCGGGGCGGGACAGGAGGCATGGACCGGGGCGGGACAGGAGGCATGGACCGGGGCGGGACAGGAGGCATGGACCGGGGCGGGACAGGAGAGCTGGGACGGGACGGGACAGGAGGCATGGACCGGGGCGGGACAGGAGACATGGACCGGGGCGGGACAGGAGGCATGGACCGGGGCGGGACAGGAGGCATGGACCGGGGCGGAACAGGAGGCATGGACCGGGGCGGGACAGGAGGCATGGACCGGGGCGGGACAGGAGGCATGGACCGGGGCGGGACAGGAGGCATGGACCGGGGCGGGACAGGAGAGCTGGGACGGGACGGGACAGGAGAGCTGGGACGGAACGGAACCGGAGAGCTGGGACGGAACGGAACCGGAGAGCTGGGACGGGACGGGACAGGAGAGCTGGGACGGGACGGGACAGGAGAGTTGGGACGGAACGGAACCGGAGAGCTGGGACGGGACGGGACAGGAGAGCTGGGACGGAACGGGACAGGAGAGCTGGAACGGAACGGGACAGGAGAGCTGGGACGGAACGGGACAGGAGAGCTGGGACGGAACGGGACAGGAGAGCTGGGACGGAACGGGACAGGGGAGCTGGGACGGAACGGGACAGGGGAGCTGGGACGGAAAGGGACAGGAGAGCTGGGACGGAAAGGGACAGGAGAGCTGGGACGGAAAGGGACAGGAGAGCTGGGACGGAAAGGGACAGGAGAGCTGGGACGGAAAGGGACAGGAGAGCTGGGACGGAAAGGGACAGGAGAGCTGGGACGGAAAGGGACAGGAGAGCTGGGACGGAAAGGGACAGGAGAGCTGGGACGGAAAGGAACAGGAGAGCTGGGACGGAAAGGGACAGGAGAGCTGGGACGGAAAGGGACAGGAGAGCTGGGACGGAAAGGGACAGGAGAGCTGGGGCGGAAAGGGACAGGAGAGCTGGGGCGGAAAGGGACAGGAGGGCTTGGACGGAACGGGACAGGAGGGCTTGGACGGAACGGGACAGGAGGGCTTGGACGGGACGGGACAGGAGGGCTTGGACGGGACGGGACAGGAGGGCTTGGACGGGACGGGACAGGAGGGCTTGGACGGGACGGGACAGGAGGCTTGGGCAGGGACGGAAGGGTGATGGATCCTCCGTCAACGGGTGGCCGAGCCCGTCGACGGAGCCGGGAGCCAGGACCCCATCGCTTCCTCCCGGGACCATAGCCCCTCGGGCAAAGGGCAAGACGGGTACCTTCAAAATTAGCAGGTGTGGGGTTGTGGCTAGGCTCGGAGCTATCCGGATGGAGAGAGACCACTCCGAGCCTAACGGAGTGGGAGCTGGGGGGAGGAGTCCGGAGTGATGGGTAGTGGTCGGCATGACGGCGGGCAAACTCCGGATTTTGCCCCCAGATTCCCATGAGGTATTCCTCATAGGAATCCGAGCCGAATGGGTCGATCTCCATAGAGTGGAAGGCCTGCTGGGTCCCAACTGGCGAGTTCCTACTGTTATGATCGGTGTTAACAGGAACCCAATAGCAGGCAGGAGTGAACCAAAACGATGTTTAATTCCAGAATCACAGTCCAGGGGGAAGTCAAGACAGGCAGGGGTCATACACGGAAGACACGGCAGAGGTACAAAATCGTAATCCAAAAGAATAGTCGCGAGAACACGTTCAGGGGTAAAAGCCAGAAATCCGTCAAAAACAAATAACACAAGAACAGACTGCAAAAACTTACAAACTCGGAAAAACACTAAACAAACAGAACACTCGGAAACAGATTTAAACTTGGCACGGACTCGGAAACAGATATACTACTAGAAACTCACGTGAAAAAAGAATGACGAACTCGCGACGAGGAACAAAGACAGCAGGTATATATGCAGGTGTAGACAGGTGCAGACAATTAGTTTGAGAGCAGCAGGAAATGGAAAACAGCGAGAGAGCTAAGACATTTAACAAGGCAATTAGTAATTCGTTAGTAATTATCCTATCCTAGCCCTGTCGTTAGTGAATTAGTTAACAAGACAATGACTGGATACGTAAGGAAACACTAAACAGCTGTGGAAACGTGATGAAAATTAAATTGTTAGTTTGTGTTAGTAATAATTCTATTAAACCCTGACATTAGTAGATTAGTTAACCACCCCGTGTTTAGCCAGTTAGTAATAATAAGTCCTATATAAATGTTAGTAGTGCAGGGTAATACAAACGAAGTGTACAGAAACGAAAGTAAAACTCCGTGAGAGGGAGCGAGAGATTCAGCACAGAACGCAAGGCTGCGGAAAACATTGAAAAGTGTATGCTACCGAAACTGACAATACTATACATGACAGAAAAACAAAAGCAAACTCAGAACATAACATAAATAGCCCTCTCCTTACAACGCTCACCTGCACGAGAAACATGACAACCACCTCAACACATGCTGCATTATACATCTGAACAGCCAACACTCATAAATATTCTCTTACTTACAATAAGGTACAGCCCCCCCCCCCCCTCAAATTCTCCCATGATGCCGCACTTCACATAAAGAATGAGGCTGATTAATTGGTATAAAGATCCACTGGGACTTAGAGGCCACACTCTTAATAAATAGGGGGGGGGGTGCTCTGTGGCTCTAAGATGACATCATAGAAATGTATACACATACTTGATGTCAGGTTCCCCAGGTGCTAAGAGACACGGAGCACAAATAAACAGTGAAAAGGGTGAACTGTGGAGCTTATGGATGAGTAGAAGAGGGGAGCCTTATTTTCAGTAAGGTGTGACGATGTTGTTCTCTTACAGAGAAGCATACAAGGGGGTTACTGTACTCTACTGAGTGTAGTGTGTGATGATATTTCCGCTCTTTGCCTGGTTCCTCAGGAGTCCAGTCCTCCGTGGTGCATTGTGGGAAAGGCAGCGCTGAGGAAGGCTGTGAGGAAGAGGAGGACAGTCAAACCCAGAGCACGCACTCCAGACTCCTGACCGTAGTCTTCCTCATCCTGGCAATGGCACTGGTCAGCAGCCTGGCCCTGTGTTCCTATGCAGTCTACCTAATGGGTAAAACACATCACCTGTCCTATAACCCAAGAACTACCCATCACCTGTACTATAACCCAAAAACTACCCATCACCTGTACTACAACCCAAGAACTACCCATCACCTGTACTACAACCCAAGAACTACCCATCACCTGTACTATAACCCAAGAACTACCCATCACCTGTACTACAGCCCAAGAACTACCCATCACCTGAACTATAACCCAAGAACTACCCATCACCTGTAATATAACCCAAGAACTACCCATCAACTGTACTACAACCCAAGAACTACCCATCACCTGTACTATAACCCAAGAACTACCCATCACCTGTACTATAACCCAAGAACTACCCATCACCTGAACTATAACCCAAGAACTACCCATCACCTGTACTATAACCCAAGAACTACCCATCACCTGAACTATAACCCAATAACTACCCATCACCTGTACTACAACCCAAGAACTACCCATCACCTGTACTATAACCCAATAACTACCCATCACCTGAACTATAACCCAAGAACTACCCATCACCTGTCCTATAACCCAAGAACTACCCATCACCTGTACTATAACCCAAGAACTACCCATCACAACTCCTTTTTACACTATTTTCACTGGAATTATGAATTAGTCTTCACTTCCACTGTCACCAAAACACAACATTCAAATTACATTATTTATATATGACATATATTTTGAGACTCATTGTTTTGAATGAATGTCAGGTTCAACAACAGACATTCACCATTCAGCACAATTTAGCAGCATGCCAGCATGTTTTTACCAGTATAAGCCTTAAAATGTGACCCTTATTCATAAAGTTACAGTTTAATTGCTGATCTAGGATCTGTTTCCATTTCTAGCTTATTTGGGATACGGTTGGAAACAAACCTCAAACTGACCCTAGATCAGTACTCTTTATCTTTATGAACAAGCCCAGGTCACTTCAGCGTGTCTGAAGCCTGTTCTCTGCTCCGCAGTGCAGACCACAGAGAGGCTGGAGGAGTTCTCCAGCAGCCAGGTGGAGCAGACGTACCTGGCCCAGATCAGGCAGTGGAAGGCTCTGCTGTTACAGTGCCTGGGAGGTTCTGCAGGGACAGACACACGCACACACACACCTGGATGACTCCACAGGTGGGCGGGCAAAGTGAGAGGGAGTGGGGGAGAGGGAGAGCAGCGTTGAGGCGGGACACACACACACACACACACACACGCATGCACATACACACACCTGGATGACTCCACAGGTGGGCGGGCAAAGTGAGAGGGAGTGGGGGAGAGGGAGAGCAGCGTTGAGGCAGGACACACACACACACGCACATACATACACCTGGATGACTCCACAGGCGGGCGGGCAAAGTGAGAGGGAGTGGGGGAGAGGGAGAGCAGCGCTGAGGCGGGACACACACACAAACACACGCACGCACATACACACACCTGGATGACTCCACAGGTGGGCGGGCAAAGTGAGAGGGAGTGGGGGAGAGGGAGAGCCGCGTCGAGGCGGGACACACACACACACACTCACACACACACCTGGATGACTCCAGAGGTGGGCGGGCAAAGTGAGAGGGAGTGGGGGAGAGGGAGAGCAGCGTCGAGGCGGGACACACACACACACGCACATACATACACCTGGATGACTCCACAGGTGGGCGGGCAAAGTGAGAGGGAGTGGGGGAGAGGGAGAGCAGTGCTGAGGCAGGACACACACACACACACACACCTGGATGACTCCACAGGTGGGCGGGCAAAGTGAGAGGGAGTGGGGGAGAGGGAGAGCAGCGTTGAGGCGGGACACACACACACACACACGCACATACATACACCTGGATGACTCCACAGGTGGGCGGGCAAAGTGAGAGGGAGTGGGGGAGAGGGAGAGCAGCGTTGAGGCGGGACACACACACACACACACGCACACACACACCTGGATGACTCCACAGGTGGGCAGGCAAAGTGAGAGACAGGGGGAGTGGCAGTGTGTGTGTGTGTGTGTGAGAGAGAGACAGAGAAAGAGACTCTCGTTGCCCTGTATCCCTCTCACAGGCTTGGAAGTGGCCATTTTCTGCAGGGAGGATGACAAGCCTCCACATTCCCATGTCTGAGCAGTGAAAGGACTGTGTGTGTTTCTCCACATGTTCTAAAAGCCAGGCCCTGCGTGACTCTTCAGGCCTTAATGCTTTTTAAACCCCAGTCAGGTTCATTATTCTCCTTCTTCATTGTGTTATTTCACGTGCTTTTATTTACTGTCAAAATGTACATTTTGTATTTGCTGAGTACAGCAAGGTTTTGTGAAATTATGGAGTCGATGGGATTATTCAAACATTTTACATTTGGCCAAATTAAGATTTAATTTAGCTGCCACTTATGAGACAAGCTGTAGGGCTATCACCCCCCTCCCCCAAACACACACACATGTTTTTAAATTGTGTTTCTATATGTATTTTAGTGCATTATTATATCAAATAAAATTTGACACAAGACTTCTCTGAGTCATTTCTTATACATTACTTCAGTATATATATACAGTATATTAGGTATTCTTTAAAATATCTATGAGAAATAAAAAATATATATATCAGTAGTATACGAGGTTTTGATTGCAAAAAGAACAAACGGCTTAGATACATGCGCATAAATGATAATGGTTTTTCATATTATCTTCAATAAATGACTTGATCCTTGTGATGTGTAAATCCTGACATGCTGGAGTTCTACCAGCAGGGGGCAAAAGACTTCTGCCTCCGTTTCCCTTCTGCACTGTCCTCAGTTTGCCACATTTCTTATCACGTTACATAATTAATATTTGTAAAATTCTCAGCAGCACAAAGTGCCATTCTGTATAATTGTTTTCCAGAGTAATACACCTGTTTAAAATATACTTTGCGTACACACACACATGCACATGCACACACACACACACACACATACATACATACACTCAGACATACACATACAGTAGCAGGACAATTTATTAGTAATAGGGTCAAACTGTCACCGTTGTCATGACAGCTCCATAGAGTCACCATTGACCGCAGCCTCATAATCTAAAGTGCTTGGGCTGCCAGCTCCCTCAGGCAGCCCAAGCCCCTCTGATTCACCAGGAAGAGCTGAGCTTGGCTGGTTAATTATAATGTATCCAAAGAGAAAAGCTATCCCACAATCCTCTGCTCCAGCCTGCTGGCCCAGTGGAGGCCAATCAACCTTCACCCATCAACTCCATTTATGCATCAGCAGATGAGGTACACACGCCTAGATAGATCAATAGATACAGATGTACAGACACATGGACAAATAGACATAGATTGGCAGAGATACAGAAACATACATAAAAACAGGCAGACAAAACAGACAGATAGATTTTATTTACTAGGATAGGCCAATCAAGAAAATGCCAGCAAACAGATTTTCATCGAATAGCCGTCCAAACCTGCCTAAAATAGCTTGAAAGACATGCTTCCGGTGATGAGGGATTTTATTATTCTTTTTCCTCAGCCGGCATGTCAACTGGTGAAGTTTTACAAAATATGAAACACAGGAATGTCAAGAAGGACAGGCAGGATTCTCAATGGCCTATTTCATTTATATACTCAGCCCTAAGGATTTAAACCTGCCCTTAAAAACTGCTCTGTGCCAATGCTGTGGCACTACTCAGCCTCTCACAGTCCTCTGCCTGTAACCTTCACAAAGGAAAGATGCCTTATATAAGGTATTTATCCTCCTTTATAACCTCCACAAATGAAGGACTCTTATGAGTTGCTTCCTGCTCTCGATTGCTGATTGGCTGATTGGCCATAAAATCATGGCCTTTCCAGTTTCCAATCAATTACAGGAACAAAGGTTACCACGGGGACGGCCTTCGACCATATCCTAACAGCCCTGACATTTTCTAACGCCTGTGTTCTATTAAATTGTTATTCTCTTAACAATGTTCTTTTTGTATTTTTACTTTCATGGCTTTGCACCTTACCAGCTGATATGCTATACCAGTGAAGTGTACCGTTTTCAAAGACTGTTCTACGACTGTTCCAGTTTAAAAACGTGTAATGTGTATAATCAGTATAAAAAAAACTATTTTAAGTTTATTTTTTTCCCCTTCAAACTTTGCAATTAACATTTTCATCTCATGTTGTATGGTTCTCTGGGATTGCTACTTGTTGTAAATTAGGCTATATAATTATGCAAGGTTTTGGAGAGGGATCGGTATTTGTTTCTAGCACCTGCATTTGTGGGTTTAAGCAGTTTAATATGGTTATTAGGTCTCGATCCAAGAGCTATATTCAATCTGGATGGCACATTTTTGGGGTGTAATTTGTGATCCATTATCTGAGTTGCAGTGCATAACCAGAGTTTATGATGTGATAAAGCTACGATGTGGATTTAGCAATACTGAATGCTGCCCAGGGTGGGTTCACTTGGGATGCAAACAGTCCTTGAACATTTGAGTGAGAAGAAAAAAAAATCTTTTATGTTCGGATGAGGAATTCTCCCAGTGTCTGACAAGTCATTTTCAGTGGATTCCTTTCAAATTGTGTTGAATATTTTGGGGACAATAAGTCATGGTGCAGTAGTGACCAGATACTGTGTGGTGTGCTGTACAGACTCTGAGGACTAAGATAATTGGGATGGCCGAATCATATTGTTAAAAAAAGCAAATATGCAGTGTCTACACCTCAGATGGAAGCTTTAGCAGGAATCAGAAGAGAAATATTTAAATTGTTTTGCTCACCTTGTTTAATCTGATTGTGTTCTCACAGAACCCTGTGCAGCACCTCTGGGGGCGGGGTGGGGGGGGTGAAAGACGTTCGTTAACGTTCAGACATGCGTTCCATTCTTTAGCCGTCTCCCATCAGCCCGTCAGGCCAACGAGCACGTACTACATTACCCACGCTCATCAAGCGCAATTTACATGCATCGGTGAGGCTCACAGAGGACCTGTTCCTTATGCTGCTTCCCATCTTCAGCCAGCTATGGAGTAGAACCCATTGTCTTTACTGTTCCTTCCACCAGCTTCAAGAGAAGCGACGTCCATTACACCACCACTGATTCAAAATGAGCCCTGTCATTTTCCTATAGATTACCGCAGTCTAATACACGCTGTCTGTAATTGCAGTGTTTCTCTTTGGTAATTATGGATGTAATGTGGGCCATTACCAGTCATTACAGGTATATACAGAAACAGTTGACAATATTTTCATTAAAAGAAAATTGTTAAATTTAGTGTACTTTTGATGTCTGTATTATTAAAAAATAATAATAATGTTTTTCAGTATCAGCTCAAAGCAGTCGTTAGAAGAGCTCTCTCAAAACTGCACTCCTGTCTATATATCCATTTTTTCAGTTGACTTAGTCACATACTAAAAAGAGGTTTTAAATCTTGAGCATTCCCAGTTCATAAAATAAAATACAATATTTACAATTGCATAGTAATGTTCCTAACAGAAAACTTTTTTGTACTTTTTTGAAGAAAACTATTTTATTGAGTGCAGAGATCATTACCCAGAAAGAGAAGCAAAAGAGGTATTGAACTATGGTCAAATACAGTTGTTGGGGTGATGTAGTGTTGTAGAGCTGTGCGGTTCTAAACCCTGTTTAGATCACTACAGCACTCATCTTGACTTTGCTATCAAGTCTGGTGTGAAGAGCTCTTGAGTTCTCAGACACAGGCAGAAATAAAATAAAAAAGAGCTTCACATTCAGCTTATAGCTGCTCAGCTGCTTTCAACCACTACAGAAATGTTCAAGAGGTCTTAGGAGCGAAGATAACATCAACCGTTCTGTAAATGAAGTAATTTCAGAGTCTCATAACGCGTTAAACTAAATAATCTAATTCAACGTTAGCCTACTCACCAATGGACGTCTCTCATACTATAGCAAGCCAATGCCAAAAATCATCAATGATGTCCTGCTCATCAGGCCCTTTCTCCTCTGGAGTTAATCGACAACAAAGCCAAGTTGCTATTCCGTGTCCCCACTGTTGCTCCTCATGTAATTTTTTACACGCCATAAACAAGAAAAGCTGCGTTCACAGAATCGCATTTTATGGACGCTCAAACAAACAGCCATGCTCCATAGCAACCTGTTTTAACAATCACCGACGTAGGCCTACCTGGCAAGAACAGAGCATGGAACAACATGATCCTTACAACACTGCGGCCAGTGGGTAATTACTCTGACAGGGCCGCGCTGCCCTGTCTTTTGTTTACCTCAGCCGGAGCATTCTGTTCCATTTCAATAGGCAGACTCCGCCCACTCCGCGGTGGCATGAGAACGAGCGTGTCCAATGTCAGAGCCTCTTATGATGCTCAAGCAGCCAGCCTGGAACAAGTTCTAAATGAGGTCAAGTTATTCTCACCAATGTTATGTGGGGATATAACATACATATACATATACTGTACATATATACATATACTGTACATACGTACATACATAAACACACATGTACACACATAGCATTAGCATGACCCCTTTAGTGAATTCCGTTGAATTCCGAAACACAAGGTATTAGGCCTAAGCAGCCTATGTCTACACCACTAACCTGCATTGCTGCGCTGTGGTCAGTGATTAATGGTAAATCGGTAAACCATGGTCAGTGATTAAGTCTAGATCACTAATGCGTGTCAGTGATTGATGCTAAATCAGTCATTCCGGTCAGTGATGAACTCTACAATGCTGCACTGTGATTGGTTACGATCTGGCCATTTGTATTGATTCCTTTCCCACAAAGGTTCTCTTTCTGTCTGCTCGTTTTATTTTCCTAATGGCACCGTGGGCCTAGTATTTGTAGTAACTGTAAATCACTAAAAGAGAATAAATAATTAAACAGTTTCTAAAAGGCCAGAGAGTTCCATTGATAAATTGTGAGTGCAATGTCTTACTAAGCCAGGGACTAATTAAAGAGTGTCAGTAATGGTGAATTGTGGAGAACAGGCAAGACTAACAGAACAAAGATTAATAGATGGAAATAACACTGTTTTGCCTTGCTCTTTGGGGACAGGCCTTTTGGTTCTTGTGTGTTTTATTCATGCCTTGAGGAAACTCAGCCTTTTGTAACGACACTAAGGACGATATTGCAGCTTACGGCGAGGAAATTTTGCGGCGCATCCGCCGGCTAGACTGGTTTTTAAATGGTGTGTTGACTCCACCCACGCTGTCCGCCAAAGCTGCCCCCCCCACCTGACGGTAGCTCAACAGGCTAATAAATACACTGCCTGGCCAAAAAATAATAATTGCACACTCTAATATTTAATTGGACCGCCTTTAGCTTTGATTACGGGGCGCATTTGTCATGGCATTGTTTCGACAACCTTATGCAACGTCACAACATTTATTTACATCTAGTTGCATTCATTTTTGGCCGAGATCTTGTCTTGACGACGGGAGAGTCTAACCACTCGTAAGTTTTCTCCAGCACATCCCAAAGACTTTCAATGGGGTTAAGGTCAGGACTCTGGTGGCCAATGCATGTGTGAAAATGATTCCTCATGCTCCCTGAATCACTCTTTCACAATTTGAGCCCGATGAATCTTGGCATTGTCCTCCTGGAATATGCACATTGATGGGATAACCTGGTCATTCAGTACATTCAGGTACTCCGCTCACTTCATTGTATTGCTGCATAACGTTGCTGAGCCTAGACCTGACCAATTGAAGCAACCCCAGATCATAACACTGCCTCCAGAGGCTTGTACAGTGGGCACTATGCATGACGGACGCAACGACAACTTTTTTTTTAGCCAGGCAGTGTAACTAATAATAATAATCATAAAGGGCAGCACTGTAACGGCCTCAGCGTGGCGCTCTGATTGGACAGCTGGCCGTAACCTTGGGGGCTGAAGAAGGTCGACCCATCGCTGCCCCCGGCCCTGATTACACACTCTACTCCAGCACAACCAATCACTCAGAGCCCTGATTACACACCCAGCTCTACAGCCAATCACTTGGGGCTCTGATTACACACCCTGCTCCAGCACAGCCAATCAGGGCAAGTGGAGCTCTGATGAGCCTTAATTACACTCATCTCCAGGCCACTCCTCTTGATGACCAGCTCCAGTATTAAATCCCACAGTGCAATAATACCATGCTACAGACTTCACTTTTGTTTGTTAAACACCAAGACTGATTGATCTTGGATATAACAGTATTTTATTACTGTGATATTGTCAGGGTCCGACATAAGGACGGTATTTCCTTCACAGGCAACACATAAGCGTTAATTGACACTGCAATAAGCACAATAGAATATGGTGGAGTTACAAATAGCTAATAAATTATTTATGATTTTCACATTATTGAAACACACTGATAATGGATTTCCTGACATTGATGTTTAACTAAAGGCAGTTTATTTTTTCAAAGTTATAAAATGCTATCAAAACGACGAAGTAAAAGCAGGTGGGGAATGAAGACAGAGTGAGTGGTAGATTTAGGTGATCCCTCGCCATCAATTGGATAAAGGTAATTTAGTGTTATTTCACACACAGAGAGTTGTCAATGTGTGGAACAGCTTGCTCTCTCATTTAATGGCAAATTCAAGCCGGGGCCTGTATATTCTTTAGACAGCAGGCAGGCTGTATACAGTAAGGAGCCCACATGGACTGAATGGCCTGTTTCCACCATCATGCAGGCTACCTGTGTGCTTTTATGTCCTGCTCCGCTGCATGAGGGATTCCGCAGCAGCGCAGCGGCAACAGTGCAGCGGATCCCGCGCAGCAGGTGCATACTCTCGCAGTGGCAGCGTGAGGCGGGTGAGGCGCTAGCCCGTGATTTAGAGCCAGTTCTTCCTAATGGAGAAGCAGAAAGCTCTGATTGCCACTTTATGGCAGGTTGCTGTGCTCAGCAGGGTCTCCTGTGTTCATTCCATTAAAAGACTACATTTCACCGCAACATGTAATGGACCCCTGCCGCGGGGCCACACCACCAACGCTTCTCTTTCCCACCATGCCATGCGCGCTTTAACACCACCCTGCTATACATGCTTTAACCCCAGCCTGCCATACGCGCTTTAACCCCACCTTACCATACGCGCTTTAACCCCAGCCTGCCATATGCGCTTTAGCCCACCCTGTAAGCCCCAAGCCAACTTATTCATTATAAGAGACAAATATGCATGGCCAATTCTGTTTGACAGCTTTTCTTTACAATCACTCTTTTTTAAAATCATCACTTCCTGTTTATAATTCTAAAACTAGCTTTGTGTAGAAAAGCGTGCCATATCTGATGCGTTCAATGTCAGTTTGTAAGAATAAAAGTGGTTAACAATGCTTTTTTCAATAACAAAACAGTGCAGAGATAAGACAAGTTCCTTATGTAATGTATTACAACTCACACTGGGCATGATGGGAGGAGCAATGCATTCTGGGATTTTCACTCATTTTCATGTAGTTATGAAACTATGAAAGGACTTCAAATGAGCTCATATTCCCACCTAAAGAAAAACTTTTTTATATATGGACACCTATTAAATTACAAGGAAGGAAGGATAATGGAAATGAGAGGTGACACATCAGCGCTCACCAACACAAGGCCCTACATCCCCATCAGCACTACAACAGAGAATCTCACCTGTAAAAACATCATAGAGAAAATGCATGATTAACTCATGCCTGCCACCATCTCCAGATCATTAATGATTCCCATAAGGGCGTGAACCCACGTCAAAATCTACATTTTTATCTTTTGTTCAATATTCATCAAACACAACGTTTATAGCAGAGGACAACGCTTTTCTTGTTAAGTCACAAAATATGAAAGCACAAAGCACACATCTATATGCTGGAGCCTGTTCAGAGGCTTAAAGCGATCAGAAACATAGTGTAACCGTGGAGAAAACAGATTTCTGCTCCTCTCTTCTGCCTTCCCACAATCCTCCCACTGGCTTAGAGTCTGAGCTCTATTATGACATCATCAGCCTGGTTACAGACTGAGCTACATACATATAATAAGATTTTAAAAAGGCAGATTATGTATGAAGGACAGTGGGTGTGCTCCATTTAACGTAAACCTTGAGCTCTGGCAGTGCTCCTCCTGTTCCTCCTCACACAAAGGAGCAGATACCGGTCCTGCCGCTGGGTTTTTGCCCTTCTACAGCCCTGTCCAGTTCTCCTTGTGTAATGGCCCATCTCCCGGTATCTCCTCCACGCTCTTGAGACTGTGCTGGGAGACACAGCAAACCTTCTTGCAACGGCACGTATGGATGTGCCATCCTGGAGGAGCTGGACTACCTGTGCAACCTGAATGGGCTGCAGGTACCGCCTCATGCTACCAGTAGTGACAAGGGCACTAGCAAAATGAGAAAAATCTAGAGAAAAATCAGTCAGGAAGGATAAGGAGAGAGAAATGGTCTGTGGCCACCACCTGCAAAACCATTTACTTTTTGGGGGTTGTCTTGCTGTTGCCTCTCCTGTCCATCTGTTGTCACTTTCATTTGCACCAAAGCAGGTGAAATTGATTCACAATCGTTTACGCTTCCTAACTGGACAGATCGATATCCCAGAAGTTTAATTGACTTGGTGTTATACTGTGTTGATTAAGTGTTCCCGTAATTTCTTTGAGCAATGTATTTCGAATAATACTGGTAATATCCTCCACACCAGCAGGGGGACCCTTTGAGCTGTGTGAGGCATTGCTTCAGTGATGCTGATGGCAGAACAGCAAAATAAATCAGTTTGTGGGGATACGCTAAGGGATCATTAATATACCACATTACTGCAAAAGCCTTTGAAAACAGCACACGCTGTGTTAATGAACTGTGCGCACTAATGAAACTGTGACAGGGGAGGGGAGGGGAGGGCAGCTGTGGCAGAAATGGACTCAAGGCCAGCACTCCTTTAGTAGGCTACTCCTTTACACACACACACACACACTTTCTAATTCTAAGAATTTACACAACCCCAATAAAAAAACACAAGTATACATCCAGGGCCCATTGGTAAGACAGATTGGTCTGTGTGACTCACACCCATAAGAATGGTTGATTTGTTTGATAACAAGCGTGGGCTGTGTGTAAAGTAGTTTTCCAGGATAATCGCACCGTGTCATCCAGTGTGGTGAAAAGACAAGTGCAAAGAAAATATTTCCCAACAGTGAGCAGGGGGGGGAAAAAAGACATAAAACAACAGTTCTATCACTTTATGGAAATGGGATTTTTCTAAAGCCCTTTAAGGTCATGGAGAGTGGTTCTGACTGAGAAAGTGTCGAGGTTTCGATTTCTGTACATCCCCTACATTCCTGCTGCCTTGTTGACAAGAAGCACATCAACGTCACCCTGTCTCTTTAAATGTCCCACAGTAGCCGTCTGGGGCGTGTGTACCTGCAGTTGTAGGTGGAGTGTATACCTGGATAAATTGAGTTGCTGCAGTCGGAATTGTAGGTAATTGTACAGGTGGGAATTGAGTACCTGCAGACGGTTGTTAGCGAGGACCTGTGTATACCAACCACAGTTGCAATCCCAGAATTTTAACAAGCCGTAATTTTTTTCTTAATTAGGTGCATTGAGTGTTTAGATGGATTATTTACCCTCTAAAGCCACATTATGTCAGAAAGAGCTAGGCGTGCCATTTAGAATAAACGTCCCATGCTCACGTTGTGCTTATTGTGCTATATTGCAACCAATTACATAAAACGTTAACAAAATGTTTTAACTGATCAATGATTTCTGAATCATCGGCTCCTAAATAGGTCATTGAACACGTGTTTTCATATCATATGTTTTCATTATCATAGTTAAGGAACTGGCCTTGTAACCGAAATGTTGCAGGTTCGATTCCCAGGTAGGACACTGCCGTTGTACCCTTGAGCAAAGTACTTAACCTGAATTGCTTCAGTATACAGGTGCAGCTCAAAAAATTTTAATATCATGAAAAAGTTCAATATTTTTTGTCAGAAAGTGAAACTCATATATTATATAGATTCATTACACAGAGTGAAATATTTCAAGCCTGTTATTTCAATTTTGATGATTATGGCTTACAGCTAATGAAAACCCAAATTCAGTGTCTCAGAAAATTAGAATATTACATAAGATCAATAAAAAAGGATATTTTAAACAGAAATGTCAGCCTTCTGAAAAGTATGTTCATTTCTATGCACTCAATACTTGGTTGGGGCTCCTTTTGCATGAATTACTGCATCAATGCGGCGTGGCATGGAGGCGATCAGCCTGTGGCACTGCTGAGGTGTAATGGAAGCCCAGGTTGCTTTGATAGTGGCCTTCAGGTCGTCTGCATTGTTGGGTCTGGTGTCTCATCTTCCTCTTGACAATACCCCATAGATTCTCAATGGGGTTCAGGTCAGGCGGGTTTGCTGGCCAATCAAGCACAGTAATACCATGGTCATTGAACCAGCATTTGGTACATTTGGCAGTGTGGGCAGGTGCCAAGTCCTGCTGGAAAATGAAATCAGCATCTCCATAAAGCTTGTCAGCAGAAGGAAGCATGAAGTGCTCAAAAATGTCCTGGTAGATGGCTGCGTTGACTGTGAACTTCAGAAAACACAGTGGACATGGCACCTCAAATCATCACTGACTGTGGAAACTTCACACTGGACTTCAAGCAACGTGGATTCTGTGCCTCTCCACTCTTCCTCCAGACTCTGGGACCTTGATTTCCAAATGAAATGCAAAATTAACTCATCTGAAAAGAGGACTTTGGACCACTGAGCAACAGTCCAGTTATTTTTCTCCTTAGCCCAGGTAAGACGCTTCTGACGTTGTCTCTGGTTCAGGAGTGGCTTGACACGAGGAATGCGACATTTGTAGCCCATGTCCTGGATTCGTCTGCGTGGTGGCACTTGATGCACTGACTCCAGCCTCAGTCCACTCCTTGTGAAGCTCCCTCAAATTCTTGAATGGATTTTGCTTGACAATCCTCTCAAGGCTGCGGTTATCCCTGTTGCTTGTGCACCTTTTCCAACCACACTTTCTTTTCTCCACTCAACTTTCTATGAATATGCTTGGATACAGCACTCTGTGAACAACCAGCTTCTTTAGCAATGACCTTTTGTGGCTTACCCTCCTTGTGGAGGGTGTCAATGACTGTCTTCTGGACATCTGTCAAGTCAGCAGTCTCCCCCATGATTGTGTAGCCTACTGAACCAGACTGAGACACCATTTAAAGGCTCAGGAAACCTTTGCAGGTGTTTTGAGTTAATTAGCTGATTAGAGTGTGACACCATGAGTTTCCAATATTGAACTTTTTCACAATATTCAAATTTTCTGAGACACTGAATTTGGGTTTTCATTTGCTGTAAGCCATAATCATTAAAATTACAAGAAATAAAGGCTTGAAATATTTCACTATGTGTAATGAATCTATATAATATATGAGTTTCACTTTATGAAATGAGTGACAAAAAATATTCTAATTTTTTGAGCTGCACCTGTATATCTAGCTGTATGAATGGATAATATGTAAAAAATCCAACAAAAAAAAAGTTGTGTAAGTCGCTCTGGATAAGAGCGTCTGCTAAATGCCTGTAATGTAAAAAATGTAACGTGTTTAAGTTCTTTCATGAATTTTTCCTTAAACTTAAATACAGGATTGGCTCTCATCATTTGCATGGTCTTTGAGTTCTTCATTATCTACCAAATGGTTAGTTTCAGTGGCCATGTGTCCACGTGTTCATGCTTGACCACTCTGGTTCGATACAGGTAAAAAGTAACTGGTTTCCCGTTATGCGTTGGCAGTTAAACCAAGGACAGAAATATAGGGCCAGATCTACTAAGCCCTTTAGCGGTTTCAAAAACTAATAACACAACGGTAAGACTTTATAATAATGTCATATATCATATAATAATATAGAATTAGTAAGGCATTTGTTCATTATTTACTTACAATTTATAAATCACAAATGTAGGAATAATGATTATAAACTGTTACCAACACAACCAATGATTGGTGCAAAACAGACACCATGAGCAAGCACTCGTCATGTTATTGCTTTTACGTGTGCGAATGCTGAAGGTCTCAGTAAAACAAGCCCAGTGACACGCATCACACACAAACCACACATGAAGACCATGTTCACATTCGTTTATCAAAAGGAGAAACACTGAACAAGCTCAACCTCACTGCCTTACGGCATAGAAGCTAAAATGCCTCACACAGAGAACATGAAGTCAGTCAAGCAGACGGTGAGCCAAACAGATGCATTACAGGGGGAAATGTACGTCAGTGTTTAGCCCTTTCTGCAAAAACACAATACTGCAAAAACACCACTTTGCTTTCCCATCTACGTAGAAAACATCCTCATGGCTGAGGTATTGCATTATGAAATACCCCTAGCTGTCCAAAAGGCTACACTGTAAGCCTTACGACAATATGCGGAAGAGACAGTTACTTATTTACTACTCACACACAGATTTTATGGGTTAAAAAAATACTAACAAATTACTTTATTATTTCTCCAAATTGAGCGGTCTTCCATCTTCCGAATGCTTGTTATCGCAAAGCGTTGAGAGCAGAGACAATTCACGGCGCCCACTCGGGCCTGCAAGTTCATTTGGCAAATCGGGCTGTTATTGTTTCTCCACGCAGGCCTCGTGAACAGGGAGCATACAGTTGGGAGGAAAACACTGAGTTATAAGGCACCTTCTGGAGTGACCCAATTACTGACGACAAAGGAGCCCGTTTATACATCGCTCTCACTGTATAATATCAGACCGTTTCTTCTGATTTTCTGGATGTTACCCAAAGTGAAGAACTCATTTTATTATTTCGGGCATCCTCCGAGTGTCAGGAAAAAACATCAAATAAAGTATCAGAGACACAATATTACACACACACACAGACACAGACACACACACACACACACACATTCAACCACTCAGGGAAATATTGCAATAAAGAAGTGCAATGTTAACTATTTCTCTAGTGTTAACAATAACAAACCATTTTTTTTTTCTCACAATATTATGGTACAGTACTTAGTAAGGATACGCCAAGCTATTGCAGAGATGCAGTCAAAACAGAACTAGCTATGACTGAGTCCAGACAGGATATTAGTGCAAAAAACCTCACTGAGGTCAAATATTCCAAAGAAATGCTAAACACTGACAGCCTGATACAAAGGCATTGTAGAACATTTTGGCTGAGAGGACCCACTGCATGAAGATAATGAACAATATATTGTACAAAGTTTATGGAGGACAGTGTGTTCATATTAGTATGAAGATGGTCAGTACACAATACAATATATTCAGCTGTATCAATTTGAAGATGAACTGAAGCAAACTGTTCTGCAGAAGATAGAGAAAAAATAACCAGAAACCAGCCAAAAGGATGACAGGCCACATTTCTAATTTCTACTGTATGTCCATTATATGGGTTGGATCTGCTCCTATTCTACACATCTAGGATAAGTCTGCCTGAAAACAGGAGAATGGTTCGCAGTTGGAATGGCTCCCATTATGAGCACGCTAACAGAGTTATCAAAAGGAAACCAATCTTATTTTTCACTAAATTAGTAAAAACTCATTTTCTTGTCTTTTGTTTCTATTATGAAAAAAAACTGTAAAATGTTACAAACAACAAGGTTATTGTTTTTATTATTCTTATTTTAATGCTCCCCATATTTTAGTTAGCCAGAAAGGTGTTGGATTAAAATGGCACCCGGTGCCTTCAAAATGGCCGACAAAGAATTGCTCTGGAAAGTGAACAGGCTGGACCCTCACCCACTCAGAGGTGGTAAAAGCAGGGGCCCTCAAACACTCAGGGGCCCTCATCCACTCAGAGGTGGTAAAAGCAGGGGCCCTCACCCACTCAGGGGCCCTCATCCACTCAGAGGTGGTAAAAGCAGGGGCCCTCAAACACTCAGGGGCCCTCATCCACTCAGAGGTGGTAAAAGCAGGGGCCCTCATCCACTCAGAGGTGGTAAAAGCAGGGGCCCTCACACACTCAGAGGTGGTAAAAGCAGGACCCTCAAACACTCAGGGGCCCTCATCCACTCAGAGGTGGTAAAAGCAGGGGCCCTCACCCACTCAGAGGTGGTAAAAGCAGGACCCTCACACACTCAGAGGTGGTAAAAGCAGGGGCCCTCACCCACTCAGAGCTGGTAAAAGCAGGACCCTCACACACTCAGAGGTGGTAAAAGCAGGACCCTCACACACTCAGAGGTGGTAAAAGCAGGGGCCCTCAAACACTCAGAGGTGGTAAAAACAGGGGCCCTCACCCACTCAGAGGTGGTAAAAGCAGGGGCCCTCACACACTCAGGGGCCCTCATCCACTCAGAGGTGGTAAAAGCAGGGGCCCTCACCCACTCAGAGGTGGTAAAAGCAGGGGCCCTCACATACGTGGTAAAAACAGGGGCCCTCACTGCACGCAGCAGGCACAACTTCATCAGGGATCCCCTCCCATCTCCAGGTCGCCCCAAGCTTTGGCTTCTTCTCCTGAATCCTAGATCTTTTAAAATCCTAGAGCCTTTCCAGCATGACAAATAACTCTTTTTTTTTTTTAAAAAGGATCAGGATTTGTGCACATGTAAGGAGATAAAAGAAAGGACAAGATGACCGATGATGAGCTAATTCACCACCCTGAAGGCACAAAGCGTCAAACTTTCCGTTTGCTCAGCCGCCCCAGTGAACAGGTACGTGTGAGAGTTTGAGCACGCGCGTTACCATAGGTTAAGAAACCCATCCTACTTCTGTTAACGTCTATTTCTCTCTGTGCAAACTGCGTTGGTCTTTTTCTGTGGGAGGAAGAGGGCGTAGAGACACAGCGGGTTAATCTGGCGAGGCGGCAGCTGGATAGATAAAGGCATGTATGTCTTTGTGTGTGGGTGTGTTTATGCGTGCAGATGACCGTGCATTGACATGGGTGTATATGTAGTATGTGTACATGCATGTGTTGGAGCTTATTGCGTATGAATATGTTCACATTTGTATGTATGTACTGCATGTGTGTGTGTGTCTGTATATGTGTACATATATGTGTGCATGTAGTCTATATGTGTGTGGGTGTGTGCATGTGTGCGTGCATGTGTGTGTGTGTGTGCATGTGTGTGTGTGTGTGTGCATGTGTGTGTGTGTGTGTGTGCATGTGTGCGTGTTCAGCTGTGCAGTAGGATAGGCTCCTCCCTCTCTTGGCAGAGTGTGCAGCCGCTCTGGCTCTCTCCAGAGTCCGAGTCGTACGGCGCGTCCGGCAGCTCCAGGAAGCCGCAGGCCAGCCGCTCGTCCTCGTCCTCAGAGCGGGGCGGGGCGGGGCTGTCCCAGCACTCCCCTTCCTCCACGCCGCTCAGGTCCTGGGGGATGTACAGCATCTCCGGGTAGTTCCGGCTCACCAGGTCGCTGCTGGTCTTCAGGGACACCTTGCGGAAGGCCAGCAGGTGCATGTGCGAGAACTTGACGTACTTGTAGCGCTTGAAGCCCAGCATCTCCACGGCGACGCGCCAGCTGGCCATCATGGGGGCGTGACGGTTCTGGTGGGAGGAGTCGGGGGTGATGATGAGCAGCAGGCCGTGCAGGGCCAGCAGCTCGTGGGCCTTCTTGCAGCAGATCCAGCGCTGGTAAGGGGAAGGGAAGTAGGAGAGGAGCAGGGAGAAGACGGCCACGTGAAAGAGCTCGGCCGGCAGGGCGTCGATCGGGCTGTGCAGGTGGAGCAGAAACGCGTCCACTGCGTCACACTCGAGCTGCAGGGGAGGCTGCAGCTGCAGGTTCAGGAAGTCACACTTGTACACGCTCTGGGGAAAAGGAGGGAGGGAGAGAGTGAGAAAGAGAGAGAGGGAGTGAGGGAGAGAGGGAGGGACAGAGGGAGAGGGAGAGAGGGAGAGAGGGAGGGAGACGGAAAGAGAGAGGCAGGGAGATGGAAAGAGAGAGAGGGAGATGGAAAGAGAGAGAGGGAGAGGGAGAGAGAGAAAGAGAGAGAGAGGGAGGGAGAGAGGGAGACGGAAAGAGAGAGAGGGAGAGAAAGAGAGGGAGGGAGTGAGAGGGAGAGAGGGAAAGAGAGATAGAGGGAGAGAGAGAGAAAGGGGTAAATAGAGAGAAAGAGATAGAGTGGGCGAGAGGGAGAGTGAGAGAGAGAGAGAGAGAGAGAGAGAGAGAGAGGGAAAAGAGAGTAATCTTCAGCATTTTAGAGTACATTAAGAGGTCATGTGAGTTTTATAAATACGCCCTAATTTCTTAGCTTTTTTTTTATTTTTTTACACAAAATAATGAGGTCATTTTCCTCGATAGGCAGCACCATGTTTTTGTAGAGTAAGTGTGACAAAGAACACTCCCCTTCTTAAATTAGCCCAGAGTTTTCACGCGCACCAGAGAATATTCCCACACGTTTTTCACAGTGGGTTATAAACCACATTCACCGAAACAGCCTACGAAGAAAAGACTTTGACACTATTTTAATACACGGGTGAATCATTCTATTCACAAAAAAAAGACTAAGTTAGATCTGCTGTCCTCAGAGAACAAAAATGCGCTGGAATGCACAGCGCTACACAGCGTTACGGAAAATCATCTTCACCATCTCTCCGACCCCCTCCGAGCTCCAGCCAATCACACGCCATTCTCACCTCTGTCAAAATGGCAAACACCTCCTTAATTATCAGCCCCCCTAAACACATGCGAGCCACAGACAGGAGCAGGGGGAAAAGGAGGCGCAGGGGGAGGTCTGGGAGAGAGGCGGAGATGAGAGGTCTCCTGCAGAAAGCCTTTAATCACTGATCCGTATCACAGCAGCAACAGCTTCTCCACATCACATAGGCATCTTAGCAGGCACGCACAAATGCACACACGCACAAACGCACGCACGAACACATGCATGCGCAAACGCAAGCACGAACACACGCACAAACACACGCTTGCATAAATGCATACACGCACGAACACACGCACAAACGCACACACGCACAAACGCACGCACGAACACATGCATGCGCAAACGCAAGCACGAACACACGCACAAACACACGCACGAACACATGCATGCACAAACGCACGCACAAATGCACACACGCACAAACGCACGCACGAACACATGCATGCGCAAACGCAAGCACGAACACACGCACAAACACACGCTTGCGTAAATTCATGCACACACAAGCGTTCGCATGAATGCATGCACGCACAAACGCTCGCACGAACGCATGCACGCACAAACGCTCGCACGATTGCATGCACGCACAAAAGAGCGCACAAATGTACGCACGCACGAACGAATGCACAAACACACGCACGCATGAACGCACGCAAGATTAACACTGCGAGTCCTAGAAGAACGCTTCCTCCCAATTTCACCACGTGAGAATGTTCTCAGAAGAGAACTTACCTCAACCGCAGGCACTATGTCTATTCCGACAGTCAGGAACTCGTCAAACTTCAGGAAAGGGTTAAAACAGCTGCCCACATCCAGGAGACGGATTCTGCCCTTCTGAACACACAACCTGAGAGAGAGAAAAAGAGAAAGAGAGGGAGAGAGAGATCAACAAAAATATGTATATTGACAATTGGCATGAAGAAACTAAATTAAACAATAAATTGGAAATTTACCGCACTCTAGGTCGAAATTACTCCCCGTCTGTATACCTGACAAGTATACAAATTTGAGTTAAAAACCCAAAACAAAGACACACATTAACAATGTAGACTCAGTGGCCACAGCCTTGCCATTGAAACTGGTCGCCACAAAAAAACCTGGCTGCCAAAAGAAAACAGGCTGCGTGCTCACTGCAACCTGGCAGAGGTAGAGACAGAGGCCCACTTTTTACTCTACTGCCCCAAGTACCTCTTAATTCGTAGCCAATATTTTTCCAAATTCAATGCGCAAATTCACCAATTTGAATACCATTCAGGGGGGGGGGGGTGTTTGTTGTTCATGTTTAGTTTTTTTTATCTCATCCTTCCTGGATATGGGGGGTGTTTATTGTCTGTCATTTATGTATCAATGCTTGTGCAACACAAGTTTACTTGTCATGCAAATAAAGCACATTTGAATTTGAATTTGAGAGAGAGAGAGAGGTTTGTACGTGGCATACGTAATGTTTTTTTTTTTTCATCTATAAAACCTAGCATGTGTCCTTTTCTATATGTATTTCCAGATAAATCTGCGAATTCATACACTTTTTCCACAGTAAATTTAATAATTTATGAAATTACGTAAAATAGACAGAATTCCAACAACGGCACTTTCAAATATAAACGAACAATTTATAAGCGTACAATAATTAAAATAGTGTTGAAATGGTCAGGCGTGAATTCTTCTTCTCCGTCAATTATAGAAATGACAACTTCACAAAACTGAGCAGCACTTCACATTTCACACCCACGGCTTTCCTGAGAAAGACACGGTGTCAAAACTGTTATGATTACTCTCTGCTTGTCTGTTATAATGTTGGGTGAGTCCTCTCTCCCTATCAATTACACCCACCATTTCACTCACCATAAATACAGTAAAACTCACTTATCACTGATTACTCTGCAAGTGTGTGTTTGTGTATCTCTCTCTCTCGCTCTCCATGTAGTATTCCCCCGTGTTCATGCTACAATAATGCACACGATGGCTGTAATTACATGCAGCAGGACATTGTGCAGGAGGAGTTATAAATAAACGGACGCGTTTTGTTCGTTTTGTTCGCAGCGGTATTTTTCGGCTAGCGGGGACAGCTCAACCCCACTTTAATTCGCATTCATGTTCTGACATTTAATCTCCAGTAAAAGCCAGTGCGAAGGGGTTAACGCTGAACCTGCAACTTCTCCTCAACAGAAAGACTGCGCTGGTTTTTTAAAGACCTTGCAAATAAATCTTACATTTTTAAGGAGGAAACAATCTCCCACGCCTATCTGCTGAAGAATATGCTATTCATCTGGCTCAAGCCCTGTGGGATGTTTTTAAAGCTAAAGCAAATGGCACCTATTTCTGGCAATAGCTTGAGTAACCAAATGTCCCTCCTCAGGCAGGGGGAATGAAACGGCTTCCAAATGCACAAACACAGGAAGAACAGGAGGGTAAAACATAGAGTAACAGAATGAGACCTACTCCAATATCAGGCCTGTTCTCCACCTTACACTCACTTGAATGAATGGCTTTATCGCACTACTACCGTCTGATTATACTCCATCACCAACACTCAGTTCAGTCTTATGTGTGTAAAAACGACCGACGCAAAGCACCGATTAACATTGTTGCTGGTCTGTTGACCGAGCTCTGAAGTCAGGGTAGGTCTGGAGGGCGTTCAGTAAGCGGCTGACATGCGTGCCGTAGATCTGTGCAGGAAAGCAGCTTTACTCTCAGAAGTGATCATCTCTCTTTCCAGCGCCTCTGCCTGTCTTTACCTGCGCTCGCCTCAGGCTTAAAGATCCGTACGGACGCTCCCATCTGGACGCAGAGGAAAATCCACCCACGTCGAAACAAGAGCAGCCAATGGAGCCTCTCCGTTACTGTCCTGAGACCCGGCAATTTCTTTTGACATAACAGTGTCTTGGATGACAATAAAATGCTCCAGTGAAAAGATTTTCTAAATATCACGTATTTTAATTCAATGTCGCTTCTAAGTGTAGGATTCAGAGTATAGAATGCAGAATATGGTTCTTGAGATTGAGCCTGGAGACAAAAATTAATTGCCAGGTTTTAGGAGGTTAATCCGACAGAAATATTGCACCTTTATCATTTGTGAACCCCCAGAATGGCCAGTGAGGCCCCGAGTTAAGGGGGGCTTTATTCTCTTCTCACGCTGAGATTACTGATCCCAAATATTTCCAGTAACCATGACTCTCAAGCATCTCCTTCAGACCAGCTTATCTCCAATTACCAGCGGTTGAGACGGTCACAGTTACACATCCGCCCCTGCGCTGATGCGTGTATATGGGCCACGCAGGACTACAGTGCTGCCTGTTCCTCTGCAGTATGGCCCTGTCTGTCCATGGAGCCGCACAGGTAACTGAACGGGATTTAAATGTAAATGTGGAGTTATAATCACCTTCAGCCCCTCACCGTTTACCATTTACCGGAGACCAAACACTTCTCATGTGTGTCCAGTGCATGCACATTTCTACAGATAGCAGGGCTAAAGTCAATCAGTATATCAGCCTTAAGGACCACACACACACACACACACAAGCTTGCACATTGACACGTCGCGCACACACACACACACACACACACACACACACAAGCGCACGCATGCACACACACACACGCACACACACGCACACACACACAAGCACACGCACACACACACACACACAAGCGCACACAAGCTTGCACATTGACACGTCGCGCACACACACACACACACACAAGCGCACGCATGCACACACACACACACACACACAAGCACACGCACACACACACACACACACACACACAAGCTTGCACATTGACACGTCGCGCACACACACACACACACAAGCGCACGCATGCACACACACACACACACAAGCACACGCACACACACACACACACAAGCGCACACAAGCTTGCACATTGACACACACACACTTATTGATGACTGGAATGTTGTTAAAGCAATAATAACAAAGTAATAAATGAATGCTGAAGGCTTCAGTAATAAAATATAAAACCTATAAAAAGCACCCAAAAGAACATATTTTATGAACTGAAGTAACGGGCAGTTTGTGAGTCTCCCTTTCATATAAATGAACCACAGAGGCCCCGCCCAGTGTCCTTAGATGCACAGAGGCCCCCCGCCCAGTGTCCTTAGATGCACAGAGGCCCCGCCCAGTGTCCTTAGATGCACAGAGGCCCCCCGCCCAGTGTCCTTAGATGCACAGAGGCCCCGCCCAGTGTCCTTAGATGCACAGAGGCCCCGCCCAGTGTCCTTAGATGCACAGAGGCCCCCCGCCCAGTGTCCTTAGATGCACAGAGGCCCCGCCCAGTGTCCTTAGATGCTCAGAGGCCCCGCCCAGTGTCCTTAGATGCACAGAGGCCCCCCGCCCAGTGTCCTTAGATGCACAGAGGCCCCGCCCAGTGTCCTTAGATGCACAGAGGCCCCCCGCCCAGTGTCCTTAGATGCACAGAGGCCCCGCCCAGTGTCCTTAGATGCACAGAGGCCCCGCCCAGTGTCCTTAGATGCACAGAGGCCCCCCGCCCAGTGTCCTTAGATGCACAGAGGCCCCGCCCAGTGTCCTTAGATGCTCAGAGGCCCCCCGCCCAGTGTCCTTAGATGCTCAGAGGCCCCGCCCAGTGTCCTTAGATGCACAGAGGCCCCCCGCCCAGTGTCCTTAGATGCACAGAGGCCCCCCGCCCAGTGTCCTTAGATGCTCAGAGGCCCCGCCCAGTGTCCTTAGATGCACAGAGGCCCCCCGCCCAGTGTCCTTAGATGCACAGAGGCCCCGCCCAGTGTCCTTAGATGCACAGAGGCCCCGCCCAGTGTCCTTAGATGCACAGAGGCCCCGCCCAGTGTCCTTAGATGCTTTTTATCAACTTTTTTTTTGTCGTCAAATATCCTGGAGCACTTTGATGCACTGTCAGATGTTTTTCTAGTAAAAGGGCCAGTTTTCCTGATCCAGTCGGGAGTCCTGACGCTAATCGGAAAGGACTGCGGACCGCGAAACACGGAGAAAAACATGTCCTACTGTCACCATGGCAACCTCCGAGGGCACCGTTTCCGACAACACAAAACGAGTCCCGTATGATTAAGCGTGACCCAAGTCAATTACGCTTCGGGGGATGGGAAGCACAATTTACCGCCAACAAGGTATAAAATAAAGAAAGAAATAAGGAGGTTATGGTGAGAAAGCACACCAATGTAACGCATGGAATTACCTGGGCAACACTGGGAGAAATGTAATAACATGCAGTATCACAATTTCAATGCTAAATGGCTAAATACTGCCACCACGCAATAATTACAATTATTTTGTGTATATATATATATACCATAACTATAAATTGTTAAAATCAAATAGTTTTTTTGATAAAGTAAATATTGCAAAAAAATTTAAAATAAAATACAATTTATTTAACCTTTATGCAGAGAAGTCCGACTGAGACCAAGGTCTCTTTTTCTCAAAAAAAGAAAAGAATATGGCAACCCATCCACCTTGATGAACTGCAGGGTGAATTGAACAGGATTAAGCAGAAATATAAAAAATATAATACAAACCAAGAGTTCAGTTCACCACTGGCACTGCACTGCACCAACGGGACAGAGTTCAGTTCACCACTGGCACTGCACTGCACCAACGGGACAGAGTTCAGTTCACCACTGGCACTGCACTGCACCAACGGGACAGAGTTCAGTTCACCACTGGCACTGAACAGCAGCAGTAACGGGACAGAGTTCAGTTCACC
Organism: Ilyophis sp. 1 JC-2022; assembly: GCA_022702515.1. Taxonomy (NCBI): domain Eukaryota; kingdom Metazoa; phylum Chordata; class Actinopteri; order Anguilliformes; family Synaphobranchidae; genus Ilyophis; species Ilyophis sp. 1 JC-2022. The sequence goes on along the minus strand of CM040403.1, from coordinate 11,382,927 downwards.
ACTGGCACTGCACAGCAGCAGCAGCAGCAGACTGTTCCTGTCTCACTTATTTAGTTCTATTCTAAAAGGACAGTTAGATAAGAGAATGGCGCAGTCTGTTATGCTCTCCCTGCAGATGTCAGAGTGACATGTCTGAGTCACATCCGTAACTATGGCAATAAGCCTAGAATCAGGCCTGACTCACCTACATAGCAAGGCCAATAATCCTACAATCAAGCCTCAAATCCCATCACCAGGTGGTATATAATTCACAGTACACTGCAGTATATTTAATTTCTGTACTGTTTTTCACAAGAAAGGCATGTATTCTCTCTATGCACACACAGACACAGACAGACAGACACACATCACCTCCAGGAAAAATAGTTACATATCAATAATGCACCGTTTCCTTTTACTTAATGACCTGAAGAGCACTCGTAGCCCATTGGCAGAAAGGGGGCTTATAGGGTTATGGGGGGGAAAAAGAGCCTTAGAAACATGTCCTGGTTCCACCCCGTGCCGTGTCACGCCTGACTGCAGGGCCAGGTGCTTTTCAGTCGCTGTAAATGCATTCTGGAAGGACACAAATGCCCCAGAAAAACCTCTCCAACACTGCGTGTTGTCTCTCTCCCAGGAACACTGGCCACACCCATGGTGTACGACCAGCCCCAACAGTGCAATAATTAGGGAATAATTCACTTTATTTTTCCTTCTTTTTTTAAACAGTATTAACAGAACATTTGTAGCAAACAGACCACCAATAAGCAAGCAGGGAAGGGTGGAGGGGACAGAACATACCCAGAAACCAACGAAACCTCACAGCATGGATATGAGAGCCCATCATTCACATAGCAGTGCTGAGGAAGGAGCAGCACGGCCCACAGCGTACAGGCTAATTCTACAGACCTAAAGCAAGCGCTGGGTTTGCCACTGCGGTCAATAACACAGTCTCTCCTATTGCCTTCATAATGGATGGCTACGTCTATTTAGCGTGGAGTTTAGCACTGGGACCCTCCGCGCTAAAGGGGAGGGAGGCCCAGAGGAGGCGCGGGGGAGGTGCGTGCCTGGGCAGGAGGGAGCAGGTGATATAGTGCAAGTGAAATGAGAGCAGACAGAATGGGAGCACTGGAGCACTCTCTCTCTCTCTCTCTCTCTCTGTCTCTCACCCTCCCTCCGTTTACCTCTTATTTACGTGCGCGGACATGGTCACCGCATGTTACACTCCAGTGGATTAGACCCTTACGCTTGTGGAGCGGAACCAACACAGGCCTGGTCCACAGACGCATTTATTTTAGTCTCTACTAGCAGTGCTTTAGGGCAGCAGGCTGCGCAGACGGTAGAGAGGCCCTGTGTTAGAGGAGCAGACTGCGCAGACGGTAGAGAGGCCCTGTGTTAATGGAGCAGACTGCGCAGACGATAGAGGCCCTGTGCTAGAGAAGCAGACTGCGCAGACGGAACAGAGGCCCTGTGCTAGAGAAGCAGACTGTGCAGACAGTAGAGAGGCCCTGTATTAGAGGAGCAGACTGCGCAGACGACAGAGGCCCTGTGCTAGAGAAGCAGACTGCACAGACGGAACAGAGGCCCTGTGTTAGAGGAGCAGACTGTGCAGACAGTAGAGAGGCCCTGTGTTAGAGGAGCAGACTGCGCAGACGGTAGAGAGGCCCTGTGTTAGAGGAGCAGACTGTGCAGAGGCCCTGTATTAGAGGAGCAGACTGCGCAGACGGTAGAGAGGCCCTGTATTAGAGGAGCAGACTGCGCAGACGACAGAGGCCCTGTGTTAGAGGAGCAGACTGTGCAGACGGTACAGAGGCCCTGTGCTAGAGAAGCAGACTGCACAGACGGAACAGAGGCCCTGTGTTAGAGGAGCAGACTGTGCAGACAGTAGAGAGGCCCTGTGTTAGAGGAGCAGACTGCGCAGACAGTAGAGAGGCCCTGTGTTAGAGGAGCAGACTGTGCAGAGGCCCTGTATTAGAGGAGCAGACTGCGCAGACGACAGAGAGGCCCTGTGTTAGAGGAGCAGACTGTGCAGATGGTACAGAGGCCCTGTGTTAGAGGAGCAGACTGTGCAGACGATAGAGAGGCCCTGTGCTAGAGAAGCAGACTGCACAGACGGAACAGAGTACACACACACGCACACGCACACACACACAGACACACACAACTGCACAGATGGAGCAGGCTTAACAGATAAGGGTTTCTACCCTGAACGTATGCTCCAGTTTGGTGGCCGTTCCTGTCATTCAGCCATAGTTTGGGGGATCGGTATCAGGGCTTTATCATAATCCCCACTGTGGCATGCACAAGCACACTGACCTCAGATTACCCCCATTCAGTCCTTTCAATACACTTTATCTTTTTTATTTATATGCAGTTATTTATTTCTGGAGGTTTTTCCCTACACTTCATCACTGTATATGAAATCTTTCACTCGGAAAATAAAACTTTTCTTCACCAGCACAGTTGTGCGCTTGTGCGCTCGAAAGCATTCAGGGGAAAAAATGTTCCAAGCGGTTGTGCATGACTCATGTGTCTTCAAAAAGGTTAGGCAAAGTTTATGATTGCAGAAAAATCAGACCGATGACTCAGACGCACATTAGCATATCGGCATGCGCCCCCCGCTAGACCGTCTGCCAGGTTCTCCCTCAGCAGCTTCAAAGAACCATCTACTGTAAATAATATGGAAATGAGAGGAACCCCCAGACAGGAAGCGTCACCCCGTATTTTACAAAAAGCAACAGCAAAAAGCAAAAGCAAAAATTCACAAACCGGATCAAATCACGGTCCTCGAAGGCTGAGAACTGCTGGTTTTCAACCATCCCTTCACCTGAGACTCAGGTGTGAAGACAGCCTGGCCAATGAGTAGCATTAAATGTTTCGTTAATTACCTGGGAGAAAAAAAAAAAACAGGGCCGGATGCCTGTGATCTTCATTCCTGGTCCTGGAGGGCCGCAGGGTCTGCTGGTTTTTGTTTTCATCTCAAATACAGCAACCAATCAGACCCAAGAAACCAGGTGAGGCGAGTTAACTGTGTAATCGACTGCTTTAATCTATCAATTAAGTGCTGAGTAAACCAGCAGACCCTGCGGCCCTCCGGGACCAGAAATGGAGATGGCTGCCTTACAATGGCTACAATACTGCTGTGCCATGCTTCAGCCTGGGCCCGGAGACACAGCAGGTGGCCCCCAGTTTGACATTTGGGCTTGAGCAGGGCCACAGGGAAGGGGCCAGTGGCCCCCCCTTTCTGCACAGGAAGCACCCCCTTTTAGTGAAACGGTGGAAGGAAAGCAGAGAGGCTGTCAGAGGCACTGAATATAGACAGGTCTGCTCAACTCCTCCACTTAGTGACTGGGCTCTGTGGCTAAAGTAACAAATGCACAGATGGCTGGCTTGCACAGACAGGAGTTTATTAGGGCCAGAGCCTGAGGTGATATTAAGACATACAGATATCAACACCAAAGCACGGTCAAAATGAATAAAGACTGCAGTAATAAAGACAAGGCCTTAATCCTTAAACACTGCAAATGACATTACATCACCTGATATCGATCAGCTGCAGCGCACGTCTAGAGTGGGTCGATACAGCTCTAATCTACCCTCATAAGAGAGGGTGACACCCGAATCGCCTCGCTCACCATCATAATGAGAAGGGCCAAAAAAATACAGTTGCACTAAAAATTATTCAACCCCTTTCACTTTTTGCACACTTTATTGTGTTGTAGATTAAATTTTAAATGGATAAAATTTAATATGATATGATTGATTTATATATTTATATATGATTTATATGATACGATACTTTAAAAATACATTAAAGCAAAGAGTTTAGATTTCAGTTTTTGATTTTTAATATATTTGCAAAAATCTCTAAAAACATGTTTTCATTTTGTCATTATGGGTTATTGAGTGTTGATTGATGGGCAGAAATAGCCATTTTATCCATTTCAAATTAAATCTACAACACAATAAATTGTGCATAAAGTGAGGGGGGTTGAATACTTTTGAGTGCAACTGTAAAATAAAAGCTATGGCTCCATTTTCATCTGTCCACCTCAGGTCTCTAAAAGACATTTAGCGTAAGCCTACTGAGACAAACACAGCCCCACACGCGTTTGGCAGTGAGCTCTGTCCCATGTTACACAAGCTCAATCCAGAGTGAAAGTGAATAATGTTACTCAAGGGAGGTCCAAGGCTTCATGCAGGCTGCATATTTATGAGAGCAGGCTTGTGAAGTGTCCCAGTGCTAGAGTAGCTGATGGGACGAGGAACATTCTCACTGTGCTGCTGAGGTCTAATGTGGTTCACTGAGGCTCCACCTTAAATGGCTTTTTTCTGCTGCCATGGTGATCTTCCTCTGGATTCTAAAAGAGGAAATCTGTGGGGTGCTCTGGCCTGGTTCTGGCCTGGTTTTTATTGCACTGTTCTGACCTGGTTCTGACTCGTTTCTGGCGTGGTTTGTGATCACACTGCTCTGGCCTGGTTCTGGCCTGGTCTGTGATTGGGCTGCTCTGGATTGGTTCGTAACCGCAGTTGTCTGGCATGGCTCTGGCCTGGTTTGTGATCACACTGCTCTGGCATGGCTCTGGCCTGGTCGGGAGGTGGGTGAAACATCAGAATAGTATAATGTAGTGGTTCCCAAAGTGGGGGGGGTGAGGATTGAATTTCCGATTACCAAACGGGGGCCTGATTGAAAAAGTTTGGGACGCACTGGTATAATGGTCAACAATTTTAGAGGCTGCATGTTCAAATCCCTAGTGGGGCACTTCCGTTGCACTACAAAGGCAAGTAATCTAAATGAAACTGAAAAACAGACATCCGTTTCATTTACGTATTGGGGAAAAAAAAATAAACTGAACATAAAATAAAACAATTTTACAATCTACAATAAATAACTGCAGCATAAATAGATGGCAGGTTTTATTTGTTATTTGTATTTCACTCTAAAAGAAGCGGAGTTCTCTCTGCAGTGAGGGTGCTGCAGAGCAGATGAGCACAGCAGTAATAGCAGTCCCAGGGGTAAGGCACAGCTGCTGACATCAGTTTAAGGGAGATGACCTTGTCTGAGCCCTGGAGCGGGACGTCCCAGGCAGGCAGGCCCACACAGAAGGTATATGAGGGTATTTGAGGACAGAGAGCACTGCAGGCTGTGGCCTGTGGACGGGGAGGGGGGGCAGAGCCATCGTCCCCCGTCACATTCTGACCCGTCACTGCCGTCCGCGGCGACCCTTTTGGCTAACGGGCATAACGTTAGTGACAGCACCCAGCACCATGGCAACCGATGAGAGAGAGGGCGTCACCTCAAAAAACATCCACTACAAAACAACAAAAACAAGGATCGCTGACAATGAAAGGCCCAGCATTACTGACTGATCCAGGGACAAACAGCCTCGCTAGGTGTGATAATCAAATTCTATTTAGTGAATTAACAAGAAGTTAGCGGCACTTTCCAGACGGCATGTGAGAGGCACCGGGGTAAGTTAATACAGACAGAACTCCCAGCAGACTCCTCTTCCAAGGCAGATAATGAATATTCACACCTCACATACCGTCAAGTCCCATGATATCATAGAACACAAATAAATATAGAAAGATTGACATTTCGGTGCTCATAAGAGGCTAATAATAAATAATTTGCAATAATGTGAGTCAACAAGTTATATGCAGCTGGCTGATGGAGTCTATTTAACAAACAAGAACTTTTCTTTTCCCCCCCTAGACCTTCTCCCCCCAGAGATATTGAACCTAAAATGCTTTCTTTCTTTTCATTTTCTCACTCCCTCTCTCTCTCTCCCTCTCCCTCTCTCTCTCACTAATTTTCTTGTGCTGTCAGGTGCTGTAAAAGGCAGCTACACTCGATGTGGCACATCCTGTGTTGGCAGTAGCAGGTGGGATTGGCGCCCGGAGCCCCAGTGTGGTCACAATTTCATCAGCACCGTCTCCCCCATACCAACCCGCCAGATTCCCTAATACAAACTGAACATGAGACGAGGCTTCCGGGGCGTTTTAACGGCCTGTAAAAGAAAAGCAGGACGGTCAATAAGGCCACCTGAGAGGTCCGTTGGTCTGCTGCGGAGGTGCGTACGGCGGGGATGGAGAGGACAAAGGCGCGGAGAGCCTGGCACTCTTTTCATCCTTTTCCAAAACTTTTTTCATCCCTCCATCCAAGAAGTACTCCTGACAAACACTGCAAACACAAAGAAACACAAAAAGCTCTTTTTTAAAATCAAATTTTTTCCAGTTTTTGTCTTTTTAAAATTTTTCTTTCTCCAGTGTGAAACATTTTGGGCACCCACTTGTCATATGAAAGGTGATAGGTTAAAAATAAAGTTTAATATTATATTATTATTAAAGACACACACATCACGGCTCATACTGACAGTTACATCACTTATTCTTATCCAGTATGCTTTCAGCTTGGAAAGCCTGCTCCTATTTTATAGGTATGAGCCCCGTCTCCCTCCCTGAGTCACCCTTATACAGACAGTGCCGGGACGTTCAGGACGGGACTGGCCCTTTTAGCAGGACACGCCTGTGAAACTTTCACCTCAGAATAATTATAGGCTCAAATGACCACTAAATGATTAAGTATGTTTCCACAGCAGCGAGGGTCTGAAATCGCAGCGAGGGTCTGAAATCGCACCGCAGGATCAGAGCTGTGGCTAGCATGCGTTAAACTACGCTTCGAACCGCAGCGGACGGCGTCCTGTCAAAGCCGCGAACATGTTGAAGCTCACGAGCCGCGTGAAACACAGACCCTGGTCTTCTGCACAGAACAGACTGCAGGCGTTGCTCATATGAGCAGCTTTGCAAAAAAGCAGCAATGGCAAATGGTCCTTAATAAAAAAGATTTTTTAAACGTCTTCAAACGATGTAATTACAGAACCCTTTCATCACGGGGCGATTAACCAGCATTAGTTACCGTGGGGACACCAGGCTCTGTGGTCAGATAAGAGCTGGGAGCCTTGGCTTTTTAACATTCCAGCTGCCATCACACTAACAGGCTCAGCAAACAGCCCCGTTCCCGCCAAATGGAGGCCAGGTTCACACCATTGGAGGATAACATGCCTCTCAATGTATGACATCACTGAGTGATTTTTGTCTCCAGGGATACTTACAGTGTAGGGAACTTTTCAAATGGTAATTACACTCAGACACATACTAATTCCATGGCATGTATTTTATAATTCCAACATTCATCATTCCTGGGTTAATGCTATACAGGCACATAATGGGCCATCAGCCACTCTATAAATAAAGGAAAAGTTTTATACAATCCATTACCCATCCTTATGCAACTGTAAAGGATCATAGAAGTGAAGTGTATAGGATTAAGATTGGCAAACAGGATACTTCTGATGCAAAATACAGTATATTTCCCTGTGATTTCTAATTAAATTGAAGGGCCATGCATCTAATCCTCCAGGGTCATTTTGTACCATTCTGCAAGTTCTTAAGGTTGATTCACAGGCATATAAAATGGCAGGATAGATACATGTTCTTAAGGAATTCACAGACATATAAAATGGCAGGATAGATACATGTTCTTAAGGAATTCACAGGCATATAAAATGCCAGGATAGATATGTGTTCTTAAGGAATTTACAGGTGTATAAAATGGCAGGATAGATACATGTTCTTAAGGAATTCACAGGCATATAAAATGCCAGGATAGATACGTTCTTAAGGAATTCACAGGCATATAAAATGCCAGGATAGATACGTTCTTAAGGAATTCACAGGCATATAAAATGCCAGGATAGATACATGTTCTTAAGGAATTCACAGGCATATAAAATGCCAGGATAGATACATGTTCCTAAGGAATTCACAGGCATATAAAATGCCAGGATAGATATGTGTTCTTAAGGGAGTCACAGGCATATAAAATGCCAGGATAGATATGTGTTCTTAAGGAATTTACAGGTGTATAAAATGGCAGGATAGATACATGTTCTTAAGGAATTCACAGGCATATAAAATGCCAGGATAGATATGTGTTCTTAAGGGAGTCACAGGCATGTAAAATGCCAGGATAGATATGTGTTCTTAAGAAATGTACAGGTGTATAAAATGCTGGGTAATCTCTAGTTTGCTACACAATGTTTGCATAACAGAAAACACTGTATGCTACACGCTAAAACCTGGGTTCACAGATGTTGATTTTCTGTATGAAGCATGGCGTATGAGGCTCCAGTGACAGGCCTGCAATGTCCACAGGCACAGGGGTTATGACGCAAAGCCATCTGCCGTTATGTTATGGGCTGCATACTGATTCACACTGACCAAAAGAACAGGAAAAGGAGCCAAGTTGCTCCTCTACCGTTTGGCTAACAAATATGACACTTTTCCTATCTATTTGCATATAACCTTCAAAAAATGTTCTCTTCCAGGGTCATCACTATAATTAAAAAGAGAGATTCCGTTCTTGGAGATGAACACAGACAGGCTTGACCCGTAATCCAATTTTTAAAGTGTAACTGACACCGTTGTCAAAGCTGTGCAGAGTCAAGACAGGGAGGGAGGGGGGAAAAAAAGAGCTACAGAAATCGCAGCAGAAGAAGGTCGCAGCGGCACAGTGACATCATCAGAGAGCCGAGCCGATTGGTTGGAACCTTCCTCTCAGACGGAGGCGGGACTGCAGCTGCATCTTTAGTCATTCATGGCCATCTCCCAAACTCCTGCCTCCATAAATCTGTCTCACTTTCACGCACCTCAACCACTCTCCCTGACTGCCAAATGTTTTAGACTCTGTGTGCAGAGGAAAGCAAGGTGGCACTTTCAAATGTGCACGTGCAACACGCTGCAGGCACAAGGATCATATAAGAGCACTGACGAGCTCCGCTAAACCCTGTCAGAGCCTTCAGTGAGAATAGTCCTGATAAACCCTGTCCCAACCTGCAGTGTAAATAATCCTGCTAAACTATGTCAGAATTTACAGTGTGAATAATCCTGACGAGACTGCAGTGTAGGCTTGGGATGACGGTCGGTGGAATCGACTAATGACAATCTTTGTCGATGCCTGGACGATTTTTATTTTCTTAATTCTTAATATAAAAATAAAAATTTCGCCTCTCATTCTGTGTTTTTAATAAATTTTCTACTCTACCTTGCATTCACAATGTAACGTGTTGTCTGAGTCTTGGAAATGTGATCGCCTATGTGGCGCAACGGCCGTAATTTACCTGGGTTGAGCAAAATCACGCTGAAAGCCTACCTTCTGTTAGACCACAGTGTAACTAACTATATCATTTCATTCAGGCCTAATTAAACAAATTATATTTCATATTCAATAGTGCCATTGATAAACTATTGTTCAGTCTAGAACGGAGTGTCGGCTTAGGCTACGGGGTGGTGAGCTGTAGCCATATATCCCTCAACAGCCTTTTTATTGTAACAGCACAACAATCTTACCGGTGTCGAACTCAGGGCATGGAAACAAATAAAGCCTAATATTGTACAATCTGACGGTAGACTAATGAAAGATGTTATCAGAGAAATAAACTAGATTGGATGAAAAGGTGGCCGCAATAGTCCTATAGTGATACACGGAATGTCTTTGTCGCTCAAGCGAAATCTAAGAGTTGAGGCTATAATCTCAAATTGATTCAACAGGCTTATGTAGAATAGTAAATAATATAATTTACAATGTAATATAGCCTAGCTTAACCGTGAAACAGTTATAACGAAACAAAATTGGCGTTAGTTTATAAATAAATAGGTTTAGGCTATAAATAGTTTCTGATTATCAATAAAAAATAACTAGTTTCAGGGTAAATTATTATGTATTTTTGATTACATTAGGTTAGTTAAAAAGGTCTAACCCGATAGTGCTAAGTGAGAGAAGTTACGTGCAGATGGAGATAGACTGTGCAGGATGGCACGCGGCATAAAGGGGATCTTGTGAATCGCTCACTACAAGACAAAAATGATCATGAACGTGATGACTGCTTGTCTAGCTTCTTCACAAAATTTAATGAAATTAGTAAAAATGAAACAAATTGCTATAAGACAGATGAGGGCGCAGAAAGGCTTAGGGAAACTATAGCTCCTGAGTGCTGACCGTGGTGCTGACCGTCTCGTTGGACAGCGGCCAGGTGAGATAAATAGCCTCTACTAGCTAATATAGAATAGACGTAAAATCTGTTTTATATTATTCTTTATTATATTTGGACAAAATAGTGAATACAATTCGCAATGGTAGGCCATAATAAGTAAGCAAAAGGCTGTTCAATAGCCCCGCCCCCGCCTCAATAGACCATTGGCGATGGCTAGAGGGCTCGATGGGACGATGCTGCCTTGCACACAATGGCACAAGCCTACTGCAGCATGAATAATCCTAACTGAGACTGCAGGGTGAATAATCCTGACTGAGACTGCAGGGTGAATAATCCTGACTGAGAATGTAGGGTGAATAATCCTGACTGAGACTGCAGGGTGAATAATCCTGACTGAGACTGCAGGGTGAATAATCCTGACTGAGACTGCAGTGTGAATAATCCTGACTGAGACTGCAGTGTGAATAATCCTGACTGAGACTACAGTGTGAATAATCCTGACTGAGACTGCAGTGTGAATAATCCTGACTGAGACTACAGTGTGAATAATACTGACTGAGACTTCAGGGTGAATAATCATGACTGAGACTACAGTCAGTGTGAATTATCCTGACTGAGAATGTAGGGTGAATAATCCTGACTGAGACTGCAGGGTGAATAATCCTGACAGACTGCAGCGTGAATAATCCTAACTGAGACTACAGTGTGAATAATCCTGACTGAGACTGCAGGGTGAATAATCCTGACTGAGACTACAGTCAGTGTGAACTATCCTGACTGAGACTGCAGGGTGAATAATCCTGACTGAGACTGCAGGGTGAATAATCCTGCCTGAGAATGCAGTGTGAATAATCCTGACTGAGACTACAGTCAGTGTGAATAATCCTGACTGATAAATGGCGTCCCATCGTACGAGTGAATAAAAGCATGATCCCGAAGAGCAGAGAAAGTCAGCTAAGGATAATCATAATCATAACCGCAGCCTTAGCATCGATGCGCCGTTTCCATGGTAGCGGCGGCAGCAGCGCGCCTCTTACCTGCGGCACCACTCGATGCGGCCCTCTCCCTCGCAGGTCTTGGCCCAGTGGTTGTCGGCCAGGTTCTTCATGGCCAGCGCGTACTCACTGAGCGTCTCCTCATCCTCGCAGTGCTCGCGCCAGATCTTCTCAAAATCCCCCACTGCGAGAGGAGACAAGGAGAGCCCGGTTACAGCAGGAGGAGGAGGAGGAGGTGGAGGAGAAGAGCCCAGGGGCAGCGAGAGCTTAAGAACGGACACAGGAGAGCACAGGCACGCTGTACGGTCTGCACTGGCCCTGTGAAAAGCACACAGCGCCACTCAACAGCATCTGAAGCGCAGCAGTGTGTGTGTGTGTGTGTGTGTGTGTGTGTGTGCGTGTGTGTGTGTGCGTGTGTGTGTGTGTGAGATGCAACCTTTTCACACGCAAATGTTACAGCTCAGGATAAATGTGGCAGTAACAACACGGTACAAATGTGAAAACATGCCATGTTTTTGGTCTTGCAGTAACATCAATTTCCCCAGAGGATATTTGGATCATTACACATACAGAGAAAAACATATAAATATTTATAAAAGAAAACGAATTAAGCGGTATCAGAGGTGTGAAGCGCCACCAACATCCTTACACCTACCTGAAGAGAAGACCAGCCCAGGACTGGCATGGACTGCCATTAATGCGGGTGTGTGTCTCTGTGCGACCTATGCCTTCTCTCCGGAACCTTCTCCTGTCTCACGTCCCCTCCGCTAAGACTAAGCATAGTTTACCGCCTCCACCACCCCACCATTTAATTTTTTTCTTTTAATTAAACTTGTGTTTACAACCGCTTTCCTTCCCAGAGCCGGACCCTATAAATGCAGTTTTATCTGAGAGCTACACACACCCCTGTGAGTGAACACAAGACAGAAAGAACCACCAAAAGGGATAAAAAAAACTATTTTGGATTTCCAGAAATAAAAACAACAACAGCAGCAGCAAGAGGGAAAAGCAGGATTGGTCGAGCAGCATGAATACGGCAACCTCATGCCAAGTAGACTAGATCATGCTTAACTTATTATCCACTCATGAGTTTTATCAAAAGGGCCACTGTGCAGAGCCTTGTTTTTATACACACGCCAAGTCCTGTGGCAGCGATGAAATTCACCAGCTAGAGAAAATGGCTGGAGGAATTAACTTTAAAACAAAATAGATTTCTCTGCGGGGGAAAAACATACATGAAAAACATATGAAATCTTTCCATGTGTAGTGATATTTGCCTTCAACCCTGTTCCAGGTCATGGAAAAGTTAACACCTCACAGACAAAACTTACAAATAGATTTTATAATAACTTATAAACATATAAAAATATGTTCTGCTTATTCTGGGAAGGGGGGATAACCCTACAAACCACATCCTTATAGACCACAGAGCCTCCATTGTTCTTGTAAGTTACCTTGATTGTGTGAACGCTCCACAAATGGGCCCAGCTGTCTCAATGAGCAGAGTGTGTGTGTGTGTGTGTGTGTGTGTGTGTGTGTTCTAACCCTGCTGAAGAACGATTCTCTGCTCTCTGTCACTATTAACATGTATTAACCTTTTCCCTCTCTGACAAAAACATCTCAATTTGAGAACAAACATCAGCTGTACAGAAGACCCTCCTCCTACATTGTGGAACTGATAGTTATTGCACAATACACTATTATTTTTATTAATTCCCACATGTCAAGATTCACCACAACAGTGTACGCTTTGCCCACTATAAGAACAGCGATTACCACTATTTATGCATGTGGAGTGCATGACCTTCCTCTTTATAACCTAGTCAGTTATGCATCCTTGCCGGATGTTGCAGCATAGATGGCAACATCCGTGCACATACAATGCAGGTGGGGTACTATAAACCATTCATATATGCTTCCACAGGAAGCGCTGTGACCGACTGATACAAAAGACCAAAAACCTTCTCAAAGCTGTCCGTTACAGTCCATATATAGAGAGAGTAGCGACATAGAGGGTCCGGAAAAATCTAGTCACGTGATTGCGTGGAGCCATTTTGAGTCCATCGCGGACAGGATCAGGATCAGGATCAGGATCGGACGCATATCGGTCAGTGTTTTAACTTTCCCGCTGTACGCAGCGTTCTCATTCGTGTTTTACATCGATTTTACGACAAAATGACAGGTTGTAGCGCCTGTGGGTGCACAAATAGAACGGAGAAGGGATTCAAGATGTATAGATTTCCATCAGATGCTAAAAGACGGAAAATCTGGGAGAACAGAGTCAGTCGTGTTGGATGGAAAGCAACTTCTTCGTCAGTTCTCTGCCAGGTTTTTCTATCTTTCTAATCAAAATTGCAATAAACTATACTCAGAAAGTTTCTTAGGAGAAACATATTATGCAGATTACTCCGTTCATTGGGGTGGAGGTGTAAACATAAAATATAAAAATAGAAACATTTAAATATAGTAATGGAAGAGGGGTAATGGAGTATTTCTATTTTGTAAAAATTAAATGAGGTTTATTTAATATAAATATTTAATTTTTTATTTTTATTTTTTTAAGTACGTGTACATGCTTGTTTAATTTCAAAATGTAATTCTTTGTGTGCACCTGCCAATGTGGAGAGCCTCTCGACAGAATTGATCAATTATTTTAGGCAATCCCCAGGCATTGGCTGGTGTCTTTTTCTTTTTCATTGTTCTGTAATGTGGTTCTATTTTGTCATACCTTGACATTGTTCTGTATATATTTCTGATTTCATGCCTGGAAATTAAATAAATAAATAAATAACATTGTATTGTACATGTACATGTATAAGCAGGGAGGTGAGAGTTCGAGTCTCGCTCTCGCCTCCCTGAAATTAAAATGAGGCTGAAATAAGCAGCACGTGTACCTGTCTAGTTCATTCCTTCTTTGTCATGGTTCTAAATGTCTGTGACTGTTAAATCACAACCAGCTCTGTGATTTTCTTTTTTATCATATGGCTCTTAGTTGTCATAAATCTTCTATTTTGTCATCTTCACATAATTTGTTCATTATCAACATGGAAAAGACCATTCCCATCTCTCATACATAGAGAACATAATGGAATACACGGTTCAATGCACTAGCGCCATACGGCGGCTCCGCACTGAATGGACTCAAAATGGCGTCAAATCGTTAGTTGTCGCTTCTCTCTCTATATGGGGACTCTACTGTCCGTCACCCGGGCCAAATTCGGCTCAAGCTCACATCGCCCCCTCTGGTCAGACAGACAAAGTGCACCAAGAATAAAAAGTGATGCTCCGTAATAATTGATAACTACATAATTGATGAGTTTTGGGACTCGGGCAGTTGTTTCTGGCCATGTTCCCCGAACGCAGACATTAAAGCTCCTAAGTGTACAGACGGGTACAGAAATAGACAGAGAACAGTAAGATAAGGTCACTTCAGGCAAAAGACTGCAGCTCATTAAAGAATCAGGCAGGACCTAAATCATGCCACAATCCTGCAACACAAGAACAATCAAACCTAACCCTAGTCCGAACCCTGGACTAAGCGAATCCTGGTACCTGTCGCGGAGGTCTGTCCAGGATACGATTCCTGGTACCAGCTATTATGAGACGTTTCATTTCTCATCCAGAGAACCGCATTCAATATGTGAAAGTGCCCTTAGTGAACACATCTACTTCTTATCTATAGAATGGCCAGTCATTTATGGTTTAAGCATAACTTTTTTTAAGAACCTACATTCCCAACCAGTCTTGGGTTGGGGTGAATTTGGAAATCACTTCCAGAACCACACGTTTGTCTGGCAGAAAATAAATAATAAGTAAAAATAAATAACTGATAATAAGTATTACCTCTGACTCAAATATAATTAATAAACAATTCAATTTTCACAATTCAAAATTAAATATATAAGTATATACATATACAGTGAGCACCATAATTCATTGGAGTGTGACAAATTTTTTGTTATTTTGGTTCTGTACTCTAGCACTTTGAGTTTGAAAGGATACAATGACAATGAGGTTGAAGTGCAGACTGCCAGCTTTAATTTGAGGGTAATTTCATTCATATCGAATGAACCGTTTAAAAGTTATAGAACATTTTGTACATCGCCGGGCATCAAAAAAAATATTGGACAGTTTAACATAATATCAAATAAAGTAATCAAGTTTTTAATATTTGGTCGCATATCTTTTGCATGCAATGACTTTCTGATGTCTGCGACCCAACAACATCAAAATACTCTCTACATCTTATTTTCTGGTACTCTTACAAGCAATACTATAACTTCTCTGCATTTGAATGGATCTTTATGGGAATTGGGGGGTGGGACTAGATTTAGCTGTAAATTATGCTGGAAGAGTATGGAATACATGGTTGGCGAAATGGCTGTCACAGCCCGGATACTTTCCATCATCACTGTGTATGTATACATACATACATACACAGGTGCAGCTCAAAAAATTAGAATATCGTGAAAAAGTTCAATATTTTTTGTCACTCATTTCAGAAAGTGAAACTCATATATTATATAGATTCATTACACATAGAGTGAAATATTTCAAGCCTTTATTTCTTGTAATTTTGATGATTATGGCTTACAGCTAATGAAACCCAAAATTCAGTGTCTCAGAAAATTAGAATATTTTGCTTTAACATATTTTTATATAAAACATTTTGTCAAATTATGATTAGTTATGAATTGCTCTTCATAATAATTAAAGTGTCCACAGGATGTACCTCCCGCATCGCCCACAAGCTGACATCAAAAACCCTGGAATTACTAAATATTTCTAATTAATTTATGCCCTATTATTTAAAAGAAGAGGAAATGGGTGAGGACTGTCTGTAAAAAAATAAAAAAGAAGCAAAAACATCAATTCTGTTAGCTAAGGGAAAAAATGTTGCCAAATTAGTTACAGTAATGATACAATTCCCCCAATCGGGATTTTACAGACAATTTCCAGTAAATCTGTCACTGGCAGATTTTTTACACCAAGAAATGGAAGAAACTCAAGTGGGACCTCATTAAATGACACCTTACATCTTGACCAGAAAACCAAAAGTGCAATTTGCCCTTGTGAATGTGACAGCCGGTCTGGCTCTGATAAGTCAGGCACACACTGTTCTGCAAAGCTAATCCCAAAGGCACAAAACAAATGAACTGTCCCTACAATAATGCAACAATACAGACCGTTTCATTTTCCCAGCTAACGCCTGAAGAATTGTGCCGAGCGGTTCTCCAGACGGCCCTGTACATCAGTAGATAATGCAAGCTGTCTGCAGGACAAGGTCTGCTCACCATTGCTGAAATACAATACGGATAAAAGCAAAACCCTCCCTTGTATGCTTCCCAATTTGAGCCAGCACTTAAGTTTATAGTGCAAGAGGTTTGCCTCTCTCTCTTCAACCAGCACCTTATAATACACAGTGCGTACTTCCTGTAAAAAAGGAGAAATCCACTTAATTCCACTGTATGGCCCTTGTGCTTTACAGCATTGTGTTTTTATAAGAACCTTGGAGCCATGCTTTGATGGTTCTAGTCATTTTTATGTGGGCTAATGCTAATCAAACCTTTGTGTACGACTTTTGTTTTTCTTCAATATGGGTAAGTGTCTGATACATAAATAGAGCTATAAGTATACTTTAAAAAAATTGAATTGGAAGATAAAAAGAAACTCATAAAACCTTCAATCATGGTGGACTTACCAGAGCCAACATCAGCGACAAGCTATTGGTTGACAAGCAATTTACTGAAATTGTGAAGGAACACATATCTAGTTAGCTAGCCAACGTTAAACGTATTAAGATATGATCTATGGATGTCACATCATGGCATATTTTACCTTTGTTTATGCCGACCCAAAAGTGTTAACTTATCTTGATCAAGGCGAAACTGACCATTCTGCTTCCATTTTGGCTGAGCCTCTGCTCCCATACCAGTGTTCTGGCCGGCTATCCATCCAGGCCAGCTAACGACCAACTCTCAATTGGTCTCACAGCTACAAGCTACAGGCAACATGTCTCAACATGACACAAAGGCTAAGACAGTCAAAATCATTTAGCATTTCGCTGCATTAGGAAGCAATGCAGCTAAGTCACGTATGGGTCGTGGTTATTCAAGTCTCAGACGAACTGACAACAACTGACACTGACATCTTACGATTTACTACGGCTTGTTCGAAGTAGTAATTTGGTGCAATATGCAGAAGAGACAGTTAAAGTCAAAGAAATGTCGGCTAGTATACCCAGCCAGCTAAGTAAGCATCAATAGCTTGCTATGTATTGGAGAGGCCTAACGTTAGCGTTAGGCTAATTTTTCACAGCACAGTCGAATTCCTTCTATCCGACATACGAGCCTACCTTCACGGTATTTCCGTCTCAGTTTTCGGTGGACACTCTTAACGACTGTGGACAGTTTCTCCTGGTCTTTCTTATTGCTCCATACAGCTCCTGATAACGTGGCAGTGTGCATCTGCCCATAATCGGCATCTCTCTCGCCAGTACAAGCGCTGTTCATGGGATCCATAGCACTGCACCGGTCCCTCAGCCACCGGTACGCAGACAGCCAGTAACGCCTTCGCTGACTGGACCTTCCCGACGCACGTGGTATGGAGCTGACACCTAGATTACCAATCACAGAAGTAGAAGCAGGAAAGCGTCATGACAGAGCAAAGAGCGAATATGGGCAATGTAGTGAGTGGGAGGGGCGTGAGAAGCCCAGGAAGAGAATAGAAATAGCGTCTCAATTAAATAATTACGCTGCCCATTCAAAATAAATATTAGAAATCAGCCTAATTTGACAGCCAAACAAAACCTTATCGTTATATTTTGATAATCAACCGTCATAAAATGTCTTATTTATAACAATCTAAACCTGGGCTCATTACCCATCAGACTCAGCTGTGCCCACCTGAATGTGAGTCTAACGTTGTCCATGGTCCTGGCGACCCCCCCACCCCCTGGATATTTACCGTCCTGTAGGTTTTCACTCCAACCCAAACAAAGCACACCTCAATCAACTGCTAGAGATCTTGTTGAGCTGCAAATAGGTAGAGTCAGGTGTGCTAACTTAGGGTTGAAATGAAAACCTACAGCAAGGTAGATCTCCAGGAGCAGGGTTGGGGACCACTGGACTAGACTATTTGAGGGGATGCAATAGTCCAGTCTGTGGTCTATGCGCCAGAAACATCTCCAGTAACAGCATAAGCACATTAACAAAGCATAAAATGGGCCTCCATTACACGTTCAGAAAATGGACCTGATGGGGGACAATTTATGTAATCAAAAAAACTTACACAAGAATAAAATGCTACATACTACCAAGTAATAACTAGTGATTGTGTATCCTTGCATTTACATTGCAGGTTTTAATTTTGTCTTGATGGTTGATGGGACTGAAACGATATCACATTAAGGGCCTGATTTACTAAGACCTTTAGCGTGTGCAAAATCTTTCAGCACATGCAAAACCAATAACATGACCAATGATTGGTACAAGAAACGCAAATTCACACCTAACCAGAAACATGACCAATGATTGGTCATGGTATTTGTTTTGCTCCAATCATAGGTTGTGCTATTAGTTTTGTGTGTGCTACAAGGTTTTGCACATGCTAAAGGTCTTAGTAAATCAGGCCCTAAATCAGCTAATGTAATCTTGTAATCAGTCTGCATATTGCACTTACCTCACTGCTGATTAATGGTCTGGGTTTTCATCCAGGAATCCTGTGTCCTTTTCATTCCACATTCCACAATGTGAATTTCTGATTGTGTGTGTGTGTGTGTGTGTGTGTGTGTGTGCGTGTGTGTGTGTGTGTGTGTGTGTGTGCGTGTGTGTGTGTGTGTGTGTGTGTGTGCGTGTGTGTGTGTGTGTGTGTGTGTGTCTTTTCACATAACACAAGTGAGCATTTCTGGTTAGGTGTGAATTTGCGTTTCTTGTACCACAATCACGGATTTATAATTAAGAGTGATTCTCATTGCATATGAATAGATGAGTTTCTGTTTACAGCTTTGTGCAATATGAAGTTACGCAACATAGCCTACTCACTGTACTTTAGACTCCTGGCCAATATTCCAGTCAATGTGTAATTGTGACTAATGGCTTACATTTAATTAATCTATTGTGTCCCATAAACATCGGTTTGATGTAGCATTAGACAATGAAGGCTAAAAAGAGATTATTGCTCCCGATAGATACAGGAGTAGGTCATATTTTTTTTAATGCAGGTCAATTTCAACATGGGGGATGTACGCTATAAATTATATGTGCAGGTTCAACAATATGGAAATGGAATTTATTTTCAAAACTGAAAATGCAACTGTCTTTATTTATGACTGAAAATAAAGATGGTGGCCTATAAATCTGATGTTATGACTTGATTATTGCAGTAATGATCTCCTGCACTATTTACCCTCCACCGTACTGTACTTCCAAGTTCCATGCAATCTCACTTTCCAACATTGGAGTGCTGCGAGTTATAAAATGTTTCTTTAATATCATTGTTTGTTGACAAATTCCATATGCCACACCCCTCCCAGTTGAATATTTAATGGCTATTCTGGAACAATACCTAGGACAGTGTTTCTCACTTACAATTCATTGACTTTCTCATGGAAGATTTGTGTCATATTCCCCCTGCAGAATTCCAGATGCCCATAGACTCTATTCCATAGTCCATAGGGTTATATTGGACACACATGGTGACCCAGCACCCTATTAAGTTCCTGTCCATGGGTATTTCCAATAAATATTTCAGCAAATGTGCACTATTAGATGTCTAGCGGTCACAAAACATTCCATAATGGTACCCTGTTGTTCGACAGTATTAACCGGGATGTTGTAAAGTCAAGTAACTCCATTATTTGTGCCAATCAATCTGACTTATGTGGCAGTACAACCCAGCCTAAGGCTGACTGCCAGCATTTCAGCACTTCACATCACAGGGTTCAATTTCACCAGCAGCTACACTAAAAGAAATCCTATAAAGTTCCTATTGCCGGCTTTGTAAAGGCGATCACCCAGACCTCTCTTGGCAAGGTCACGTCGGGCTTGGAAGCGAAGGGTCTCAAGAAGTCATTGCAATATGTTGAACCTGCCGGGTTCCTCTTGGCAAGACTGGCCTTTGATTTTCTTTATCCGCGGTGTAGGATTTCAGAGAAGTCCCTCTCCGTTCTCTGTTTGAACCGTGCTCTTGTGATGGCTTTCAGCAGCTGAGAGAAGCCTGTTAACTCCGCTGAGAGAAGCCTGTTAACTCCGCTGAGAGAAGCCTGTTAACTCCGCTGAGAGAAGCCTGTTAACTCCGCTGAGAGAAGCCTGTTAACTCCGCTGAGAGAAGCCTGTTAACTCCGCTGAGAGAAGCCTGTTAACTCCGCTGAGAGAAGCCTGTTAACTCCGCTGAGAGAAGCCTGTTAACTCCGCTGAGAGAAGCATGTTAACTCCGCTGAGAGAAGCCTGTTAACTCCGCTGAGAGAAGCCTGTTAACTCCGCTGAGAGAAGCATGTTAACTCCGCTGAGAGAAGCATGTTAACTCCGCTGAGAGAAGCCTGTTAACTCCGCTGAGAGAAGCCTGTTAACTCCGCTGAGAGAAGCCTGTTAACTCCGCTGAGAGAAGCATGTTAACTCCGCTGAGAGAAGCCTGTTAACTCCGCTGAGAGAAGCCTGTTAACTCCGCTGAGAGAAGCATGTTAACTCCGCTGAGAGAAGCCTGTTAACTCCGCTGAGAGAAGCATGTTAACTCCGCTGAGAGAAGCCTGTTAACTCCGCTGAGAGAAGCCTGTTAACTCCGCTGAGAGAAGCCTGTTAACTCCGCTGAGAGAAGCATGTTAACTCCGCTGAGAGAAGCCTGTTAACTCCGCTGAGAGAAGTCTGTTAACTCCGCTGAGAGAAGCACGTTAACTCCATCGGTGTGGTAGTTATTTCTCTGAATGTTTTGTCACAGGAACAGAAGTCCACGGCATGTACCCGCCAACTTCTGTGCCTTCGTGCACGACAGCGGAGGACACTATTACAGCAGCTATTGTAAAATCAAAATTAGTTACGAGAAACTGACCTTTAGATGAAAAAATGTTACTGGTGAATCTGAAAAGAAACACTGCCTTTTTTAGCCATTTTGGCACGCCATACCAAATATCCACTTCAATTTGCATGTGACCTAAATATATATATTTTTTAATGCTGACTAGATATTTTCAAATCTTGATTTCACACCTTTGAGCCAGACTGGCTGATCGTATTCTCTGTTTAACATAATAATCACTTCAGAGTGTCATATTACTCAATAGCTGGCCTACATATACCATTCCCATTGAAGCCTGTGGTGTGGATCATTTCAAATTATAGTGGGTCTACATATTAAATCAACTGATTTATTTTCCTGAGAATGAGAAATTTGGATGCATGTGATCTGACTTGAATTTGATCATTTAATATTTAAAGATTAAAACCAAGCTTTACCCCATCCCTCTGCATTCACACACACAAACACACACATACATGACACATGAACACACACACACACACACACACACAGGCTTAAACAAATACGGTATCATGTATTTGAACATGTGTATGCACAAACAAGACATATGCCATATGCACCCCCCCCCCCCACACACACACACACACACACACACACACACACACACACAAAATCATACACAATCACTAATACACACAGACACACACCTTCACACGCACACTCTTACAAATAAAAAAACCACACACACACTACACATACCCACACACACAGACATACACTCACAGAATCATACACAATCTCTAATACACACATTCGAACACACTCTTACAAACAAACACACACCACAAGCACACACACACACATGTAAGACTGGAATTGAGATCCCAGGGCACCTGGACACACAACACCGGAGGTGGAAGCCTGTAAGGACTCTAGGACGTTATAAACCAGAACTTCGGTGCCGTAAAGTCTGCTGGGACCATCTGGCGTGAAGTTTATGACGGTCAAAGAATGTCCTAGGATGTCATGACTTTGGAAGAAACGCTTGGACTGTCGTAAAGACAAGCACACAAACAGGGCCATAGTGCCCCCATATGGCGTTATCAGAGCAGGTCAAATCTATGTCCTTAAACATATTTAAACATGGTATAGATTGCTTTTGTCCTCAAAAAGCTTAAAAACATTCAGATGTGATTGATACTTTTGCTACATTGTACAGTATACACTGGAACTAGTCTGGGCACTGGAACATACATTATACAAGACATATACAAGGGTGGCAGTGTGGTATAATGGTTAAGGAACTGGGTTTGTAACCGAAAGGTTGTAGGTTCGATTCCCGGGTCAGACACTGCCGTTGTACCCTTGAGCAAGGTACTTCACCTGCATTGCTTCAGTATATATCCAGCTGTATCAATGGATACTATGTATAAATGCAAAAAATAAATGCTGTGTAAGTCGCTCTGGATAAGAGCGTCTGCTAAATGCCTATAATGTAATGTAATGTAATGTAATACACTCTTTCCAGAGAGATAATCATGTATTGTTCAGTTTTTGAGTGTTACATTAGTAAATACATCCAGTTAACGTACCTACATTAACAGGGACAACTAGGGTGTAAATGTAATATTCTCAACAGGAATTCTGGGACCTTTGTGGCATTAATATCAATCACATCTGAAAAACTATATAGAGATGGAGATTTTCATGGCAACACAAACTTAGACCTACTCATGTTTGATATCATTTTGATGGTCTCGGTGTGAGTGGTGCAATGGTCTACATGTCCTAAATGTGCAACATGAATGGAATGTATATTTCATAACACAGGCGTAAGCTGCCGTTGTGAAATTGCCCTTACAGAAAACCAGAAGGGGGGCTAAAAGTGCTGACCAGTTTATGGTTTTACGACCGTCTGCAGCCAGATCAAACGCAGAGTTTGAGCATTTAAGGAAAGGAAACAAACTCATCGGGGAAGCTGTAATCCAGACTTTCCCACACATCTAACCTCAGGTCACTGTGTGTAGCGATTGCCAGGTATGACTAAGTATTTTTCTTCTGTACTGTATTTTAATTTGGACTGTTCAATCTGTAACTGTGTATTGATAATTTAAGTAAGTAACCTACCTGGTAATAAATTAGTTAAACTTGATTTGTGTGGTTTCTCTGAAAATTGATGTACTATCTCTGTGCACCGGTAATGGGTTGATTAATTTCCTCAGTCATGGTTATCCCCTCAGCTGGTCTAGGGAGGTTGACTATTTAAGCTTAATGTATCACGGAGTATTGCACCTGTAGAACTATGTCTTAAAGTAGATCACCTCCGCCTGGCGGTTATACATGTTGAGAACGGTGGTTGCCAATATTCCTTTCGTCGGTCCCTGAGTCTTAACCATAGAGTATACCGCACAAAGTGGCTTCTTCCGCAACCTCTGAGATAACCGCAGATATCTAGTCAGCTGTGAGTCGTGTACATTAAGGGCCCAATGTAAAGCGCGGTGTTAACAGACAGATCCAGCTCAGAGAACCGTCTTAAAAGTATGAGAGTCCTTTAACAAATCAAGTGGAAATTGTACATACTAAATTATAATATTAAATGGAGTCAGATAAACGAGTACAGAATCAGCGTTGGTGGCTGATGATTTACTGTAATACACACAGGCTGTTCTTTGGATAAACTGGGGTCAAGGTAGACCAGACTTAAAGCGGAAGGTAACGTGGTACGAGTACCTTTGATTTGTGGTCCCTTATTAGCTAATCCCGTGAATCTAAAGAGCAGTCTAACCCGGTTGCAAGAATATTAATATTTCTTTATGAACTTTAATAATTTTCCCTTTTCCCACAGCAATAGCGAAATAAATCACGCTTAAACCTTCGCTCCGAGCTATTCCCTCATTGGTCTAGCAGCGCGGAGATTTACACACACACACACACACACACACACACACACACTATCCTTCCTCCGTGACCTGCTCTTGTTAGGTGCTAATGAGCTGAATTAAAAGCGGCCAGGCTGACACATGCAGCCACACTGCTCTCTCCACAGGCTGAGCTGTAGGAGCACAGCCAGGGGAGACACACAGACGCAGCGGCCTCTCCTCCCTCCACAGAGCAGCGCTCTGTGAGCCACATGCCACTGAACACACGTTCCTCCTCAAAGAAGGAGCACTTGTGGCCTCTTATAATAAAAAAAACCCTCATTCCATGATGATGCTGAGTTTCGTGCACTCACATCATCTCCGCAAGTCCAAATTCTCCGCGACATGTTGTAATACGTCAAATGGAAATCGACGATTTCTTCCAAAAATGTATCAAAGATGGATGCAGACCTAGGCCCCGTTTCCCAAAAGGATCTTAGATAAAGATAATCTTAGGCTATTTTGATTTTATGTTATGTTATGTTTGTTTTTGTTTTGTCGTTTGTTTTTTTGTCTCTATTTTTATTATCTTTTTTTATGTAATGTCAGTAAATTTTAATCTTAAAATGAATAAAGCATACAAAACACTCTAATATTATTTTAACTCTGAGATGCTTTTGTGAAACGGTGCGCGAGTCTTTCAAGGCTCATCTGCAATTAATAGCTATATATTTAAAGCGAGACTAGAATAATGGACTTTAAAATGTCCGTCTGTCCTCATTGGAATACTTTTGGATCCCTTTGCTGAGAAAGTTGAATTCTCAAAGGCCCAAACTGCCCATATTAAGCCGTCGCCTGACTACAGACCACTGTCCTGACACTTCCTTAATGAAAACCTCAAAGGACTGATATTATCATATTTATATCCCCTGATTTCTACTCCCGCTGTCATTTTTGCATATTTTAGTCAGCACACATTTTTGGTAGATCAGTACCATCCAGCTGGAACTTCTGTTTGAATTGGGATTAAAAACCTATTTGAAATTGGCACAATTTATAATACCTACAATCAGTTAAAGAAACCCTAAGTAGTTGCAAGATGTCTTAATTTGAAATAATGTTTTACATTCTCTGCCATACATTTATAACGGAGTTGAAATAATCTGCTGTTTCTGCTGTTATTATCCCCTGTGCATATTTATTGTGGACTGTGCATTAACAGTGCTACACACCTCAACTAAGAGCAGTGCGCCATGTCTGACCTGAAAGATCAACAGCCGGTCAACACATGTGTAATATCTCATCTAAGCGGCAGATATTAGGACGGCCACCACTTTTACACAAACTGCTCCATCACACAGGCGCAAGCTGGCCAAAAGCAGTCATGTGACATGATGGACAACGCAAGGCGGCAGTTTAGCATTATGGTTAAGAACCTGGTCTTGTAACCTAAAAGGTTGCAGGTTCGATTCCCAGGTAAAACACTATCGTTGTACCCTTAAGCAAGGTAAACTGAATCGCTTCAGTATCAAGCTTTATAAATAGATCCTATAAAATTGCAAAAGCTGTGTAAATTGCTCTGGATAAGAGCGTCTGCTAAATACCACTACTGTAATGTAATGTAATGCAAGGGTTTGTTAAACAAGCAGCAACCTGCAGGAAGCCGGTCCTCTTCCGGGAAGCCTGTGACGGTGTGGACACGTCTGTTCCTACCTGGAAATTCACAGTGTTACAGCCTGGCTGTTCTACCTGAATTGTGGTGTTAAAAGCTGGCTGTTCTACCGGAAGTGTTCTGGCATAATTAAGGCTGGCTGTTCTACCTCAAGTGTTCTGGCATAATTAAGGCTTTCTGTTCAACCTGAAGTGTTCTGATATAAAAGTCTGGCCGTTGTACCTGTAGTGTTCTGGCGTTAAAATCTGGCTGTTTTACCTGAAGTATTCTGGCATAATTAAGGCTGGCTGTTCCTGTGAGCTGTGGTGAGAGTAGCTACTGCATCTCCTGTTGCATTTCAGTTCCAAAATGTCTCACATAAAAATAAGTCAGTCAAATAGTTTCCCATCTCCTGTAGGCTCTCTGTGGTATATCTCAGTCACGTCTGGGAAGATTGCTTCAGTTATACAGGTTGAAAAACCATCTCCATTGTAAACTGAAGTTCACCTGAAATGGGTAGGGTTTCCATTACATAGCGGAATGGTCCAGAAGGGATCTCTAAGTCAAAATATGACTTCTCTTTCACTTCACTTTCAACTTTATTTGTCCCCGGAGGGCAACTGGTTTTTTCGGCAAGACAGACACAAGACAATAAAAACTACAAAAGATACAAGACAATAACAAAAGATACAAGACAAGAAGAAAAAACCTACATAGGGTATATCAAACAGGGGGGTAGGGGGGAGAATATGATATGAGATATATATGATATAAAATCAAGCACTTCCTTGCTACAGGCGGTTATGTTAGAAAAGATTGGACTGTGAAGATACTGAGTGAGTAAGTACGTTTGTACATGCAAAATCCTCTCCCATTCGCTCAATGAGCGACATAGAATGATGTCACTGACACATTAATAAGTGGCTTTGTTTGAGCAAGAGAGTGTTGCTGATATTAATCAGACAGGTTTGAGTGGCCAAGGAGATGCTCACAATTTGGAATCAGTCCTTAACCTGATCAGTGGAGAAAAAATGCATGGAGAAAGGCAAAGAGGAGTAGACAAGCAGTGTGCACCATAATTCATTGGACAGTGACACATTTTTTGTACTCTAGCACTTTGAGTTTGAAAGGATACAATGACAATGAAGTTGAAGTGCAGACTGTCAGCTTTAATTTGAGGGTATTTCCATTCATATCGGATGAACCGTTTAGAATTGTTGAACCTTTTGCACATAGTCGTCGTCCCCCCCCCCCCCCCCATTTTCGAACATCAAAAAATATTGGACAGTTTACCATAATGTAGAATAAAGTAATTTAGTCATTTTTAAAGTATTTTTTAATATTTGGTCGCATATCCTTTGAATGCCATGACTTTCTGATGTCTGTGACCCAACAATATCAAAAGACTCTTGATATCTTATTTTTTGGTACTCTTACAAGTGATACTATAACCTCTTTGCATTTGAATGGATTTCTATGGGAATTTGGGGGTGGGACTAGATTAACTGTAAATTTCACTGGACCAGTATGGAACACATGGTTGGCTAAATGGCTCTAAGTCATCAAAGGTCTGACGTATCAAACAAGCCTTAAACCATCACTTCGCTGCCAGATATGTAGTAGATATGTATGGATAACTTGAAGGGTTTCTTCTCCTGACTTATTTTTCCATAGAGTTCAATAGGAAAATTTGTCAGCAGAAACAACCCTCAAAGTGATCCCTCCATATCTACTGCATATCTGGCAGCAGCATGATGGTTTGAGACTCATTTGATACCTCAGACCCTTGATGACTTACAGCCATTTCACCAACCATGTATTCCATACTGTTCCAGCATCATTTACAGCTAAATCTAGTCCCACCCCCCAATTCCCATAAAGATCTATTCAAATGCAGAGAAGTTATAGTGTTGCTTGTAAGAGTACCAGAAAATAAGATATCAGGAGTATTTTGATATTGTTGGGTCACAGACATCAGGAAGTCATGGCGTGCAAAGAATATGCAATGAAATATTGATAATGTTCAAACTCAAAGTGCTATGAGTACAGAACCAAAATAACAAAAAATGTGTCACTGTCCAGTGAATTATGCTGCTCACTGTAAATACAAATATAGGCTGGGAGTAGATCGCTGATCAAACCTATTTGCATTTACTGTTATATTTAATGGCCCCCAGAGCAGAGAAACTAAACTGGCCATGACAGCAATGAACAGGGATCACGTAACAATGGCACTTCCGCTTTAAACGTACAGTTAAATACACATTAGTGTGGGGGTTTGGAGAGACGTTAATCGGGTTTGTCCGCATCGTTGCTCGTATTAACTTAAAGAAAGCTGCAGTCCTGATGCAAGGCCCCAGTGATGGTCTGCAGTCTTTCACGTAGGCTGACAGCGCACTGTGCATGGGTGTCCTGGAAGGACCTAACGGTCCGTTACTCTCAGCAGTGCCATTCATTCCGGATCACAGGGCCCCGTCTCCTGCACTGACAGCTGCAGCTGGCAGCGTGCAGAGTTTCCGTCCTCACTTTGTTCGCTTCGCTCGATACACAACAGCAGCCCATCTCTGTGCCATCTCTGTGAGGGCCTGCCTATTATTTTATTTTACTTGAATTATTGGAATTTATTTTACTTGAGTTATAATAATAGTAATAATAATAATGCCTTGCATTTATATAGCGCCTTTCTCACCAACTGGTGACTCAAAGCGCTTTACAATGATGAGGGCGAAACTCGCCTCTACCACCACCAATGTGTAGCACCCACCTGGTTATATTATTTTAATTATCTAATTTTATGCCCAGTTAATTATTTTATTTTAATGATTTGGCGCGCAGACCATCACATCGGTCACAAACTGTGTGGCTCAGGGTCAGTTGGTGGATATTTTCAGACCTATTGGTTTTAAAGTATTCAATCCCCTCCTCCACAAAGAAAGCAGTCCTAGTAGCATTTCATTTTCAATGACATCCAACGGCAAGCCCTGGTTAGCACGTCCATGTTAAATATACGGGAGGACTTTTCTCAAACAACATTGGTGGAAAGCCTCCAGCTGCCAAATGTGGCAAGAGTATACTGTCCAAACCTCAGCTCTATACAACAGAGTGCTTAGGACAACGGCTCCGTAGACTGCTAACTTGGTGGTAAGAGTGATGTCATGACTATTCTAGATTCGGTCGTAGAGATGGCTGAACGACTTTCTGGCCTTTGCTATACGGTTAGTTAGTTCCCAGAACACTTCCCATATAGGTGAAGGCATCGGTATTCTTTAATTACTGACTATCTACATGGATAAATAGTTCAATAAGCTCCAGTCTGGGTAGAGGCTGGTACAGCACTTCCGTCTTCTTGATGCTGATAGATAGACCAGAGTGCTTTGCTCCAGTAGAGAAGCTGCTCATCAGTGACTGAAACTGCCCTTCGCTACCAGTGAGATCAGTTAGCTCAGTTCTAAACTTGATATAGATGCCATCAAGACAAAAAGATAAAAAAGAACCTTCCGGACACAACATTAATGACACTGTTCTAAACAATCCCGGCACTGCTGGTCTTGCAGGAAGACACACTTTTTTTTTTCAAATTTACAAGTCAACAGCAACTACTGAAAGTAGCAAAGTCAGTGAAAGTAGCTTTCCTGTTTTACCATGTAATTGGTTTTGAAAGCACTTTAGCGGTGATATAAACAGCCAATCTGGTAGGTGTAAGAAAACATTTTGGGTCAATTGTCAATGAAAGAATTTGTCATTCATCTATTTTAAAAGCGCAGGTCTTTCTGTTTCAATTTATTCCATCTTTATCCACATCTTTACAGGTCTGTAAAATGAAAGAAAGTCCTCCAGCTGAGAACTGCAAATAATAAAAGGTGACAGAGGTAGTTGTGAAATGTGTACAGGACATGCATCACTGAACCAGAGACTCTCTGATTCGCCTGATTCACTAAAACCTTTAGAGTGTGCAAAACCTTTCTAATAATGCAACCAATGATTGGGGCAAAACAAACCCAGAAACCTTATTCACATTTGATGTTTCAACTTGAATCAATGACATCATTTCTAACAGTGTACCCATTACGAACCAGTCACCTTGTCTGCCTCCAGTTTGTTTTTAGGCAACATTAAAAAAAAAAAAACAGATTTGAAAAACGTGAAATTTTTATTTCCAAAGTTTTAAGCAACAGATTACACAGGTACATTTTCTTTTGGCAAATGCAATCCTAAACTTAAAAATGTACCTACTTTACATCCGGGACCTTCAAAACAAATCACTCACATACCCACACTCCATCTACCGCTAAAATACAAAAAAAAAAAAAACATCATAAGGAATACTGCAAAATGCAAATGGCCACAAGAGAGAAAGTAAGCAATTCAAAAACAATCAGTTAAGAGCAAATGAACAGAAAGCATAAACTTAAGTGTGCCTTTTGATACAGTGTTTTCATCTGTCTATTTTTAAACTAATTGTGCAAGGTTTCATCCGACTGCCCAGCATATGAACACACACACACACGCTGGCTCACTGGAGTCTGAGCTCATTGGGGCATGTAACAATGTTTTTTTTTCCTTTTTATTTTTTAAAGAAATTAGGCCACTGTTGCAGCGTATGAGACTGTCATGGAGAACACAGAGAGAAGTCATGCGCAGGAACCTAAAGGAAACCGGTTTCTTTATGCC
Source organism: Ilyophis sp. 1 JC-2022 (assembly GCA_022702515.1). Taxonomy (NCBI): domain Eukaryota; kingdom Metazoa; phylum Chordata; class Actinopteri; order Anguilliformes; family Synaphobranchidae; genus Ilyophis; species Ilyophis sp. 1 JC-2022. The sequence continues at coordinate 11,352,746 of CM040403.1, read as the reverse complement.
TGGAGCTTTCTGGATGTACAAAAAAACAAAATAGAGGATATTTTAACCAATGAAACAAAATGATGTGGACTGGCCCCCCCCCCCGTCCGACAGCAACTACAGAACACATAGCCAGTGTTCCTGGATGGCCATGATACATTTAACAATTTCTCCACTGTTTATCTGGGCTTTCTTTGTCTTCTCAAAGATGGTTTGTTACCAAACACTGTCATTTAATTTCTATAAAAACAGTAGAGAAAAATAAGAATGAAAGTCAAAGGGAAACATGGTTAATAAAACTACAATAAATAAGATCTAATTACATTGTAACTTCAAAAGCAGATATATTACCTCCTTAGATGCCCCGCCCCCACCACACCACCCCAGACCCACACCACCCCTGACCCCCCAAAATGAAAAATAACACTTACACTGAAATCACTTTTTTAATCCTCTTGTGAAGGTGTATTCCAACAGTGTTGGCCACCTGGGACACTTTTTCCATTACTTACAGCAAATGACACATCTTTTCTAAGTCAGAGCATTCAGTGTTTTATATGAAAAATAACCAAAGATGTCCTCGCAACAAGACTGTCAAGAAAAACAAAAAAACATTTTCCTATCTTCTTTTTAGTGCAACTTTTTAATGTAAAACAAATCCCACCATTCCTCAGAGGTAATTGTTTTTGTTTGTCTTTTTTTTTTTTTGCCCCCCGAAATCCACAGATTATAGAAAAATCTTCAAATATCCAACACATGGCATTGAGCCTTTTGTTTTGATCCATGTACCTCTCTGTAGCTTCCAACAGTGTTTCCAGAGCAACGGTTTACTAGAACATAAACACTTGTGTTCCAGCGCTCACACATTATTCCACAGGTGCGTGCCCCTCCCTGCATGTTGTTTTTAATTATGATATTAATGACTGGCAGCATTGATTTCCGTCAGCTCTGTGAAGGGCCAACCATTACAGTGGCGTGAACCCGAGGCCAGGTGCAGAAATCAAGCCTTCATATAACGCAGTAGGGTTCCCTAGGTAACCTAGACTTCCTGCAGTAAAGCAGGGTGGCGCTGAAACAGCGCCTCAGCTCCCTGTTGGAGAAAATGCAGATGAAGGGGTTGACCCCCGCCTGGGCGAAACTCATCCAGACGGCCGCAGTCAGGTAGCCCCCGGGCACCACGGGGCCCCTGGTGAACACTCTCCAGTAGCAGGCCACCAGGTAGGGCCCCCACAGGGCCAGGAAGAAGAAGGTGACGGCGTAGAACATCCTGCTTATCCTCTTTTCCGTTTTGAACTCGTCCAGCACCAGCAGCCGCCGCCTCCCGGCCGCGTTGGTGTTCTGCCGGATCCCCAGCAGGGTGGGCGGGGTCGGGCCCCTGCCGAAACCCGCCAGCCAGTTGGCCGCCGCCTGGCCGCTGGCCCCGGGGCCGTGGAAGGTCCAGTTCTGGCTGACGGCCGGCACGAACTGGACCGGCTTCATCTTCCTCCGGTCGTGGACGAAGAAGATCAGCTTGAGGTAGACAAGCTGTGTGGCGAGGAGGATGAGGGCCAGGAGCAGCATGAATCCCAGCGAGTCATTGGCCCTGAAGGAACGGTGCTGGAACGTGCACTGGTCTTCCTCCCTGATGAAGGAGTACGTCCCCACGTCCAGCACCGGCGGGAACGCCATGGCGACCGACAGCGTCCACACCATGCAGATGACTGCCAGGCAGGTCCAGAAGGTGAGCCGCTTGGTGTAGAAGCGGTGGTGGGCGATGGCCAGGTAGCGGGTGACGCTGACGCAGAAGAGCATGAAGGCGGTGTGGAAGCAGGAGAGGACGCCCAGGAAGGCGATCACTTTGCAGGTGAGCGCGCCGTACGTCCAGGCCGAGCCATTCTTCACGGAGGTGAAGACGAAGGGGAAGCAGATGGCGGAGCGCAGGATGTCCGAGGCGCACAGGTCCAGCAAGAAGTAGTAGGGCGTCCGGTGCAGGCTCTTGTCTTTGACGAGGAGGATGGAGATGAGGAGGTTGCCGACCACGCCGACGCCGATGGTGAATCCCAGGGAGGTCAGTTTGAGGAAGGTGGCCAATGGGGAGACGCTCTGTAAGAAGCTGTGTTCGGCCGCATGGCTGTAGTTCGCCATAGATGGAGAAGGAGGAATCATGAGATAATCGCTTCAATCAAGTCTCATGATCCAGACAGAGGCACTGGGGGAGAGACAGATCCATTCGATGTGCTTTCTTTTTAAAATAAAAATATATGTATAGATACATATATAGATATATGATCCCGAGGGCTTGAAATTGGGTCTTTCTCTTCTAAGGCATCCTTTGTTCTTTTTGTCTCATCACACCTGAAAAAATAACCGATCCACCTGATCAAGACTTCTTCTCACAGTCTAAACTGGTTTTCATTACACTGTTGAGGCTATGAAGAGGTATGAAGAGCTTCTGTGTTAAAATGCAGTCTGAGTCTTTCTTTTAAATCACATTTTTTCCCATTCCTGTGCCATTTCTCGGATATCGTATAGCTATTGCATTTAAATCGGTATGCAGTCAAGGCACGGCAGCGGCCCTAGCGTTGCCACGTTCATCTGTCTATACGGCTGGATAAAGCATCAATATTAATCCAGATTAGGCTATAATAATTAATAACCGCCTGGGTATCCGTTCCTTTTAAAATGTTGGTACACAACCGCAATCACAATAACAATTGACGGATTTTCCAATCATCGTTTAAAAGCGATTCCGTTTCCATGTGTGCTGTCATGTAGCTCAGATAAGAACAAAGGATTAAAATGTGGCTAAATCGGGTTACATCCAATAACGTGCGAAACAGTAATACAAATGCAGCAAGGAAGCTGTTGATCACACCCCAAAAACCCTGAAAAATGTATACATTTTACCAGGTGCACCGTCTTTTTAGCTCGTCGTCAACTGAAAATGAACGGAGGATGCATACAAAATTAAGACTATGTATATATTCCTGTGCAAACGTTAACTGGAATTACACACCGCAACTTAATAAAGCTTTATTATCAAGCTTATTATTTTCCCGGTAAGGCTCACGTACAAACGAACCAAAACATTATCAAAGAAACCGATATCCTATAAGATATTAAATATCGGCACTATTTGTTCTTTTACAGAAGCTAGCTTGTATTCTGAGCCTCTCGAGTTTGACATGTAGCCTAGCCTAACCACGAACTATAACAAATAAAAACGTCGGATAAATTTGAGATTTACATGACAAATACGTCGCTACTGACCAATTTCCATGTATCAACTGTCGCTGTGCAGTATAGAGAATTAACATAAAATATACCTACTAGGTTTTCTGTAGCCTACGTTTTTTTCAAATGAAATTACAGCGCATTGGGTTTTAAACAATGAAAGCCATCGGAGACTGGTGGTCTTTTCCATTCTCTTGTGTCATGCAATATAGGCGACCCGTTTCCTCCGCTGCGCTTCTGTCAGTGAAATGTTGGATTGCACATACACAGGGGCTATTTGTAAGCACGAGCCATGTATTGACTGCAATTTATATCACCATTCTGTGCCAAAATAATGCAAACGACCGCTAAAATATGAATTAATATCATACCTGTTGATTTCCCTGTTTGTTTCCCTGGAGATTAATTATATAGCAGAAGTCACTTTGCTGTTTTAAAATACTGGTTTTTGTTGGCCGTTCTCCTTTTTCCCCCACCGTGAATATACAGTAAGCGCCACTGAGAGCGCATGCGCACTGATCCTATTCGCGATCCAAGCCGCGTCTGGTCTCTTGTTGCAGTCGCACTGTCTTTCCCGGCAACATCTGCTCACTGAGAGCAGCATCGGTACTCGTACATTCCCTTCATCCGTCTTAAAGTCGTACATGTTCTATACTCATTCATTTCAAGTGAAGCGCGTCGAATAGGCAATGCATTGTACATTATCTCGCTGTGAACAATATGAATGTTACGTCTGGATGGAAACACTTTTGACCCCCCAAGCAACTCTGAATACAAATAAATAGGATTACTGTTTATTTAATTTATTTTTTCAACTACATGGGTTAATTGTTGATAGGCTACATACACTTTGGACAAATTGATAGTAAATGCTATTTTGTTTTAAAAAATAACTATAATGGGTAGCAAAGGGTTACCCTGCCCGTTTAAATCACACAGCGGTTCATCTAAGGATAGTCTAGCCCCAATATGCATTATTGACGCATCCAGAATACCATTAAGGATCCACAGTCAGTAGCATGCGATCATTGCACGGCACACTCTGTTAATCATAAAACCAGTCATCCAAGGCTGTGATATGACAGAGGCTTACTGGAAGATTGTGTTGAACTCAAGAAAAATAAAATCACAAATTCTCTCTCTCTCTTTCGTCATTTCATCATTCTAGCTGTCTCCCACAAAATATTTATCTAATTCTGCCCAATCGATCTATGTCACATATTTAAAAATATGTAAAAAATAGTTGTCATGTGATGGAAAATATCCAGGTAGAAAATATAACAGTCAGCAGATTTATTGTAGACTTTCTGAAAATGTTCTTATTCCTGATAATTCAATGTCATCATTAAAATGTTATATTTATGAACAAATTGGGTAAACCTCTGTTCAACAATTCCCCCCTTGCATTTGGAGAAAGACAGCACTGTGGTAAAGGACGTGGGCTTGTAGTGCTTGAGCGTGTACCCAGGGCCTTCATTGAGAAACAAGGGCCTTGCCTGTAGTTCTGGTTTGGCACAGAGATTAAAGCTTTCTTTTGCATTTCAAACCCCACATTGTGCTGGTGTACACCTTAAAAGGCAAGACAACTATAATGTACCATACTGTTGAGAAGCCTATGCCTGTAAATATACAGGCCTGAGGCCTGAGTTCTGGCCAGTGTCCATCCAGTCTTCCTTTTTTCCCATTTGGCTTATCTGATAGTAGCTTTAACAGTGATGGATGATATTGTGAGCGTAGAGTCCTGGAGTGGCTCAAAGTGCTGCTATACCTCCAACCAGCACCTGTGGGTTCAATTCCCTTGAGCAGCATAAGAAAATCCTGCCTGTCTTGTTTTTGTCGGCTGGTGTAGGGTAGAGTGTGTTCCACTTTGATGGATGGGCAGTTCTTTTTGCTGCTGGAGTAGCCCTCAGTGCTTAGGCAAAGCTCTGTAGAGTGTTTTTAAATAAAAAAAATTCTAAGTCAGTGTTCTAGTACTACATTGCTTTGATTGTTACATCAGCATTAGAATGTTCAATTAAGAACATTCTAATCAGATATGTGTGACCTTAAACCTTAGAAGAGGTACCTGAGTTTAAACTGCTGGAACTTTTTTTTTCCACCTTTGCCTTCTCAGACTTGACTAAGTTATGTTGCATGACGTTGAATATGGAGCTCTGGAATGGGTCAAAGGGTAAGTGAGCCCACATGGTATCGCCCCCCTTGCGATTATGGGTACAATTCTCACTCAAGTGGCATGTGTTATGCCTGCTTTTCAGGTTTTTGTCAATCGGTTCATCATGGATGAAGCTTCTCTTCCTTACACCATTGAAAAAACCCCTGAAAGGCAGGGATAACACATGCCGCTTGAGTGGGGATCGAACCCACAAATATGGACAGGTGCAATCAAAATTCTGTAAATTACAGGTTCAAATTTCCAGAAACACCCAACCATAATAATGTTAATAAATGCTATGCAATTACTCTGGATAAAGCTGTTTAATACTAAGGGTATTTTGGGATTGTCGTAGAAGTTTTTCATCCAGCAGCACTTGAACCCACACATCATTTTGTCCCCCTGAATATCCATTTTTTTTATCAGCATAAAATCATTATGTAGCCACTCTTCCACAATCTTCCAAGCACCTCTCAAGCTCCCAAAACAGCCCTAAGCAGAATAACTTTGACAAGGTGAAAAGGCGTCGACCGTAAAGAAAGCACAAGATTTGCAATTTTATATTTTACATGCAGAAAGTATTCTGAGGAACGAGTTGCCAGTACATGGACAGCAGTGCTGATAGCCTTCCCTGCTCCACAGCTATATATACGCTTTGTGCATTAAAGAGCCTTTATTCTATATTTTTTCAGCACCAATGTTTGTTGTTTTCATATTTAACAAGTGAAAAACTCAAACTCAGACAGAATGATGGAAAATTAAGATTTAAAAAAATAAGATCATGGTTGTTAGTCAGAGCATATATAATCTGTGATGTTAGTGCTTGCATTTAAAATTCCAGAATTAAATCAAAACTCATTTCAGGATCATTATCATGAAAGTGGGTAATGAACTGTTCCCAAAACATTCATAATAGTTGAGAGCACAGTTTAAATATTGACATGTTACTTCATTGTCATTCTTCATATAGGCTCAATGTTTTCACTTTTAATATGGCTCATTACAACAACAAAACAACTCCAAAGCACCTAAAAATATACACAGAGATTAGGTTCACAACCCATTGGAAATAAAGAAATTAATATGTCCAAATAACAAGTCCATATCGCTTCCATTTGCTTATTAACACTGAAAGGAAAGTCACATCACTCATTACATGAAGCGCAATCGCTGTGACAAGTTTGCTGTTAGGAACCGCATTTATAAAGCAAAGGTAACACATTTACATTTTGTGCAATACAAAAACGAAACCATAAATGAACAAGGAGTAAGCAATGCATTAGAGGCAAAGTGCCGAGTTATTTATCGTGACAGGGCACATCTACATAACGCCGTATCGACAATATCGCAACGCCGTAGCCTATTCATATTGCGCGATGTCAATCTTTATAGTATAGTCTATCACAATAATTGCTTCCAATCTGACACGCAGATGTCGTCTTTCCATTTCTCGGACGGATCTGCGATTCGGTGATCTTCCTGCTTCTACTTCTTCCTGGTCATGATAAATACGAAATACGTGGTAAAATGCAAAATCCCTTTTAAAATGCAGAGTCCTTTTGCGAAGAAGTGTAACATCGTTAACATTTGAGTAGACTACATCTGCATCGGTCGGCCTACATGCAGTCTAAGGATTGGTTTTGAGCGGTTGCTTATCCCCCAGAGAATATAGTCCGAGCTTCAATGTGGCCAAAGCAGAAGTCATGTTTCATACAGCGAGCTTGCTGCCCACTCTGCTGACGACCGGAACTCATAGCTGTCCGTTTGTTCTTCGCGCATACCACCCTAGACAAGAGCAGAAACCCACGACCGAGATGGTCATCCCGACCAGTAGGGCGACTGCATCCCCGCCGTCGAGCGCCTCCACGGGTGGTACCAATGAAAGAAAGAGAATGCACAACATTGCAAAAATGCCAGAGAACTCCGCGCAGAAAGCCATGTTGTATTGTCCTCGGAGCAGGTCAGATGATTGCAGTGACGGGTATGCGTCAGGTGATACAGACGCGCTGTAATGGATTTTAGTGGCGGATAATCAAACGCGTAGGTAGGGGGATCAGAACAAGTCACTCACGCAGTGAGGACCAATAAAGGGAGTAACACGATAATAAATGCAAAAAAAGAAAAGACAGGAAACGAATTATTTGTGGCTAAACAGCCAAACGAAAATCAACCCACTAAAATAGGGCAAACTCGAATAACGAGTAAAACACAAACTAAATCTCCCGAGCTCAATACTGGAGCCGAAACGGGAAACTTAGCAAAGAAAAGAACACCTTCGGCGCATAAGTTCAGACGGCCGAAAGGATGTAAAACCAAAACGAAGCAACAAAGAAAAACTGTCTCAGAGAGAACAGCAAAGAACAAAATAAATAGCACAGAAACGCTAACAGGAGGAATAATACCTATACCTGAAAATAAGCTAATAGCAAGTCCCTTGTGAACATAAACAGCGTTTAATATCAAGGTATTAAGGTCGGTAGTACCTGGCTATACCTGGCTCAATGAAATGTCGAATGACAAAGAAGCACCGGGGAAGCGGAAGTGAGGAACTTAAATACCCCGCAGGTAGAAGCACAGGTGAAAAGAATAATGAGTAAGGGAAAGCAAACCCCGGAACGGAACGTGGAAAATATCCGATAGATTCTCAATAGGGAAACCAGGACGAGAACCGCAACAGAAAAGAAAACAAAAACCCACGAACCATGACACGCACAGCCTGCAAGGACTGGGAGCCAATAATATTGTTTTGACGTTGATATTGTTATATTGTCTATGATGTTGCTACGATGGCTACTGTCCTCATATACTGTTTATACACACTACCGTTCAAAAATTTGGAATCACTGGGACATTTTTATGTTTTTGAAATAAATTGGTACTTTTATTCACTAAGGTAGAATTAAATTGATCACAAAATACAGTCAAGACATTCATAATGTTACAAACTACTATTTATATTTAATTATATTTTTACTTTAGCCATTGTAGCCATTTTAACACATAGTCCCCCCATTTTAGGGCACCAAAAGTAATGAATAAATATTTAATATTTTTAGATATGGATGGATCACTTCAAGGGTTCTTTCTCCTGACTTATTTTTCCATACAGTTCAATAGGAAAATGAGTCAGGAGAAACAACCCTTAAAGTGATCCATCCATATCTACTGCATATCTGGCAGCAGCGTATTTTACAGCTTAATCCAGTCCCTCCAATTATCATAGAGATCCATTCAAATGCAGAGAAATTATAGTATCGCTTCTAAGAGTACCTGAAAATACAATATTAAAGATCTTTTGATGTTGTTGGGTCATATACATCAGGAAGTCATGGCATGTAAAGGACATGCAACCAAAATATTAAATATGATGACTTTATTTAGGTTTATGTTAATTTGTCCAATTACTTTTGGTGCACTAAAATGTGTGTGTTGGGGGGGGGGGGGTTCACAACAGATTATCAGAGCAGCAGAACCATCTCAGCAGTAATCCTGTTATGCTGTTTCCATGGTGAACCAGAGTTCAACCCAGCACAGACTGGTGTTGAGTGCTCCGTATCCATCCTCATCAAAATATTTACCCTCATCAGAAAGGCACGGAAAGCCGTCGGTTGTCATGACAGCATTTCAGTTTTTAGAACAGGGTTCTATAAATAGTCACTGTCGCTGACAGGCCAGTAAATGTTCATTAGCAGGTTAATTTACAATCTTCTAATTTACAAGCTGTATATATATATATATATATATATATATATATATATATATCAGAAGACATGCAGAGAAGTGTCTGAGTGGTGATCAAGGCATAGGGGACTGACTGAAGAGAAAGCCACTAAGGACAAGCCTAATTGTAAATGGTTCACCCTGGGAGACATATTTTTGCTAAGAATTTAATACAAGTCCACAGGGGGTTTCTGATCTCATCCTTTAGTTCACAATCATTAAAAATGCATCTGATGTCTTCACCCCACAACACACACCTTCATGTTTCCTCATGGGTCACAGACACAGACATCCTCAGGAAGTCATGGCATGCAAAGGATGTGCGACCAAATATTCAAAATTATTACTTTATTCTATATATAAATGCACAGGTGGCAATAATTGTGGCACACGTGGTTTTGTTAAAAAAAATTATTTCTTGATGAAAATTTTTTTTTTTTAAATTAAAGGTTGGATTTTTTTTTAAATTTCAGTGTGAGATTAAGATAATTCACCAAACGGTGATTTTCTTTATAACCCTTTTAACTCATCTTTACCAGGGGTGCCAATAATAGTGGAGGGCACTGTAGATAGCAGTATTGTAACAGTCATGAATTTGACTGATGAAGAAATATTTGTGGAATGCGCTGTGCATGGGCCGTGAATATAAATAATAGGTGTCGATGTCACTTCCTTTGGAGGTCGCTCCATTTCCCTTTTGACACATTCCTCAACATTTCCTGCAAGTATAACTGTCAATGACTCTCAGGCTGTGTCTGAACACCCTTGTGTACTGTTGATTATGCTTGTTGACTAGAGAGACAAGAAAGTAGTTAAGTAAACAAAATTTTCTCTAAATGTAGTACACTTAAAACTCCCGAATGATATACTTACTTCAGGGGTTTCGCTGAGTATATTTGGGAGCATACTTTCAAGAAGTATGTGGACATTTTGGTTGCATAAATATGATGCGCAGCATTGGTTTAGAAATGAGGCTCAGCTCCACTGACATTTTCCTTCAATAACAACAAAAACAACATGTGACATGGTGTCTTACGACACTTTCACAGTATGGTTGGAAAATTGTGTGGAGTACATTTTTTTAACGTACTGCATGCCGTGTACTAAACAGTACACATTACAAAGTACACAACTGCCAGTACACAGTACACAGGGGAAAGGAGGCAGTAGATAGGGCTCTGATTCGGAAACAGCCTCAGTGTACAGAAATAATGATTTCACTGATTGCACTGCTGGTGATTACAGTGTTTCGGAAGCACACGGACCTGTCAAACAATAAGGGCTATTTTAAGCTCTATGTTTTCATTTACCCATATGAACCATATAGCTAACGTACACATCTACTGTAAGGTTTTTTCTATTTTTCCTAAGAGCAAGTGTTGTGCCTTTCTCCAAAATTTCGGTTATATCATTTTTTTGGGTTGCACCTCGTGACTCGTCTCTAGGTGCTTGAGCTCGGATTTTGAACTCTCTGAAAAGCATAGGCTACTTTTGCCATTTTAATTCTGCCGGCTCTACATCTGCCCCGGCAACAAGACCCACTGGAGCAGAAGAAAAAATACACAACATAAAATAATCAATATGTCCACCAAAGTACACTGTGCCGGTAAAGTCAGTCTCCATCAGGGAGAAGCCTGAGGGGCCAGAGCAACCCCACATTCCAGGACACTGTGAAACACACATTTTACTGAAAAACTCTTACTCTGTCCTACCAAAGGCCAATTCCTAACTTTCTATCTATGTCAAGCATTTTTTTGTTATAGCCATAAATGAAAGGTAGCATTTAAATAAAGATTTATAGAGTTAAGAGTTATACAAATAGAATATTACGGGCCTGATTTACTTAGAACTTGGCTTTAATAGTAATACTAAAAAAACTAATAACACAACCAATGATTGGTGCAAAACAAATACCATGACCAATCATTGCTCATGTTGGTAACACTTTACATTAAGTTGCACCTATACCTGTATAGTTAAATTGTAACTCCAATGTAGGTAACATAGAACAGCAGTTAATGGTATACTTAATTTCACAGCCATGTAACATCTCTTCTGCTAAAATTAAATTAAGTCCATATCATCAAGACACATGGTGAAATTAACAGGCAAGGTTTATTTGTTGTGTATCATGAATATGTGGCCTATTATGTGCAATTATGAATACCGCTAACTGTTGTTCCATGTTACCTATGTTGGAGTTACACAGTAATAACCTCTTGTTACCATATTAGTTATTTAACTACACAGGTATAGGTGCAACTTATTGTCAAGTCTTACCCTCATATTAATGGTTTTGCATGTGCTAAAAGGATTTGCACATGCTGGATCTTAGTAAATCTGTGAGGGTTTGTGCAGAATAACGATGAGCCAAACGCGACAAAGTAAAAAGGGATATAAAGTCAATAACACACCCCTATAAAACGGGCTAGCCTCGTAAACACAGGCAGAGAGGAGACTCTGAATAGCCACCACTAAATCAGATAGCGAGAGGAGGAAAGTAAAAACAAGGCACCTTCGGAGCGTGACCATAATGCCCGATAATTGGTGAAATCAACAAAATAAAAATAAAACTCACACCCTCAGAAATGAGGAAGTGGAAGCGTAGAGAGGAAAGAGAAAAGGGAACAGAAAAACTAATTCCCTTGGCTTCAAGGCCAGAACATCTCAAGCTGCGACAAACAAAGAAAATAAACTTTATCTTTAAACTGCAGAGAGACAGAAATGACTAACCCTGACTTCGTAAAGGCACGACATGTTAACGAAGCATCCGGAAGCGGAAGTGAGAGGCTTAAATACCTAACAGGTAGGGAAACAGGTGAAATTAATAATTAGCGGGGAAGAGCAAAACCCTGAGACGGAATGCGGAAAAAATGTGATAGAATGCTAATCGGCGCAGAGGAAGAAAACCGTTGCAAACGAGGGAGAAAGCCACAACCCATGACAAAATCAGGCCCTAAATGTATTTTTACTAATCTACCAGGTGGCATACAGGTAATAGAGGTGATCCGTGTCTTCCTCTGTTGGTCTATGTGTTGTTTTCTTCTTGCTAAGTGCATAAAGGGTCCAGCTGGATTCAGTCACCATCGCCATTAACAATGCCAAGGGCCAGGTGGTCAGCATCAAGTGCCAAGGGCCAGGTGGCGTCCATTTTGTAGTTAAGAGCTGAATGTCCCCATCACTCAGTGTCCCCCTGTGACGGTGTGTCAGGCACTCCATGCCAGGTCATTTACTGCCGTTTCCATATTCTCCTGCAATACGTGACCATTAATACAAGCCCAAATAATGCCACTTAAGGCCCCAGGGCACAGTCTGTGTGAAATCTAAAGGAAGGATATTAATACGCGTCCTCATCAAGCAGCTGCTAAGTTGGCTCGCTTTGAAAAGAGGGATTTTTTTCTATTCCAACTGAGAGCCCTAAAAGGTAATTAAGTAGCCCCCTGGAGAACTGCTGAAAAACACTGATATATTCTAAGCAGGCCACGGCACGCACGTCCCCTGATGTACATGAGCATGAAAAGCTTCCACTTGAAGCGGCTGAAAAACTTCCACTGTCCAACATCCGGGCTGTGTCTGAATCTACTGTGTCCTGTTTGCTGTGTACTAGCATATTGTATACTGCTTACTGCATACTGGTTAGTGACATGCAGTATGCAAAAATATTATACTATTATCTATACTATTATCTGCGAAAACCCGGAAATAAGTATAGTATCCGGGGATATTAAGAACAATACATTTTCAGAATTGTCATGTACTTAACGTTTTTTTAAAAGTATACTCAACTGGAATACTTAATAGTAGGCAAGTGCGAAGATTCGGACACGGCCCCAGTGTACAGTGCACAGTGTAGAATGTCTTTGAGGACACCCCCACCCCGCCCTGGGCTGGAGAGAAACTCTGGGCGAACGGAGAACGGTCCTGCCAGACGTTTCCAGGCAAAGTAAGCGATTTGTGCTTGTCAGATCGGCAGTTCCAGTCAGGGCAAAGCGCCGTGAAACATCCCCACGGTTTCCCCTTCTAGGCATCCAAAGAAGCCATTGAAGAGGCGTTAGCCCAACCGCCTGCGCGCAGAGGCTTAACGTTATCTCTGATGAAGAGGAGTCGTCCGAGGACACGGGCGCAAGCAATCCTGCGGATTTCAGCCTATCGGTCTGGCCACTTCACAAAGAACGCAGGCGAAAACCGGCCATGTTTTCAGAATTTTTACACTGTCGAATTTCCTGTGTTTTCATTACAATGCCTCTGCTTTGTGTAGGCCCACATAATTGGCATGCATTGGGAATTTCAGGAGGGAAAGGATTTTGACTTATTTGGCAGTACCTTGACTAATCCATAAAAACATGGGTTTGCCTGCTTGGCCCTGGCATTTATTTGACTTAACCCAGTGTAGTGTACAATTTGGAAATCCAGTTTGTACATTTATAGGGTAATTTTTCCATATTTCCAACCTGTTATGACAGAAAAGAGCAAATAAGGACAGAGAATGAAAACAGGTGAACTGTCTTGATGTTATTCGGATCGCGCGTCCCACAGTGCAAACCCACTTTGAATGGTAAATTATGCGTTAATACACGCAAGCAGCTGCTTTTTGTCACTTCAAGCCCAACAGCAGCAAGCAACGGTTTATTCATGTCCACAAGGTTGGGCGGTTTTCAAAAGCGGTAATTTCTCGTCATTTACACTGGTGCTGCTGGGACGCAGTCGGCGCTCACGCTTTGTGGCGTTTATTTTCATTCCGGGCTGTTTATCTAAAGGACGTTTCACCTTCAAATGCAATTTGCATAGAAAGCACACGGTTGACTTAACCTTGAAACAGTGAGCCGTCGAGAGAATTCCTTGATTGTGACTGGCGCTCTGGGCCTTGACTGTATTTCATAAAATACGGTTGAGAAAATACATTTGAGCCGGCAAAAGGCAGCGGTGGTTATCTGATGAAAATTGCTCTCAGCATGCAGGCCTACAGCAGATTGACGTTGGGCCATGACATCTTGGAAAAAGTGCTCAGAATGCGTCTTTCAGCTGGTATAATTTCAGAGGTTTAATCGTTTCTGAGCTCAGGGTTGTACTGTATGTTGTTGTTCTCAGTTTCAAACTTCCCCATCAATATTTAATCTTTTAATTAATTAGTGCAACTCAAACGTACATGAAATTTTAATACAGAATATTACAGTGAGAAAAGTGTTGTTTTGGCAACACTGAATTGGTATTTTGAAACCCAAACCCTGGAGCTAAAGCCTTTGACAACTGTTGAACCAGCATTTTATCCACAGCTATGTACAAATATCATTTTACTGTTTGATTAAACATGAGTCCATTAATCATTGGGCAGCTGGAGAGATCATATGGCTGAGCAGCCAGCTCAACACTCTCCTCCAGTGCTGTCCTGGGGGTGTGGCTTTAAATATTGGCCCCTGAATTACAACACGTATGCTCTGAGGGTATCGCAGGACGCAAGCCTGTCCTGGTCTCTCCTGACTGCACGACGCACATCGAGCAATGGCCTGGGCTCGCAAGTGTGATTGGGGCATTCTACACAGTAAAATGTCCAGTGTTAATTCAACTCTTAACAGTGTACATATGAGCCTGATCTGTCCAGAGTAGGCTCATATGTACACTGCTAGAGTTGAATCAACACTGTTAAAATAAACACTGGACATTTTGCTGTAAATTTACAGTGTATTTTATTTTTATTATTATGCTTCTTAGCAGACACTTTAATCCAAAGCGACATACAGTATATGAAGGCATACATTTTTCAGTATATGTAGTCCCCTGGGATCGAACCCACAACCTTTGCATTATTAACACAATGCTGGTACTCAAGTTTTATGCTGATTTTAGAATATATGCTGCAGATCACACAGTACATGGAAAACACCTCCACCACAGTAACAGCTTTCTGCTATCAGCAGGCACGTTTCACCGGCTTTTCCCCCGTGAGAGTGAGATGTCAATCAAAGCTCTCTGGATTGGGCTTTAAGAGCTCTGACTGTGCCGTCTAAAAAATCACTTGTCTAAAAACCTACATTTCAATGGAGCTTTACCAAGAGCGAGCAGTAGAGCCGTGAATCTGCGCGTGCCTGTTCTGTTCCGTCTTGAAGAGGATTGTGGGAATATTCCTTGAATAACTGCGCTCTTCTGTATAGCAGTTGTTAATAACCTGTGTTACTGAAGACAGCACTTGTGCCATTTTTCATTCAGCCTGCTTTACCACTCTCTCCTCTCAAGCACTCGAAAAGATGAAGGCCACCATATTTACTATGATTACTAAACCTAAAGAGTAACCATCTTTTTTTTCCCCAAGCCGCCTTACCCAGGTAATCTCCACGACGTTCAGAAACAACAGCGGTGCTTGGGGGGGGGGGGGAAAGGCGATAAGTGGCAGGAAACGCACCTCGTTTAGAAACAACAGCGCCGCTCTGTAGAAAGCGCTAAGCAGCTGGAAACGCGCAGCGCGGAATGCGAAAGGGAGTGGGTGGCAAGGCTTCTCTCGGGGTGACACGTTGCTATGGCGACTGCCTTTTGCACTGAATCGGCCTGAGCGTCGCTTGCCACAGGCTCCTGACTGAAAGATATGATCTGAAATAAGTGGATATATACATAAGTGGCATCTTCCCTCTTATAGCCGTGTTCGAAATATGTATAATGTGTTTGTGTATGATGCGAGTAATTGTGCACTTACATTGCTCACACACGCACGCAGACATGCACACGCACACATGTGCACACCCACACATACATTTCTTCATTGAAACACAGAAGTGAAAGTTCAATATATTGCCTACAGTATGGCCACTGTGTCCATTCATAATGTTCTATTCACAGTTGAATAAAACACCCCCATTGTTGGAAAAATCCAAGTTTTTTTTGTACACCTTCAACAAACAGCACATCCCTGCACACACTCAATGCCAAGCAGCTTCCCCTGCTCACAAGGCAAAGGTGACATCATCCATATTCTGTTTGCATTTCAAAGCTGAAACCTGAGGCAATTCAATATTTTATTTACGAAAGAAAGGCTTCCAGTATTCACTGAAATGTGATTTATTTGACCGCAATGTCGGAGTTCATTCTTAGACAAAAGGCTGCAAGATCACTGGAGATTTTCCTATTTTTCCCCAACGCAGTGGCTGTAAGGGAAACGTGCCTTTCGTCTGTGTTTGATAAGGTTCTGTAAAGCATGAATGCAGCTTCTCCTACAAATTAATGCTCCAAATTGAATAGCTGCCATTCCACCACTTCAGGTTTTTCAGGGTTTGTGGCAACGTTGACTCAGTCAGGGAAGTTGGCGAGCTCGTCCTTGCCGATGTTGCCCCCGCTCAGGATGACCACCACGGTCTTCCCGCCGATGTCGGGGATTCTGTCGATGGCGACGGCGGCGAAGGCAGCGGCTCCTGAGGGTTCCACCAGGAAGCCGGAGCGGTACAGTGTAGACACGGCGGATTTGATATCCTCGTCGCTAACCAGCAATATCTCGTCGACATACCGCCGGCATAGTGCGTAGGGCAGGGCACCTGGGGCACACAGGCCATTACACACCTTCTGCACACAACACACAGGCCATTACACACCTACAGCACGCTACACACAGGCCATTACACACCTTCTGCACGCTACACACAGGCCATTACACACCTACAGAACGCTACACACAGGCCATTACACACCTACAGAACGCTACACACAGGCCATTACACACCTTCTGCACACAACATACAGGCCATTACACACCTACAGAACGCTACACACAGGCCATTACACACCTACAGCACGCTACACACAGGCCATCACACACCTTTTGCACACAACACACAGACCATTACACACCTTCTGCACACAACACACAGGTCATTACACACCTACAGAACACTACACACAGGCCATTACACACCTACAGCACACAACACACAGGCCATTACACACCTTCAGCACGCTACACACAGGCCGTCAAGCACCTTCAGCACGCTACACACAGGCCATTACACACCTACAGAACACTACACACAGGCCATTACACACCTACAGCACACAACACACAGGCCATTACAGACCTACAGCATGCTACACACAGGCCATTACACACCTACAGCACACTACACACAGGCCATTACACACCTACAGCACGCTACACACAGGCCATTACACACCTACAGCATGCTACACACAGGCCATTACACACCTACAGCATGCTACACACAGGCCATTACACACCTACAGAACACTACACACAGGCCATTACACACCTACAGCACGCTACACACAGGCCATTACAGACCTACAGCATGCTACACACAGGCCATTACACACCTTCAGCACGCTACACACAGGCCATTACACACCTTCAGCACGCTACACACAGGCCGTCAAGCACCTTCAGCACGCTACACACAGGCTGTCGCTCAACAATACTGCCAGCAACCCTGCGAAAAACTTGCACAGCGAGAAAAAACTAAATTGCACTCTGGGACGTGGTCTCATCCTAAGAGAAGCTAAAACACAAGAGTCTCAGACGATCCCATTACGCCTCATAACCACTCCCGTCACTCCAAGCCGCTGGAAGGAAGCGCTGATCGGCGCAGCGCTGACGTTGTACTAGAAACAACGTGTGCGGTGACTTTTGTACCTATACAAGTTTAATCTCCACCCTACTAGATACTGTAGATAGTGACACGTCTTTACGATTTACTTTAGGTGCCACATTGTATTTTGACATTATTCAAGCAGTGTTACCACTTACCAGCTGATACTGTTCTATGCTAACGGAAAAATATCGGACCAAGGTAAGTAGTGCCTTATTCACAAACAACTACACTGACCAGTGATCCAAGAATAAAGTGAGAGTTCATTTTGATTTCTGTATAAGTAACTGTGCCTAGTTTCGATTATTTCGTAAGGGAAAGAACAAAACATGTATATTTAATTAGCTTGGCTGCTTATTTATACCTGCAATATTTCCCGGTAGCGTTGATCGGCCATACATTGTATTTTTTCATAAGTAGCGGTGACCGATTTTATCTGTGTTCTGTGCAGTTCGCCCACGGCATGGAAGACACGTCGGTTGACGTGATTACCCTACAGTTGCTGCAAGCAGCCAGGGAGACCGTGAGGGCAAGCCCGTTAGGGGTAATAAATACGCCAATGATCCCCTGGAGTCAAACTACATTGCCACTTAACATCGCATGCGATATCCATATCAAAATGGAAAACCTGCAAAGGACTGGTTTGTATTTACATTTTCATGTAGGCGTAAGGCGCTTTATCCAGAGCGCTTTACATCGAATGCAAAAAAGTCGAGTCGCCGTTTGTTTCGTTTCACTGTCTGGTTTAAATGCAGTTGAACTGTTAAAAGGTTTGTAAGCATTGATTCTAGTGTTTATTTTAAAAAGATGGCTAGGTTCGGAAATTAAGTGTGGATCAACCTATCTACATTTGGGGAAATTGCATGGGGAAATCGCCTGTACATTTTGTGAAATGTTATCATGTCACCCTATCTTAGCATCTCATCCAGTGGATAATACAGTATACAGTATCCCTGTCACCACACTGAACATTGTTATTTTAATTCATTATTTTGTGGCAAAAAAGTGCCACCTACTGTCCTATCAGTATTACCTCCAACAGCAACTGCCCAATTCAAGTGCTGCCAGGAGCATCTTAAAAGTCTGTACCTGCCGTGTTTTTCTTTGTTGATTGGCAGGCTCTTTTAAGATTAGAGGAGTAGCCAATCAGTTTGCAAGGAGACGTGCTGGAGACGAGACCTTTAATCGTGGTTACCTGCAGAGGGCGGGGCCAGTCCTGAAGCGATGCTCCTGGCGTCCATCCCGACCGGCTTCCCTTCAACGAAGCTCCTGAACATACTGCAAGCTGTAAAGCCACGATGGGGAATAAACATAACTGGCTGCTTTGATATCGGAGCGGGAGAGGGCGAGAGAGAGCTTCCATACTAGCAATAGCCTTCTGGGCAGCAGACAATTTGGTTTATTGCTATATTATTGATGTATTCTACCTGTACTGCTTTAGTCACACATTATTCAGACCTGGGTGAGCAGCATATCTGGATTTCACTGTATTCCACTGTACAATCACTGTTAAATGTGTTCTGCATTCGGTCATTATGAATTTAGATTTTTATCATTGTGTTGATTTTAATTATATAAGTCTGTCTTTCATTCTGTACAGTGCATTCAGCATGGGAGAAATGCTGAACAAATAAAATGTATTATTATTATTATTGTGTGTGTATTACTGGGTATTACAGTGTGTGTGAGGACAAGTGCATAAATGGCCTCAATCTATCAGACCTGGCAGACCGTTTGGATTGAACACCTGTAATCTGATTGCGCTGTAATCTCCGCACAGCGTAGTACCTACCCCCTTTGGGCTCGACCCCATAGATCCGAGTGCTCTGGCAGCCGGAGAGTTTGACGGCAGCAGCCACACCCGCCAGCAAGCCCCCTCCCCCACAGCAGACAACCACCACGTCTGGGTTCGGCACCGCCTCCAGGATCTCAAAGCCAAGGCTACCGACACAGCAAAGAGATTTGGAAGAGCAGAAAGGGAAAACATTCACTGTTCCTAAACAAAGGATTGATGAGTCCCAAAAAATATAATTAACACTGGCATATATTTGACAAAAAACAAGAACAAAGAGCAAATTTTGGAAAACTAAATAAATAATAATTTTTACCATCTATAACTATTTTGAAGCCATTTCTTCTTTTCCATTTAATTTCAACTTCTCTTATAACTGACCCGGATTGACTGGACATGTTTATCAAATGTTTCTGCATATTTCTGGCTCAGTAGACTTTTGTCTGGAATCTGAACATGGGAATTCTCCATCAAAGCTGGGTAGGCCAGGGGCCACATGTATAAAACTCTTGAGTAAAAGAATGCGTAAAAGAACGCTCAGGGAGAAAGTCTCTGCTTATGCAAAAAGTTTTGCATTTTCTCCCTCTGCCTTTTCTTCATGGTATCGTCCTATTACATTGACTCCAAAAACTGCGTACGCATGGTGTCCAGCGTGTGCAGAGGTGCGCTGCACAGATTCTCTTATTTTATACTGAATTTCTGTGCGTAAACTCACTTACGCAGCTTTCTGAGGGCATTTTTCTGCTCAGCACTGTTTATACATATCATGTGGCCCCTGGTGTTGCCACAGAGACATCTATGTAGGAGATGACGTGTTTTAAAAAAAAAAAAATTCTGGTTCGTACCTTGCGTGTCCTGCGATCAGGTCGACGTCATCATATGAATGCAGGAACGTCATGCTCTCCTGCTGCACACACCGGTTCACCACGTCCATCAGGGAGGACGTTGGCACGCGTTCAACCTCAACGCCAAAACTCTGCAAAGACATCCGCGTGGCAAGCCAACGCACGCACGCACGTACACACAAACCGCACACGTGCACGCCAGTGTTTTTCATACATCTAGCGTAAGTGATAAACTGAGGGCATTGCAGTCGTCTTTCAGAATCAGACGCAAAAATATTACCTGTATTAGCACAGACCTTGACTGAGGGGCCGTTTCAGGCATCACTACTTTGCCCTGAGAGCCATAGTGTTTTGTAGCGTAGGCAAATGCCTTCCCATAGTTTCCTGCAGACATGGTGACAAAATGGCCACCCATAGGTCTCCTTGCAAACTGATTGGCTACTCCTCTAATCTTAAAAGAGCCTGCCAATCAACAAAGAAAAACAAGACAGGTACAGACTTTTAAGATTCTCCTGGCAGCACTTGAATTGGGCAGTTGCTGTTGGAGGTAATACTGATAGGACAGTAGGTGGCACTTTTTCGCCACAAAATAATGAATTAAAATAACAATGTTCAACAAAGATAGGGTGACATGATAACATTTCACAAAATGTACAGGCGATTTCCCCATGCAATTTCCCCAAATGTAGATAGGTTGATCCACACTTAATTTCCGAAGCTAGTCATCTTTTTTAAATAAACACTAGAATCAATGCTTACAAACCTCTTAACAGTTCAACTGCATTTAAAGCAGACGGTGAAACGAAACAAACGGCGACTCGACTTTTTTGCATTCGATGTAAAGCGCTCTGGATAAAGCGCCTTACGCCTACATGAAAATGTAAATACAAACCAGTCCTTTGCAGGTTTTCCATTTTGATATGGATATCGCATGCGATGTTAAGTGGCAATGTAGTTTGACTCCAGGGGATCATTGGCGTATTTATTACCCCTAACGGGCTTGCCCTCACGGTCTCCCTGGCTGCTTGCAGCAACTGTAGGGTAATCACGTCAACCGACGTGTCTTCCATGCCGTGGGCGAACTGCACAGAACACAGATAAAATCGGTCACCGCTACTTATGGAAAAAATACAATGTATGGCCGATCAACGCTACCGGGAAATATTGCAGGTATAAATAAGCAGCCAAGCTAATTAAATATACATGTTTTGTTCTTTCCCTTACGGAATAATCGAAACTAGGCACAGTTACTTATACAGAAATCAAAATGAACTCTCACTTTATTCTTGGATCACTGGTCAGTGTAGTTGTTTGTGAATAAGGCACTACTTACCTTGGTCCGATATTTTTCCGTTAGCATAGAACAGTATCAGCTGGTAAGTAGTAACATTGCTTGAATAATGTCAAAATACAATGTGGCACCTAAAGTAAATCGTAAAGACGTGTCACTATCTACAGTATCTAGTAGGGTGGAGATGAAACTTGTATAGGTACAAAAGTCACCGCACACGTTGTTTCTAGTACAACGTTTTGTGTCGACGGACATGGCACTCTCCTTGAGAGAACGGAAAACTTACTTTTACTCAAGCTTTTACTTTCCATTGTCACCACAGTAATGTAGCCTATGTAAGTTTTTTATGTCCTGCAAGTGGGATGATTTATTATAAGAACTTTCATCATCATCATTATTATTATTATTGTTGTTGTTATTTTAAGCTAGTTATAATTTAAATTGCCTTAATGTAGAATTTTTGGCATGTTAGGTTGAGCTTCATTTTACAAAAACTAATGGCAGAGCATATAGGCTATACTGTGTATATATATATATATATATATAATTATTTTTTCTTTCTCAAGTTTTGTTTGAATAAACCCTTTATGAGACCAATGGGGTCAACTGGCAGGCGGTTCCAAATTTATCAAGGGCTACAGTAACAACTCAACCTCACCCTGGCAGGCATGCCACTGTCACACCTGTGTCTTGTCCTGTTTGACTGACAGCTCTGTTTTAATACTGAGCGAAAGGGGAAACGAGGTTTGTGTGCAGATTTAGCGGCTGCTGACAGCACTTTGTAAACAATTAATTCCTTTAAAACTCACTGCTGATTAACTCTGTTTTTCAAAAAAACACCTTTTAATTGGAGAACTTGGCCAAGTTTATCCACGGTCACTATGGTTACGGCACAGCTGCGTCAGTCTCTGTTGTCGGCTGTTAATTAAACGCCGGGTTAAAGCGATGTGTTTGTCTGGCTGTCCTTTCTGCCTCAGCGCGGTGAGGATGGGAGGTGGGATTACGAGCCACACTTTTAGAAAAATATCAGGCCGGGTCGGACGCACGGCTGCTCGCTGTCATTTGCCCACCGGGGTGCCGGCAGGACGGCCGGACCAAACCAGCAGCCCTCTGACCTCGAGGACTGTGATTTGAATACCAGGGTCGTAGAGGCTGAAACAATGTCCTTTGCCGCCACCCTGTGGCGTGGGGTTGGAAATGCATCTTAACCCTCATATCATCGTCACATTTTATGACACCTTTTATGTTTGGGGGTCAATATTGTCCCCAAATGTTTAAACTAATGTAATAGAATAATTTTGACACTTTCTGTGTCACCCTTTGTGTGTCTCCCAATTGACCACGCTTTTATCCCTAAATATAAAACATTTGTGATGACATATCTAATTTTACAGCTTTAGAGAGGTAAGTGAACATTTGTGAAGTTTAAAACCTATATGGGAAGGTGCCACGAGAATTATCCACAAAAAAATCTGAA
Organism: Ilyophis sp. 1 JC-2022; assembly: GCA_022702515.1. NCBI lineage: Eukaryota > Metazoa > Chordata > Actinopteri > Anguilliformes > Synaphobranchidae > Ilyophis > Ilyophis sp. 1 JC-2022. The sequence goes on along the minus strand of CM040403.1, from coordinate 11,329,695 downwards.
GTAAAAAATAAAAAAGGTTGTATATTTTCCTACATTTTATAACCCACAAATGACCCCACACAACATCTTTGTATACAAAGTCAGTACAGTTTTTAAATGATATCATTATGTTTATTGTGTGTTTACTGCTTGTTCCCAACAAATTAGGATAAATCATACAAAAAAGATGTCAAGATGAAAAAATAAGGTTAACTGGTTTTTAAGAGACGTCAAACATTGAATCGGGTCGAATTGACCCGGAACATCATATCAGGGTTCATCACAGCAGAAGTTGAGGGGAACAACTAAAAATGTAGAAACAGAAACTCATAGGGAAAAAGCAAAAAAACAAATGTTTTAATAACATGGATGCACAATATTTGTATTTACTGTGTGGGTTTTGTGTGTATTAAAGGCCAAAGTGGAATGTATCAAATAATGTGTCTTGTTTTAGCTACTGTATACTGTAAAGTAAAATATTTTATAATACAGGTTACAGGTATACTTGTATTAAAGTCTAAAGCATAAGGTATTCTTGAGCATTTAATTACATGTACAGTTGTACAGTTATTATTATTTTCCTACAGGCTGAATCTGTAATCTCACACTGTACTTGAGACAAGATTACAAACTGATGGAGATAATTACTCAGTACTGATTCAGATTTATTTTGGTAGGTGGTTAGTATGTGAGACAGAGGCAATTGTTTCACAGTAACCAGTGTAGTCATAAATACCAGTAAAGTCCCTGACCAAATCTTTTGCGTCATTCATTTCCAAAAATATCTCCCACATGATGAGTGTTGTTGATTTACCCTTGTTTTAAAGCTTTTAAATCCATGTACTGAAACAGCTTTTCTGAATATAGTAACCTATCTACAGTATATATGTGATTAACCTGTACAAAGAGATTATTTATTAAAGTATCAAACATTAATCCAAAATATAAATAAGTATCTTAAATATGACACTTAAAATTCTGTTCACATAGTGTATCATGTTTTATTGGTCCAGTATACTAATAATTGCAAATTCAAAGTAAAATTGTGCATGTTGTGACACAATTCTGTCTGTAATACCAAAATAGATTGTTTTAAATCACACACAGACATTTGCGAGACTGGGAACTTGATTAACCTTGCACCTCATGCATTAATGTATGCTTCAAAAAGCTGTTATGTATAAATATCAATCCCTTAATAGAATAAAAAAGAGGAGGCAATCATCACAACACACACATCTAATAAAAATGAGTAGAGATACTGGTTATTTAATAAATAGAGGTTTTATCTGGAGATTTAGTGTGTAACAGTGGCCAGTCTCCCTCTCATAGCTGCCTGTATGCAAGGTGTAGCTCCCTGTGTGGTCCGCAGACATACCTAGCCAGCTTGGGCTGTTGCCAGGTAACTTGGCTTGTGATCAAGGAGTGGAGGGTTCAAATTCAGGTGACGAGCTGTCTCTGCGTCTCCGCGGTAAGACTGAGCCAGGGACACGACTCCGATGACCCTCTTGGAGAAACCTCCATCACCCGCCAAAGAAAGCGTGTTTAGTGTTAACGGGGACCGGTATTTTTAAGAAGCCCCTGAGAATGTTTTTTGGCAATTCAATGCTTGTCGAATGCACTGGTTGGTGTAGGGGTGGGTTAAGGTGGATTATGTGCAGTTAAATTGTTTCCTGAAAGCAGTGACCACCACGGCCTGTCGCATAAGCGGCCAACCCTTCCGTGATGTTTTCTTCACACGCGTAGACCAATCGCTCTTAGGAGACGAGCACACATTAGTTACTTCTCTTCTCGGAGGGTCTATACCAGGGGACCAGGGATTGAAATTCTTTTTGAAGCTCACAAACTCCAGTGGTCACCGGAGGTATTGTAGCCTCTGGTGCCAAAAGGCTAATTTCCCCATTGAAAAACTATTAAATTACCCAGGCTAAATTATACTATTTTGGACAGTTTTTTATTTATTCCAAAATGTCTTCACACATAACTAATTACTCTCCAGGGACGTTTTTTTTCTTCTTCACCCCACAGAGGAAGTACGCATGTTTTCATTCCAATTGGGTACGCATGTTTAGGTATCCAGTGCGCGTGCTCCTCTGGTTCCAAAAGCCACGTTAAGTACCCAGTGCGCATGCTCTGGTTCCTAAAAGCCCCATAGCCTAACATGGCGTCTCCATGAATTGGCTTTATGCGCCAATCAGCAGCTCCCATAGGAATCCATGAAACCGGTAAGTGGAAGCTGTTTCCAGTGCTTCTTATATATATCTCGATGGACTATACTCTTAGCCAGCTCCCTGGGTGACAAACAGCTGCCTCTTAGAAAGCACTAAACTCAGCATAGTGTTCACAAAGCCTAAGCCAGGTCTGTCTGCTATTCCCACAAACTGCAATATCTATAAAATCTGATCTATAAAATATATTTTATTTCAGTCTTTTACAATATATTGTTCATCCAGCGTTGTTCATCCAGCCTCCTTAATCGCTGTGGACGAGGCTTGACAGTAAAGTTTGAATGTGAACGTTAATCATGCATGCATTGCATTAGCTGCCATGCATGCATGCATGCGGGGTGTTGAATGTGCAGCTGTTCCTGCATAATCCCCTGTTAAGTGCAGCTCAGAGCTCAGAGCACAGAGACTGTAACGTAATACATCTGCTTAAAATACAGGCTCGCTCAGAAACCTTGCCAACCTGTTTCAGCAAAACCACACCGCTAAAGGTCAGTAGCATAGGACCTGATTAAAACCCTCCACAGGCACTGGGACGAGTGGAGCATTGCCATTGTATCTCTACTTTTTTCTTTTTCAGTTTGACTTTTCATTTTTCTTAATGAGGGTCTCATACTTGATGTAATCATTAAAAAAAATGTATAATTTCCCACTTCTTTGACACAGAAATGAAGGTACAGTGGAGGTAAAAAAAAATTCTTTAAGGTACAAATTTCCAAAATCTACCCATAATAAAAATAAGGTTCTATTTGGGCACTAATGAGTACCATTTCAAGCAAAAAACTGGTACAAATGAATTATGTATTGCTGGCTACGGGTACACGTTTATGTATCCATACCATCCCAGTGACAAGCGTTTGTAGCTTTTTAGGCACTTTTCATACCTTGTTTTCTGAGAATGCAGGCTCATTTGTGGGGTCTAAAAAAAGAAAGACTCCAGCAATGGAAATATTTAGTGCTCTTAACATTTATTGCTGAGGAAAGCTAGTTAAACAATGTTCAAGGATTATAGCCGAATCTATGATTCTATAAGACACTGATATAAACAATATGATTTTGAACATTTTGAGAATCATGCACATGTCAAGGAAAAGATAATAATATTTTTTAAAATCATTCAGTCACCCAACATGCATTCACACAGTGGTCCTTTGAACATTACAGAAATGACCTCTCTCGTCAGGGTGAAGTTGTCGTGATTTGATTTCACTCTTGTGTCGGACACAAATTAAATATTTCAACAACAACAACAATTCAGCACAGCCTGGTGACATCATCGACATCATCAAATTTGCATAAGTGCGCGGCCACATTTGCATACTGATGCCACCCATTCATATTCCCGCCAGTGGAGAAATCAATAAAATACATATTATCACAGTATCTGTGCAGTATCACTGCATTTAAAAAAATATATAATTTTTCATAATTTTTTTATTGACAGGACAATCAAGGGGGCTTTTCACTCTGCAGGTAGGGCTGCCGGATGATGAAAATTTGGGGCATTGTTGAGTATCACAGAGGTAAGTTATAATCATTCCTGACAGATCTGAACACGGTGAAAGAGTAAAATCTTTTGAAAATACATGATCTTTTGTCCTGCTCCTCAGGACAACTGTATTTTTTACAGCCAACAAAGATACAGTATTTGCCATTAATTTTCACTCAGATGGAAAACTCTATTCATAGAAATGTGACTGCAGAAATGCAAAGACAAACCATTCAATATGACTGGCTACAGAAGACCTAGACAAGCACTTCACTGCAAAATACAGCATCATGTAAAGATGCCCTTCAGATTTTTACCTACAAATTAATCTCCGCCTTTTCATTTCAATGTTTGTTTCGTAGAACAAATTATTATGTTCTACGAAACATAATATTATTGCACAATGTTCATGCATGGGTTTATTTGTGTGCGTGTGCATGCGTGTGTGTGCATGCGCATGTGTGTGTGTGTGTGCATGCGCATGTGTGTGTGTGTGTGTGTGTGTTTGCTTATGTTGCTTGTGTTGATCCTTCTGTTTTGGTCATTGGCATTCCCTGATGTATATAAGGTGCACAATTATGTTGATTCATAAACCAATTTACTGAGGCCACCCAGCCCTCAATGCGCGTTTGAAGCTTGAATCAGAAATGTCACTTGGATTCAGTCACTTGGTTGAGGGCCTATTGGAACACTCAGTGAAGCCAAATCCAATGGCTGGGCTCCTATTCCTCTCTTTTGGCTGCTTGCAAACCCTGCTTTTCTCCACGGAAGCACAGCCAAAACACGGAGAACAAGTAGAGCGCAAAACAGGCCAGGAAATCGTAATGGTAAGCGGTAAAAAAGAACAGCGCACACGTGAGAGCGTACAGACAGGCCCTCCAAAGATTATCCAACGAGAACGTCTCTCTCCACGAAAACAGGTACGTTCTGGCCGCATTCTCCACCTTCTCCACGGGAGGCAGTTTGATGGGGCGGCGTTCTCCTGCCGTTTCCGCGGGGGCGAGGCCGGACTCCTCGTCTGGGTCGTCGCCGTCCTCGTTCAGGGACTCGCTTATGGAAGACAGGGCTGTTGGCGGGATCCTGGCCCTGCTCAGTGACGGCCGCTTACCACCGCTGATGGGCGCGGCTCTGCCATTCCCGAGCGCCGCGCTGCACAGCTGCTGTTTGTGGGCCGATTTCACGCAGCGCATGTGCAGCTCCATCTCGTCGTCTGGGAGAGAGTCCGTGGAGACGCTGTCCTCCTCCTCCTCTGCCTCTGGGATCTCCTCGCACAGACGCTCACCTCCGTCCTCGGCTTGCTTCCCTTCTTCCTTATATACTTCCCCCGCTTCTCTGACATCCCTCTCTGACTCTCCACCAAGCACTGTTCTGTCCACGTGGAGATGAACGCCCTCTCTTATGAGTGCATCTGCTTTTAAATCCGTCCACAGATCACGTTCCTGTTCCCTGAACACCACCCCCTCTTCTTCATCAAGCTCTTCTCTTTCCTGCAGTATTTCACTTGCTCCATCATGGTGCTCATCTTTCGTTTCTATAAAAAACACTTCCTCTTCATCATAAAGATCATCTTTCTGTCCTGGTGATGTTTTTGATTTCACCTCTTCGAGATCTTTACTTACTGGGGCCTCCTCTCCTGCCTCGTCTCCATTTCCCATTGATAGTGCTTCTTCATCAAGATCTTCATCTTTCAATGATGCTTCATTGTCAAGATCTTTATTTTCCACTGACAACTTGTCATCATCAAGATCTTTGTTTTTAGCTGATAGGTATTTATCAATTTCTTCTTCCACTGATACCTCATCATCATTAATACCTTCATGTTCCACTGATACATCTCTAACAAGTTCTGCATCTTCCATTGACAATTCCTCACTATCAAGATCTTCATTTTCATTTATATTGTCACCATAAAGATCTTCTTTTTCCACAAATATGTTTTTATTGGGCTCTTCATCTTCCACGGACACCTCGTCATCGTCAAGATCTTCATCATCAGTAATATTTTCATATTCCACTGATACATCAAGATCTTCATTTTCATTTATATTGTCACCATAAAGCTCTTCATCTTCCACGGACGTCTCATCATTGTCAAGATTATTTTCCACTGATACGTCTTTAACAAGTTGCGCATCTACTGAAACCTCATCATCAAGAGCTTCATTTTTAATGAGCCACTCACCATAAAGACCTTCATATTCCACAGATACTGCCTCTTCTGCTGATACCATCTTGCCTTCATCTAGACTTACTTTCTTCTCCATCAGCATGGAGAAGGATCCTGTTTCACCAACACCCTGTGTAAATATCACATGATCTCCCCTTAGTTCATCTCCTTTGACCTCAGTCTCAGTGTTTGCAGAAATAGGGAGGAGAGCAATCCTACTGCCGTCTCCTCTTGTAGCATTGGTGTTTGAAGGTGCTAGTGTGGCTATCGTAGCTGTTGCATCTGTCTTTGTCTCTGCCTCCGCTAAGATTTGGATCCCCTCTACAGCTTCGGGTGTGAACAAATGCTCTCCATGTTCTTTGCCCTGTCTGTCGATTTCAGCTGCAGGGGGAACATCTCTGTCTGAAATGATCTCTGCTTCGTATTCAGCTGCTCGGTGAACTCCGTCATGTGATGTAATCTCTGCTCCGGGACCACTGTTTTCCAGGAAAGATGGTGTGGCATTCTCTTGACCATAAACCTGCTGTTCTTGTGTGGATACATGTGTATCTGTGCTCAATGAATTGTCTGGTGCCGATTCCAAAATCTTGCCAAAACGTCCAAGCTGGTCAACAGGTGGGGTGTAAGAGCCGAAGGGAAAGAGAGGCTGAGTGTTCACTATGGTGGTCAAACGGCTACAGCTGCCCATCTGACCCTCGTCGTCAGAGTCGTCGGACACCTGGTCACCTGCCCAGAGTTCTTCGGTAATGTCCTGGCTTTCAGGCCTGCTCCTGCAAAAGGCCTGGTGGTACAACGGTGCCACAAAGGTCTCAAATTTAAATTGGTCTCTTCCCCTGTCACTCTGAGACCAGAGGTTGTTTGAGTCTTGGCCCTCCGTACTGGCTCTATCTCCACGGATCAGATGGCTGTGCCGTTGATCCCCGTCCTTCCCCTCGGTGATGACAGTGCTCAGATAGTCCTGCACGCTCATGCTGATGTCAGCAACAGCCTGCTCCTGTATGCTTGGGTTCTCCTCCCTTGCCTGGGGGCTCTCGCTGTTCTCATGCCCAGTGGCAACTTCTGATAGAGTGGCTGGTGATTCCAAGAGAGCTTCCTGTGGGGCATCTGAGTCTCTGGGTGCACCCCAAGGGGTATCTGAATACCCAAGAGTTCCCTGAGGGGCTGTCGAATCCCAGAATTCACCCTGAGGGGTATGTGAAACCCTCGCTGTGGCATATGCACTTGCATGTCCATCCTCAACACTCACAAAAAAGTCTGTGGAGCCCCACCTTCCTGTGCCTGTGGATAGACGGCTGTTCTCACAAGGGCCCTCCGGAGCCGTTCCCTTGCTCGCGTCGGTTGCGTACGTAAGGGACAGCGGCAGCCCCTCGGCCTCCGCCTGTGGGGACTGCTGTGGTGGCTGCTCATCGTGTGTCTGATCCTGTTTTTCCCAAACCGTCTGGTTCCAGTCCCATATTCCACAGGCTCCCTCAGGTGGAGGCGTGGAGATCTCTGCGTCTGTATCTGTGCCCGTCCGTCCGTCCATGTCCCTGCTGTCCTGAGCAGGGGCGTCTCCACGCTGGGCCCAGGCTGCTGTGCGGTGGAAGCGGTCTCGTATTTGTGCCAGACGTGCCACCCTGCGCCTGCTTTTCCTTGATAAGTTCCGTCTGCTTTCCACCTGTCAATCAACAAGAGGGGGTGGGGAAAGAATGGATCAGTCAATTAATTTGTGCATAAAACTCCCACAGTAATGGTGTAATTACTACTGATAAAAAAATATTAAAGAGAAAAATGAGTATCCATCAAGATCTCTGCCTGGCTTTTAAGTGTGATTTTTTTTAAAATATTTTTTTACAGCACATGCTAAAACAACATAGTTGGCAGTTTTGAAAAAGTTTCTCGTTTCCACAAACTGGGATACATGTCCTCAACCCTCACTCTGACTTTTTTTTTGTCATGAAATTTAAGATCAAAGAATCAGTTCTGCCTTCATTGGCTTTTAATGGGTAAGACTGTCTGAGTTTTATAGGACACAGATAAAATTCTTCTGGTTGGTTTCCAAAAATCAATTTTTTTGGGGGTTCACTGGCTGCTACTCACATCCAGGTTGTGGTAATATAAGCATAAGCAACCTTGTGACACAACACTAACTGCCTCGGTTAAATCTATTGACTGTTATTGTTATTCCATCACAAGAAAATAAACATGCTAGCCTAAGAAGATATTGCAAACGGAAGGAAGAAAACATAAAAATTTCAAAATCATTTGTTTTGTGAATCTCTTACTATTTATATTGCTCTGATTAATAATGTGCAGATATTAAGAATGTGTGTAGTCAGTTGTAAGCCTTTTAATGTGCCAGTATCAATCTGCTTGGGTTCTTTTTTTGATGGGAGGTCAAGTGCATTTTCTCACTTTGTGTAAACCTAGTTGCTTATTGCTCCAGTCCAGTCAAAAGGGTTTCTTCTCAACATGGCCGCCAGCCCAGCCTGAGTCTAACCTTATCAAGGCAATCTCCCTCATCGCTCATAACACCTCTCTTCATCTGCTGGTCTTTATTTCCCAGCCATTCCGATGTTGACTTACACTGCCTGGCCAAAAAAAGTTGCCGTTGCACCGGTCATGCATAGTGCCCACTGTAAAAGCCTCTGGAATGATCTGAGGTTGCTTCAATTGGTCAGGTCTAGGCTCAGCAACATTATGCAGGAATAATATGAAGTCAGCTGAGTACCTTAATGTACTGAATGACCAGGTTATCCCATCAATGGGCATATTCCAGGACGACAATGCCAAGATTCAACGGGCTCAAATTGTGAAAGACTTTTTTTTGCCAGGCAGTGTATATAAATAGTTTTCAGGTGAAAGCGTTTACAGGAACGTCCTGTACATTCTGAGCTGTGGTTTACTGTGGATTATATGTGACACTGCTGACAGAGATGTGCCACAGGTCACATGGTATTCTAACAGAACGATCCGGATGGTTTTTACAGCTTGCAACTTGCATCTGGGCATGGAGAAGAAGCTCCGTAGTCTCAGTCTTTTGAAGAGAGAATCTGAAGCGCATTGTGTTCCGCGGAGCTCCAATTTGCTCTGCTAACAGACGCCATTATACTCTCAGGACTACAGAAGTCACACTCACTGTGTAATGGCACAACTTCCATTGAAAGCAAGTTCTGCGGGGAACAAAATCCATCCATGGAAACTGCATAAATTCTCTGTCGTTCTTCGGCTTTGTAACGTGAGACCGTTCGCCTCGTTGGGGATAAGAGATTCTTATTTATAAGCAATGAAAGGTCTCCGTGGTGCATGTTTTGAAAGGCCAGAGAGTGAGTGGAAAAACGGGTTGGATACACAGTTGTCAGGGACCGGTTCAACAAATAAGCCTTCTCATGAAATAAGAAGCACTGTCAAGGGGATTATGAAAATCCTTAGAAACAGAATACAAAAACAATAAAACAAAAAAAGAATAAGGTGTGAGGTGTCTCCGTGGCGTAGCCTGTAGAGCACTGTCTACATGCTCATTGCAAGCCGCGATGTCGTCGGTTTGAATCTGGCTGCGCGACCTTTGTCGGATGTCTCTCCTTCTCTTTCTCGCTCCCATTCTTACCGTCTCTCTACACTGTGCTGTCCAATAAAGCTGAAAAGCCCTGAAAATATCATTATAAAAAAAGAGGGTGTGGCAGATGGTACTCCAGGCTTATCATTGTAGACTTTAACCCACAAGCGTGATGCGTGCCAATACTTCTGATTTATATTCTAAAATATAATGTGTTGTATTCAGAATTGCAAAGATTTGCATAAATTGAGACATTGGACATTGGATGAACTGCCAATCAGATTTTACAATAGAATCATGCAGCGTGACCTTTATCCTCCACATCCTCCACATCCACCATTCAGAGACTTTTTTCTTCAAGAAATGCTCTTGTGCATTTGTCTCTGGTACATACTGTATGATGTGTGTATTTGTCTCTGGTACATACTGTATGATGTGTGTATTTGTCTCTGGTACATACTGTATGATGTGTGTATTTGTCTCTGGTACATACTGTATGATGTGTGTATTTGTCTCTGGTACATACTGTATGATGTGTGTATTTGTCTCTGGTATATACTGTATGATGTGTGTATTTGTCTCTGGTACATACTGTATGATGTGTGTATTTGTCTCTGGTACATACTGCATGATGTGTGTATTTGTCTCTGGTACATACTGCATGATGTGTGTATTTGTCTCTGGTACATACTGTTTGATGTGTGTATTTGTCTCTGGTACATACTGTATGATGTGTGTATTTGTCTCTGGTACATACTGCATGATGTGTGTATTTGTCTCTGGTACATACTGCATGATGTGTGTATTTGTCTCTGGTACATACTGCATGATGTGTGTATGTGTCTCTGGTACATACTGCATGATGTGTGTATTTGTCTCTGGTACATACTGTTTGATGTGTGTATTTGTCTCTGGTACATACTGCATGATGTGTGTATTTGTCTCTGGTACATACTGCATGATGTGTGTATTTGTCTCTGGTACATACTGCATGATGTGTGTATTTGTCTCTGGTACATACTGCATGATGTGTGTATTTGTCTCTGGTACATACTGTATGATGTGTGTATTTGTCTCTGGTACATACTGCATGATGTGTGTATTTGTCTCTGGTACATACTGCATGATGTGTGTATTTGTCTCTGGTACATACTGCATGATGTGTGTATTTGTCTCTGGTACATACTGCATGATGTGTGTATTTGTCTCTGGTACATACTGCATGATGTGTGTATTTGTCTCTGTGTATTTGTTGTGACTATCGTTATTAATGTTGTGTAATTTCATACTGACTGCGCCTAGTACTTAGATTCATATTTGCCTTTTTAGGGTTGTTTTTAAACGTTCTTGTTCCTAGTTTGAAAATGCACTATGTACGTCGCTCTGGATAAGAGCGTCTGCTAAATGTCTATAATGTAATGTAATGTAATGTAATGGTACATACTGCATGATGTGTGTATTTGTCTCTGGTACATACTGCATGATGTGTGTATTTGTCTCTGGTACATACTGTTTGATGTGTGTATTTGTCTCTGGTACATACTGCATGATGTGTGTATTTGTCTCTGGTACATACTGCATGATGTGTGTATTTGTCTCTGGTACATACTGCATGATGTGTGTATTTGTCTCTGGTACATACTGCATGATGTGTGTATTTGTCTCTGGTACATACTGTATGATGTGTGTATTTGTCTCTGGTACATACTGTATGATGTGTGTATTTGTCTCTGGTACATACTGTATGATGTGTGTATTTGTCTCTGGTACATACTGTATGATGTGTGTATTTGTCTCTGGTACATACTGTATGATGTGTGTATTTGTCTCTGGTACATACTGTATGATGTGTGTATTTGTCTCTGGTACATACTGCATGATGTGTGTATTTGTCTCTGGTACATACTGCATGATGTGTGTATTTGTCTCTGGTACATACTGTTTGATGTGTGTATTTGTCTCTGGTACATACTGTATGATGTGTGTATTTGTCTCTGGTACATACTGCATGATGTGTGTATTTGTCTCTGGTACATACTGCATGATGTGTGTATTTGTCTCTGGTACATACTGCATGATGTGTGTATTTGTCTCTGGTACATACTGCATGATGTGTGTATGTGTCTCTGGTACATACTGCATGATGTGTGTATTTGTCTCTGGTACATACTGTTTGATGTGTGTATTTGTCTCTGGTACATACTGCATGATGTGTGTATTTGTCTCTGGTACATACTGCATGATGTGTGTATTTGTCTCTGGTACATACTGCATGATGTGTGTATTTGTCTCTGGTACATACTGCATGATGTGTGTATTTGTCTCTGGTACATACTGCATGATGTGTGTATGTGTCTCTGGTACATACTGCATGATGTGTGTATTTGTCTCTGGTACATACTGTATGATGTGTGTATTTGTCTCTGGTACATACTGCATGATGTGTGTATTTGTCTCTGGTACATACTGCATGATGTGTGTATTTGTCTCTGGTACATACTGCATGATGTGTGTATTTGTCTCTGGTACATACTGCATGATGTGTGTATTTGTCTCTGGTACATACTGCATGATGTGTGTATTTGTCTCTGGTACATACTGCATGATGTGTGTATTTGTCTCTGGTACATACTGCATGATGTGTGTATTTGTCTCTGGTACATACTGCATGATGTGTGTATGTGTCTCTGGTACATACTGCATGATGTGTGTATTTGTCTCTGGTACATACTGTTTGATGTGTGTATTTGTCTCTGGTACATACTGTATGATGTGTGTATTTGTCTCTGGTACATACTGCATGATGTGTGTATTTGTCTCTGGTACATACTGTTTGATGTGTGTATTTGTCTCTGGTACATACTGCATGATGTGTGTATTTGTCTCTGGTACATACTGCATGATGTGTGTATTTGTCTCTGGTACATACTGCATGATGTGTGTATTTGTCTCTGGTACATACTGTATGATGTGTGTATTTGTCTCTGGTACATACTGCATGATGTGTGTATTTGTCTCTGGTACATACTGCATGATGTGTGTATTTGTCTCTGGTACATACTGCATGATGTGTGTATGTGTCTCTGGTACATACTGCATGATGTGTGTATTTGTCTCTGGTACATACTGTTTGATGTGTGTATTTGTCTCTGGTACATACTGTATGATGTGTGTATTTGTCTCTGGTACATACTGCATGATGTGTGTATTTGTCTCTGGTACATACTGTTTGATGTGTGTATTTGTCTCTGGTACATACTGCATGATGTGTGTATTTGTCTCTGGTACATACTGCATGATGTGTGTATTTGTCTCTGGTACATACTGCATGATGTGTGTATTTGTCTCTGGTACATACTGTTTGATGTGTGTATTTGTCTCTGGTACATACTGTTTGATGTGTGTATTTGTTTCTGGTACATACTGCATGATGTGTGTATTTGTCTCTGGTACATACTGTTTGATGTGTGTATTTGTCTCTGGTACATACTGCATGATGTGTGTATTTGTCTCTGGTACATACTGTTTGATGTGTGTATTTGTCTCTGGTACATACTGCATGATGTGTGTATTTGTCTCTGGTACATACTGCATGATGTGTGTATTTGTCTCTGGTACATACTGCATGATGTGTGTATTTGTCTCTGGTACATACTGCATGATGTGTGTATTTGTCTCTGGTACATACTGCATGATGTGTGTATTTGTCTCTGGTACATACTGCATGATGTGTGCTGTTTCAGTCCTGCTGAAGTAGACCTCACCAAAGATTTTTGGCAGCTGTCATTCTGAAGCTCATCAGAGACTGATGCAGGTTTTTCTGTCTTCTTGCTGACAACCACTTCCTGTTTATTGACGGGCACGTCTAGAAAGTAAAATTGTTCAGTGTTTGGATTTGATAAATGCCATCTCCTTACACATTTCGTACATATTTTAAAGGAAGCACGTACCTGCCGTTTCTGCAGAAATCCATGGTGGGTTTGCTTCCGTGGACTTTTCTTTGCTGTAAATTAAAAGGCAGAAGCATCATAGTAATTCCATTAGTAATTTAGCGGTTTGATAACGGGTTCTCTCTGTGTGAGCAGGCCGAACCCTATGGCTACGGGTTCGACTCTCAGCTGCGTGAAGCCTGCCGGCATCCATCCATCATCCAACCTGCTTATATCTGCTCAGGGTCACAGGGGGCTGCAGCCTATCCCAGCATGCATTGGGTGAGAGGCAGGAATAAACCCTGGACAGGTCGCCAATCCATCGGAGGGCACATACACCATTGACTCACACACTCACACCTACGGGCAATTTAGAGTCTCAATTAGCATGAGGAAACTCACGCGGACAGAGAAAACATGCAAACTCCACACAGAAAGGCTCTCGGCTGGGATTCGGTACCTTCTTGCTGTGAGGCGACAGTGCCAACCACTGCACCACCGTGCCGCCCCTACCCCCCTCTAAAACAGACATGTGCTGCAGTCGGATGCCTGACGTTTAAAGCAGGAAATGCAGGCCTACGGCCATTTTACCAACATGCTTAGCCTCCCTGTTTTCATCTCACAGCTTCAATGTTTTAACAAAAACGGAAATAAAAACACTTGTTCATTTAAAAAAAAAAAATACTAGTCTATACCCTTCAGCAGGGATGGCCATTAATATTAAGGTGTGTTTGCTCAAGTTATTTTGTATTCAAATAGGACAATCAGCTTCTCAGACTCAGACAGGCAGTAAAAGCTTTTCTGCTGTACCCAGAAGCTGATGTTTCTGCTGTCTGTCTGTCTGTCTGTTTCCACACTGCTGAATTGGATGTCCGTCTCTTTCAAAATTTACCACAACTCGACCTGACCTGCAGGTCATGTGTAGTTTTTGGACCCTGGCAGCTTGACCCCGCAGATAAACACTCGGGACCTGTGAGCTTTAGAGTCGACCTAAAGCAGAAATTCCAAGCAGGTGAAAATAATATTTCCACCGTCAGCCCACCGTTCCAAACCAACTTCTGACCTCCATGTGTCAGATTCCTACTGACCTTGGATATCCATACTTCCTTTGGTCAATCACATTTGCCGTGTGTTTACCGTCTAACAAGTGTGCTGAGCTATGGCTAGTTAAATATATATATAGTTAGGTGTAGCATGTTGTAGCATTACTAATCATCTAAAAAAACTTACTAAAGACATACAATAATGACAGGGCTGGGAAAACAATCTCATAAATAATATAATGATAATAATAATGATGGTAATGATAATAATAATAAGTATAGATGCTTATAAATTCTGATACACTAAACCTATAGATTTCAAATAGTTGTCACATCTGTTTATAAGCAATAATTGTGCTGAAGATCATGTTAGTGAGAATATGAGCAGGTGAGCAGCACAGCAAACATGGTGGCATACATTTAACACCCAAGGATGTTTATAGGAGTCTGTGGACTCATATCAACACTGTAGGGTGTTAAATGTACACCAGCAGTGTTAAATTTACATTCACAAAAGCAGGTTGGCCCACCTGTAGTGCTTCAGGCAGCTCTTCTTGCTCCTGAGGCTGGAGTCCTCACACTGTCTCCCCTTCCCGTCTCTGCCTCCCCTCTGCTGGCAGAGCAACACGTAATTCACGCCGCTGTTGTTCGCCCAGAAGGTTCCGAGGGGCGTCTGGTATCTGAGACAGAACTCCACCCTCGCCCCGTCCGGCGGGAGGTCCAGGCTGAAAGAGAACCGGTCGGTCTCGCCATCGCTGGAGCCGGGGATGAAGTCGGCCGGCAGGTCGAAGTGGGTGCCCCAGCCATCCAGAGAGGTGCGGACGCACACCGTCTTATCGTAGCAGAGGTTGAGGACCCTGATTATACCCCTCATCGTGGTGGTCCCGGGTAGCAACTCCACATACTCCAGCTCACACATCTGCGCCCGCAGCTTGGCCAGGAGGTCAGAGGTCGAGGCCGGCACGGAGAACAGGGAGCGCAGGAAGTACTCCTCGGAGTCCGGTCCGTTTGGGTTCGGGGCGCCTTTGTCGTCATCGGGCGCCCTGCTGCTGAACTCTTTAACCGACACCAGGTTCAGGCCGAAGGCGTCGGCGAAGGACACCCTCCTGAACCTGGAGGCCAGGGTCTCCGAATCGGAGTCGCCCGAGGACGAGGAACCCCCTGGCTCCCCCTCCTCCTCCCGGGCCCTGCCGTGCTCTGCTTCCTCCACCGGCTCCATGGGGCTGTCTGGGGCCGCTCCGCGGAGTGTCGCTCCGCTCCCTGCTGCTGAAACCCAACACGCCGTGACTTCACCGTCAGAGTCCTATTACATTTGACATTGTGGAGACTCGGGCCTAAAAATAGTTTCCGTAACTTATAAACCACGCTGGTCTGGCCTCAGCGTTTTCCCCGTTAACTCAAAATACATGTTTGTACATATACTCACAAAAAGGCATGGAAAACATGTCCATATTCTTGTTTTAGCTCGCATATATTAATATATGTGTGGATAGAAATGATTAAAACTAGAGGAGGCAATTATTTTTACAAACTGACGTCTGAATGTGAGAGCCTTTTAATGTAGCAGTATTAACAATTCTTAAGTCCATGAATTATGCTGTAAAACTGTTTTAGGTATATGCTCATTCCTTTGTGTATGTGTATCAATACAATTAAAGTATTAAGTTTATATAACAGCCAAAAAAGACACAGCACAAACAGTTTTTTTTATTCACTCCCAAATAATAATAATATAAATATTATTGTGAACACAATTATTTTTACATCTGATATGGTCTCTTAACACTACTGTCTTCTTGGTTGCAGTCAACCATGGTTTTATGTTACTTTAGGTTTTACTAAGGCTTACTTTCATGTTGTACAAACACTACATGCATGTAACTAGCAGTTCAAAGTTCAACAGGATTACAACACATTTAAATATACAGTAGAGTAGAGCTAAACGACTATGTCAGTACATGGTATTTAATTATGGTGACTGTAATTTGCATTTTACATTGTCATTTTCCCCAGAAGTTTTGTAAAAAAAAAAAGTATAAAGTTTTGTAAAACTTCATACTCCACCTGTGAAAAAGTGAGCTTTTAGCACCATCTACTGGTGCTAAAGAGAACCTCGCCCCCATTTCCTCTCACAACGGTTACAAGCCATCATGCTATCTGTAATGGGTTCCACAGTTGTAGGTTATGGTGTATTCAAATGATCTCGGAAGTCGGAATATTTCCGAGTTACGATTTGAACGTAACACCCCGGTGACGAGTTAATGAGAACGATTTTGGAAATCCGACAGTCAACTCGGGCACCTCCTGATGAAAAATGCGTCAAAGGTCAAAGGTTAACAGCTGAGCATCTGTAAACACGGAAATATCTGGAGCTAGAGAGACCTGTTGCGTGGTATATGTAGTCTTTCACCTTCTGCGTTTGTTTTCATCTTTAATCATTTTTGCATACGCCATTTAAAACATTGGGAACTGCAAATGCTGATCAGAGGCCAGCCAAACAAGCATCCATGGTTTTTGCCGCTGACCATTTGAACACCTTTACCATAGCGAACGGGACCATCGTCACAGCAAACATCACGCACGATCCTCCCGAGCTGGCCACTTGAATACACCATTAGATGCCTCAGTTTACTCATAACATCTAATGACACAAAGCACTGCTTCCTTGTGCAGGTACGCAGGGGTTGATGACAGTCTAATGACACAAAGCACTGCTTTCTTGTGCAGGTACACAGGGTTGATGACAGTCTAATAACACAAAGCACTGCTTTCTTGTGCAGGTACGCAGGGTTGATGACAGTCTAATAACACAAAGCACTGCTTCCTTGCGCAGGTACGCAGGGTTGATGACAGTCTAATAACACAAAGCACTGCTTTCTTGTGCAGGTACGCAGGGTTGATGACAGTCTAATAACACAAAGCACTGCTTCCTTGTGCAGGTACGCAGGGGTTGATGACAGTCTAATAACACAAAGCACTGCTTCCTTGCGCAGGTACGCAGGGTTGATGACAGTCTAATAACACAAAGCACTGATTCCTTGTGCAGGTACGCAGGGGATGATGACAGTCTAATAACACAAAGCACTGCTTCCTTGTGCAGGTAACGCAGGGTTGATGACAGTCTAATAACACAAAGCACTGCTTCCTTGCGCAGGTACGCAGGGTTGATGACAGTCTAATAACACAAAGCACTGCTTTCTTGTGCAGGTACGCAGGGTTGATGACAGTCTAATAACACAAAGCATTGCTTTCTTGTGCAGGTACGCAGGGTTGATGACAGTCTAATAACACAAAGCACTGCTTCCTTGTGCAGGTACGCAGGGTTGATGACAGTCTAATAACACAAAGCATTGCTTTCTTGTGCAGGTACGCAGGGTTGATGACAGTCTAATAACACAAAGCACTGCTTCCTTGTGCAGGTACGCAGGGTTGATGACAGTCTAATAACACAAAGCACTGCTTCCTTGTGCAGGTACGCAGGGTTGATGACAGTCTAATAACACAAAGCACTGCTTCCTTGCGCAGGTACGCAGGGTTGATGACAGTCTAATAACACAAAGCACTGCTTCCTTGCGCAGGTACGCAGGGTTGATGACAGTCTAATAACACAAAGCACTGCTTCCTTGCGCAGGTACGCAGGGTTGATGACAGTCTAATAACACAAAGCACTGCTTCCTTGTGCAGGTACGCAGGGTTGATGACAGTCTAATGACACAAAGCACTGCTTCCTTGCGCAGGTACGCAGGGTTGATGACAGTCTAATGACACAAAGCACTGCTTCCTTGTGCAGGTACGCAGGGTTGATGACAGTCTAATAACACAAAGCACTGATTCCTTGTGCAGGTATACGCAGGGTTGATGACAGTCTAATAACACAAAGCACTGATTCCTTGTGCAGGTACGCAGGGTTGATGACAGTCTAATAACACAAAGCACTGATTCCTTGTGCAGGTATACGCAGGGTTGATGACAGTCTAATAACACAAAGCACTGCTTCCTTGCGCAGGTACGCAGGGTTGATGACAGTCTAATAACACAAAGCACTGCTTCCTTGCGCAGGTACGCAGGGTTGATGACAGTCTAATGACACAAAGCACTGCTTCCTTGTGCAGGTACGCAGGGTTGATGACAGTCTAATAACACAAAGCACTGCTTCCTTGCGCAGGTACGCAGGGTTGATGACAGTCTAATAACACAAAGCACTGCTTCCTTGCGCAGGTACGCAGGGTTGATGACAGTCTAATAACACAAAGCACTGCTTCCTTGCGCAGGTACGCAGGGTTGATGACAGTCTAATGACACAAAGCACTGCTTCCTTGTGCAGGTACGCAGGGTTGATGACAGTCTAATGACACAAAGCACTGCTTCCTTGCGCAGGTACGCAGGGTTGATGACAGTCTAATAACACAAAGCACTGCTTCCTTGCGCAGGTACGCAGGGTTGATGACAGTCAAACACAAAGCACTGCTTTCTTGTGCAGGTACGCAGGGTTGATGACAGTCTAATAACACAAAGCACTGCTTTCTTGTGCAGGTACGCAGGGTTGATGACAGTCTAATAACACAAAGCACTGCTTCCTTGTGCAGGTACGCAGGGTTGATGACAGTCTAATAACACAAAGCACTGCTTCCTTGTGCAGGTACGCAGGGTTGATGACAGTCTAATAACACAAAGCACTGCTTCCTTGTGCAGGTATACGCAGGGTTGATGACAGTCTAATAACACAAAGCACTGCTTCCTTGTGCAGGTACGCAGGGTTGATGACAGTCTAATGACACAAAGCACTGCTTCCTTGTGCAGGTACGCAGGGTTGATGACAGTCTAATGACACAAAGCACTGCTTCCTTGCGCAGGTACGCAGGGTTGATGACAGTCTAATGACACAAAGCACTGCTTCCTTGTGCAGGTACGCAGGGTTGATGACAGTCTAATAACACAAAGCACTGCTTCCTTGTGCAGGTACGCAGGGTTGATGACAGTCTAATAACACAAAGCACTGCTTCCTTGCGCAGGTACGCAGGGTTGATGACAGTCTAATGACACAAAGCACTGCTTCCTTGTGCAGGTACGCAGGGTTGATGACAGTCTAATAACACAAAGCACTGCTTCCTTGCGCAGGTACGCAGGGTTGATGACAGTCTAATAACACAAAGCACTGCTTCCTTGTGCAGGTACGCAGGGTTGATGACAGTCTAATGACACAAAGCACTGCTTCCTTGTGCAGGTACGCAGGGTTGATGACAGTCTAATAACACAAAGCACTGCTTCCTTGTGCAGGTACGCAGGGTTGATGACAGTCTAATGACACAAAGCACTGCTTCCTTGTGCAGGTACGCAGGGTTGATGACAGTCTAATGACACAAAGCACTGCTTTCTTGTGCAGGTACGCAGGGTTGATGACAGTCTAATGACACAAAGCACTGCTTCCTTGTGCAGGTACGCAGGGTTGATGACAGTCTAATAACACAAAGCACTGCTTCCTTGCGCAGGTACGCAGGGTTGATGACAGTTTAATAACACAAAGCACTGCTTTCTTGTGCAGGTACACAGGGTTGATGACAGTCTAATAACACAAAGCACTGCTTTCTTGTGCAGGTACGCAGGGTTGATGACAGTCTAATAACACAAAGCACTGCTTCCTTGTGCAGGTACGCAGGGTTGATGACAGTCTAATAACACAAAGCACTGCTTCCTTGCGCAGGTACGCAGGGTTGATGACAGTCTAATAACACAAAGCACTGCTTCCTTGTGCAGGTACGCAGGGTTGATGACAGTCTAATAACACAAAGCACTGCTTCCTTGTGCAGGTACGCAGGGTTGATGACAGTCTAATAACACAAAGCACTGCTTTCTTGTACAGGTACGCAGGGTTGATGACAGTCTAATAACACAAAGCACTGCTTCCTTGCGCAGGTACGCAGGGTTGATGACAGTCTAATAACACAAAGCACTGCTTCCTTGTGCAGGTACGCAGGGTTGATGACAGTCTAATAACACAAAGCACTGCTTCCTTGTGCAGGTACGCAGGGTTGATGACAGTCTAATAACACAAAGCACTGCTTTCTTGCGCAGGTACGCAGGGTTGATGACAGTCTAATAACACAAAGCACTGCTTCCTTGCGCAGGTACGCAGGGTTGATGACAGTCTAATAACACAAAGCACTGCTTCCTTGCGCAGGTACGCAGGGTTGATGACAGTCTAATAACACAAAGCACTGCTTCCTTGCGCAGGTACGCAGGGTTGATGACAGTCTAATAACACAAAGCACTGCTTCCTTGCGCAGGTACGCAGGGTTGATGACAGTCTAATAACACAAAGCACTGCTTCCTTGCGCAGGTACGCAGGGTTGATGACAGTCTAATGACACAAAGCACTGCTTCCTTGTGCAGGTACGCAGGGTTGATGACAGTCTAATGACACAAAGCACTGCTTTCTTGTGCAGGTACGCAGTGTTGATGACAGTCTAATGACACAAAGCACTGCTTCCTTGCGCAGGTACGCAGGGTTGATGACAGTCTAATGACACAAAGCACTGCTTCCTTGCGCAGGTACGCAGGGTTGATGACAGTCTAATAACACAAAGCACTGCTTCCTTGCGCAGGTACGCAGGGTTGATGACAGTCTAATAACACAAAGCACTGCTTCCTTGCGCAGGTACGCAGGGTTGATGACAGTCTAATGACACAAAGCACTGCTTCCTTGCGCAGGTACGCAGGGTTGATGACAGTCTAATAACACAAAGCACTGCTTTCTTGTGCAGGTATGCAGGGTTGATGACAGTCTAATAACACAAAGCACTGCTTTCTTGCGCAGGTACGCAGGGTTGATGACAGTCTAATAACACAAAGCACTGCTTCCTTGCGCAGGTACGCAGGGTTGATGACAGTCTAATAACACAAAGCACTGCTTTCTTGTGCAGGTATGCAGGGTTGATGACAGTCTAATAACACAAAGCACTGCTTCCTTGTACAGGTACGCAGGGTTGATGACAGTCTAATAACACAAAGCACTGCTTCCTTGCACAGGTACGCAGGGTTGATGACAGTCTAATAACACAAAGCACTGCTTCCTTGTGCAGGTATGCAGGGTTGATGACAGTCTAATAACACAAAGCATTGCTTCCTTGTACAGGTACGCAGGGTTGATGACAGTCTAATAACACAAAGCACTGCTTCCTTGTGCAGGTATGCAGGGTTGATGACAGTCTAATGACACAAAGCACTGATTCCTTGTGCAGGTATGCAGGGTTGATGACAGTCTAATAACACAAAGCACTGCTTCCTTGCGCAGGTACGCAGGGTTGATGACAGTCTAATAACACAAAGCACTGATTCCTTGTGCAGGTACGCAGGGTTGATGACAGTCTAATAACACAAAGCACTGCTTCCTTGTACAGGTACGCAGGGTTGATGACAGTCTAATGACACAAAGCACTGCTTCCTTGCGCAGGTAACGCAGGGTTGATGACAGTCTAATAACACAAAGCACTGCTTCCTTGTGCAGGTATGCAGGGTTGATGACAGTCTAATAACACAAAGCACTGCTTCCTTGCGCAGGTACGCAGGGTTGATGACAGTCTAATGACACAAAGCACTGCTTCCTTGCGCAGGTACGCAGGGTTGATGACAGTCTAATAACACAAAGCACTGCTTCCTTGCGCAGGTACGCAGGGTTGATGACAGTCTAATGACACAAAGCACTGATTCCTTGTGCAGGTATGCAGGGTTGATGACAGTCTAATGACACAAAGCACTGCTTCCTTGCGCAGGTACGCAGGGTTGATGACAGTCTAATGACACAAAGCACTGCTTCCTTGCGCAGGTACGCAGGGTTGATGACAGTCTAATAACACAAAGCACTGATTCCTTGTGCAGGTACGCAGGGTTGATGACAGTCTAATAACACAAAGCACTGCTTCCTTGCGCAGGTACGCAGGGTTGATGACAGTCTAATGACACAAAGCACTGCTTCCTTGCGCAGGTACGCAGGGTTGATGACAGTCTAATGACACAAAGCACTGCTTTCTTGTGCAGGTACGCAGGGGTTGATGACAGTCTAATAACACAAAGCACTGCTTCCTTGCGCAGGTACGCAGGGTTGATGACAGTCTAATAACACAAAGCACTGCTTCCTTGCACAGGTACGCAGGGGTTGATGACAGTCTAATAACACAAAGCACTGCTTCCTTGCGCAGGTACACAGGGTTGATGACAGAACTCAGATGAGCCAGCAGGCTGTGAGAAGGTGGCGATATATTCAGATCCAAAATCAACATCTACCTGGAACTGAACATTAGAATGTCTTAAAATTCAATGTATTTTGACAAATATACAAAGATAAGTTGCCCCTTATGGTTGAAAAGCTGACATCTGACACATCTTCTTTCCATCAGTTTCACAAAGTGTATTTCTTGCCCATGGAGGGTGGATCTGCTCGCTGGTTTTTGTTCCAACCAATTCCCTTAGATTTAGATTGTGACAGCTCTATAAAAGTTCACTCCTGTACTTCAGCACAGTAAAACCTTTAGGATGCACTTGTAGTATGTGGCTGTAGCTGGTAATTATATACAGTAAATGTCAGATCAGGATACGATTGAGCTAATTAAATCATTAAGAGCAGATGTTGGCACAAAATCCTGCAAGGAACAAAAAACAAAGTGAAGACAGATCACATTGGTTTGTGTTTAATAAGCAATAGCAATACATTTTAATTTAAAAAGCAATAACATGCCTGATAAACATGGTATAATGCAAGTTGTATTGAAAGGTATCTTGGCCAGGCCTAAATCCAAAATGAGAACGTATAAAGTTCAGCCTACATCATCTTAAAATATAACTGTAGTGATTGATATTTCATTGATAACTAATTACCGCTTACAAACCAAGTCGTCCCCTCGTGTCCATTGCTTGTGTCTAATTATTATTATTCGTTTTTTTACCAGAGATATATTTCTAAAAATACAGCTTATTTCGCATATACAAAGCAGAAAGATGGTATCGCGAATGAGTAATAAAAAATAACGTTCTGAAAAGTAGCCTACCACAAGATGGCAGTGTAATGCCATTATTGACCACGTTCGTATTGTTCTGAATCGGCTGCAACTCTGAACGGTTCCCCTTCTCCCTTTTGCACACAAAGTTGTAACGTGCACGTGCATATTATTTAACTTCAGCTCAGAATACAGTCTTTGTATTTCAGAACGTGCGAAACATATGCTACTTAGAGCGAAAGCTCATAGTCACTCCGTTATAAAAGCGAAACAAGTATAACATTAATTTGTTTTTAAAAAATTCCAGATGTTATAATAAGCGAAATTATTAAGGCTGGTGCATGTGCTTAAGCACTCGAGCCCTGAATACGTATAAAATAAGTGCGACATATTTTATAAACAAAATACTTAAATATTTTTTTATTTTTAAATTAATTTAATAAATTGAAAAATGCCAAAAAAGGCTCTATGAGGATTTTTCAATTAATAAAATTACATTTCCAGAAATTAAATGGAATTTACCCCAACCCTTAAGTATATATTTAATTTGTATTTATTGCAAAATTCTGCAGATATTGAAATAATAACAACGTAGATCATCTAGAATCATTTAACTTCATAAAACAAACATTACAGCTATAAAAATACAATGAGAAAAGTAATGACCGAACCGACAAAGAAAAACAAACCGAATTAAAAACTAAACGACAAACAAAAATAAAACAAAATGTTACGGCCAAACAAAAGCAAATCTAAAGTAAAGCAAAGTAAATGAAAAAAGAAAAAGAAATATAAAACTTTATATCCAAACAAACAAAACGTTTCGGTCAATTTTGAAAATAAAATAAGTCTATAGACATTCAACTTGCGTAACATACATAATTCCCATTTTTAAACATAATTTTTAAAAACGACTTCTACGTGTAGCCAGCCTGTTTTATGGCATCACTTTACAATTAGACTATATGCTAACCAATGCAAACGAGAGTGTAGGATATTTAACAGAAACCGGTTTCACTGTAGCCTATACTGCATGGTGTGATAATAGATAATAGCTACAACTTATTTCACATCAGGAGGAAAAATAAATGTCGCGTCCAGTCGGAAAAGTGTGTCCTTCAGGTGAACTTTAATCTTCTGAACCACTGTCACCACATAGTTTTTTTCAGAGGCTAGACTGGAAAGGGGTGTGGGGGAGTGGTCGTTGCTGTTTCCGAATTTGTCTCGTGCGCTTTATAACTGAGTCAAGCTTCCCCGCCCTAAAATGGATGTATGCTTAATAACTTAACAGAATTTCAGAAATTACGATTTTGTGTGCTTTCCCCCGCTCTAGTTAAGACACCTCTGGTGCAAAGTTTAAGATTAGGTCGTTACGATTGTGGACCTGTTGTTTTGTATTTAGGTCTAATAGGCTACTGGGAATAATCTTATTCGTATTCGATCTGTATTTTAAATCCATCAAACATATTGGTATGAGTTTGGAATAAATTATGCTAATAATGAAGGCGTGGAATTGTTTTTTCTTGGTCGCTTGTTTCAAGACCTGTTACGAGCAGGTCATCGTTTGGGTAATCTGCACGTTTTCCCAAGCAGCTACTCCTCTCCGGATGCCTCGTTAGGCTACTTTCTAACTTCTCTTGACCAGAAAGCTAAACACAATGTGACACTGAAAACATTTTTTTAGGTGCAACAACGTGGACACTATGCATATAACCTAATATAGGACATAAATGTCCGGCATTTTGTGCAGCTTTGACTTCCAACGTCTTCGCCCAATCCCAATGGCAATTAACGTACCTCAATCTATTTCCGTTTTAGCGATGTTTCCTTTGGACACAATACAATAAGCTAACACAGGCAAGCGTACTGCAGTGAAACGGTCTCATTATTGCACTCTTCTTGTGCGGTTCCTCTTTTTGGTGGTAGTGGGCTATCTGTGTTCTAAGGAACTTGCAACCAAGTGTTTATTCTTAGCAAAACAACGACAAGATTATTGTCTTGTAATGCCTATTTCCAAGTGGCAGGCTGGAAGGCTTTAGCCTACTTTGACAAATACTACAATTAGCTACTGTAGCATAGGCCAAGGCTAGCCTACTTTGCAGTTATTATATGTTGTAATTCATTCATTGTGGGCACACATTGTAAGCTCGAGTATTTTTTATTTGGCGGGAATAGCTTTCTATTCACGTTTTTAAGAAACATTGATTGATACGACTTGTATATTGTTACTATAACCTGGAGCCTGTATTGTTCTGTTTGCCTACCTGGTTTTACAGTGTCAAACTGCCAAATGAAGAAATAATTTCTATCTGGGCTTCAAAGTGCTCCACTGGTATCAACCACAACCCCTAATTATGAGGGCAACGTCTTACTAATATATTTTCTGAAAAAATATATAAATAACCAACTTCTTGGGACTTTTTGTTTACATAGCAGGTGGACGTGACGTCACATAGAGTTTTGTTACTCCAAAAAATAACAATGTCCAACTCCGCGAGGCTGCGTCCCCTGGGGCTGTATTCTAATAAGCTAGTCCCAAACACTTAGTTTGAATACATTTTGAGATATTGGATCCAAATGCGAAAACATGGTAGATAATCCAGCTGTCAGTCATGTGAGCGAAATCGAACTGGACTGGGAGAATCTTCTTCTTTTGCATTAATAACAACAGCAACAGTGGCTCGAGAAGAGTGCGCGAGACAACGCGTGCATCCCCGAGCGCAGCGCCAGCGGAGGAATATCCAAGTTGTTATTTATTCTTCGGCTTGTTGTTCATTTTCTATTTTATGATTGACCCACAGTCTCACGTGTGAAGCTTTTGTAACGCTGAACGTCACGACAACTTATTCATACATCAAGAATCTTGTTTTAAAGTAGGAAACAAGCCTGCTTTTGGTAAGTGCTCTCCCGTATTCATTGCTCTCACTTTTCTGATTACCAATAGGCTACGTTGCTTCATATCAAACTTCACTTGCTGGTTAGGGGTTTCATATTAAAATACCGCTGTACTAGGCGATAAATGACGTACTAGGCGACGAACTAGTAGAAGAAGTAGTTATATCGTTTATTTTGTTTTGTAACAATCTGGTGAATGTTGATAATTTTGCAAAAGCATTCTTAAACACTCCTTGCAAAGGCGAGTTAGTAAGCAAGTAAGCCACTGTATAACAAACAGCTGTGAATTGCGCAGGGTGCTTTCTCCACATGATTGTCTTCTAAGAGATAGCTAGCTTGTTACATTATTTTTTAGCAGCACATTGTGAATACTCGCGTAATTAATGGAAACAATTGTAAACAAAAAGTATCCATTCGGTTCGCTTGAAAACTGAGTTAATTAACTACTGAACGAAACACGCAGGATATCCTTGTAAAAGTAGGCTATTCATTTTCACAAGGACATGTACAATAATTTGCACGTAGTGCAAATGATCGACTTCCAGTCCGAATCAGTGTGATAAACGATTCTGCGTTTTGTAAGTTAACTAGCAGCTGAAATAGGTAGGCTACTTAAACCTGCACAGTGTATGTGCAGTTCCGTATAGGCTGTCTCACAAGTCGCCTAAAGTGAAGTTCAGTTTTTAAATGGCCAGTAACCCCCTATTGAAGGCAAGCGTATCAATGTTACTCGTTCCAAAATGCAAATTTGCATATTCAAAAGAATGTCAAATGCAAATAGTTTAATGTGATTTAAAAAATATATATATATTTTAAATGGTCTGTGTTCTGTGACACCACTACAGCAGATGATCAGGTTTTATATTGTTTATCAAAAAATCTTGATAAAGCAAAGAGTTTCCGGGTGATCTGATTTAATTTAAAATAAAATACAGAAAGAACATGCAGATCTTGAATCATACAATTTATTTTTATTTGTGGGAGAAAAATTCTAGTGTAAAACTATTGTTCTTTAAAAAAAAAAAACATTTTCATTCACTGTCATACAACGTCAGGTTGTTGAAAAGCATGAATTATACAGGGCAAACCCATCCCAGCAGTATATTCAGTGTCACTGTATTAGATCAAATTATATTATTAAAATTGCATTGGAATTACAGTAATTAGCTACCTACAGAAAGTGTACTTCCCAAGTATATACCAATTGTTTCAATACACACAATGACAGATTCCTATCTCATGATGTTCAGGTATATTAACAATATCATCTAAACTTATTAAATGCATAATAATGGACATGTTGACATATTGGTTTGGTAGTTTTATTTCAAAGTAATTAACGTATGACATTCTGATTAAAAATAATTTTTTATCTTGTGCTCACGTTTGTGAATTAGATGGTTCTAAATAAACAGCAGTGGTTATGACAAATTATTGGTGATATTAATATTAGTCCTTAACATTATTACCAGCAGTAATAATACCCATAATAATTATAAGTATAATACACATCTTACCATGGGCCAGGCTATTACGTTTTAATGTTCTTGGCATCTTTAGAACACAGTTCTTGTCACAAATCAATGTATTTATTTACCTTGGTCGTTGTTAAAAATGTAAGCATTGCAGTGTGTAATGGGGAATGCATTGCCAATGTTTGGCTGCACTCAGGAGTAACTTAAATCACCATGAGTGGCTTTTAGAGTTCGCAAGCTTTTCTGTGCTGGTCTCAGTCATAATCAGGTCTCACCCTTATAATTGCCTGGACTAGCAGGTTTTCCTGCGCTAATTGATTCAAGTGCATGTGATTAACGGCGTTGAAGCGCACTTCACTTTGATTGTTCAGTTTGACGCAGATTTGAAGCATATTTAGCGACACCCTATTTGTCCTTTTTAAGATCTTTGTGATTTTTAGGCCTTTAATGTATCGGATCTGACCAGATGCTTTCAGTCAAAACTTGAGCGAGCTCACTTTGGTGCTGCAGTGACTCAGGTTTGACAGATCACCACCAGTCTCTGTTTGATACTTGGCTATGACACTTGTTCACATGCATCAATTTTAGAATTTCCATTTCCCTGTTGACTGTCGTCCACATCAGCCTGGTCAGTGTCAGTCGATAAATGAAACCTTATGTTTATTTAAATGTAAACCTGTGCACTGTCATCAAAGCCAACTAAATGCCATTATAGTCTTAATCAATGTTTTTGAGATTTCATAATTTGAAGTAGGATTAGAGGATATTCTCTCGAATAATAGCAGTTATTTCTCTTTTGGTTCCAAAGAAATAAGGTGCTGGAGAAGTCTAAATCGCTCCAATCTGTAGACTTTTGTGATTAGGCTGGGTCCGCTGTGTCCTTGCATTTAATGAAAGTTTGTGTGATTGACTTAGGTCTGTTCCTTTTCCCAGTACGGATTATATTCATCACCACTCAACTCGGAAGCAAATGGCTTCTTCTGCCTCTTCTAATGAACTCTAGATTCCCTCTGCGTTTTTCTTTTTTACCATTATCTGTCCCCCAACACCTTTTTTTGCTAAATTGATTGCCTTCTTCTGTGGAACATTTATTTTCAGTGCTTTTGGAAGAAAGCGGGGGAAAGACGAAGCGGGTGTGGCAGTCTCCCACATATGTAAAAACACTGCACCCCATGCAGTCAGCTGGAGTCTAATGTATGGCTCTAATGTCTAAGCTGCGGCTCTAAGCCTAATGGTAATTAAAGTGGAAATGTTTCTGTTTTTATCACTGTGAACTTCACAGAAATGTTTCCATGACAACCTCCGTGCTTGTTAAGGCAACCAGAGGTGATCAACGGTTTCAAATTTTTAAATTTTTTCTCTGGCAAGAATGGAATTTGTGCTGACAGTTTTGGCCCTTGATGGGACATGGACCTTGTGAAAGAATTTGTTTACAAGATCATATGCTCGGTAGCTGTCAGCCTGGGACACATTGACTTATTGTGATAAAGGGGTGTATTAGCTTATGGGCCTCCGATGATTTTGCACTTTAAATGTCTACTTTGGTGTAACTAACTGCTTGGTGTGCTTCAGTTCATTATACATCTGCAGTTCTCAGTTCTTTACACGCTAAGCTAAACTTTCGGGTTACGTCTCAGTCCTGGCACTTTTTCAGAATAATTTTTTTAACTACCTTTGAGTTTTGGTCGGGGAAAGATACTCGTCGACGTCGAGGTCATTGGGCTCAGCTAAAGGATAGTCATGTACGTTTGCACTCAGCGATGCTGTAGCAGTCTTGGGTTGTTTTCTCTCTCATACTGTCTTTGGGAAATCCGGGGAACAGAGTACACTATTCTTATGAAGCGGATTAATGAATACATTAATAATCACTGGCTAGGCTATGTAGAACCTTGATAATGTACCTCACCAGAGGATAGTAGTGTTGTAATAAAAATTAATCTCGCAAGCAAACATCTGCGAGCTACTCTAGCCGTGCAGAGGCACATCAGAGCAGTGCATTTCACAATATAAAATTTACACGTCATTCTGTGCTTTACTTTCTTAATGCCTAGAAGCAACACCTCAAACACGACTACCTAAAAATGAAAGTGCATGTCATCAACTCCCAAAAACAAGTCCTCATATTTATGTTGAATAAATGCTCCGACGTGCTGGAGAAGCATCTTTTCATCAATGGAAATGTTCTCTTGGCTAATATGTACGCCGTAGATTTCAGCGCCTGCTCTGTGCGGTAACGTCAGCGACTGCAGGGGGGTTGTCCTCTGGAGTGACGGACGTTTCAGGTGTACAAAGCAAGCAGAGAGGTGGAGAACTGCGCTGACTTCCCACCTGTGGTTGCACTGTCAAGCATCAGTTTACAGACTGTACCAAAAAACAAACGATGAACATTATGCATTTAAGCAGCGTAAACGAGAACTTCCTCCTGCAGTGCAATTATTTTGGTCCTATTTGTGCCAACATTCTGATCCAATGCTTCTGGTTGTGTCCGTGTATCTTTTACTCTCTGCAAATTAGTTTTGGTTTTTACTATGATGTGACCAAATACAATAGCAAACTTTAGTTTGAATATTTGTTAACGATTTACATGAACTGCATCTTCATAAAGCGTTCATCATGCGTTCACGAGCATTGCAAAAGCATTGCATTACAATTACACAGAGCGTTATGAACGCTTTGTGTGCAATGTTCCTAGATCTGTGAACGTCAGGTCAGATGGTAAAACGAGATAAGTAAAACATTATAAAGCATTCATAATGCTCTATGTAATTGTAATGTAATGCTCATGAATGCATAATGAATGCTATGTGAAGATGCGGTTAATGTAAATCCTTACCGAATATTTTTCTGCCAGTGCTTCCTTTTTAGCTAGCCAACTTTGGTGCCATTGATTGAATTTATTGTTTTCAGTTAAATCAAAAAACTAAAATTTATAATTAGAAACTGCTTGCATTGTTCATTCTCCAAAGGTGTGTACATATAAGTGTAATTATTAAGCAAGTCTGCTATTGTTATTTGGTCAGTAAAACAATAATATGCGAATACGCATTTCTGTGAAGAATTCCAGTGTGTGGATAATGATGGGATTTATAATGTTGGAATGATTGTGGCAGGCATTAGTGCTTAAATAAGACATGCAGTTAAAGTGTCCCTGCTTGTCAGACAGAGAAGCCAGTGCTATGGGGATTTGGGCTTTGTGAAAAAGGAGTCCTTTGCTTTTCACTGTACATATGTATTTGCTTTAATTGTTCGGTGTGGAACTGCCTTTACCACCTTCTTAGCAATTGTGGGATTCCTACATCTGTGTTATGCTGTCAAAGGCAGCAGAGATTGCTGGAACATCATGTTTGTTTGCTTCGTTTTTTTAAACTCAATTCTGGAATAATGTTCTACAGGGAGTGCTACACCCTTGTATAAACTCTTTAAGATTCAGCGCTGCCTGAACTGATTTCAGTGTTTGACGAGCGTTCTCTGGGGGGAAATTCACTACACACACTTATTTTCTCAACAACAGCAGCAGCAAGACTCAACTAGCGATGAGCTTAATAAGAATATACACAACTGCAGTATATGAGTAGAATAAATGGAGAGTTCTCTTTTTTTGATTCTCTGAAACTGAGGAAGGAATGCTGCTGAAAACCTCAGTTACATAGGGGGGGGGAGGACGAAAATTTAAATAACTGAAGTGGTTATTTTTATTGAATGGAACCAACATGTATAAGTGAAAACAATATTGCTTATTGCAAAGCTTTACTGAGTGGTCTTAATTTCACTTGCTATCTGCTATTACTCGTGCAAAGCCGTGACTGACTGCTGCACACCTGAGCACACCTGATATACCAGGCACACCTGAGCACACCTGAGCACACCTGCGCACACCTGAGCACACCTGTGCACACCTGAGCACACCTGGGCACACTTGACACACCCATTCAGTCCATGCTGTTTTCTTGCTGTCCAAAAGCATCTGAAGGAGCAGAAGAGTTGCCGCCATGACGTTCCCTGCTTGTGTTTCATGCCGCCATGACATTCCCTGCTTGTGTCTCCTGCCGCCATGACGTTCCCTGCTTGTGTCTCACGCCGCCATGACGTTCCCTGCTTGTGTCTCACGCCGCCATGACGTTCCCTGCTTGTGTCTCACGCCGCCATGACGTTCCCTGCTTGTGTCTCACGCCGCCATGACATTCCCTGCTTGTGTCTCACGCCGCCATGACATTCCCTGCTTGTGTCTCATGCCGCCATGACGTTCCCTGCTTGTCTCACGCCGCCATGACGTTCCCTGCTTGTGTCTCACGCCGCCATGACGTTCCCTGCTTGTGTCTCACGCCGCCATGACATTCCCTGCTTGTGTCTCACGCCGCCATGACATTCCCTGCTTGTGTCTCACGCCGCCATGACGTTCCCTGCTTGTGTCTCACGCCGCCATGACGTTCCCTGCTTGTGTCTCACGCCGCCATGACGTTCCCTGCTTGTGTCTCACGCCGCCATGACGTTCCCTGCTTGTGTTTCACGCCGCCATGACGTTCCCTGCTTGTGTCTCACGCCGCCATGACGTTCCCTGCTTGTGTCTCACGCCGCCATGACATTCCCTGCTTGTGTCTCACGCCGCCATGACATTCCCTGCTTGTGTCTCACGCCGCCATGACGTTCCCTGCTTGTGTCTCACGCCGCCATGACGTTCCCTGCTTGTGTCTCACGCCGCCATGACGTTCCCTGCTTGTGTTTCACGCCGCCATGACGTTCCCTGCTTGTGTCTCACGCCGCCATGACGTTCCCTGCTTGTGTCTCACGCCGCCATGACATTCCCTGCTTGTGTCTCACGCCGCCATGACATTCCCTGCTTGTGTCTCACGCCGCCATGACATTCCCTGCTTGTGTCTCACGCCGCCATGACGTTCCCTGCTTGTGTCTCACGCCGCCATGACGTTCCCTGCTTGTGTCTCACGCCGCCATGACGTTCCCTGCTTGTGTCTCACGCCGCCATGACGTTCCCTGCTTGTGTTTCACGCCGCCATGACGTTCCCTGCTTGTGTCTCACGCCGCCATGACGTTCCCTGCTTGTGTCTCACGCCGCCATGACGTTCCCTGCTTGTGTTTCACGCCGCCATGACGTTCCCTGCTTGTGTCTCACGCCGCCATGACGTTCCCTGCTTGTGTCTCACGCCGCCATGACGTTCCCTGCTTGTGTCTCACGCCGCCATGACGTTCCCTGCTTGTGTCTCACGCCGCCATGACGTTCCCTGCTTGTGTCTCACGCCGCCATGACGTTCCCTGCTTGTGTCTCACGCCGCCATGACGTTCCCTGCTTGTGTCTCACGCCGCCATGACGTTCCCTGCTTGTGTCTCACGCCGCCATGACGTTCCCTGCTTGTGTCTCACGCCGCCATGACGTTCCCTGCTTGTGTCTCACGCCGCCATGACGTTCCCTGCTTGTGTCTCACGCCGCCCCACAGCTATATCTTATTAAAGCTGTGTGTATTACCAACACTTTGATTAGATTAAGTTCCACGAGACTTTATTGTCCACTACTGTCATCACACACATGGCAATTTTGTACATAATTCATAACAGTACAACTGTAAAATATACATATTTAATCTCAATGCAATTTATCACATTTGATTATAATTTTAAGCGCAGCAGATCTGAGGTATGATCAAGTTGGAAGTGAAATGGTGTGCCTGGCTGGACTGTACATCAGGGATTTAATGGTTAGCCTCTGCAGGGAAATCTGTTTTTGCAGTCGGGACCGTGTAGATTATGGTTTATATAAATTCATAATATTAATACTTTTTGTTTAAAATCTGCAGCTAGCTCAACCTATATTTGATTCAAAATCTGAAACATTTTCTAAACATTCCAATGTGTTTAAATCAAAGAATATGCATCCCATTGCACATTTTAAAAGCATAGCTCTGCTGAAATATATACCACAGAGGTGTGAGAAAAGAAACTGGGTATTTCAGCTCAAATCCCTGATAGTATGTCATAAGGTTTGTTCATGTGTTTTATTCAGCTTCAGTTTTGCACAGCCTACATGCTCATTATTTAAAGGTGTGGAATAGAAGTTGTTTGACATTTAACACACTCATAAGAGCCTATAAGTAGCCTGCAGTACATGTGTATTCAAGACATTTGTGTAGTGAGTTTAAAATGACACTTTGCACTGAATTAAATGGTTGGAATAAGAACAGGAGATACATGCTTAACATAGATTACCCTGTGAGACAATGGGTCTGTGACTCAGTGCCAGCAACCTAGATCTATGAAAACTGTTCATTGGGATTATCCTGTTGTTACCTTGGAAGGTAATCCTGATTCAGTGAGAAACTGAGATTAGTGGTGTCCTGCACCAAAAAAATCTTTGTTGTCGCTTGAAGGGGATATAGCTGTTTAAAGTAGGCAAAGGCTTTAAAGTGAAATTAGACATGATATATTTATATTGTATAATGTATGAAGTAATTGTACTTTGTCCCTTTGAAAGACTTGTATCTTTAGGCTGTAAATTATGCTGTAGCTGTATGGAACACATGGTTGACTAAATGGCTGTAAGTCACCAAGGGTCTGAGTTATCAAACGAGCCTCAAACCGTCACTCTCCTGCCAGATATTCAGTAGATGTGGATGGATCACTTTAAGGGTTTCTTCTCCAAACTTATTTTTCCATTGAGTTCTATAGGAAAATGAGTGTCAGGAGAGACGACCATTAAAGTAATCCATCCAGATCTACTGCATATCTGGCAACAAAGGGAAGGTTTGAGGCTTGTTTGATAACTCAGACCCTTGATGACTTACAGCCATTTAGCCAACCATGTGTTCCATACTATTCCAATGTAATTTACAGCTTAATCTAGTCCCACCCACCAATTCCCATAGAGATCCATTGAAAGGCAGAGAGGATATAGTATTGCTTGTAAGTGTTCCTAAAAATAATATATCAAGAGTTTTTTGATGTTGTATATGACAGTATTTTCCACTTACCAGTTTACCAGTTATTCACTGATGCATAGCGCCTACCTGGGTTTTATGCCAGAACACTCACCACACATCAGCCACTGTGGAGAGGAAGGGAATTAACGTGCCAGTTGGAATGGGGGGCCGATCAGGTGTCCTGACTGGGAATTTTAGCAGGACGCTGGGAATCCTGTTTGTGATAATAAGAGCCCTGGGACCCTTAATGACCACAGCGAGTGAGGACCTCGGTTTAGTGTCTCGGCAGAAAGGCGGCGTCTCGGCAGTTCCGAGGAAGGTCTCTCTGAGGATGATTGGCACACCTTCTGGCTGGCAGCCACCACCACCATTGCCGTTTAGTAGCCCACTAATATAGATTCTGATATTTTACTGAATAAGGTACTGAATGCAGTGTGGCTCACTTGGGCTGTGTCCAAATTAGCACCTTTCCATACTATTGAATACGAGAAAGTAGCCAAGTGAAATCTTCTCTAAATGTAGTATACTTAAATCCCCAGATGATATACTTACTTCCAGGGTTTTTCTGAGTATATTTGGGAGCATACTTTCTCAAGAAGTACGCAAATATTTTGGTCACGTAAATATGACATGCAGCTTCGCTGACGTTCAGTGACCACAACATGCATTTATTTTAATTTATTTTTTGCATACTGCACGTTGCGTACTAAACGGTACACAGTAAAGAGTACACAGCTGCCAGTACACAGGAGACAGGATGCAGTAGATACGGCTCTGATTCGGACACAGCCTTCCTAAAGGCTCTTGCAACCGACCAAAGTGTTGGATTCAGCTCTCTGATATCTTAAGTGTATTTTCACCCTGAAACCTGGGCCCAGTTGTAGGTTTTGCCTGTTTTTACACGCTGTGGTAATCCAGTACTTGTCTCCGTCAAAGGAAACGCAATTGATGAGTAATGTATTTTTCAAAAGGAGCAATGTAATAACTGAACAAGAAAAGACAGTGAGCTTTTTTCTTTTTTGTAGATGTAAGAAATAATTGGTTATAAAACTGAATGCAGGTACAGTACTCTACTATGTTCCACATTCTTCTCTGCCCTCATACCCCCTTCTCCACCCTTCAGGGCTTTCCTTCATTCGCACTGATTGTAAATCCCTCCGGATTAGAGCGTCAACTAAATTCCTAAAATGTAAAATGTTGGATACAAACACTAAATGGGCAATATCTGGGGCAAAGGTATGTAGATCATAGATTGTTTCCAGGTTGCAGCTTGAAGGCCAAGCTCAGTGTTTAAAATGCATGCAGGAGCAACTGGAGCACGATGCCTCTGGCACACTGTTATATCAAAATGAGACTTAAAAATATGACTGCCTATATTGTGTTCGCAGTGTGAGAGAAGTGTGAATTGGCTGCCTGTGCAAAGCACCAACCTTGTTCTGCGACCGTGTTTTAGTCAACTTCTGAAACCCATCTTTTTGGGTTTCTGTCTCCCCTATACGCAATGCAGCCTCATCTCCATTCTGAGGAAATAAGGTGGAGCAATATATAAAGGCTTTACATTCCAGTGTATCACAGACTGGCTATGTGCACTCATGTCTTCGATGAAGTGATTCGGTTAGCCTGCTTGAAGAGTCCATAGTTCCACATGACGAACCCCAGAAGAAAGTGATTTTTGAAACCTACTTAAATGCAAGCCCCCAGAAAAATTCTCCAGTCTCGCAAGGTCTGTTGCGTGACCTGACTGTCATCTCAGACGGGCTTCGAAAACCATTTCAGGAGAGAGCGGTTTCTTTTCCCCTCACGCTGATACCATCATTTTAATAAATGTTTAAGTCTCGTTAAATTGTGTTTTTGCCGAGTGAAGAATGGACGTAATAATAATTAGCCTGTGAATTTAAACCGAGATACAGTCATATCTTTCTGAAACGTGAAAAAATTAATTTGACTTGCGGCTCTTTGTCTTCAGGAGGGGAGAGTAGCATTCCATATTCACAGGCCTTTGTTAATGTATTTCATTTTAGCGCTTTAACATCTTGTATAATATACGCGCTTACGTCAAAAAAGTAAATCACTGTGACCTTCAGACGAATTTGAAGCATGTCCATATTTTGAAGGCTTTATTATCTGACATCAGAATGATCTCTCTTCATTTGCCTCGTCCCTCAAAGTCCTTCGACGACTGGAAGTGTCACTTGAGATTTTCAGACCAAGGGCAGAATCGAAACACGCAACCACCCTTTCGGGTGTTTTACGTTTTACCTTGTGAAACGTTAAACAAAAAATATCCACAAATACTGATAACATAATTTAGCATTTTCAGTATTTCAGAACGGAGAAAATAAATGGTGTGTTGCACCCATTGGGGGTTGAGAGGGGGGTTAATAGTAACATCCTTTGACGGCCATATTAGGCTGCAGGAAGAGCACCACACTGGGGGCGGGGGAATATATTCCTTATGGAAATGTAATATACTGCAGTATATTTTAAATATATTGAGACTATAATTTA
This sequence comes from Ilyophis sp. 1 JC-2022, assembly GCA_022702515.1. Taxonomy (NCBI): domain Eukaryota; kingdom Metazoa; phylum Chordata; class Actinopteri; order Anguilliformes; family Synaphobranchidae; genus Ilyophis; species Ilyophis sp. 1 JC-2022. The sequence continues at coordinate 11,292,534 of CM040403.1, read as the reverse complement.
GATATATTTACAATATACTGCAGTATATTCTTTTTTTATAAGGGTATGGTCGTACTGTCGCCCTCCAATGTGCAACTGCACTCACACAGTCACTGTCTGCGCAGTCAGGTCTGTTACTCTTTCCATCTGACTCCACATAAAGCCCAGAAGAACAGAGAAACCCAAAGACCTGTGTTTGAAAACAGGCCGGGCCTCCAGAAGAACACGAGCTGAATATGCAGCTTTACCTAAAGGAGTAAAAATGGGAATTCTGCCTCCTTAAGTTTGAGTCACCGTTAAATTCTATTATTTTGTCTTTTTTTCCCCCTCTCACACTCGTACTCATAATCATACTCACACACACACACACACACACACACTCGCTCTCTTTCTCTCTCTCTCAATTCAATTTAAAAGTGCTTTATTGGTATGACAAAGCAGGGGTTGCATAATAAAACTACACCACTCAAAAAAATAAAGGGAACACTTAATCATCACAGTATAACACCAAGTCAATTAAACCAAACCGGTCATGCTGGATGATGTTGCAGGCAGCATAACATTCCCCACGGCGTCTCCAGACTCTTTCACGTCTGTCACATGTGCTCAGTGGGAACCTGCTCTCATCTGTGAAGAGAACGGGGCGCCAATGGCGAACCTGCCAATTCTGGTGTTCTCTGGCAAATGCCAATCGAGCTGCATGGTGCTGGGCTGTGAGCACAGGTCCCACTACAGGACATCGGGTCCTCATGCCACCCTCATTGAGTCTGTTTCTGACAGTTTGGTCTGCTGGAGGTCATTTTGTAGGGCTCTGGCAGTGCTCCTCCTGTTCCTCCTTGCACAAAGGAGTAGATACCAGTCCTGCCGCTGGGTTGTTGCCCTTCTATGGTCCTGTCCAGCTCTCCTCGTGTAATGGCCCGTCTCCCGGTATCTCCTCCACGCTCTTGAGACTGCTGGGAGACGCAGCAAACCTTCTTGCGACGGCACGTATGGATGTGCCATCCTGGAGGAGCTGGACTACCTGTGCAACCTGAATGGGCTGCAGGTACCACCTCATGCTACCAGTAGTGACAAGAGCACTAGCAAAATGCAAAACTAGAGAAAAATCAGTCAGGAAGGATAAGGAGAAAGAAATGGTCTGTGGCCACCACCTGCAAAACCATTTACTTTTTGGGGGTTGTCTTGCTGTTGCCTCTCCTGTCCATCTGTTGTCACTTTCATTTGCACCAAAGCAGGTGAAATAGATTCACAATATAGTTTACCCTTCCTAACTGGACAGATCGATATCCCAGAAGTTTAATTGACTTGGTGTTATACTGTGTTGATTAAGTGTTCCCTTAATTTCTTTGAGCAGTGTATATACAGTATGGATGATGGATTCAAAAATAAAATAATAATAGAAATGCCTACAACAAGAGTTACAATAAATTGTTATGTCTTGTGTGTGTGTGTCTGTGTTTCTGTGTGTGTGTGTGCGTGCGCACAGTTTGTATGTGTGTATGTTGCATGCTCGTATGTGTGTGCATTACAGGGTCACTCACTGTCCCTCAGATTGTGGCAAGAGAGCACAAATTGTGCTGCTAGTATGCAGCAGTCTTTATTTTCCCCTAATAAGAAGGGTAGTTTGTCGGTGTCCGGTGTGCTATCGAATTGGGGACATTTTTGGCTAATTTTGGGGTAGAATTTATTGCGAATTTGGTCAAATTTGGCACATTACATCAGGAAGTGTTTTTCTGGGGTCTTTACATTGTTGGCACAATCTTTGTTCTTCTGGCACATGATTTTTTGTGCCTGCCGGTTTCTATGGCGAGGCGGTGCTCGCTGAGTTTGTACCTCGACAAGGTGGTTCTCAGTTTTTTGTCAGTAACTGTGGTCAGGTAGTTTTGCAACAGTGTACTGTTTTTTTAGGGCCAGATAACATTTCATTTTACTTTGTGATTGTGTTTGAGATTCCCAATACGTGATATAATTTTGTTTCAGCTGTGTTGCAATTTGGCTAACTCTAATTATATTTGTAGTTGTGCTCTGATCCTGAGCCGGTGAGGAGTTAGTGTCTGTTAGTGTGTGTAGAGAACTAAGGCTCAGGACCAGCTGAGTGACGGGATTGTTTTCTTTGCTCAACTCTTGGTATCTCAGGGCTTTGTATTGATGTGAGTGGGGGTCACTGCGTTTTAAATGTTTCCAAAATTTGATTGCCTTTTTTTGTATTTTTATAAGTAATGGATATTGGCCTCATCACTCACTCACTCACTCACACAAAGTTTGGCAAGTTCAGTGGTAACCAGAATGAACAGCTGACAGGATCAGTGCTGCGTATGGGAGGCACATCCACGTCTGAGCAGGATGAGCCACTGATTGCCTCTGTGGGCTGCTTATGCTACACAGGATTTCGGTGTCCATGGTTACCTGTGATGGTGGGCTGGGCGTGGCCAAGTGTTTGGAGGGTGGAGCGCAGAGCGAGGGGCGTGGGAAGGGTGCAGTGCAGTGCAGAAATGGGTCCAAATGAAGGCGGTTGTTCACTGAGGGCAGTGTGGATAAATGGCTACAGCACACGGGCAAGCGGCTACAGCTGCTTACTTTTACATTGTTTGATAACCGCCAACCAGCAGCACAGATGCTGTGGGTGTGCATGCTCATCAGATCTCACACACCCCAGGGCAGCTGTTACACTTTCTATTTATTTACATTTAAATTAACTAAAACAAAAAACGATATATTTTCCCCAACATGGTTTAGGCGATGAGGAGTCAGACGTGTTAGAGCAGCTGTTGTGTGCATATGCAAATATGTGCTTTTTTGACATCCCCATAAAGGAGGAGCAGGCGGCGGTCTTTCGCGGTTGTAAATGTGCCTGGTGTGCAGCACACTTGGAAGGAGGCGCAGAGGAGACGCGCTGCCAGGGCGGGGGCTGTTCGCTGCCGTCCTCCCCCGGTGGTACCGTGTCCGCAGCCAGTTATCGCCACGTGTGGCCGCAACACGCTGGAGGCAGCCCCGCCCTTCCTTTGTGCAGCTGACTGATGCAGCCGGCAAACGGCAGTGAGAACATCTTCAGCTGCAGTGTGACGTGTGTGCAGGGCTCTTATGAGTGAGTGGAGTGAGTGGAGTGGAGTGAGGAGTGGAGTGAGTGGAGTGGAGTGGAGTGGAGTGAGTGGAGTGGAGTGAGTGGAGTGAGTGGAGTGAGTGGAGTGAGTGAGTGGAGTGAGTGAGTGGAGTGGAGTGGAGTGGAGTGAGTGGAGTGGAGTGAGTGGAGTGAGTGGAGTGGAGTGAGTGGAGTGGAGTGAGTGGAGTGGAGTGAGTGGAGTGGAGTGAGTGGAGTGGAGTGAGTGGAGTGGAGTGAGTGGAGTGGAGTGAGTGGAGTGGAGTGAGTGAGTGGAGTGGAGTGGAGTGAGTGGAGTGGAGTGAGTGGAGTGGAGTGAGTGGAGTGGAGTGGAGTGAGTGAGTGGAGTGGAGTGAGTGAGTGGAGTGAGTGGAGTGGAGTGAGTGGAGTGGAGTGAGTGGAGTGGAGTGAGTGGAGTGGAGTGAGTGGAGTGGAGTGAGTGGAGTGGAGTGAGTGGAGTGGAGTGGAGTGAGTGAGTGGAGTGAGTGAGTGGAGTGAGTGGAGTGAGTGAGTGAGTGGAGTGAGTGAGTGAGTGAGTGAGTGGAGTGAGTGGAGTGAGTGGAGTATCTATCTGGCGCAGATTTAATGTGACTCGCTAAGAGCGTGGTGCATGTTGGGAAGGGTCTTAAACGGTGTGAAAGTGCTAATGTCTTCTATGAACTAGGGGATAATTACATGTCCAGCAGAGAATAGACAAGAGTTTGAAGACCATCTTTGTTCAGGGCGAGTTTGACCCTAACGCAGATCAGGTTTTCTTCCTTTTCTTATTGTAGTGACTTTTCTCTGCACTTTATTACTGCTGAGCGGTATTTATTGAATACTATTGTTGGTTGCTTTATTATACTTAGCCATTATTCTTTCTGAATAATACCTTGTAGGCCACGGTGAATATTTACATTGTGCCAGTATTCCTGTTCTCAATGGACAACAATCTTATTCTTACTTCTCAGAATGCATTATTATTAGGACCAATAGCTTCTCATTCATGTTTTATATTGGAACAGAATGGGATGTTTTTTTTATTGTTTTTTTTTACGTGTATTCTTGTTTGCCATACACACAAACTAAACTATAGATATGACTTAGGCTGTCACACTGGGTTTGTGGTTTCACAGTGTTTTTCTATCCTCTATAATTGACATACATGCGCTCTAATAGAAGCTTGAGAAACACACTAGAAGAAATAAAGGTGATCCCTGTTCATTCTGACGCTTTATATTCTTTCTTCTTTCCCCCGATGTACACTGCCCAACTGAACAATGTGCAGAGAAATATTTCAGTCACATTGTGAATCGGTAACCTAGGTGTGTGTTTATGCGAAATCGTTGAAACTGTGTGGCTATTGCCTTCGAGAAGGAGACACATTGCAAGGACATGAGTCTTGAGTCTTGTTCACCAGTTATCACCAGATATCAACTCCATTGAATCACAAATGTTTCAAATGGCTTTTTATAATTTTTTAAATTTATTCTTTATTTGACCAGAGAAGTCAGATAAATTTCCCAAACAATACAGTAATTGAGAAAAAATAATGAATGCTTTTCAATTAAAAACATTCACACTCTTCAGTTACAGTCTTATAAATCAAGTTTAAATGCATTAAATCAAGACATGTTAAATCTGGTGTATTTAGAGATTCAAATTCTATAGAAAAGCAAGCGTATCAAGTCCTGTTTTGGAAATGAGAAGGATCTACGGCTTGTCTAAGTCACTGTTTTGACTTAGCAGCTTCTCAGTAACTACAAACCACAAATAGCCCCTGTCAGTAGTATTGATAGCTGTTGTCAATCAAAGCCATGATTTCTGAACATCCACTGCTCATCACAGAACGGCTGGTTCATTTGGTTAGAACTTGTGTGCTTTGTAGACAACCTATACCCGGCCCGGTCTTCATGACAAGCCTATATAAGGGTCCCCCCCCCCATTGCACCATTTCTGGCTCCAATTTGTACAACATAGCGGCACAAAAACTGCACTTCTGGGACTTCAAAACGCTTTTCGCAAGCCAGTGGGTGACTTCACGTTCACTTTTTCCTTATTTTTTTTATTTACTGTCTATGGGCCCCATCTTACACCCGGCGCTAAGCGGCGCTAACCCAAATGCAAGTGTCTTTGCGATCTTAAACCCGGCGCAGGGTTCATTATAACGCCTAGCGCTCACATTGTTTAAATACCAAGTATTCTTGCGCCCATTGCAAGTGAACTGGGCGTGTTGGTCTTAAGATGAGGAGTGGTCAGGATCATTTTTGGTGTATTGCTATCTCTAGCCAGCAGAAAGCGTTTGCGCTAAAACCACCACAAACCTGGTCTAAAGTCATGTCGCAGTTGTTTGCATGTTATTTTAACGGCGCTTATAAGTGCGTCTACATAGGCGTGTGCATAATGCGCGTACACCCTCCTGTCAGTTACACACAGGGGCGCGCACAAGCATGACTAAAATATCAAGATTACAATGTGAAATATTACAATTGTGTAGGCTATATCAAAAAAGGCATAATAATAAAAGGGTCCATAGGTCAAAGACCACATACCTGTCCCTCAGCGAAGGGGAATGCCTCATTAAATTGCTTTCAGCCCACTTCATCAACATCCAGGCGATGTGCGATGGTATGGCTATCTATTGAAAACTTTGCTGATAACACCTATAACAAGCCTAATATGCAAATTGTCATTTACACCTAATGCGTGAATTGTCATTCAATTAAAAACTTGCGCACTGCAATAGACGGACATTTGAGTTCTGAAAATGTGCTTCAGATGTCATTACAATACAGCTCTCTAGGCCTACAGCCTGTAAGTAAATGGAATGGTTTTGACTGAAAAATGTTCCAGTGAATATTGCATTTATTGTTTTTCAAATAGCCTAGGCTACTGGCTACAGCGGATTCGCTGTGCGTAAGGTTTTTTCGATAGCCTACGGTTAAAAAACGGAGATAAATGTCAGGTTAACTGAACCTTATTCTTCGTCCTTCATAGCTATTTTTTAAATTACAGTGACCAGGTTTCAATACTCTCAGCTTATTAAAACCCCGCTGATTTCACCTCTTACACCATAACTAAACAAAACAAATTTAAAGAGAACAATTAATTCACAATTCATTTTAATGCCATTCTCTACATGTGCGCTTTACCTTCATGCAGGAGAAGGTCTGTTTCACCTGCTTTAAATTCACGGTCTTCCCAGGAAAGTGGACTTGTTTTTAAAGCATAGAATAGAATAACTTATTTTCCCGGGAACTTCAGTTGTAGTTTCCAGCCGTAAAAAAAGACATAGACAGTGGGGCAGACCCACAAACACAAACAAACATGTTAAATAAAGACATTCAATTGAATCAGATGTTTCACATTATAGTGAAGGTATGTGTGATTAAGCTGCTAGTAAAATGCGTTGGCCACCTTTCCATAAGCAGGACATTATAAAGCAAGGGGAAATATGTGTGGACCTCTGGGTTGCCAACCTGACAGCTTTATTGTATTTTTCTAAGGTGAGACTGAAGCCATTGGTAGCTTCTAAGCTGTTGCCGGTGCTTTTAACAAAATTTAACCGCATATATTTTGTAAAATAACAGCACTGTCGGGAATTACCAGGAACTCATCATGGTTAATCCAAATAATATTGATCCATATAGCCTATTTCTTGATCGCACTAAACACGCACGAGCATGACTGTTTCGCCATCATATAAACAATCCGCCAAGGTGGAAAAGCAGGATATGGGATATGACATTTTGTTTGGTTTATTGCATGTTACGCCCAAGACACACCTATAATTAATGAAGAGACTAGGTTCAGCCTATTTGCATGTTGCGCCATGCTTGGCGCCCAAAAAACACGCCGGTAAACTAGCAAAAATGGACTTGGACACGCCCTAAATGCACTTTACGCCATGCGCTTAGACAAAGCGCTAAGATCGCCAAGATGCAGCTCTATGTGTAAATCTCTGCCACTTTCACTCGCAAACCTGTGGCATCTCACTGGTTGTGTACCTTCTTAAATTCACCGCAGGGTTTGGTCTTTAAATCTGAATTGATGTTTAATATTCTTTCTTCTCGACGTTTCTCTGTATGGTGGGGGTTGGTTGGTTATTAGTTTAGTCGATTTAATGAGAGGTCTGCAGTGTGGCCATGTGAATTCAGACCATACGAGCAGTTGCTCTTGGCAGCAGTGTCGGTGTGAGCCGGGGGCTTCTGTACAGGCCAGAGACCACATTCCACACGATCCGGCAATTGTCAGTTGTCTGTCTGGATCATTTAAATTCTGGGAAGGCTCTTTGGAACAGCCAGGCCATTTGCGGGTGTTATGGATTCAGCTCAAAAATATTGTGTGAAGGGCAGTCAGATGTGACAACGTGGCAGAAGTCACCAATTACAAGTTACAACAGTTCTCGTCTCAGCCTCAGCCGCTCTGACGCACTTCGTACGCAGCGCCTGATGCTTAGGCTTGCATAAGCTGGGTAGGACTGTAGAAAACGGACAGTCAGCACTCATTGGCTAGCAGCACTGTCGATCACAGGAGTGTGTGCGTATTTCCGGTACGACGCAGTGCATTGGGTTTTATCAGTCCGCCGGGAAACAAGTTGTGCTAATCGGTAGCTAGCGAATGCCGCGAATCCATCAAGAACAATGAGCGTTTCGGACCAAGAGCTTAACGCTGGATTGAAGAAAGTTTTTAAAGTTCACAACATTTCCTCGGTGTGATAGACTGTTTTACTGGAGATCGCTGTGCCATTTGTGTAAATCACATTTGTTTCATGCGGGTCTGTTTTTCTTGTAGCGCTGTTGTTTCTGAATCGACCGCCCTCTGTACCGCCTCAATACGTCACGGAACATAGACGGTCTGTGGTTGGTTATATTGCATGTCAATCAAAGGCGCAATCTTGTCAAAGTGGGCGGCTCTTTGCCACGTTAGGCTATGGACCAGACTTTGTGTTTATCAGGAAATGGAGCGTTGTACATCAGTTAATGATTAGTGTATCTGCCTTTATATGGTATCTTTTGCTGTGATTTCCAACTAGTATTGGTCCATTAATAATTATTCATTAAGCAGCATTGCTTTGCGCAGGCTGCATAAAAAATTTGAAAAAACTAAAAGTTTTTGGCAGGTGTGAGTATGTATTTTTTAACATAGAAGCACAACATTTGGTCTGGGAACATACAGATGATGTTGTGTGTTTGTGTATTGGGGATTGTGCAGACAACACCCTGACGTTTGGCTGGTTCAGCAGATGTCTTGTAACATTAGTGTTTGGGAACCAATCAAGCCCCAGGACAACTCAATACAAATGTACCTGTTAGAACTGTATCAAAGCACAACTGAAATGAGTGTTCCCTGAACATTTTGTAACCTTCCAAGTTTGAACTTCCAACCTCCCAGCCTGGCTGTGTAAATTAAATCTTCCTCTCTCTTTGTTCGGAACATCGGGTGCATCTCTTCGATAATACAGAGGTTTTAACACTTCAGACTGACTAACAAAAGTAATGGCCTTGGTATTTACACACTCCGTTTAATAAATACTTTGAAGCTGTTTACGCACAAACAATTTGCACAAATTTTTGCATAACGTTTTATTTATCTCCTACAGCATCTAACATGTAAGACTAACTAGTATTTGTAATTGCAGCTTTTTATTTTAAAATGTCACACAAATTAAGCGCACAAATATGTGGCGATTAACCCCTTCATGTAGACCCCCTAGTGGTCATGCCGCGGGCACCGTGAGATTCATTCATTGCTCCTGCAACCAAACTATGAGTGGAAAAAACCTACTACATGTTATAGCTTCATTAGTATACAATTTGTGACAGCTATACTGGACATGCACCCAGTCTCACCTGCAAGCGACCCATGTGCACCAGTGGATAATATCGTCTATCTGAGTTCATAAGCATATTTTTTCACCAAAAAATTTGTATTTCGTCATAGTAACAAGATAATCCCAACAATAGCCCAAACGCATGCCAATACAGCAGTGAAAGCCCTGTTCATTCATCAGCAAAATAAACAAGTGAAATTCTTGTGTAATTATACCACATCTTTCTACTATCAATATCTGCTACTAAATATGAAATAAATACACAATCCTACCATTGGTTTTACGCCGATAGATGTCCCTTTCAAGATTCAGGGATCATTTATTATCTTGGACAATCCGTTTGAGAAAAACGCATCGCTTTACAATGCTAGTACACCTTCTGAAAACCCCAGGTGTAAAACCCCACTAGCACCTTTGATGTATTCCAGTACATTCTGGTTTGATTGATTAAACCTCTTTTATTATAAACCTTATAACCTTAGCATCGGTGTTTGCAATGTGTTATTGGATGCTTTGAACTATGAATTACAGCTGGGCATAACGGTAAAAACAGAAAAAGAATCTGCGTTCCTGATTAAAGTAAATGCTGCTGATGCACACACATCATTTACGGAGACCTGAGATCCCCTACAAGGCAGCGGGTGCGCTCGTTTATGGATGCCTGGTGACATCACCGCTTGTCACCACTGCTCGTTTATGGATGCCTGGTACCCTCCTGGTCACATGATGGGAGTAGGCAGTTTTGGCAGCACTTGGTTTAAATCGAGTGACCTCCGCCCAATCGCTGCATCAGTCACCTACTGACGAGGAGCCCCTAATTACGCCATGACTGACAGAGAGGCTGTGGTTGCCATGACTGAAGGGTGGCTAATGAGTGGGCAAAGTACCCGAGTGCTCAAAACCAAGCCACTGCCCCGTACTTTAAACAAACTGCTTTGTTGCTGAAAATATACTGAGGAAATGGATCGGCGGTTAACGTAGTCAAACCGCCAATGGCTAATTTGACCATCCAGTACACCACCGTGCACCATGTTTAGAATAAGAAATAGGAGAGAGAAGCAGGATGTTGTTCATTCGAAGGTGCACAAAGCCAAAAAACACATCACATCATTGTTATTGCTGTAAATGTTTGCAGCCAAATGTTTGTTTCCTTTTAATGTTTTGTAAAGGTTATTTATTTTTTTCATAGAATTATCTGTTTTGGTTTGCTGCCAGCCCTCAGAGGGGGCTCTGCACCACATACATTAAGTACATTAAGCTTGATGTGCTTTTAGACCCTTTGAAGAGTAGTTTTCATGTTTTTCTTTTCTCCAAACCTCAGTCAGTGTTCTAAAACCCAGTAGTGATTGTTACATCAGCATTAGAATCTTCAACAAAGAAAATTCTAATAACATATTTGTGATCTTACACCTCAAAGGGTTAAGTCTCAATGTTGTGAAGAACAAACGACAGTACGTCACACACACACACACACACACACACACATTCCTTTGGTACGTCTCCTTCATGCAGTGCTGCAGTGAGGGAAAGGTAGCTGCGGACTGGGGCTTCGCTTTGGAATTAAAAGTAAAGATGACGATGCAAACTTCTCAGAAACTTAAACCCAACTCAAGAAAGCCCAGCTACCAATCTAAACGTTGCCTAAAATACGGCTCACTGCGGACGGAAATGGAAACAGAAACATCGTCTTTTGTGATAAAAGGCAAACTACAACCAAATAAAGATGGTTCTACAGGCCATCAGAAAGAGTTCCGTAAAAGAAAGAGATGCAATACTCCTGTATTGTTTACACCCTTTTAGCTACCTGTCATTATTAAGCTCCTGTGGAGAAGATGCTAAAGTTCTTGACAGTTGAGATGGCCGGTGGTTCTCGTGGTGCACTAATGATGACCTGAGAAGTTTGAACATGGAGGTCAGACGAACTAACAAAAGATGGAATGGGTCCACCTGAAAGGAAGTTTTTAAGTGCTTGGGTTTTTAGTGGGCACGTGGCCTTCTTCTGATTGGCTGTCCCATGTGCTTACCTGCTCTTTTTCTTCTCCTGCAGGTTTAATAAAAAGGAAAGACAGCGTGAGTCTGCAAAAGCACACACTTGGCAAGGGGCACTTACTCACCACCTTCTCTTTCTCCCAGTCTCAGGACGTGATGTGGAGTGGCGGTTGCCATAGCAGCGGGCAGAGCTCTCTCACGGAGTGTGTGCGCTGAGGCCTAGTCACCCAGGTGGGTAAGTGTGGCCTTTTAAGTGGAGGGGAGGCGCAATTCAGCACGTCTATCTGCTGCCCTGTGCGTCTGTGTGCGTCTACTGTCTGTGTGCGTCTGCTGTCTGTCTGCTTTCTGTGTGCGTCTGTGTCTACTGTCTGTGTGATTCTGATGTCTGTGTGCGTCTACTGTCTGTATGTCTGCTGTCTGTGTGCGTCTCTGTGTCTACTGTCTGTGTGCGTCTGCTGTCTGTGTGCGTCTGCTGTCTGTGTACATCTACTTTCTGTATGTGTCTGCTGTCTGTGTGTGTCTACTGTCTGTGTGTGTCTACTGTTTGTGTGTCTACTGTCTGTGTGTGTCTACTGTTTGTGTGTCTACTGTCTGTGTGCATCTGCTGTCTGTGTGTGTCTACTGTCTGTGTGACACAAAACTGCCAAATTGTGAGCCATCCCATTTCACAGACGAACAAGGTCCCAGCATGCTATTGCACGTTCAAGCTTTGAGTTATTTTTTTTTCCTCACCAAAAATTCGTAGAAACATGAGGGTGCTGAAAATGGCAAACGCCTCCAGGTTGGACTACTCTTATTGTCTGAACATTAAACGAGTTTTAAAGGTTGAAGCTGGGCGCTGTCAAACAAGAGTTTGGGTGTAAAGCTGAGCATCTATGTTTGTCTGCATCATTCTGGCCTACATCCTAGAGGGGATGTGTTAACCTGCTGTGGTCTCATGGGCCATTTGTCAGGTTGCAGCTGTAAAACAATACCATAAGGAATCATAAAAAGGGTAAATTTGGCAAATTTGAGGTGTTGACTGTCAGGTTATTGCCTGTTTTTACTCACGTGGCTAGATTCTGTTTTAGCATGCGCTGTGAGACGATAAACTGCAGCAGCGCTGAGATGGGAAGAAGCTCAGCCATAGAGAGCCGTGTGTGTGTGTGTGTGCGCGTACATGCTGTATGTTTGCGTGTGTGTGCATGGGCGTGTGGCATTAGCATATGTGTGATGTATGTTTACATGTGTGCATGAGTTTGTGTGTGTGGGAGAGTGTGTTCACATGTGGTTTTTACTACTGTGTGTGTGTGTGTGTGTGTGTGGGGGGGGGGGGGGGGGGCCTGGGTGGCTGTACAGAGCAATAAGGGAACATAGGCCATGCTGTTTAAACGGTGAGCCACGCAGCACAGAGACCAGACCACCTCTCTGATCAGAGCTAAAGTAACTCACCTGCTGTTGAAGTTCAGCTGGTACTGAGGAAGGTTATCGGACCGATGGGCTGTTCTATTCGTTATTATCTTTCTCCTCCATTGCGTGACATTGGAAGTCTATAACCACGTTGCCTGTAAAATAGAAAATGGAACTTGCCTTGTTTTTTCTGTCACGCCTGTCTGTTACAAGTGTGCAGTTGACAGTCTTTAAGGCCCTTCTCTTTAATCAGATGTAATCTAGATAACAAGACCAAGGTTATCTTAAATGTAGTCTGAAGAGAGAAAATGCAATAATCAACCGTGTTGTAGAACTTGAATGCCTGTCTTGTTTTGCACAGGACAGTGGTACATTTCTGACTAGCCCTGATTTCATAGATCCGGCGTCAACTTTGAGATGCTTTAGTAAATGGATGGGTTTGCCAGTTCTACATGCCAGTTCTGCATTCACCGTTTGGTGAATTAGCTTAATCTCACACTGAAAAAATTAGAAAAATTCAATCTTTAATTGAAGTCAATTTATTCTGAGAAAAAAAAATTCCTCATCAGTAAATAATAATTTTTAACAAAATCCAACGACGACCCTAAAGGGACGTCTAATGGTAGTTTTGGAGACTTGATGACCCCAATATGCTACTTTCCTCTGTAATTTTCCAACAGTGTCACCTCATATTTATACCCCAGTGAAACAGGAAGTCATGGATTACTGCTTGAAAGTTCCTAAACACTCTGATCAACTTTAAAATGTAAAATATAAAATGGAAAAAATGCTTCAGTTATATTTTGTTCATAAAAATTTCTAGGGGTGCCAATAATTGTGGAGGGCACCATATATACAGTGGCTTGAGAAGGTATTCATACCCCATTGATTATTTCTCATTTTGTTGTGTTGCAAAGTCAAATTAAAACATATTTACATGGGATCTTTTTCTACTCCTGTAGAAGTAATTCTCTATAATGTGCAAATTAAAGTATTTAGATATCTTCAGGATTATGTTAAAAATAAAAAAACTGAAATATCACATTTTACATAAGTATTCACACCCTTTGCTTTAATGTATTTTTAAAGTATCATATTTCATATTTGGTCGCATATCCTTTGTATGCTGCTACTTGCTGAAGTCTGTGACCCATCAACATCAAAAGACTCTCGATATCTTATTTTCAGGTACTGTTACAAGCGATACTATAACCTCTCTGCATGGGAATTGGGGGATGAGTCTATATTCAGCTGTAAATTACACTGGTACAGTATGGAACACATGGCTGGCTAAATGGCTGTAAGTTATCAAGGGTCTAAGGCAGGGGTGGCCAATTCCAGGCCTCGCGGGCCGGTGTGTATGCATGTTTTTACTGCCACCAGTTACCACGGTTCAATCAGCTAATTAGTCATACACACAATCACCGATTCACTTGTAAATTACAGAACTATAAAATGCTACAATACACGCATTGACGCATACCGGCACAAGAACATTCATCAGCTGCTTTTCATATCGCGGATATGTAGATTAAAATATCAGATCGTGTAAACGATTGGGCTAATTCAATAATTGTTAGCTGGCGGCAGCAAAAACCTGCATACACACCGGCCCGCGAGGCCTGGAATTGGCCACCCCTGGTCTAAGGTATCAAACAAGCCCCAAACCATCACTCTGTTGCCAGATATGGAGTAGATGTGGATGGATCACTGCAAGGGTTATTTCTCCTGACTAATTTTTCTATATAACTCTATGGGGGAAAAGTCAGGAGAAGAAACCCTTAAAGTGATCCATCCACATCTACTCCATATCTGGCCGTAAAGGGATGGTTTGGGGCTTGTTTGATACCTTAGACCCTTGATAACTTACAGCCATTTAGCCAGCCATGTGTTCCATACTGTACCAGTGTAATTTACAGCTGAATATAGACTCATCCCCCAATTCCCATAGAGATCCATTCAAATGCAGAGATGTTATAGTATCGCTTGTAACAGTACCTGAAAATAATATATCGAGAGTCTTTTGATGTTGTTGGGTCACAGACTTCAGGAAGTAACAGCATGCAAAGGATATGCAACCAAATATGAAATATGATACTTTAAAAATACATGAAAGCAAAGAGTATGAATACTTATGCACATGAAAAATTTCAGTGTTAGATTTTTAATAAATTTGCAAAAATGTTTAAAAACATGTTTTCACTTTGTCATTATGGGTTATTGAGTAGATTGATGGGGAACATTTTTCTTTCGATCACCACTGTGTGTGTGTGTGTATATATATATATATATATATATATATATATATAAAATCATCTTTGGTAAGTGGCAAAAAGACTTAAGATTTAATCTGCAATTTTCAGTAGGCGGATTGAAACTCCACTCAAGTTAGCTTTTTGCAGTGTTTGTGCAAATGTATAAGAGCAATTCGCCAGGCTGTGGTGTTCTCGAGTGTGGCCTATCAGGTTTGTTAGCCTGCCAGCCGGTTTTATGAGTAACATGAAGTTCCTCATGTGTTTGACAGCTGCTGAAGGAGTCTTATATTGGCAACATTAGCAAATGCGTGTACAGGAAAGAGTAAGATGGCTGCCTACCTTTTTCACTTGACTTCACAGAACTCCACACCTTTGTTTGATGGTACAGACGATAGCAATGCCCTACCCAGTACTCTGTGGTTCTCTTTTGAACGTTTGAGTGTCTGTTAGAAGCTGGACGGCTCGACCCGTGGGCTCAAACTACCCCCAACCGAGGGGCGCAGGGGGCTTCTGATGTTATTCTCAAATCTCACTTCCACCCTAAAGAGTTTCATAGATTCATTTTTAATTTCTCCAGCATCCACTTAAATCTTCAAAGATGAACTCTCAAATATATCTCTTCTTGAACGAGTCCTCTAATCAGCATTACATAAAGTAATTGGCCCAACTTCAAACTTTGAATATGCATATATAAAATCTATAGCAATTATGTGTATCTTTGCAAAAAAAGAAGTCCAGATGGATAGCTTTGCTGAAATTCTGTTTGAAATTGGGTTTCTTGGTGTATCAGCTACAGATTCCCCCCTCACTGGGACTTGAGAGGGATATCTCCCAGTAAATTGCTTGGTTTTCTTTAACTCGGACATTATGGGTAGTCCTAAATCAAAAATCAAAGAGACTGTCTGTGTCCCATTTGTTCATCTGCCTGAGTTGGGTTTTAGGGGGAAGGTGGTTGGGGATGTAGATCAAGGCAGGCCTGTTATAATCTTTATCCCCACGTTAACCTCAAAACACAGTGTGTGGCTGCGATCAGGTCATTGGTCAATCCTTCTCTCTGATCCCTCTAGAATATTTTAAAGTTTAAGCCTTTTGATCAGAATCTCTGTCTTCAAAGATTTCCATTGCTTTGAGTCATGTGCGCACGTGTCCGTGTGTGTGCATTTGTGTGTGCGCATGTGTCGTTGCGAGTGTACGTGTGTGTGCGTGTGTGTGCGTGTGTGCGTGTGTGCGTGCGTGCGTGCGTGCGTGCGTGCGTGCGTGCGTGTAACTGTATGTTTGGGTGTCGGATGCATGTATGGGAAATGTGAATGTATAAATTAGCCTACTCTGTGGCTTTGGGCTGATGAAGCCCGGCTCACAGTGGTCATGTTGCTTTGCTGTTTCACATATCCTGAACTGAACACCGTATGTGCCTCGCGTGTTACATATTAAGAGAAGGATGCTAGTTCAATTGTTCTTCAGTATGAAGAACTGACAGCAGTGTACTATAATGGTTAAGGAGCTGGACTTGTAACTGAAAGGTTCGCGTCGATTCCCAAGTAGGACACTGCCGTTGTACCCTTGAGCAAGGTACTTAACCTGAATTGCTTCAGTATATATCCAGCTGTATGAATGGATAAATGTAATAAGAAGCTGTGTAAGTCGCTCTGGATAAGAGCGTCTGCTAAATGCCTGTAATGTAATGATGAACTGTAGGAAAACGTTGTTTAAGTTTCAACTTTAAGGCTATAACTGGCCTATTCACCAGGCATTGCATGTGACCAGTGTTTAGAAAATCTGTTTTTCCGCTAGAGCGGATAAGAGCATAAGGGAAAAGCTTTCTTGAGAAGAGGTTTGTTTATGCTTAACTATTACCGACTGGGGAATGTGTGTCCCCCCGTCTTACTGCTGCGAGAGAAACGGACTCAATACCATTATTGATCTGCAGACGCTAATTAACAGCTTGAATGGGCGGCCATACTGCAGCTCTGTACTCTCAAAAGGACTCTTCACATCCAAACGCTCATAAACATCCCAAAAACAGTTTGTTTGCATCACTTGCCAGCTAAAAAAGGGATAAAGGTTGTACTTAGTGAAATGGCACAAATGGTAGCATATATATTTATTTCATGACTATTTTTTTCTTTTCATTTAATCAGTTTATCAGTGGAGTTTACATTAGCTTAAGAGGAGACGGGTCTGGATTTCTCTGGTTTTAAGTAAAGTGTTCCTGAACTTGCAGTGTTTGTTCAGGTATGCAATATCTTGCTGTAAGGTTTTAATTATTTAGCAAAATGTATGTTTTCATGAAATTCTGTGTTTTGTTTTTGACTTATTGACTGAACAATAATTAAACAAGTTTGAAATCACTTCATTCAATCATTTCCATTTTGTTGTTCTTGTGTGTTTTTAACATCTCCAGTAGATGATGCAGTGTTGTGAGATATCCTCCAAGCTATCTATGAAGTCTATACATCTATCCAGAGGGATGAGCCTGAGTGTGGCCTGTTAGTTGACTGTGAGCGGGTGTCCGCAGTGTCCAGAAACCTTGCCTTATTCCGCCAGGTATAGTGTGGGATTAAGGGACCCAGGTATAGGGCGGGTTTAAGGGACCCAAGTGTAGGGCGTGTTTAAGGGACACAGGTGTAGGGCGTGTTTAAGGGACTCAGGGGTAGGGCGGGTTTAAGGGACCCAAGTGTAGGGCGTGTTTAAGGGACACAGGTGTAGGGCGTGTTTAAGGGACTCAGGGGTAGGGCGGGTTTAAGGGACCCAAGTGTAGGGCGTGTTTAAGGGACACAGGTGTAGGGCGTGTTTAAGGGACTCAGGTGTAGGGCGGGTTTAAGGGACACAGGTGTAGGGCGTGTTTAAGGGACCCAGGGGTAGGGCGGGTTTAAGGGACCCAGGTGTAGGGCGGGTTTAAGGGACCCAGGTGTAGGGCCGGTTTAAGGGACCCAGGTGTAGGGCGGGATTAAGGGACCCAGGGGTAGGGCGGGTTTAAGGGACCCAGGTGTAGGGCGGGATTAAGGGACCCAGGGGTAGGGCGGGATTAGGGGACCCAGGTATAGGGCGAGATTAAGGGACCCAGAGACATGCCTGATCAGTGCTCACTCCTCTGTAGTACAGTGTGAAATGGCTCAATGGCTGTTGGGGCTCGGCAGGAAATCAAAAGCAACAGTCGGCCACACGGTCTGTCTCCGCACTGCTCAAGGCCGTGTGTGAGTGAACAACAGACTCTCTCTTTACTTTGTTGACCACACAGTGGCACGTGTGCTTATGTTTGTGGTGCCAGCTACCAACACGTGAGCTGCTAGACTCATCCCCTTCTTCCTTTTAAAACCACAAAATTCAAGTCAAACGAATGCACAGTTTATACAGAAGGGAGTCGGCTCAACCAAAGAGTTTTGTCATTGCTTAAATGATCATTTAAAAAAAAGTTTTCTGCGCTTTAAACAAAGCCAACCTGCTGCTAAGCCTGTGCATATATGGCACGTTTTAAGACAAACACAGTGATTCGGAAGGCAGGCCTCATCCAGTGAACATGATGATGTCATCCTCGCCAGCGTCCTGTGAGGTAAATAAAGCTGTCCGTGTGCAAAGAACATGTACAGAATGTCAGCGGGCATGTTTCACACACACCGGCTCCTGTGCTGCTGTTGGAGAGAGCCTGTGGAAGACCTGCAAACACCTGCAGTCTTTACCAGCAGTGGGGGGGGGGGGCGTAGGGCGTAGGGGGGCGGGCGTGGGGAGAAGGCAGAGGGGAAGAAGGGGGGGCACTGTAAAAAAAAAAAAAGAGAGTGCTGGCTGTGATTCTCACGTCAGTGTTAAGATCCTTAACAGTCTGAGAGAGATTATATTACTATAAAGTAATATTATCTAATAAACTTTAATGTAGAATATTAATGTGGTATATTATAGATTAGTGCGGCCTGTTGTATGGTATATTATAGATTAGTGTGGCCTGTTGTATGGTATATTATAGATTAGTGTGGCCTGTTGTATGGTATATTATAGATTAGTGTGGCCTGTTGTATGGTATATTATAGATTAGTGTGGCCTGTTGTATGGTATATTATAGATTAGTGTGGCCTGTATGGTATATTAGTGCTAACCAGCTAAATTCTCCCTATTTACAGTACCATATTCTGATTTTTCAGCAAGTGCACCGTTCCCATACGTTTGTGATTAGGCCATTCTGTCTGTCTGTTGAGCCGCACACATTGTAAGAGGTGGGCGGAGGACTGTGTCCCGTTGGTATGCAGTGTTTGACGTTTTTTAAGAACTGGAGGCAAACCTTAATGTGCTGTTCCTGCCCTGCAGTGACGCGTCTTACGGTGCGGATGGCTGGAATAGCCTGCTGCAGTGGAACGGGAATCGCTATGGCAATGGCTCTCTTAGGTCGGAGCGGATATGGACGACATCTCGGTGTAGGGCTGGCAGTGTAGTACAGTGGTTCCGAATCTGGACACAAAGGTCTTGTTGCTCGAAGGTCGAGGGTTCGATTCCCGGGTGGGGCACTGCGAGTTGTACCCTTGTGCAAGGTAATTAACCTGAAGCATTTCAAATCGCAATTATCCCACTGTTTATAACCGGGATTGTGTGCAAAATGTACGGTCTGTAAGTCAGTCTGGATGAGAGCGTCTGCCAAATGTCTAAATATAATGCAACGTAATGTACAGACAAACACATGCGTTATTTCTGTTGCATGTTTACTGCAGTGGCCATTGAGTGATTGAGTCACCATTGTTGACATGTATGAGACTCACAGAATGGACTGTAATACGAGAGGGCTTGAGTCTGGGTGTGTGTACAGGTCATGTATGAGACTCACAGAATGGACAGGCTATGCTGTAATATGAGAGGGCTTGAGTCTGGATGTACAGGGCTCTTTAGCTGCTCTCTCTCTGTTTCCCATTTAAACAGAAACAATCAAATGAGTGAACTTGAGAGCTTGAATGTGACTCCTCAATGTGTCTGCCCTGCGTCCAGGCATGAGCACCTACGGTGTTTTTATTCTTAATTATGAGCGAACGCCATCCTGAACACTGCATTGGAAACATTTCAAAAAAAGCCCTCTCGCTGAGTACAAATGCCCCCACATTTAAATATCTTTCATAAACCGCCTTTAATGTGAGAATTATGTGAAATCTCTCATGGTGGATATGATTCCTCCGGTGGGGTCCGGGGGGGGGGGGGATGTAGGTGACATTGTAATGCTTCTGCATTGTGTTCAGCTGTAAAGACTCTTCAAGGTCTTTCACAGACGGCCGCGTAGGAATGCGTGCGAGTGCCATCGGCTCTGTAGGAGGCAGTGGGTTGGTGTGCGTTCTGCACAAATTCCTTTCCTTTGTCAAATCTTTCAACACCACGGCGGTTCTCATCTATTTAGCGAATTGCAAGAGGCTGGGGGGGGGGAAAAAGAGCCGTGTGATGGATTGGTTTCTGCAGTCTCACGTGTAGATTATTCATTATTGTATTATTGAGCCTGATCATGCTGCCCCATGCTATTATGCATTGTTGACATCCCTACACTTTTTCCTGCTCTTTCCAGTGTTCTTGCTAGGCTTTAACCCGGCGCACCTTTACGCTAACGTTTGCCTGGGATCATGTAGCTGAGTCCCTGTGCGGCTCCCATTTACACCAAACCCGCGTGTGTCTCAGGACGCTACGCAGTTTGACTGAGAACAGTGGTCTTTGTCAGTAAGGTAGCTTGCCGAGGGACTTTTTGCTTCAGTTGTTAGCGTAACATCGGTGACGTGCATAAACCTCGCATCTCCATTTTATTTTATTTTTTTTTCTGTAGATTTTTAAGACACATGGAAAGTTTTTGCTCATTCTTACTGTCAGTTTCCTAACTCAACAGCTAATAAAGTTGGTTAAAAACTTGATAAAAAAAAAAAGATTAAAATGATAAATCTATAATGCTCACTGGTGAATGGAAAATAGAAGCAAGTTTTTTTTTCCTGCTGTTTCTGAGAACAATTTAAAAAAAATTTTTTTTGCTGAAACATGGTTCATGCACGACAGAAGATAAGCATATCTGGGCCTGGATGGGGATTATATTTTTAATTTTTTTATTTTGTGTTTGTTTAGGGCTCTTAAGGAAGATGGAATGCTAGGTATGCTAAAGCTGTATTTCAGAATCTCACAAGGCTGAATTACCTGTTAGAAGATATGCACGTGCCAAGAGCCTGTTTTTACGGATTTGACTGTGTTGTCCTATCCGGGGCCAGCCCTGCGCATGAATGAGCTACGTGTGGTTTTCTGCTTGGGTACACTCTGTACTGGGTTCTGTCACTCTGTACATCAGGTACCTAAAGCAACACTGTCGGCCAGAAGAGAACATTTTGCCAGAACTGGCCCGACTGGATGTGTGGGTGATATAGTGAGAGTGTCTATAGTCCGCTGTTAAATTCAGCACGTGGGCCTCTCTCCGCTCATTCAAACAAAAACGCCTTGTTCGCCTTACCTCTGTCTCACCTGTGTTTGAGTTAAGCCTCATAGCGCTAAGACCATTAATCACACTGAGTCTACCTGTCCACCTGTACACTGTAACCTGTTTGCGTGTGTTCAGGTGTGAATGAATCACGCACAGAAATGCACACTGAAGTGCGCACAAACACACACGCACACACGCTGCGTCGTGCATGAAGTGTGCAGAGCAAGTTCTGTGAGGAAACTCTTGCCGTGCCTGACCAATGGTTGGCCTTGGCAAACTCATGTTCACATACTCAACCAATCACATGCACACATTGCTAACGGAGCGCCCTTTTTAAAAGCGAGACTCAGATCTCTCCGATGCTTCTTCACTTTGCGATGCTGTTGTTAGTTTCGCTGCTGCTTGTTATAAATAATTTTCCGCTCACCCTCCAGCTACCACCTGTTGTTTGGATCTGCTTCTATGTACTGGGAGTTTTAGTATATCTCCTGTTTAGTAGGGGAGTTGTGTTGTGCTCCCTGTTTGATAGGTAGTGCACACTGGTGCATGCAGTAGAAGTACATAGAGCAGATCCCTTCAGCGCCAAACCAAAATAATGATATATTCATTCATATGTTCAATACGCGAGTTGTTCTGACAGAACTGCATGCACGCACACGCACGGATTTTGGTAAATGTGGAATTTTCTTAAATGTCCATAGGTATTATGCTTGCGCTTTTAATCGTGTTTCTGCCAATACCTTGACTGCAGCCAGGCTCAGTGCTACAAGCACCAGGCCTCTCAGAGTCTTTTCACCATTGTAGTTAGGATGTGCAGAATCCTCCCGCCTACCTCCCCGTGCCAAGCAAAAAAAAAAACACGCAAAACAATTAGTTTGACCTTGAATGACCTTTTTGACGTACAGTCACTTAAATAGTTTGTAAGATGTTTAATTACCAAATGGTATAATCGTTAGTTATTTCATCATTAGATATATGACTTCAAGTGAATTCTCTCCCCAGAGCGTTCTGTTTCACAGATCAATAGACTTTGTGAGAGGCTTAAATGCTTCTGAGCTCTTAAAATGAACAAGCAGTCCGTCTGTAATGCCGCGTGGCAGAGCATATATTAATTTATATATTTATTAATGTTATGCGTGTGCCTAATCAAATGCAAATTAAGTCTTTGCTGGAAAGCCACTGTGTATATATCTCATTGTAATGATCCACTGCTTTTCCCTGTATTTTAATGTGGTAAATTAGATTTGCGTTGGTAGGGATTTTTTTTTCTCTTCATGCTGTGCTTTTGGAATGTTTTCAGAATAATAATGTATTGTTGACCTATTTGTGAAAGTGCAGGTACAGTCGTTTGTGTGTAATATAGTGTTTTCTCGGCTGAGATGGTCGGGGTTTCAGGGTCCGATACAATGCCTTTTCATCACCAACACTCCCAACCATTATGGTTGAGGAAATCCTTTAAAAAAAATGAAATACATTTTTTAATTTTTGTATATTGCATTACCACTCATAACTCTAACTGCACTGACTATGCTGTGACCTTTAGAGGTGGTAAAAAAATGTAGTTTTATCAAACAGGAGAGGAGAATCACAGGCAAAGTTAAAGAGATACTGACTAACGGGATGTCAGTTAGCCCACAAATAAGACTACTCCCTGCTGCTTAGGCCTGAAGCCCTAAGGCCCTGGGTCATCAGGGGGTCAGCAGACCCATGGGGGTCCTGGAAGGCACTGCAGGGGGTCCCTGGCCAGACTTGATATGCAATGACTATATAGGCCTGTAGATTTGGGAATATAATGTAAAACCCTTTTTAAATGGAAGCCTTTTTAACCAGTGATGGAAGTCAGAAAAGGTTGAAGACCCTTCTTCTAAGGGAAAGGGTCACGGAATTTTATGTGCGAGCGTACGTGCGAGCGTGCGTGCGTGCGTGCGAGCGTGCGTGCGAGCGAGCGTGCGTGCGTGCGTCTTTTAAGACAACCTATGATTTATTGAAACCTTGTATTATAGTGGGAATGTAATTGCTATAATTTTCCATATCATTAGTAATACATTTATGATGGAATTGCTTTTATGTCTGGCTTTGAATAGGGTTCGTGGCAGTGCATACGCTTCATAGTGAAATTATTTAGTGGAGGTTTCTGCTATAAGTCAACATAGGTGACTGTTCAACACGTTGATGCCATTTTCCCTCAGCTTTGACACTGGCAGAATTTGCTAATGTTTTTAGAACTTACTAGTGTTTTTAGAACTTGCAGGTGTATTCAGTGCATCAAACATAATTTCCAGCAGCACACAGTGTGGCTGGAGATCTACCGTCCTGTAGGTTTTTACGCCAACCCTAACAAAGTGCACCTCATTCAACAGCTAGAGATGTCGTTGAGCTGCTAATTAGTAGAATCAGGTGTGCCAAATAAATGCAATGCAAACCTATAGGATGGTAGATCTCCAGGAACTGTGTTGGAAACCACTGGGTTAGAATCTCTTCTAAACGTGTATATGTAACGTAATATACTGACAATACATGCATTGTTGCTATTGAACACGTACTGCAGTGACCAGTGAATGGTGTTACTTCATACCTCTTCCACCTCCCCCCACACACCAACAAATTCATTTATAATAAGAACACTTTCTAGAGGAGCAGTTTATTTGATTTATTCTGTGTTTACAATGCGTTTTTGTTTGTCCGATCATGTGTTTTGTTTTGAATTTAAATACGTGTTTCAGGGTTGTTTTGCAGGGTTTTTCTTTCGAGGAGCAGCTCAATGGAAAATGTAAATATTCTCTTCTGCGGCCGCATATTGAATTATGCATTTGCACCTCTACGACTGGGAAAAACATGAATGAGGAATCATTTCCCCATCCCTTTTTATTGTTATTTTGGCATGCAGATCACTGGCAATTTCCAAGCGCTAGCTAGTGTTCAAGTCTGGAGACGTATTCCCCACCGCGCGGATTCAGTGCTTATTCATCACAATTAATTCAATTAAACAACTCTGATGCTGTCAGGCCTTCTTTTGATGGCTGCATCAACATTCAGACGCGTAATTCCAGCCAAAGCGTTTCTATGGATGGACTTAATTCACATTCAAAAGAACATCCTTCACCACTTAATTTGATGTAGGTTATCATCCTGCATTATTTTAGTAGTGGCTCTTTCCCAAACTCTTGTTTAAATTTTCCATACCCACTTTGTGATAGGTACAGTATATAGCTCTTAGATAGAAGCTCTGCTATATGTACAGTATATAGCTCTTAGATAGAAGCTCTGCTATATGTACAGTATATAGCTCTTAGATATAAGCTCTGCTATATGTACAGTATATAGCTCATAGATAGTAGCTGATTCCTCAACCTCTCTGCCTCTACATGACCTGGCAAGCTATCCCACACAGCGACTACTCTCTGTATGAAGAAGCACTTCCTCATGTCTGGGGAATTTACCTTTTGCTGATTTCCATCTATGCCCTCTCGTTCTCAATCTGAAGAATCTCTTTTAGTTCACTTTATTAATCCCTTTTAAGCCTCTATCAAATCACCCCTAAGTGTCCTTTTACTAACCTTAAAGAGATGATGTGTCCTAAGTCTTTCCTCATAACTTTTATCTTTCATACCAGGAACAAATTTAGTTGCCCTTCTTTGGACCTTTTCCAGAGTCTCTATATCTTATTTGTAATACGGTGCCCAGAACTGCATACAGTACAGGCTTGATATAGGTATTGTATAACATAAGTAGAGATGCTCCGATCAGGATTTTTGGTGCCGATCACCGATCACCGATCACCAAAATTAGTATCGGCCGATCCGATTTCGCCGATCCGATATCACCGATCACCGATCACAGCGTCGAAAACGGCGATTGAAGCATTCTATTTATTGTATAGCATTATTTATATATCTAATTATTCTTAACAACATTGACATTGTATATTAAGTATTAAAATTAGGAGATGAGAAAGTATCATGAATTGACAACCATCTGTTTTATTGCAGGGAACATGCAACATTCCATACTCGAGAGACTTGCTTACTCATAAAATAAAAATCACAACAAATAAAATGTACAGTCACATCACATGTGCAAAATTCCACTCTCTAGAGGCTCTTGGAGAACTTGGAGCTTATACAGTAGCTTTCTTGTGGAAAAATAATAACACAAACTTAACTGCAACATAAACAGGCTATTAGCCAAATATAAAATATTGTTTTAAGTCAGTCAGTTTCAAGTCGATTTGTCCTCATTTAGGAGATAACAGACAGAATAAAGTGGTATTAAGGTGCACAGCAAGTCAGCAATTTAACAAAAAAACAAAACATGTTATCTGTCTGTAGGCTCATCTATATGTAACTTAATTAACTCCAAATGTCACTCGTGAAGCTGATTGACGCGATGTTGTCCTTCATAAGGCTCTCGATGTGCGTGTAGACAGTTTGATATAATTCCGGCAGGCAAACATCAGTAAAATATTTTCGCCCCGGCAGTGTATAGCGTGGATCCAAGCAGGACACGAGACGTTTGAACCCGGCGTCTTCCACAACAGACAGCGGCTGCTGATCAAGGCATATGAACTCCATTACCTTTGCATTTATGTCCTTTCGTTTCTTGTTGTCGTTGTTGTATGGTCGCTGTCGTCTCAATGTCTCTGTTACGGTCAGCTGAGTGAGTGGTGTTTGGGTCGCTGCGCGCTCTTTTCCCTTCTCTGCCTTAGCACTCGCCAACTTCGCGAACTCATCAAATTCCTTGATGTGACAAACCTTCAAATGCCGTATGAGGTTTGTGGTGTTGAAACCCCTTTGATGCGTTCCTCCACGAGGTACTTCTTTTGAGCAGACATTGCAAATTGCTAATTTGTTATCGCTCTCCAATACGTTGAAATTCTGCCAGACCGGCGACGCCATTTTCTCTTCAGTGAAATATGCCCACCCGGTCACCCCGGAGACAGGGGCCAATGAAGTTGAATGACATGGACAGCCAATCACAAGCTGCCTTTTAGGAGACCTTTTATTGAAACGTCTTTTTTCTTTGTATGTCTGATAGTAGTTCTCGCGCATTTTATGTCATCTGATCGGCCTTGTTTGATCGGACGTTTTGGGAACTCCGATCAAAACCGATAATGGGAATATCGGCCGATATGGATCGGCGCCGATCAGATCGGAGCATCCCTAAACATAAGCATAACTTTGTTGGATTTATACTCACTACTTTTGGCTATATATCCCCAGTGGAGGCTGCTGAGCTGAAAATCAGAAAAAAAACTGATTATTGATCTCAATCAATTTTTGTTGATTAACAAGTGTGCCAACGATCTGAATAATAATTAGCAGGTGAAGACACAACATCTTTCTTCACATTATGTTCGGGGGATTAAACCAAAAAGTACTTTACTTTACAAGAAAATCACAACCTGCAATAAAAATAATCTAACAAATGCTGAGTTTTAATTTCCATGAATATTCTCGGAACTTGAGTGCGGAGCGCGTGTAGCCACAATTATAATGTTGATTAAAATGTGCACAATTTTGCGACGCAAATTAAAATAATTTCATTACTTGCCTAATAGCCTAATTGAGGAGAACTGGCTACATTTGATGGCATTGAGTAATTTGTGAATTAAACGCTGTAGCCTATTGTTAATCAAGGAAAATGATTGAGACCAATAATCAGTTTAAGGGGACGTTTTCTGCTCAGCAGCCTCCACTGTATATCCCAGCATCCTGTTAGCCTTTTTATACTGCTTCAGCATCCTGTTAGCCTTTTTATACTGCTTCAGCATCCTGTTAGCCTTTTTATACTGCTTCAGCATCCTGTTAGCCTTTTTATACTGCTTCAGCATCCTGTTAGCCTTTTTATACTGCTTCAGCATCCTGTTAGCCTTTTTATACTGCTTCAGCATCCTGTTAGCCTTTTTTATACTGCTTCAGCATCCTGTTAGCCTTTTTATACTGCTTCTGCGCGGTGCCTAGAACCTGCAATAGATACTCGCACAAAGTGTAATTGAGGTTTTGAAAGACTGCACTGTCTGTTGTGTCTGCGTGAGCTCATTTGAATGCTAATCACCAACCCCCCCCCCTCAGAAGTGCACGCACTTTCATAACCAGCTTTAATTGCATTTAAAATGTCACAGAGGTGGAGCACATATGTCGTTTAGCCGTAACTGTGTCAAATTAATGACCACTATAGGGCTTCTCCATTCTGTTCACTGCTTGTAACAGAAAGGGCTCTTTTATCTTAGTTTTTGTTGTTCACCTTAGAAATAAGCTTTGTGTTTGTTTGTTTTTTGCTGTGTATGTTGGTGATTTTTTCCCCCCCTGTTGTTGTCAGACTCCATATATGTCCATATTACGGTTATGTACTGTGTGTCCGTATTACAGTTATGTACTGTGTGTCCATGTATTCCAAGGCGAAAATAAACACTAATTGAAGTGGATGCGTTTCATTATGGTTTTGTAATTCATTGTACTAAACAAATCCATCACTCTACATTCTATCTAAAATGGCCATAAACAAATTTAATTTATATCTATTAGTGGGATCACTAGAGAGATGAAGTGGGTGAGATTTTAAAAGAACTGAAAAAGACAGTAGCTGGATTTGTGTCTTTCTTAAAAAGTGGTTTATATTCTTTCATAGCCAGGTGTTTTTTCACGTATAAATGACTGAGATGATGTTTCCACAACATGGCACAGGGGTGCTTTAGAGAGAAGAGCAGCCAAAACAGACCTGTTTAATATTACATTGAGAAGGCCCATCTGGAGTAATAAGACTGGGTTGCTTTTCCATTTTCCAGAGCCTAACCCTCAGACTGCAGAGAAGGGCTGCAGAGACTCGGATGAAAGGCTATAACTGTTGAAATGTTAATTCCACCATCTGCTGTTGAGCTCCGGTACCTTTTTGTGTGTTTTTTTTCCTTTGTCAATTCCCAGTGGTTCAGTTCTGTTTTATGAATGTTGTGGTATTTCTTTTTTTTTTCTTTTTTTTTTTGAAGTTTTCAAAACTAGGAGCATGACCGAATGCCAAACTGAATGCCACATGGAGCCAGACACTGACCACATCTCTGTTTGTACCTGCTCATCCCTAATCTCAACTCAGTCTATACCTGCTCATCCCTAATCTCAACTCGGTCTATACCTGCTCATCCCTAATCTCAACTCAGCCTATACCTGCTCATCCCTAATCTCAACTCAGTCTATACCTGCTCATCCCTAATCTCAACTCAGTCTATACCTGCTCATCCCTAATCTCAACTCAGTCTATACCTGCTCATCCCTAATCTCAACTCAGTCTATACCTGCTCATCCCTAATCTCAACTCAGTCTATACCTGCTCATCCCTAATCTCAACTCAGTCTATACCTGCTCATCCCTAATCTCAACTCAGTCTATACCTGCTCATCCCTAAACTCAACTCAGTCTATACCTGCTCATCCCTAATCTCAACTCAGTCTATACCTGCTCATCCCTAAACTCAACTCAGTCTATACCTGCTCATCCCTAATCTCAACTCAGTCTATACCTGCTCATCCCTAATCTCAACTCAGTCTATACCTGCTCATCCCTAATCTCAGTCTATACCTGCTTATCCCTAATCTCAGTCTATACCTGCTCATCCCTAATCTCAACTCAGTCTATACCTGCTCATCCCTAATCTCAACTCAGTCTATACCTGCTCATCCCTAAACTCAACTCAGTCTATACCTGCTCATCCCTAATCTCAACTCAGTCTATACCTGCTCATCCCTAATCTCAGCTCAGTCTATACCTGCTCATCCCTAATCTCAGTCTATACCTGTTTATCCCTAATCTCAGTCTATACCTGCTCATCCCTAATCTCAACTCAGTCTATACCTGCTCATCCCTAATCTCAACTCAGTCTATACCTGCTCATCCCTAAACTCAACTCAGTCTATACCTGCTCATCCCTAATCTCAACTCAGTCTATACCTGCTCATCCCTAATCTCAACTCAGTCTATACCTGCTCATCCCTAAACTCAACTCAGTCTATACCTGCTCATCCCTAATATCAACTCAGTCTATGCCTGCTCATCCCTAATCTCAGCTCAGTCTATACCTGCTCATTCCTAATCTCAGTCTATACCTGTTTATCCATAATCTCAACTCAGTCTATACCTGCTCATCCCTAATCTCAGTCTATACCTGTTTATCCATAATCTCAGTCTATACCTGCTCATCCCAAATCTCAGTCTATACCTGCTCCTTCCTAATCTCAGTCTATACCTGCTCATCCCTAATCTCAGTCTAGCTGCTTCTCTCCCCCTGATCTTGGTCTGTTCCTGGCTGCTCCCTTTGTCCTGTCTTGTCTGTATCTCATGGATTGTCTATTTTGCTCATTATACATTCAGATGGAATGTATCGGCTGTGATAAATGTTTGGAGAAGATGATTTGTTATTAATACACAGAAATCTACTACCGGAGTAAAAGCAATTACGTTCCATACAGTTGTAATTACATTAAGTCATATTCATATTTATTCGGTATACTAGTTCAGAAAGTATAAACCTCGCTTGACCTGCCTGCAACATTGTAATGATGAATTATGCATTTAATTCCATTTCAAGACATTTTAGATGAATGAAAACATGTGGGTTTGCGGGTTCTCCATGTCAGTGAGACTTTCCTGATTGATTTCCATGGAGACCGTCGCAGTCTTCTGTTCAGAAGTCGACGTGTGTAAACATTTCTTGAGTGCAGTTGCTGGAACACTTTCACAAGATGGACAGATTCCATTGTGAGATTTAATATTTGCCAATTAGGGTGAGACATCCTGTATCGTTGCTGTGTGTCTGGAGTTGCTTAGCGTTTTGCTTGGCCAGGAGGATCGCTTTGTTTAGTCTGCTCGTTTGTGGACTCACACTCTTTCAGTGTAGAAGTTGAGGGCTGTTTGCATAGCTCTAGAAAAATGTTGAAGGGGTAAGTTATGTATATTTTTTTCCCCCCCTATTCTGGCTGCAGGAATCTGATTTGTTTTCATGTTTGATATTCTCCTTAGTGCGTTTGTGCGTGGCCATTGAAATCCATACTTGGTATGACCTCATTGTGCGGCCTGTGTTTCATTAGTGACTAGCCCTCTGTGGATCACGGGGAATGGAATATTTTTCATATGACACTGTCGTGCATTAGTGTGGCACACCAGCTGCACAAACCGCAAACCACATGGTGCTAAGGCTCGGGGGGTGTGAAAAGTTCAGTTTGCTGTGCCTCTGGCAGGCTTTTTATTTATACAAGTGTGTGTGTGTGTGTGTGTGTGCCTAAGCTTAACTACTGTAGACTTCAAGAGGGGGGGTAGATACATTTATTAAAGTTTATAATTTATAAAATACATTTATTTCCTTTTTATTCACAGAAGCCACAATGAGATAAAGTGTGATTCTTTGTATAAAACAAAGGTGAGCGTAGTACTTGACTGAGTGTAAACCCTGGCCATATTGTGGGATATGTCACTGGTTTGAGAGCAACTGCTTTAGTTGGAGTGTCCACTCAACAGGCCCTGAATGTGATATTTTATGGAAGAGTGGTTGAGTTTGACTGTTGTTCAAATCCTGTAATTCAACAAGGGCTAACAGAATAATTTGGCAATATTCAGGGCACGTGTTCAATTCTGAAAAGAGCACGGCTTGGTTTTCATAAAGTTCACGTGCTTATGCGCGCACACACGCACACGCACACACGCACACACATGCACACGCGCCCATTTTACATATATAAGTACATGAAATGCGTTATAAAATGTCTGAGAAGCAGATGTGACGATTGGTGCATTGCACTGCGAGTACTCAAACACAACAAGCAGAGGTCCGTTTGACTCATGTATTTGTAAGACCCACAGCACCGGCTCTTAAATGACCCTAGAGGTCGTACCGTAAAGGATGAACCTCTTTGAATGCTGTGTGAAGCTTTCTCCTCATCTCAGCATGGACCACAGAGTTAGCCACAGAGAAAACCCTTTGATAGTCACATGCATTGATCCCCAAGGATTATTTTCAGTGTTGTGTACTGAGAGAAAAGTGTGATGTCTTCTGTTCCCGTTCATGTCCATGGAGCCATTATTTTCGTCTTACCATTTCTTTCCTGGAACATTGGAGTTTTTTTTTGTAACGCTTCATTTTACAGTGAAGAGTCCTGTGCTTTTCTTTTCTCTTTCTTTTTTAAGAAGGAAAAAAGATGTTTGGAAAATATATTTTGTAACTTTTCCGTATCCAAACTTTGGCGAAACGAACTTGACCCACTTAGACCGCTACTCATTTGTATTCAAGATTGTTGGAAGCCAAAAAGAAGGGAACACGCTTTCTAAGCCGTCCAAAGAATTTGGATATATTAAGTGCAGGCTCTAAAGTTCTTGACTATTGCTATGTTGAGGGGAATAGCAAAATAATTGAGCATTTTTTCTGGTAGTATAACTGTCAGGACCACATCATCAGCACTGGAAGCCGAATGACTGATCAGGTTGTGGAAATAGATGCCCCTACATCATGGGACTCCATCCCATAAAGAGGAACTACAGCAGCCTGGTCTATCGCTGGATATCTGCTGTGAAATCTCTACACTGATAATGAGCCCGAAAACCCATCAACTGACGGGTACCCTGTGGGCACACACTGGGACAGGAAGTGAATATGGAGACTCCCTCTGAAGGCTTCACTGTGAGAACTGACATTTTGAAGAACATCCGCCCGTGCGTCCTAACTAGATCAGTCATTATGTACACCTGGAACAGTTAAATATTAAACTTTAATTTTTTTTGTGTTCATGTTCAAATGAAAGGTGGTTACAATACCAGAAGAGATAAATAACCCTGGGACTTATGAAAGTGTGCAGCATGTCCCTTTGCAGACTGATTTTCTTTCCGATCCGAATGGTAGAGAACAGAACGGAGACGCATTCGTAAGCGTTCATTTCACTTTTGATTAATATTTCCATTTACAATTGTCCATTTGGTTGCTGTGGATGACGTTTATTAATAAACTGGGCTTAGAATGTCGTTTTTTCTTCTCACTTAGTTTCAGTCTATTTTGCCTGTAGCAAAAAGGGTGATTGAAGTGTATGTCAAATGACGGATATTGTTTTGTTTTTGTTCATTTTTTTTTTGTTCATTTTTTACTTTTTCAGTGTGCAATTTAATTTAGTTTTCATTCATACATAACACCGTGACATGTTCCCCCTGACACCCACATCCCTACTTTCTTTAGTCCAGTCTAATGAGAGCAGAATGAAAGCATACAAAAAATTGCCTTTCATATCCCAGATCCAACTTCCCCCTCTCTCTTTCCATCCCCCTCTCCCTCTTCCTCTCTAACCCTCTCTCTTTCTCACTTCCTTTCTGTCTCACTCTCTCCCTCCTTCCCACACTGGGCTTATTTCCACATCTGAGTGAATTACCTCCAGATGTAACTCGTATCTCCACCCTTTCTGAATTAGGGCTTGTTAAATTAGCTTTAAATTAACAGCGGTAAGTAGAGCGGTTAAGTTGAAATTTCCATATAATGAGTTTATTCGACAGAGCAAAGCCCTTTTTATTTTTTTTATTTTCCTGGATTCATTATTTTTTTTTGTTTAATTAGTGCTGGGGATGAATTGATGTATTCCGTTCATGAATGGATTTGCTTACAACGAGCAGCTCCGTTGACTGATGCTAATGTGTGACATCATCAGGAACACTATAAAGTATACAGGCGTAAGGGAACTCGGGAGCAGCGTGCTCATAACAGGCTCTGATATCGTAGAGGCTTGTAAACTTTAGCAGTGTTTTATTCATGCCCCTTGCAGTTTCGGTAAATATGTTTGGGCCTGATTGGGCCTTAAGTATCCATAAGGTAGATGCTGTCTTATTGGCTGTGCTGGTTGTTCAGGCGGACAGATTGTTACAGACCTGCTCCTTTACAGTATTAATCTTGGACAGCTGGTTTAGCACCAGACTGAAAGCGCTGCTAAGGCCACTGCCTTAATACTGAGACTCTGATCTTAAAAAAATAAATAAATGCTTTTGACTACTGTTTACAGTTTAGTCATTTTAAAGACGACCTACATTTACAAATGCATTTCACATGGTGAGTCAACGCCCCTGGAGCTAGAGGCAGGCAGGCAGAGTTACGATCACATGATGGCCATTAAAGGTCTACACCTGAATATAAAGGGAGTTTTTATGGTTTTACATTCCCCCCCCCCTCTTTTTATTAAATGGAAACATTGAGGATTACGCTTATTAGTACCGTCTCTCTCTCTCTCTCCCTTGTTCTCTCTCACTCTCTATCCCTCTCTCTCTCTCTCTCTCTCCCTCTCTCTCTCCCTCTCTCCCTCTCCCTCTCTTTGTATAAGGGGGCATATATTATACCTGAGTTGAAATGCCTTTCTCTGCATGTTCACTTATTTCAGAATGCAGCCTTCTCTTCGCCCAGTGATGAAAGTGCTTTGTGTGAAATGGAGTTTCTAGAGCCACACTTTCATCTCCCAATCTGCCGTGTGTAACGGGCGGACTGCTGTTGGGCATGCTTGCTTATTTAAATTTTACGTAAAGTCACACTGTTTGAATACATCAAGCAGCCTAAATCAAGTATGTTTTTAATTTCATTTTATATATATATATATCTGTATATATATTTTAAAAGGAAGATGCACTTGGAACAGAGGAGTAGTGGAGGTCATTTAACCTGGAGAGTCTGCTGTGCTCATGGTGTGTGTTTGAAGTGATTGCTGCTGCTGACAGTGTTTCAAGGCTGGGGACAGTTTTAGTGACGAAGTGTCCCTCTGGCTGCGTGTGTCTGGAAACTCGCCATATCTGCCCTCCGTACCTGCAGTGATTTTGCCCGAATCGGCGATACTCTTTTTACGAAAGCTCAAAAAAAGGTCTCATCCCGTCTACTGTCATGTCTCGATTAAGACCACTGCTTTATCCTTCCACCTTTCTATTTGCCCATTTTGCCTGTTGGGGTTACCGCTGTCCCCCCCATTTTAAATTGAGTGAAAACTCCACCCAGCCGCTACGTCACCTCCTGACTGGCAGCCCCTAATGGAGCATGCTCAGTGTCTCTTGCCCTGCAGGTCACACAGTACTACCGGAGAAGCGTGTTGATTGGAGGAGAAGTGCATCTCATGAGTCAACCTTGATGGCCTTTTGTGTCGTTGGGAGTATCCAGTGTGCCGTTAGGTTGAGGAGCCCTGGCCGAATTATACCTCCCCTACTTCTGGTATGACCCCCCCCCCCTTACAGCAGACTCCCCTGTCACTTCCGCGTGTGGCCAGTAGGGGGAGTGCACATTACCTACTGAGGTAATGAGCTGGCGTTGCTTTCCATTTCAGTAATAAAGGTTTTACTGCATTTGGAGTCGGAAGACACACACAAACACACGCTCTGACTGTAATGCCCATGTGTGCACAGATGCATGGTGGGTATTGTATGAACTATGCATAAGCAGATTTGTTTCCAGGGTAGTTTGCGCTTGGTTTTTTTTCACACACTTTTCACAATAGCAGTATCTGTTATATTTATTTCTCTCCACACGTGTGTTAATCAGGCAATTTAATAAGGGGCTGGTTTCCAGCAGCAGGACTGTTTAGCGTGTGCTCGAGGGGTAAAGGCCAGCAGCTGTTTAACGTGTGCTCGAGGGTTAAAGGCCACAGCTCTGCACCACAGAAAGCATTGCACAAGTGACAAGTTTTTTTTTTGTCCATTATGGAAATCCATTTTTTTTTTAATTCTTTTTGAGATGTGGAGCAGGTCAGTGTTTGCATTAAAGAACGGATACAGTAAATTGGTAGAGTGTGTTAATTCCACCTTGTTGTTTATGTATTTTGTAATGTGTTTGTTTGGTATGTGGTTTGTAATGTACTTGTTTGGTATGTCGTTTGTAATGTTCTTGTTTGGTATGTCGTTTGTAATGTTCTTGTTTGGTATGTCGTTTGTAATGTTCTTGTTTGGTATGTCGTTTGTAATGTGCTTGTTGAGTGTGGTTGAAAAACCACACCTATTGTTATTCCTCAGACTTACCGTTATTATTATTATTAAAATAAAAAATTAAAATAAAATTTCAATGCGGGATTTCTACAGTCACCGCTTGTGCAAACATCAACCTCTCAAGTTGCACTGCATGATACAATAACAGGGTTCTGTTAATAGCCCAAACCCGTTTACAACCATCTTGCAACAGTCAAACAATAACATGCATAAAATTTACCGTTTCTACACACTACAAAAACGTTTGTTCCGATATATACTATAGCCTATAGGCTATTATTAAAAAGGTGAAACTGTTACAAATAAACATTTGGTGTATTTTTTTTTTGCATAGGCTAACGTTACGCCTACGCAATGTAGCTACTTTCGGTATAACGTTAAAAATTTAAATTATATATATATTTTTTTACAAATCTCTGATACACAGATTAAGGAACCAAATATCCTACATCGTAACGATTCTACAACTGGTTTCTGTTGAATGTTGAAGAAATGTTCTTCAAAATTCCATTTTGCCACTGCCCAGCTAGGTTGATGTTTCCACAGCGCTATCGCAATCGCGGCTGTAATAGCCTACGTTGCTGTTATGTAAAAACACACGTAACGTAACTTTTTAAGGTATATAAATACATCGGGCTACGTATTTTATCCGAATTATGCACATAACTGTTTCGTTGTATTATGAATGTACGAATGTATGATCATTCTGACATCGTAGCTATCAGCAGTTTTATGTGGGTCAGAAATAGTCAAGTATGAGTATCTGCCACAGTTCTGTGGTAAGGAGAATGGCATCACTGAAATAGCTTAAGCGCCTACAGTGGCTGAATGGGAAAACTACTGGGTCGGCGGTTCTTTTATTCACTGATTTTTTTTTTTTCAATTATATATATACTTTTTTCAGTTTATGATTGAGGCGAGGCCCCTTTCAGTTGAGAGGCCCGTTTCAGGTGAAACGAATAAAATGTAGCAAATGCCGCCTATGCTCCCGTCTCTGATCCAAATACAAATGCTGTCACGTAACGTTACGTTGTCTAACTTACAAACTAGGCTACAATTGAATTGTTAACAAAAAATATTTTTAGCGCTGTTGAATTTTTTTTACAAACACAACTACGACCGGGTCCGAATAGTCCGAATCAGCACACACTACTATTTGAGTATGCCAGTTGAGTATACTTTTTTTGAAAAGCTGTTAAATTAGGCTAGCCTTACCTGCGCGGCCAAATTGAGTGTTCGCAATATCCCCAGATGATATAGCCAAAAAGTGTAATGGAAACTGATATAGCCTACTTATGTCCAGGTTTATATTTTGCATACTGCATGTCATTGCAGTATAGACTACAGTAAGCAGTATGCTAGTACACAGGATGCAGTAAATTGGGCATTCTTCTACAACACTGTTCTGACCCAACAATGCTATCCCAGATTATTTGACATTACCTTTTAGTGTTTTTATCACAATTCATTGCTTTTTTTTGTATCACTTCCAGGTTCTTTAGACTACTTACCACAAAAAAAATATTTTAACACTTTCACCTTCCCTTTATACCACATTAACAGTTCATACCATTTCCACCTTTTATTTTCCACCTCACACTATACCATATTACCATCTTTCTGTGCCATTTCCAGCCATTGATATTTGTGAAGCAACCACGCCTACAATTTCTTTAGGAATTGTTAATCTAGTTTGTTATGTGGTTTGTAATGTGCTTGTTTTGTATGTAGTTTGTAATGTGCCTGTTTGGTATGTGGTTTGTAATGTGCGTGCTTGTAAGTCTCTGGAGCAGCTTGGTGGGGCCACAGGGATTTGTTATGGAAACACATGCAGTTTTGTTTGCTGATTGTAGGCATTGGACTCATTTTTATTCTGATGCAGAGTCAGTGCAATGCAAGTACATTGTCGTAGTTAGTCTGATTAATGAAAACCTAAAGAGCGTTTGCCTGTCATGTAAAACTGCCCTGCCCTTGTAAAAATGTTTGTTAGTTTAGGACTATTATTAGCTCATAATAGTAATAATTTGGGTTCAGTAGATGTGTAATGTCATTTCTGAGGATAATGGCAGAAAAGGAATTGGATTATGCAGCATCTTTCATCCCTTTGAATGAATGGAAACGTGGTTTCCCTTGGAAAATTAGTTTATTGTCATTTGTGCAGTCAGAATACTTTAATTTCACATTTGTTTAAGCTGTGTAAGTGTAGAGAAGATGCACTTCTTAGGATAGAGTCAAAATAAATAATGAAACTGACCACCGTGTATACTCCTTACATATGCATTTTATTCTGTTGAGAGAGCGCTTAACCACACCGTGGAGGTTATTACACTGCCCGTCCTACAGGGGGAGGTAGAGAGGGATGTTATTACACTGTCCGTCCTACAGGGGGAGGTAGAGAGGGATGTGAAGGGGAAGATGTACCCGGGCCACACAGAGTGGAAAAACGCTTGATGCCTTGGGAGGACACATCATAGCTGGGCCTAACCCGACCGAGCGAGTGCCCGCCAGCGACGGCGCCACACACCACGCTCGGCCTCCGCAACAGCACTCTGCTCGCGTCCGCATCCGTGACCACGTCTCCGATTCGGGCCAGTTAATAATTATGCTGGTTTGTTGTTGTAGAAAGATGAGGCTAACGTGCATTTAATGGCTCCCCTCCACCACCAGTCCTAGTGGCAAAGGCGGATGTCAAGGCTAACCGCGTAGAAAACCTGGCACGTAAAATGGCTCCTGCCATTCCCGCCGCTGCCCAGGGCCGTCCGCTTTGTGTCTGCTTTAATTGAAAATTAATAGTTTGCGAGTTGCTATGGAAATTATGCCATTGCTCACAGACCCCCCCCAAACCCCCGCTGTCTGTGCTCTGAATATAATGTAGACCCTGATGATATGGTTTGTCCTCATTGACCTTGGCTGTCTGCATTCCCTGTAGAGGGGGGAAAAAACAAAAGATTCAGAAATTAGCACACACATTAGCACACAGAAACAGGTAAACGGGATCTTCAGTGCTACTGCTTAGGCTTGGTTTTTCAGTGGCTGGCCCACATTGGACTGCCTTCGGCTTTAGCATTTTCTGCAGTTATGTCATGGCTTTTGCTGACATTTTGCAACTCTCTGTCTTCAAAATGGTGGAGCCACATGTGATTGGCTGAAGAGAAGGAAGATTGGGTTTGAACAGGTCATTTGCTGATTACTTTGTACATCATTAGAAGCTGTACTTTGGACATGCTACTGCAATGAAAACACTTTGGGAGTGTTTTATTTCTCTAATAATTAATTGATTCAGTGCTTTAGGATAAAAAAAAATCACACACATTGATAATTGGACTTGTGTGAAGTGTTTTGTGGATTCACATATTTACTGTTAATTCTCCTGTCAATCAGACTGCTGGGGGAAGCCCAAGACACTCTATTGGACCTTACATTTGAATGTGAGCTGTGTTTGTTTCACACAAGCAAGGCTGTTGAAACGGGGCCCTGTAAAGGTGTTATTAAGTGGCGCTGTAGGACTAACAGGGCCCTACAGGTCTGAAGGTGAAATGCAAAATGGCTGTAATTACTTACCTAAGACACGCTGCGTTTAGGAAGCTCTTAGGAGCATTCACTGGCTCACTCAGCCAAGCCTCTCCTTCAGTATTCCTCTATATGGGTTTGCCACAGGCAGTTTGGAGTCTAAGTCACTACTCAAATCATTTTTAAGAAACAGACAAATGTGTGAGAAACAACAACATTCCCAGAGAGGGAAAAACTAGAACTATGTAAATTGCCCATTCTTTTGGTTTATACATCCATTTTCATTTTGTGATCATTGTAAATATTAAATTTGTATATTGTACTAAATGTTTGCCTGTCTCAGGCTATATAGGTCCATGATGACATCATAATTTAGACATGCTTCCCTGTTGTGTTAGATGACACCACGTGTTGTACCATAGGGGTGTTGAAAACACGTATGAAAACGTAACCCTTTTACTGAAGTAGGGGTCTACTTCAATTTCAAAGGGCATTCCAGGGGAAGATTTGGAAACCTCTTTATTATACTAGTACACAGCACAAAGTTGTGATTTCAACAGTTTTCTTAGGCTATTTGAGTCTGTCGCATACTAAAATCGTTTGCGTGCGTGTTTTGAGTGAACATACACATTCACATGTGCGTGTGTGTGGGCGCGTGCGCGCATTGTGGGGTGCGTGTCATGTTTAGGAATATTAAGATTACCAGCAAAACTGTTTATTTCGCGGTAGTGAAAGGACACGTGCGCTTACATGTAAATGCGCGCAGGCACGTATGTGTATTTGGTGTTCCTCCCCATCATTCTAGCTGCGCTCAGCTCAAACAATGTCTGTTTTTCGTCGTGGTCTGAAAACGCACTTTTTCAGACTCCACCTCGACTAAACTACCTATCTAGGGCCAATTCTATAGTACTTGCTTCCTGTTTTTTTTTGTTGCTTGTTTTCTGTTTAACTTGTGTTTTTTGCTATTTTATAGTTCAGAATGCATAGCTGTGTTCTAGGGATAGCTCCTACGTTGTGAGAAAGTTGTGCTTCGTCGGACCTGCTTTGCAGTCGCGTCAATGACCTCAATATGCACTTATTGTACGTCGCTTTGGATAAAAGCGTCTGCCGAATAAATGTAATGTAATGTCCACAAAAACACTGCAGACTCGCCATAGTATTACAGTAAATCTTCCGAACTCCATGTGGTGTTGTGAGCCAGTAGCAGATGGACTTTGTTTTGCATCTGCTGTGTATAGACTTGGCTTTGTACTCTTTCTTTCCTCGGGGAGGTAGTCCTTTTCTGCTAGTTTATTCCTGTGTTATGAAGCAGCTTGGAAAAACGTCTGTGGCGGGCAGCGGATTGACAAACCCCGTTTGCTGAAATTCTTTCATTACGCGGTTGGTGTGCGTTGTTTACAGCATGGGAACTCTCCCGGTACATCAACTCCCGTATATTCTACAAGAGGGAACAGAGTTCTGTGACTCATTAAAGGTCAGTAATTGATATTGTCTAATGTTCGAAAGAATAGCCTGTGTTCTATTTTTTTTTTAAACTGCAAGTTAGTCCCAGTATTTTTATATTTTTTATATATGTTTTCTGATGATCTTGTGCTGGGCATGTGAAATGCTTTTCTGGTTTGCTTGTTTATTCCTCTTTAACTTGCGGTGCATTTAGAGTTTTGGCAGGCGCACTGTGTATAATTGCAAGCTTGTCCTAATCAGGGATGCATAAGAAATATTTACCAGACACTTGAAAGCCGACAGAAGGGTGAAAGGACTATGACTGTTTATTTATCTGTGGAAGTGAAGCTCTTAGTTTGGGGGAGACCGTGGCACGCTCGCCGCGCCTCAGTCTTGAACCGTGTACATCCGTCGCCTCACGTGTGTGTATGGTTGTCCTTTGGTGCCAAAACAACCACAGAGCTGTTTTATTTGTTTTAATTACCGGCTCTAAATACCGTCGGTCTGGGACGTGACCGGGCAGAGCTGCATGCGCTCATAGTAATGCAAATACAGACGGAAATATCTCCTAAATGGATTTGGCAGTTTTCTGCCTTCATTGTATTCCTTTCTCGTGCTGATATCTTTACCTGGCATTGTTCCCAAAGTACGTTAATGCGTTAAGGTTTTTAACAGTGACTTCAAATGACTGCCGTTGGAATTTAATTTTTTTTTAAATCTCGTGTTCCTTACAAGGTAGGTTATTAATGTTACTTTGTGCTGCATATAGGAACGCGTGGAGGATTTATCTATTTATACCTGCTGGAATGGCTGTTTTTAAGAATGGCGAGACAATATTATTATTTTTCTAACAAGTCATTCTTAAAGTAGCTTACCGTTCAGAGAAAAGTCTACCGCTAGCCTGTTCACTGATGTAACTCAGCCTTCTTCGTCAGAGACAGCCAAAATAAATGTCAATGCAAAATTAAAGAAACAAACAGAAATACCTTTTCTTTTGGAGATTGATTTGGTGTCTCCGGTTGTCTCCTGTTGAGCAGCCGGTCTCGCTGCGTTTGTAAATCCCCTTTGCGCGAATCGAAGTGCGGGTTTTAGGAGCTTGAGCCGAGCACGCTTGCAGGTTCGGCCGTCTGCGCGCAGTTTATTCTGAGCGCGGATCAAGCGTGCACACTCCAGAGCCCACGCAGCTCGCGTGCCATCAGACTATTGCGCGAAGTCCACGCGTTGGGCAAAAGAAAAACATGGAATAAGTATAGAAAAAGTAAAAAATAATATGATTTTGAATGTCATTTCAAATGATAGATGTATTTCAGGAAATAAAACTTTAACGAAATTATAAGTCGCCCCACTGTAAAAAAAATGGCATTATATTAAATCAGATAGGTATGATAGTGTTGCTATTCCTCATGTGTCAGCAGAGAAGACTGCCTGTGGGGGCTTTAAAATTTACATTTTCTGCACTTTTCACGCTGTCTGCCACAGAACGCTGCCTCTCAACCCGGGACTCTATCGGCCCGTCCCGGGCTGTCGTAATTGCCCGATGACAGCCGAAAATTATAGAATAATTGTCAAGAGAGACGCTTTAATGGGCAAGGCGATTTGAGTATGCATGAACAAGCTAGGAGTGTAGAAGAGCTTGTTTATGATGCACGCCTCTATAAACAGTGCAGGAGGTGCTGACAGAGATAGCAGACACTTCAGCCTGTGACATGAACAGGGTTCTCACCACAAACACCAGCAGCTTGTTCCTCTGCCTGGAGTGACACTCCTCACCTTCAGGTAATGAAGCCCAAAATTATGTCCCTCCATTTCCATCTTTCATCAGTCCATAACAATGTCACCCTTCCACTGCACGGGCTGAGTGTGTACATTGTGCATGAGTTTCAGGGCTATGTTCATCTGAGGGCTAATTCATCTATATCAAGGCAACAGTGATGATTGTGCATTGCACAGCGCGGTTAGGTTCGCTCTTTATTTGGGATCTCATGTTTTGATGTACAGTGAATTGAGAACAGTGTAGTGAGTATGACTGATAATTAAATGCAGGAAGTGAAACTAATGTGTTTTGCATTGACTTTACAGCCTAATTGCTATAAAAGGAGACGGCTATTATGTTTAGTTTATGAGCTTACGGCAATAAAGTATTAGTGAGTTTTTACTGGCGTGGTCCTTTATTTGAAGTAGTTATTTAAATGTTGCTGCGGTCTGAATCTTTATTGGACATATCCCTTTTGAATATGAGAGCTCAGTAAAAATGATAGGCGATGCAGTACTAATAGCCTTTATCA
Source organism: Ilyophis sp. 1 JC-2022 (assembly GCA_022702515.1). Classification (NCBI taxonomy): domain Eukaryota; kingdom Metazoa; phylum Chordata; class Actinopteri; order Anguilliformes; family Synaphobranchidae; genus Ilyophis; species Ilyophis sp. 1 JC-2022. The sequence goes on along the minus strand of CM040403.1, from coordinate 11,250,396 downwards.
AAGATTGGTGGATCATTTGTTTAGTTTATTATTCATGAAGGGTGGCAAAGCATATAGGATTCAGTGATTGTGGGCAAATTATGAACATTTTATAGGGATTTGTGCTGGGATCTAGAATGCTGTGTCTTCATAATTTAACACTCCGGCATAATGAGCTTTGTGATTAGTTTATAGAGAGAACTGGCCCAGCTATTTTCTAAAGGCGGATCATTTAAGACTTCTCTGAAGACTGATCCGATGAGATATTTTGTGCGGTGAAATTAAACGCTGCGTACATTTCGGTACTTCAGTTCCCCTTGGCGATAATCTGTTTTGAATTTGTCATTTAGTTGTTTTTTTTTACCTGCATTTCTTTAAACGCATCTTAAAATAGTTTTCCAAGCCACATATTTACTTGGATGTGTTATTGAGTGTATTGGAGGCAAAATGAACTCCATTTATTAGTAGAATTGGGTATTTATTTTAAAGGTTAACCAATCCCTTTGATATGCTAATTATGATGTAGTTTAATTGAAGTCCTGTAATGATGATGCTACTATTACCGACGTAAACGATGCGGTTAAGCTGCAGGATCTCATTTGCATATGTTTGTAGAAAGTGCCATTATGTGCTTCCAGCGCACCTCTGCATACCTCTGCTAGCAGCAGCTGAGTGGCTTCTACAGGATGTCTCTCACTATTGATGATCAGCACCTTTATGTCAAAATGGGTGCAGCACAAAAAATCTAATAATCAAAATATGAGACACAAAAAAAAAAAAAAAGTGCAAATTTATTCCAAAACAGTGGCCATCCAATGATAAGCAAATTCCCTGGGATAGTTGATAGATTTTTTTACTTGTGATTTCAAGATTTTACATTTTTAATTTCAACCCAGCAAGGTGTTCCTTTGTGTGCGAGCTTCTAATTGAAGTAAATGTACGGCACGGTCTTTATGTAGACGGGAAATGTTCGGTTGTATTGTATTTAAATGGGAGAGTGGCAGCAGCTCGCTTGTGGGACTTCATGGATTGCGAGTGCTTTTTAAAACTGAGGGAGGAAAAGCGATTTGATTTTAAGTGCCTTTAAAAAAGAAAAAAAGATAAAGGAAAGCTTGTGTTAACGACTGCCCATTATCTATTTTGTATAGGGTTTGACTGGAGTGTTTTTTTATATAAAGATTATTTTTATTCTGAGCAGTTTTTTCTGTTATGCCCCAAGTGCTTGGATAAATCTTCTGTGGTGTGATTGAGACATGTTTCATCCTCACCCTTATTTGACGTATGATGTGGGAGTGGTGGGATGGGTCTGGCCTGTAACATTATGACCCTGTTCTGGCTGATATAGTGGTGCCATCGCAGAGAGCTGAATGTCCGTCTGTCCGTCCAACCGCCCCTCACCTTCCTTCCGGACGGATCGCAGTACCTTGCTTAGCGTGCGCAAGTCCCGTCTCCAAAAGTATTCCAGTCCACAAACCATAAATCTTGCACATCAAAATGAAAAAAAAAAAAAATGAAAAAAAGGACATTTTATAATTTGCAGTGGATTAGTCAGGAACCACACTTTAGAGAGAGAGAGAGCGAGCTCTCGCTTCTAACGTCCTCTCTGGTGGAAGAGAATATGGCACTTTTATTTTATCCGGTGGTCACTTTCTCAAGATTAGCCGGGATGAATAACTTCAAGAAATGAATGGGCAATGAAACTAATGCAGAAATAGGAATGTGAGAAATCGGCGGTGAGATTCGGTCCCTGGCTCCTCGCCTCCCTGTTGTGTCTGTTTTAAGAATAAAAAAGGGCTTTACATGTAAAATATTCATTTTATGGGAAGATCTAAAGGGCGGGGAGAGCATACCTACTGTACTGTACAAGACGGAGCCCCCATTGCTTCTCTGTTAGCAAGTGCATCTCACCCTCTGTACCTGGAGACATGGGGGTGGAGAAAGACACCGTTTTTAATTACACCTCTTTTATTGTTCCATTTAATTCTCCATGGTAACAGGCAATTCATTTGTTGATATTTAAAGCTTGCTGCCAGCTCCTGCCCAGTGTAACGTCTCATGAATTTTCTTTTCTGTTTTCTATTTTGTAATTGACGTTTTCAATAGTGACGTGAGTGTATATACATTTTTAAATCAAGGTATCAAATTGTAATTTTTAAATGGATACTGGTCTATTTTGTAAGCACACACATACAAATTAGCTGGCGTTCCAATTAAATATTTTGAGAGACAGGAAGTGTGAATTTGTTATAATCTGTAGAACTGCTTCCTTTTAAAATATCTAACCTGTTTAAAAATTGTTGTAAGCCCTCCGTAACATTCCCAAAATTACACAGAAACACCTTGTAAGCTATTTAATTCAGTTGACACCACAGTGATGTATTTTCAATTAGAGCGTTGAAGCTGTAAATGGTTTTATGAGAATAGCTCATATCGCTGAATGTTTAAATTTATTGGTGACGAAAATTCAGAGTTTAAAGTCAGAGGTAATGTTTTTCAGGTGTGGTTACCAGTTGTGCTATAAATACCACAGTTTCATAATAGTGATCTTTGAGGCGTGTGTGTGTGTGTGCGCGTGTGCCGTTGTGTTATCCATCTCTTCTCATTTTTCCTGCTGATTTTCAACAAAAGCAGTCTTGTTTTTTCTGGTTGACTTTGAAATGGCTGTACCTGGAGAAGAGCTGTTCTGTAGCACACCGTTTATGAAAGACTTCCCATCAGAGGCAGTAGGAAGACAGCACTACTAAAGGCGTTTTAGTGAAGTATGTCTGCTCAGGTCCCGTACTTAATCTCCACAAGTGTTTTTGTGTGAAGCCGTGCCTCAGACCTGAACTTCCTTTAATGCAGCCGCGATGCTTAGTGCTCTGTCTTATCTCAGGTACGGGTTTCTGAATGACACCTTTAGTATTGCTCTGTCTTATCTCAGGTACGGGTTTCTGAATGACACCTTTAGTATTGCTCAATCTTATCTCAGGTACGGGTTTCTGAATGACACCTTTAGTATTGCTCTGTCTTATCTCAGGTACGGGTTTCTGAATGACACCTTTAGTATTGCTCAATCTTATCTCAGGTACGGGTTTCTGAATGACACCTTTAGTATTGCTCAATCTTATCTCAGGTACGGGTTTCTGAATGACACCTTTAGTATCGCTCTGTCTTATCTCAGGTACGGGTTTCTGAATGACACCTTTAGTATCGCTCTGTCTTATCTCAGGTACGGGTTTCTGAATGACACCTTTAGTATCGCTCTGTCTTATCTCAGGTACGGGTTTCTGAATGACACCTTTAGTATTGCTCTGTCTTATCTCAGGTACGGGTTTCTGAATGACACCTTTAGTATTGCTCTGTCTTATCTCAGGTACGGGTTTCTGAATGACACCTTTAGTATCGCTCAATCTTATCTCAGGTACGGGTTTCTGAATGACACCTTTAGTATTGCTCTGTCTTATCTCAGGTACGGGTTTCTGAATGACACCTTTAGTATCGCTCTGTCTTATCTCAGGTACGGGTTTCTGAATGACACCTTTAGTATCGCTCTGTCTTATCTCAGGTACGGGTTTCTGAATGACACCTTTAGTATCGCTCAATCTTATCTCAGGTACGGGTTTCTGAATGACACCTTTAGTATCGCTCTGTCTTATCTCAGGTACGGGTTTCTGAATGACACCTTTAGTAGTTCTCTGTCTTATCTCTGGTACGGGTTTCTGAATGACACCTTTAGTATTGCTCAATCTTATCTCAGGTACGGGTTTCTGAATGACACCTTTAGTATTGCTCAATCTTATCTCAGGTACGGGTTTCTGAATGACACCTTTAGTAGTTCTCTGTCTTATCTCTGGTACGGCTTTCTGAATGACACCTTTCGTGCAAACAGCCATTCAAAAAATGATCAGAAGTGGCAGCTTATATAATAAAAGGATTAAATCAAATCCAAAACAAACCTGAAAGCCCCCCTACACACACAATCTTTCTCTCTTTTTCTCTCTCTCTTTCTCATATTCTCACACACACACACGTGAACTTCACTCACAGATCTGACTAAATTCCTAATGTGTGGCTTTTTGATTATTTATACGTGATGAATCTTAACTTTCAGAACTTTCACTGGAAAATGAGGCGTCTGAACGTTCAGAACTGGGTGTATCAGTTTCCTGTTTTTCTGGGGCTCCAGATGTGAGCATGCTCAGTCTGCTCTGGATTAAGAGCGATGTGTGTGTGTGTGTGTGTGTGTGTGTGTGTGGGGGGGTGAAGATGGGGTGGTCAGATGGATGAACGATGCAAAGAAGTGGAGAAGGCCGACATTTTCACGCACAACGTGACGAGCGTGTCAAACATCTGGCCGGCAGTCTCGCTCTCTTTTTCCACTTTGTGAATTTGCCCAAACGGGTCGGCGCTGGTACTGGCACTGGCAGTGGCAAAACCCCCTTTGCCACTGCCAGGGAAGCCACCGATCTGCGGGGTGTAGGATTCAAACGCAAACATTTACACAGCTGAGTGAGGATAACGTGCATGCTTTCCATCACAGAGGAGAGGCTTTCAAAGAACGCCAGGCCTTGTTTCTCAGACAGGAAGGTGTAGCAACGTCACATCAAACCCACCCTTCTCTCTTCCTTAAGCTGTCCAAGTTATCTGTGCAACCTGACTTGAAATGGGGGGGGGGGGTACGTCTATTTTAACAGGTGGGAAGATACAGCTGTCTGTAACTATGCACTTTTGGAAGCGATTTAAACAGAAGCGATAGAATCTAAGCCACAGTAGCAATAGCGATGAGCTCCTTTCTGTTGTAAGTGGTCTGCCTGCCTAAATGAGAAGATTATATGAGAGGGAAATTGCCCGCATTGAGGGGTGTGTTTGATGCTAGATTGATAAGCAAAGATGTCAAACACATGGTCATGCTGCTCATGGTTCGATCACTCTTCGTTAAAACCAGAGTGAGTCACCAGCCATTATATCCCCCTGTAGCTTTTCAACTCTAAAAGCAAGTACTGCCACCGCCAGTGGCAGCGTTTGTGGTTGAACACTTTACCTGATATCCATTTGCATTTACATGATAGCTGTGTGGGGTGGTGAGCTTATGCAATAGATTTATTTATCGTGTGATTTCTGTGCTACCTGCCATCATTCAGATTAAAGCCCTGCCAGACTTATCAGTGCTGCTATCGGTTTAGTTAAACCAGACCAGCCTGCGGTTTAGTTAAACCGGGCCGGCCAGCTGAGGATGGGCCCCCCCCTCTAGCCAGGTTCCTCCTGAGATTTTTTCCCATCGGGGAGTTTTTTCTCGTTTGCTTCCTGTGGGTTGAGGCCTGGTTTTTGCTTCAATTTCCCTTCTGTTTCTCTGTACAGCTCTCTGTAAAAAGAACTATACAAATAAAATTGAACTGAATTGAATTGGTGGGCACAGATTTCATTTTTCCCCTTGTGTTAAAATCTGGACTCTGGTGTTATGTTGGTTCAAGTGTTCCCCTCCTCTTTGCCCTCCACAAGCCTTCCCTTTTGGTGAATAAAACAGAATCCATTGGCCTCAAGTTGTAATTTGCAGTTTGAAATGGAATTTAAAAAAAAAGGATTCCTTTCATTCACCTGTTAATAAAATAGGGGCACTCATTTAGACATTTTAATGACATTTTGGTCCTCCCAGGACACCTCCTCCCAAGGTTTTTTCCACTCTCGCTGTTGTTCAGGCTCCATTTGAATAGCATAGCGTATAGTCAAAGGCAATCAGGGCTCCCCTCTCTGAATATTTTAAACATCGGCCATGTAAAATTTATGCCTCATTTGAATGCTTATTAGCTGCCTGATCTCTGTGTCCCGGCTTTGTATTCTTCCGGTAAGATTCATCGCCAGTTTGTCCTGTTTGCCGTGTCATCTGCCTGTGCTAATGTTCAATGCCCTGTTTAACGCTGTTCATGCAGTCAACGCATCTGCTTCAGGAGTTATTTACTGTGGGAAGACGGGGCATCTGTCTCACGCACCGTGCCACAGAACGCTTGTTTGTTTAACTTACATCCTGTTTATTATATCCTTTCTGTCTGTGTGGAATTTGGAGGCTGAGAGTGGGAGAGGACACATGCTGTACATGTGTTTTGTGTAAGTGCCTCTGCCCCGTCTCTAAATCCAGCCCTGTGTTATAGATTCCATGTGATTTTCTTCTGCTTTTAACACTGAGGTACCGCGTGTAGTTAAACACTTCATTCAGGTTAATAAGAGGAGTCAAAATTATCACAACAGTAACGCAACCATGATTATTAAAGAGTACAACTTGTTCCCTTCATAATGTGTGTGTGTATGTGTGTGTTTTTGTGAGAAACATATAAATAAATTGTAGTTAATTGTGCATTACAAATGAGAGGTACACGGTCTTTTCTGTTAAACTGACACAAAACTGTCGTAATAGAAAAGATTTAACACTTTCTGTTTTAGCTTTTGTGTGTCTCCCAATTGACTAGCATTTTAGCCCTAAATATAAAAAAATCTGTAATGAAACATTGTTTATTGCATGTTTACTATTTAATCCGAACAAATTAGGAAAAGTCATATAGTGTCAAGATGAAAAGAAAATAAGGTTAACTGGGTTTTTAAGAGAATGTCAAACACGGAATCGGATCAAATTGACCCTGTACATAATATGAGGGTTAAATAGGCTCTTGTGAATGACAGGGATGTGACAAGCAGAGCTTTTAAAATGAAGCGGCTCTTTCTCTGCATTACGCATGCAGCTCACACAGCTGGAGAGCACATTTGTTGGGTCAGAGCAGGTCTTTATTTATTGTGAGGATTTCAACTGATCCTGGTAGGGTCCCCCTCACCTTTTAGCCCTGTGTACAGCGCATTTATGCTGCCAGAACCATGAAATATTTATTACCACAGAGGAGCTAATATGCATAATTGATGCTGTTTTTTTAGCACAATCATTACTGGCGTTCTTGATAGATTTTTTAGTCTTCTGCTTTCCTGTCTGATACATGCCAGGCAGATTAAGTGTATATAGAATATAATAGAATAACCTTTATTTTCCTGCTAGAGAAGTTCACTTGTAGCCCCAGCAACAACAAAAAAGACCTATACAAGTGGGGCAGACCCACAACACACAAACAAACATATCAAACAAAGACATCCAACAGAATCATTACATCAATCAAGTGAATTAAGTTCATTAAAGTGCAATACAGCCATGATTAAAAATAGCCCCCGCTGTCCCGAGATGTCCAGTGTCACCAAGCAGTCCAGCACACAAACTCCTCCTCCACGACTCTCCTCCATACACGCAGCGCCGCGGTCTCTGTACACCGCCGTAACGGAGCACCGAACTGCGTCAATCTTCCCAGTCGTCTCCTCATTCTCCCCTGCATATCGTTCATTTATTATTTGCCTGTTATTTAAAATGGAGGTTTTTAAGTCCTCTTCAGAAGGACTGGTGATACTGCCGCTCACTCTGGGACTTAATTAATTTCCTTCCAGGAAGAATGGTGTTTAATGTTTTAAACGTTGCAAGTATAAATTAGTTTATGGGGTTTGATATGGGGCTTCATGTGTGTAATTAAGTGTAGTGTAGCCAGCCTTTGTGTGGCACACAAGCTTGTTTTCACCAGCAGTTCCCCAGCTACTTTTTATTTCACAACACAGGGATGCTGCAATTATGTCCACACAGGACTTTCAATATTTTAAATTTTGCATTATTAATCCACTGCTACTGCAGGGGGCACATTGTACAATTTTTGTAGAATAAAGATTGAATATCTTAACTGAGGCTATATACTTTGATGTGGTTGTGTAAGGGTGGTAGTATATTAAGAGTGTGTGTGTGTGTGTGTGTGTGTGTGTGTGGTTTTTCTTAAAACGTATTTTAATGGAATTGCTGTAAAACACTTGAGTAGTCGTTTCTTGTCTTCGTGCAAATGTGTTTGTGCCAAATGCATGGCTGATTAGCATAAGAACCCCCCCCCCAAAAAAAAAAAAAACTCACACATTTAATCTTTACATATAACATACTCATCTGTTTTTATTGCTTAATTTATTCAACAAAGGCCTAGTGTCTCCTGCTTCAGCCCTCCCTCAGAAAAGGGAGCATCTTAACACTGCAACTTAGTGCAAAGGCGCATAACGGTTGGGAGCATTAATTGGTGCCTCTTAATCGTTTCTAGGTGTCTAAGTCATGATGCAGGAATCTGCCGCAAAGACAATAAGCAACAGTGCACTGAGTCAGAATGGACTGAGCGCTCTAAACGGCCAGTTAGACGGCGGCGGTAGGGACGGAAGACCGGGCGACGGCGGCAGTGACGTAAGGGCTTCAGAGCTCCTGCAGCTACAGCAACAGCAGGTAAGCTGTGCTTTCCGTGGAGGTGCTCTGGGGACCCTGGCCTGTGGGGGAGCGGGGGGGGGGGGGTATGGGTGGGTGGCTGAAAGAGGCGGGGTCAGGGGTTAAGTGGGGTGGGGGTCTGTGGCTTTTCATCTTTGTGCTGGAACGTTATTGGCTGGTTGTGTCTCTGATTGGTTGGTTGGGAGGAAGGGGCTTGACCCCTTGGCGGACTGAGAGCGACGGACTGGCAGTTTGGGTGTGCGTGTGTGGGGGCATGTGTGCACGTGTGTGTGTGGGGGCACGTGCTGGACTCAGAGCTGGCTTGTTTGTCCTGCATTATCACAGTGTCCACCAGAGGGCCACTCACTGGATCTTACCCTCCTCTCCAAAATACTTTGAGGCAGGCCTGTCACTTACCATTGAGATAATCGATCATTGTAATGATCTCATCTCAGAGCCCCTCCTGCCAAGCAGCTTTGCTTTGATAATTTATCTTATTAATTTGTCTGTCAGCTTGGTGATTGGTGATTCAGGTCAGGTGCTCTACACCACGTTTACAGTGAAGTTACTGCTGTGAGATTCTATGATGTGATGATGATGGTGAGTTGGAGAGGAAGGAGAGGAGTGGTGGCAGTGGTCCTGAGGTATGGTGGTTCTGGAGGGGGCAGTGATGTGTGTGTGTGTGTGTGTGTGTGTGTGTGTGTGTGTGTGTGGGAATAGTGGGGGTGGGGGGAGAAAATGGAAACACAGCAGGACTATAGGGTGGGTTTAAAAATGTGGGTGGAGGGTTTGTTGGCAGTTTGAAAGCCTTCAGGCTGATTCTGGCCAGTGGATAGGGGGGTTCCGTCACTACGATGCCATCACACTGGGTCTAAAAGCCCAATTCATCATCATCACACATCTACCTCACCCCCCACCCCCACATACCACCTTCCAAAATGTCTTTTTTACATCTGGCCCCTGTTCCAGTGTGTTGGGTTGAGTATTGCCATGTCACAGAGTGGCAGGTTGGGTATTACCCTGTCCTGGAGTGGCGGGTTGGGTATTACCCTGTCCTGGAGTGGTGGGTTGGGTATTACCCTGTCCTGGAGTGGCGGGTTGGGTATTACCCTGTCCTGGAGTGGCGGGTTGGGTTGGGTATTACCCTGTCCTGGAGTGGTGGGTGGGTATTACCCTGGCTGTGTTCGTAATAATTTCTGAGCTGCTGTTTTGAGACTGGTTTTCTGGTTACATTACACATTCTTTGATGTTTCTATTGTGTTTTGCAGTAGGAGGGCAGTCTGCGTGGTTTACAGAAAAGAAAAAATATAACTTATTTGCCATCATCTTTCTTATCACTTTCTTTATTACAATCAACATTCAAATCAATTGTACAATTCCAAATGTTTTTAAAATAAAAATGAATTATTGATGCTTCTAAAGAGGATTTAAAACTCACCAGTGGGGCTTATCCAGAGAGTTCCTTGTCTAGAGAGCCTCTTGATCCAGAAATACCCAAATCTAGGGTGTCACCTTATCTAGAGAGCCCCCTTACCCACAGCACCTCTTTATCTGTTGTCTATAGTTGTTCCTGTTTCTCTGTCGAGCGTCTTTGTGACAGTTTTCTGTAAAAAGGCTTGAATTGAACTGGATCCAGAGCATCCCCTTTTAGTGAAACCCCTTATTTTGAGAGCCTCTTTTGCAGAGCACCCCCTTATCCAGAAATACCCCAAATCTAGAGAGCCTTTTATCTCAATTATTATTTATTATTCTCCTTTTTCCTGCGGGCTGGACTCTTAGTAAAAATCGTACAAAAGCTGTGCATTGATCCTGAAATCTATAGTGTACTGCACTGTAATGAACAAGACAGTTGATTAGTCATTTCTAATCCATGTGGACATACAGTACAGAGAACAGTCGAGGCTTCAGATTCCCGCGTTAGCACTTATTCCATTAGAAACACGTTTTTTTCTTTTAATCGGCCCACGTAAACGATGGGCGTTCTTTTGTTCGTTTGTATACATTTTTATGATTTCTGCCAATTTACGGCGGTGAACTGTGACTGTGGCTTGGACCTCCGCGGCGTTTGGGCGTGTGGCGCGGTTTCCGTTCAGCATGCGTGTAACATGAGAGCGTGTTCACAGGAAATATGACAAGAGCATGTTTGGCTAATGAGGTCAAATGAGCACTGTGTTTCACTACGCTTCCGTTTAGCTTTTTGTTTCATCCAGTGGCTTTTATCTATATGTATATATATATATGGATATATATATATATGGATATATATATATGGGTATTTGCATTGAGTCCCACGTACGCTTGCTATCTCTCAGCCAGTTGTAGGGGGAACCAGGGGACGCCTGCTCTCATTTCACTGCCAGTTGTAACTGTGTTACTGGTGCCTGTGAGTTGCTGCCAATGTATAAATGACTGCAATTAACCCGATTTTGTTGCTGGAGGAGAATTTGAGATGAGGAATGTGTGTGAGAGAGAGAGAGAGAGAGAGGGAGTGAGGGAGAGAGGGAGAGAGGGAGAGAGGGAGAGAGAGAGAGAGAGAGAGAGAGAGAGAGGGAGAGGGAGAGGGAGAGAGAGGGAGAGAGGGAGAGGGGGAGGTGTTTCTCTAGGTTTAGCGCTGTAGCCGCAGTACAAAGGCAGGCATTCGGGAGAAGCTACCTGCAAATCAAGCCCCTGACACTGTCTGCTGAGAGTTCTCCACTGCGCTGCCCCGAATATTTATGTTAAGTTTCGGCGTTTGGTATTCATGGGGAGTTTCCGTCCAATCGTTTTTTTTACTTTTGTGGGGTGCACCTGATCGCGTTCCTGCGGTTTGAATTTCTTACAGCTGATCGCTGGGCAGCCCTGTTATTTTATAAATATGATCTCTTTCTGTACATATAATATTGAATTACATTATTTCTAATCAAAGACATTCATTTGCAAAAAGAGATTTGAGTGCACCGACTGAATGAAAGTGCATTCACTCTTTGTATTTATTTTCATGTATTATCAAGTTTTTGCCACAGCACATGGATCAAATATATAATCCTGTTTGATACTTCATGCTCATTGATGTGATGGTTTTTATTGATGTTGGCGTAATTGTGAGCTTCTAAATGGTTCCATGCTGGAATACAGTCTAAGGCCGTATTCCACACCTACAGACATTATTCATATATTTATTAACTTATTAAACTTCAACTATTTCCTGTATTTTATTGGGATCTTGATGGGTCTTCGAGAAGTATGCCAAGGGTTAATCCATTTATTTTAGTCTGAGTGTTCAGTTTAGTCTGGGAGTGAACATGTTCTACAGGGTGGAAAATGGGAAGTGACATCACAAGAGAGGTGGAAGTGACATCACAGGCACAAAAGCACTGTGTTTCTTGGGGGGTCACGCTCTGGCAACAGTGTGCTTTGGAATCACACATTCCTTCCTCCATAGCTGGAGTTGTGGAATTACTGTCTGCAGTCCTGGTTCCTAAAAGCCACCAATCACAGGTAACCTCTCCCGCTGGCACACCGCACACATACAGCGTGCGGTATTTATTCTGTTTGTCAGGTGTTTAAGAGGCTGCTAGGATTTTTAATTAGTGTCACTTTAGTTGTGTAAATGCAGCGTTCAGCTGGTAGAGTAGCTTGCCAAGTTCCTCTTGTTTGTATGATCCACACGCCCTGTGGTAAGCAGGAGAAATTGTACTGAATTAAAAGTATCTGTGCCGCTGTCTTTGCTGTGTCAAGCTCATCTGGCACGGAAACTGCGGTGTGGCTGCGAACCGAATTTGCCCTTGAGCGCAATTTCAAATGCTAATCATCAGGGTTTTGTGCTCTGTGGCTAGGAAAAGGGGATGGCACTCGTTTCACACATTCTTACACAAAGAAGCTCATTAGTTTTATCTTACAGGCAGAGATTGCATTACTCTAGTGTGTAAATAATAGGCCGCACAGCTGCTTTCAATTTTTAATAAAGGACTTTGAAATATCAACAATTCTGTGAAGAACGATATTGTTCACTGCCGGATTGTATAAAACACGACTGATTAAAAAAGACAACAAAAATAAACCAACACACAGCGTTTAACGTCCTCATTATATTGCTGTATTACATAATTTCCCCTGTCTCATGTAAGAGTGGATTATTTCTCTTCCATGTTTTCCTGTTCAGCGAGTCTCTGATCGCTGGTGCCTGTGCATTAGGGCTGTTATACAGAGCTGTGGTCTCTGCATTGGCACTGGTATGAAGGCCAGTGTTGCGTTTGTTCCCGCTCTTCCCCACTTAAAACAGACGGTGTTATGGTGTCTCGGCGGCGCAGCCTGTAGAGCGCCGTACGCGCGGTCAGTGCGAGCCGCGACGTCGGCGATTAGAATCCGGCCACGCGACCTTCGTCGAATTACTCTCCCTCTCCCTCGCTCCCCATTCTTCCTGTCTCTATAAACTGTGCTGTCCCCTAAAAGATATATTTAAAAATATTTTTCCCTAAGATATTTTTTTGATCTTTTTAAAAAATTATATCTCTAAAAGGTATATTTTGTAAAAAAAACAAGACGGTGTTGTGATATTCTCCTGAGCTGCGGTTTTAACGTGGTACACGCGTGTGCCCTAAGAAGCCTTACACGGCTCTGCGGGGTTTACGTTGCGCTCCTCGGGATGGCCGTTCCAGGAAGTCTCCCCAGTGTCAGGGCTGAGGAGGGGGAGGTGGAGTCTTCTGGAAACGGACTCGGTGGCGACCTTGTGAGGCCCAAGCTCTCGTTATGAGTTCTGAGGGAGACGGGAGTGGCCAGGTAACGCACCTGTGCCACCTGACCCTGCCTCATCCCTGTAGGGTTATTACAAACGAGCATGTGCAGATGAAAGTTCTTCATTTTGCCTTGTTTCAGTCCAATCAGGTGATTGAAATTATTCTTTGAAAAGGAAAACTGGGGTATCTACTGCAGTGTAGATTTGTTTTTCTTCTTTTTACAGCAACAGCCTTTTAATACATGTTTTATGTATAGTTCGGAGTTCACAAACTAGCAGGCTAGGCGCTTAGCTCCGACACTCTGGCATCCATTTAACCCAGAGCTTAACAGTCACATATGCTTATGCTCTACGCTGACATTTAAGAGTCAGGATTTGCTGGAAGGAGTTTTGGAGTGTGAATTTAATAACTGTGTCTGTTATTTCCATTTTGCTCTGGTTTCACAAAGAATAGTTACAACCCTAAAGCCAAAATTCTTGCATGAGATTCAGTTTTTTTTTTTGTTTTAATTTCAATGAAAGAAATATATATAAATTGCTAAATATTATTTAGAAGACAACTGGTGAAATAGGATAGCCAGCTGGCTGGCTTAATATTTTCCAAAAATCATTTATAGTTTAGGCCTACTTTGTCACCTGATTTTCTTTTGTTTATTTATGAATGAGAAAGGGTGAGTTTGGCTGTGTTCAGCGACTGTGTTGGTCAGGGATTAGACAGGATGTGGTGTTCAGAGAGCATGAGCGGCCCTACAAGTCGGCTGAACGTTTGACTGCTGAACAAAACAGCAACTGGGGACCCATCACTTAAGAAGGAGAGGCTAATGGAACTGCATGTTGGTGGTAATCTGTAGCCACATTGCTCTTCAGACAGCAGTAATTATTTAATTACTGAGATTAATGTTATAAGTTCTTATCCACTGCAGTATGGAGCAACATTTAATAATAAAAAAACAAGGTGCAGTGCTTCACGTCAAAATAAGTCAGAATCCAAAATCCATAACATGTATTCCCTTTTTCCTCTGTGTGAGGGGAACATTGCTTCACTGCTGTATGAAAGGAGAAGCAGAAGTGTGTTTTAATCGTCATGCATATGTAGCTGCAGTATGTATTTCTACTTAGAACTTCATAAACCTCTTGTCATTATTACGGGAATTAATAGGAGAAAAGTAAGCAGCAGCAACGAACCCTATCCGAATTCCGCATTTGTTGTACGTAACATTAGACTTGATAACCACTCTGGAACTTGAATGGCTAGTTTTTCTGACTGATAGCCAGCGAGAGAGTGTTTGAAGGCGACGCTATGGTATGACCAGGCACAGATTATGACGGACGTTTTTAAACTGGCACATAATTTTTATTAATAATTATTATAACTTCTAATAATTTATTATTATAAAAAAAAAATGTCTGTGGCTTAAAGATCCTGCCCCTCTTTTCTGGCAGAGCTCAATTTCTTCTTTTCTGACTGTAGGGATTAATTTGTCCCCGCCGTGTTTGCACATTCATTATTTGAAAAAGATCCACTAATAATGAATGCACTGGCAGGGCCCTGTTCCTACAGCAACGGACGCTGTGTGACACTCAGCACAGATTTTTATTTATTTATTATTTTTTGTAGTGTAACCGGGGCCAGGCTGAGATCGTCTCACCAATAAAATCGACCATTAAATGTGTTTTTAAGAATTATTTGAATGGATTGCGGATTGCGCTGGATCTGACAATCAGACCTATTTTGCTGCTTCCCTGATGATTTCTACCTCCTGGATATATTGCATTTGTAATGCAGTGTAAATATTAGTGCGCTACACAGTGCAGTGTACATATTAGTGTGCTACACAGTGCAGTGTAAATATTAGTGTGCTACACAGTGAAGTGTAAATATTAGTGCACTACACAGTGCAGTGTAAATATTAGTGTGCTACACAGTGAAGTGTACATATTAGTGTGCTACACAGTGAAGTGTACATATTAGTGTGCTACACAGTGAAGTGTAAATATTAGTGTGCTACACAGTGCAGTGTAAATATTAGTGTGCTACACAGTGCAGTGTAAATATTAGTGTGCTACACAGTGCAGTGTAAATATTAGTGCACTACACAGTGCAGTGTAAATATTAGTGTGCTACACAGTGAAGTGTAAATATTAGTGTGCTACACAGTGCAGTGTAAATATTAGTGCACTACACAGTGCAGTGTAAATATTAGTGTGCTACACAGTGCAGTGTACATATTAGTGTGCTACACAGTGAAGTGTACATATTAGTGTGCTACACAGTGAAGTGTAAATATTAGTGTGCTACACAGTGCAGTGTAAATATTAGTGTGCTACACAGTGAAGTGTACATATTAGTGTGCTACACAGTGAAGTGTACATATTAGTGTGCTACACAGTGAAGTGTAAATATTAGTGTGCTACACAGTGCAGTGTAAATATTAGTGTGCTACACAGTGAAGTGTAAATATTAGTGTGCTACACAGTGAAGTGTACATATTAGTGTGCTACACAGTGCAGTGTAAATATTAGTGTGCTACACAGTGAAGTGTAAATATTAGTGTGCTACACAGTGCAGTGCAAATATTAGTGTGCATTTGTAATGCAGTGTAAATATTAGTGTGCTACACAGTGCAGTGTAAATATTAGTGTGCTACACAGTGAAGTGTACATATTAGTGTGCTACACAGTGCAGTGTAAATATTAGTGTGCTACACAGTGCAGTGTAAATATTAGTGTGCTACACAGTGCAGTGTAAATATTATAGTGTGCTACACAGTGCAGTGTAAATATTATAGTGTGCTACAAGGTTCAGTGTAAATATTACAGTGTGCTAGACAGTGCAGTGTAAATATTACAGTGTAGTAAATATTAGTGTGCTACACAGTGTAGTGTAAATATTAGTGTGCTACAAAGTGCTGTGTGAAATATTACAGTGTGCTAGACAGTGCAGTGTAAATATTAGTGTGCTACACAGTGCAGTGTAAATATTAGTGTGCTACACAGTGCAGTGTAATTTATTAGTGTTCTATAAAGTGCAGCGTAAATATTATAGTGTGCTACAAAGTGCAGTGTACATAGTACAGTGTGCTACAAAGTGCAGTGTACATATTACAGTGTGTTATACAATGCAGTGTAAATATGACAGTGTGCTAGACAGTGCAGTGACCATTTATTGTCTGCTACTCACTTTTTGCTGCCAACAACTAAACAAAAAATTAAATATTGTTTCCTAGGTGGCTCATTAAGCTAAATGTCATGGTTTGATCTTTGGGGTACAGACTACACAGTAAACGGAGGGAAGGCTCTCTGTAGAACAACTAAAGTTGACTGACCTGATTATAGTCAAACATGATAAATATCACAACATGAAATAATGTCATTGGGGGGGAACCCACAAGTCTGTATTAGCTAGCTCAGGAACATGACTGACTTCATGGGGAGAGAGATGTGCAGGACTGTGAGGGGTCCGGTTGTCTCTCTGGACACAAGTGTGGCGCAGATCTAAGGTGTCCTGTTATTGGCCCCCGCCCGCCTCTGTTTCTGCCTATCATCTGGAGCATTCCACATGCACTGTCAAGGTAACAAGGGATGACTCATCACTTAAGTGTCCATGTATGGCATGCCAGCTGAGCAGGATTTTCTGGTGTAGCCTGTTTAAATTTTTATATTCTCCATCTTTTTTTGTATTATTGGAAATTGGCATTTTTCAATAAAGAAATGAAAATGGCACAAAAAAAAGTTAATTTAAAAAATAAGATAAAAATTTAGAAATGTAAATTAATCCTGCCTTTCCTTGCCCTCTCTCTTGTAATTATACTTGTGTTTTTTTGGAAATCTTTTCTATGCATTTATTATCCCGGCCTACTTTTGCTGTATCTCGGGGATCCACACAGTTAACCCTTCATCCGGTGGTGAAGGTTCCTGTCAACTTTCCATGTGAATTGCATGGATTACATTACAATCAAAAAGTGATTTTATTGCTTACCGTTGCCATGGAGGCCTAAGAGGAGGCAGATGCCTGTTCCTTTCAAACACTGTATATGTACAGAGTGCAGGACATGCAGAGGTTGTTCTCTTATAAACACAGCACATAGACTGGCTCTTATAAACACAGCACATAGACTGGCTCTTATAAACACAGCACATAGACTGGCTCTTATAAACACAGCACATAGACTGGCTCTTATAAACACAGCACATAGACTGGCTCTTATAAACACAGCACATAGACTGGCTCTTATAAACACAGCACATAGACTGGCTCTTATAAACACAGCACATAGACTGGCTCTTATAAACACAGCACATAGACTGGCTCTTATAAACACAGCACATAGACTGGCTCTTATAAACACAGCACATAGACTGGCTACTCCACTAAATTCACCAGGGCTTTTGGTAAAGGTGGCTGTTAAACCCGGTTGAGCAGTTGATGGGGAGTGGGGATGGCTGTGTGAAGCTCTCAGTGGTTTGAGGCCCTTCGGTAAACGTCTTCATCGTCTCCCCAGGTTTCTGTGATTGTATTGCCGAGTGTGCATGCATTTCCCCTTTGAGACTGTGCTCGATTCAGTAATTGGCTTTGCTGTGTGTATAATTTCTTTTCCATCTTTTATATTTTGTTCACTCTTACAATATTTGGTATCCCAGCTCTGTTGTGCTAAAAACCTGAGGTAGAGATTCAAAGACGTTCAGTGGTTTTATTTCCAAAAACGGAAATGGTAATGTATCTGTGGAATATCTGATATTTGCTTCTGTCATGTACTTTTGAAATCAGAGGGATATACAGGCAGGAATAGGGCCCATGCAGCATTTGTACAAATTACACCAGAACATTCAATAAAGTCCATTGAAGATGTTAGAGAACGTGTCACCTTTACTCACATGGTGTTTGACTGTATGTCACACTACCATAATGGCATGTGTGTTCACTGGCTCCCGGTATATCTGTGCCTTTATCCTTATTTTCTACTGCAGTTTTCTGCATCGTTTCTTATTAAGAGTTGTATTATTACAAGAGTTGTATTCTTATAAGAGTTCTTATCTAGAGTATCATTTTCAATCGGTGCTCGTCACACTTGAGAAACACAAAGTACCAGTGTAAGACTGTTTCCTGCAGCTTTATTATCCATAAAGTACATAATACCTGATTTTTTAAAATAGTACATTTTCTTGTCGGTACAATTGTATTAAAACATTTAACATGAGCAACACAAGGCAAATCTTCATTCTGATCGATGAGTTGAATATTACAATAGTGAATAAGACATGAATTAGGTGCCTGCAGTACAGGTGATGTATTTTATATTTCCGGTGTTCTGTACATATGGTGTACTTTGTATTGATATTTAAGTTATTCTTGGGGTTGATTTAAATGTGAAAGCATATTTTTCAGAAGCCGTGTAATTATGCTTTTCTTTGGAGTGTTATATTTTGGCGCATTTATCCATTAACATGGAAAAAGGCAAGAATGAACATCACACGCTGACCAGCTATGTGAGTGGCACCCACATCCATTTAGCTTGTTAGGAGAAATGACAACCTCTGCCTTGAGCTACTTATGTATGAAATTGGAAAAGAAGTATCTCTCCAGAATTTACATACTTGATTCAATGAAAGGTGTAGATTAGTCCTTTGGAATGAAATTGGAATTATGACTAGAGTTACAGCGGTAATAAGGACGCACCATTAGAATGGAGTGGAAAAGGGTTTTATTTATGGAAGCTGAGTGCACTCAGATAGGTAGCCATCCTAAAGGTAGGAAGGTGGGTGTGTTTTTCTCCTGTTGAGATGTACATGCCCTCCATCTTTATCAATGGGCTTTATCAATCGCTCACCTCAAATCAGATCACAAAATGGCTGGCGGAGAGGGCCTGGCTGGGCCAGCCACAGGAGACACCTGCTCCACCCCTCCGCCCCGTTTCAACGCAGAGCAGAGGAAACGTTGATTGATAAGACGTCGCGCATTAGAGGAGGAGGTGAGCGCGTCACTGAAAGGTCGGGCTCGCGGCGTAATTGGAATATTCCGGGCGCGGTTGGGAGGCGGGGCGGACCGTAGAGGAAAGGCACGGCTCCTCTCCACAGAGGCGCTGAACCGTTGCGGGAGGCTCGTCGTTCCCGCCACTCTGGGATGCTACTCATTAACTTCTCCTGATCTTCTCTGCGGCCCAGTGCTGATGGGGCGGGGCTTAGAGGAAACGAATAGCGCGACAGCGTCCAGGTAAATGAAGCCCCAGGCCATAGCTGCTGCTGTTTGCCCTCTATATTAGTTTCTGCTCGCCAGACCCACAAACAATATTGTTCCTGTTGCTCCATTATGGTTTACTGTCATAGTCTCATTTTGCCTCCCACATCTCAGACCAGTGCTGTTTATGGATCACGAGTTCTCTAGTTTCGTTTGAGAGAGAGAGCGCGAGAGAGAGAGGGGTTTGTAAAGTTGAAAATATTGGAAACATCCAGTTAAAATCCTGAATATCTAGATCAGTGGTTCCCAAACCTCTCCCTGGGTACCCCCTTTTAGATCCAGGTATTTGATCTGCTCCACCTCCACAGGGAGGCCTTTTGAAAAGTGGGGTCACCCTCAGTTTGTGCACACGAGGCTGTGACTTCTGTAGTCCACATATTAAACTTTAAACTTACTTTTGCTTTATCTGTATCGGTCTGATTAGCTGAGATTCACTTGGACGACACCAAGCAAGATGTCTTTTTCGCTCTCCTTTTCTCAAGTGCATGAGGAGTAGTCATCTCACAGCTGTTAATTGCCTCAGCTATAATGAGCAATTCCCTAAATGCATAGCAGCTTTTTAGTGACCCTGTGGGTATTTCTGTAACCATAAGACCCCAGTCTGCGAGGGATAGGCTCGGTTTATTGGTCTGTACTTTACAGTGAGTGTGTGAAATGAATAAGGCCAGTGCAGTGGGAATTGATTATCTAATCTCTGTATTACTGAAGGTCAGAGGGCAACACTTTTGACCTCATGGCCACCACAGCACATTGAGGAAAGATGAAGAGACTTTTGTTGTTGTTTGATCGTGATTCTGCAAGACGCCAGATTCTGTTTTAACGATGTTAAGATTCTTTCTTGGGATCTCAAAGCATGCGGCAGTCTCCCTAACAGCAAACAACAAGAAAGCAAGACAGGCGGGGCTGGGAAAATCATTTTTTCTTTTGTTTATTGAACTGTTGCATCTGGATGCGAATGTATTTCATGTCATCTGTTTATTTTAACTGCATTTTAGTCCAATTTAAGTGCGTGCAGCAGAAATGAGTATTGACACGCACAGATTCTTGCTTCTTAGGTCACTGCTAGACAGGTGAGATACAGACAGTGGTGCCCTTTTTCCCTTTACCTGTGCAAAAAAAAGAGAGAAGAAAAAACAACAAACAAACAAAAAGAGAAAAATATTTCAAGAAGATGAAAGTAGTCTTTGAGAACCATAGCAAAGGCCTGCTGTTGCCTCCGGCCATGGTCTTTGCAACCTCGTAATGAATGCTTGTCAGGAAACACAGACACAAACACAATTCCCCAAAAAAATAAAAATAAAAACATCATTCTGCAGGTCTTGGCAGAGGGTGTACACACCATTAAAGAGTACAGGTGATGTTGGGCCTGAATAGCCCTTTTTTTTAAATGCCCGGGGGTGAGAGAGAGATATACAGGAGAACATCTGAAAAAATAAGTAACCCCCCCCTCTCCACATTTATGTTTGTGCATCTAGATGTCTGTGGATGTTTAGAGGAATCTGTATTACTGGCACACCCTGTGAATACCGATGTGTGCAATGTAAATATGACATTAAACACACTGTAATGTGTGGAAATGGAGCTCCATCAGCTGTTTAAAATGAACTGTGTGAATATAGATAACCAGCAGTTCTCTGTTTGATGTCATTTTTCCAATGAAAAGCGTTAAAGCTAGTGTCGTCTCCAAAGCCCACTGTAAAACAGTCGCTGTAAAGAATATGTTTTGAGGTGAACTATTCACTGATAGGGTAGAGGGCAGTCTTGAAATAAAGACTCTTTATACGAGTGACGGGTGGTTGCATTCTGTGTTTCTCAGTGCACAATTAATATCAAAGTCGCTATTAAAAAAAAAAAAAAGGACATGAGATATCCCTCAAACCAGATGAGATATGGAAGTTAAGGGGCCGGTGGGGACAATTGCAGTAGCTGAGTGTAGCTAGCGGAAGCAGCTAGCGGCTGGATGGGCATGTTCCTCTTCTTGTGTGAATGAGCTCAGTGTCATACGCTAGCATTCTGGCTTCTCTTCCCCAATAAAAGTGGGTGAAAGGGGCCTGAACGACCTGGGAATAGCCTCATCTAAAGCCAGCCATTCACGAGGGCTGGAAGTGAAGCGCTTTCGCTCGACCGCCTGCGGCCAACTTGGATGAATTGAATTTGATATGTGAAGGAGCAAGAGGGTGGAGAAATGCGTTGAGTCTCTCTCTGAGTTATTTTGAAGGTATGGTTACTTGCACTTGTTGCATTCCGTCAGCGTCCTCGGCGTCATTAGTGCCGGTTAGCGACGTGGTTGTAGAAGATTCCCAGCTGTTTGAGCACGCTGCCCGCTGCTTTCTCTATAAGAGTGTCTGCTGAGTGACGTGTAATTCTGTAGGACTGCAGGTAATCCTCATTCCTGTTTATTTTTTTTAGGGTGGGGGGTGTGAGTGCAGTGCTGGTGTACCCCAGCACCCTGCTCTAGGTCTGACAGAGACACGCAGAGGGGCCTCTGCTGCCGAAACAGATTGGCAGACTCTTAGTGATTAACTAAACAGGCCCTGTGTTTTTCTTTTTCTTCAGGAAGCGGGGGGGTCGGGGGGGGGGGATTAAAGGTTACACAATGCAGCTGTTCTTTATCTTTCTCCACAAACGTGGAGGTTCCTGGGATATAAATGAGTGAATTCATCACCCATCCACTAGGGAGGGGGAGCTATGCAATTCTGTTTACAGTGGACGAAAGTTAATATAAATTTTCATCAAAAGGAGAAGTTTACACACAAGGTTCTGTTTGTCCTTCGTTATTAGCACCTGAGTCTGGGCAGGGAAGTGTAATTGTCTACAGGATCAGGCCAAACAGATGCAAGGTGAAGGCAAATAAGCACACCAAAAATATAATTTTATGGTTGTCTGTTACAATCCTCTCCCTGGGATTCTTAATCTAGAAAATCAATGAACAGGCAGAGTGGATCTGGGGTCGTGCTCCCAGCTACGCCCCGGGTCCCCGGGTTCGAGTCGCACGCAGGGGCCATTGTTCCTGTAGCACCACGGGCCTTTTGCTCCCGATTTATAGTTTATAAATACACTCGTTCATTATTCCATCTCTTCATCTCGCCAGTTTGTCGTTCTGCTCCGCTCCTGTTCAGCATCCCTCCGTTCCTGATCACCCTGCTGCTGGTTGCAGTGCATATATCGCTCTCTCTCCACCTCAGTCAGTAGAGATGACTCACTTTCTTTCTGCTCAATGTTACTCTGACTCTCTGTTAGGATAGTTTCTAAGACCAGGGGGGTATACTGCGAAGCATGATTACTCATTTAGCTGGATAACTGCACTGAGTAAAACCGGGAACAGCTCTTTTTACTTCAGTCCATGTTCCAGATTTGGGAGGGTTCCGGGTTTTACTCAGTGCAGTTATCCAGCTAACTAAGTAATCCTGCTTCGTAGTATACCCCCCTGTTGGAGTTTTCAGGGTTGCAGAGACAACACGGTGGTGCAGTGGTTAGCACTGTCGCCTCGTAGCAAGATGGTACTGTGTTGAAATCCCGGCCGAGGGCCTTTCTGTGTGGAGTTTTGCATGTTCTCCCCGTGTCCGTGTGGGTTTCCTCCGGGTACTCCGGTTTCCTCCCAATGCAGGGTAGACTCATTGGAGACTCTAAATTGCCCACAGGTATGAGTGTGTGAGTGAATGGTGTGTGTGTCCAGGGGGTATTTCTGCCTCTCGTCTAAAGCATGCTGGGATAGGCTCCAGCCGCCGCAACCCTGGCCAGGAATAAGCAGGTTAGATAATGGATGGATGGATGAACATCTTATTGTTGATGCTCAGTCTTAAAGTAGTGACATGGGATATGGGGGAGAGGTTTCTCCGCTGGTTTTCCGTCATGCAGCTGCTCAGCACTTGGGTATTGAGGGGTGATGCATTTGGGTCAACTTGTGGATTCCACACTGAGAACCACAGCTGTTTCTTTTTTATAAATTAATAAAAAAAGACTGTTTAATAAATGTCTCTCTCTCATTGGTTTTGTTCTTTACTGATTGGCAAAAAGGGTTTTCTACATAAAGCAGAATTTTAGTTGCTCAGTCAGTATAATAACAAATGGTTTTATGGAATTGATGATCAGATGGTTATTTTAAAATTGCAAACTTAAAACGCAGTCAAATCTTTTCCTATTTTGCGTGCTATATAACGTGCGCTTAGATACGTTCATTATATTCATAAAAAAACATTTCTGGAAAAAATCTCAAAGAATCATAAGGAAAACATGTTTTATATTCCCCAGAACCTCTTGTCTATGGAATCCACTTACATAAGCAATAAAGGGTGTTTATCGTGTAAATATTTAGGCATGCAGTGTTTGCACACTTTTGTATCTCCAGAAAAGGGGCCAGCAGGCCTGGATCCAATCAGCTTGTTTGTTTGTGCAGCTTAATCTGTTTATGCCTTGTGTTTGTGGCATACGACTCCAATCGGTTGATAAAGCTCTTGTTTTTGTGGCATGTGACTCCTGCCGGTTGATAAAGTCTTGTCTTTGTGTTTTCCGGCAGCAGAGATAATGTGGGGCGGTCTGTGTGAGGGGCTGGGGAACTCTGGGTGTTACGGTGAGGTGCAGCAAGGCATTGGGATGGAGACGGTAGGCTTTGGCCTGCACGTCACTCGTTTCATTATTTAAAATCTTTTTTTTTTTAAATGAAAACGAGTGTGGCTTACTTCATCCTTCTATTGCGTGGGCCTCACCTCCTATCTCATGGAAACCCCCCCCCCCCCCCCACACAGTTTATGCCGGGCTTCATTACCAATGAGAAACTTAAAGGGAGCTGTTACTTCAATAACATTTTACCCTGACATTTGTACACTGGACAAATGGGGCCTGGGAATTTGGGGCCTACCCTTCATGAGAATCCTGGATTTTTCTTTCTAAAACATTGGTTATTGCACTCTGCAGAGGTGGGAAGTCCAGTGGTCAGAAAGTAAAAGTCCTGCCATGTGTTTCTTCCACCCGTGAACTCAGCTGATTTCACTAAGAACTGTGTTAATTAGCAGATTCTGTGGTGGACTTGGAAACCTGGATTTTACACCTCTGGTACTTCAGGCTTTCTCTGTGCTGCACAGTTAAATTTCCATCCGGACATCACCTGTATTACTTATATTTGCATGTTCTTGCTGTTTTTTTTAAAGTTTATTCTTTTAGGTATTCTGTTTTTTTAATAAAATTTTTTCAGCAAAGTTTACTGTAGGTGTTTTCTGGAGAACTCTTTCACTGGAACGCATTTTCTTTTCATTTTAATCGGCTTCACAAAGCCTTCCTGGTTAAACAGTAGTTATAAATAATAATGTTAATGTATTTCTTAATGTTAATTATATTATTTATGGTTTGCAATCTGGGAATTTCCTATAAAAAAAATAATATTATTTCTGTGTTCAAAAATGCTAATTTAAACAGTGAGTTTGGTTAGGGGGGGGTGGTGGGGGGTGTTTGACACCTCCCGGGCTGTCGGTCTCTCTCCACCGATCTTCGCGCAGAGATGAATGCCACGGGAGAAGGCCTGTGTAATCGGCCCTGTTTCCCAGTGTTTTCACACAGCAGTGTGCTTTGTGTTATTTCTCCTCACCTCGCTATCTGAAACCAATTACAGCAGCTCCATTTGGGCATGAATCTTATTTTCATAAGTTAGCATGAACTGCGGAGTTGTTCCTCGGCGATGACTATCGACATCAAATATGCTTGCGGGCCTCTTGTTATGTCGGTTGTTCGGCAGAGACATTAATGTGCGGGAATGTGGTTCCTCCTTCAGATTTAACTGCACAGCATCCTGGGGGAAATGGACGTGTGTTTATGCTTCGGCCTTACGCTGCTCGGTGACAAAGACTTCAAGTGTTTTCAGTTTTTAAGCAGTAAATGGAATGTGGATCATCTGGCTGTCCTTAGGAAAAAATGAATAGTGTGCATATTGTTTTCCAGATATAATTTTAGAGTTTATTTTATTTTGGAGCCACTGTAGATTGCTGCTTGCCTTCCAGCGTACCCCACTAGACTGCCACTTGTGAGGCTGGGAAGCACTGTAAGATCAGTGCTTATAAAAATTTTTTTTTTTTTTTTTTTTTTTTTTTCCCCAATAAATACCCCCCCCCTCCCTAATTCTATTCCCCCCCCCCCCTCAAACACCAGAGAACCACTGCTACACAACCCCCCAATCCCCGTCAAGGTAGTTGGTAGGCGGGGGGGGGGGGGGGAGCTCCTCTAGGCTCCTCCTCCTCTCGAGCTCCTGACCCTGCACGCCCTGGGTCCCCCGTGCGCGATCTTCTCTCCCCCCCCCCCCCCCCCCGGAAGCGGCTGCTGCCAATTGCTGCCCACCAGGCCACGGGCACGCTCGGATATGGCAACCGGGCGAACGAACCCCGATCCTCGGAGTACAACTGCGCTGACTGAAAGTCAGCGCTCTTACCGTTGTACTACCGCGGCGGCCCCTTATGAGTGCTTATAGAGGACATTGTCCTATGTGATTCCCAGCTTTGATCTGAACCCTTCACGATATCGTTCTCGTGGCTGAGCAAAGCGCTGACAAGGCTTCCGACACACATTTCTCCCTCTACAGTTAATTTGTAATCACATCCAGTGTCATAATATGGCCATCGAGATTTGTTCTTAATTATTATTAATTCCGCATCAGAATCAGGATTTTTGGTGATAACTTTTTAATAAGTGCGTTGCTGTTTTGATAGTTAGCCTATGCTTTGCTTAGATGGTCTCAGGAGTCAATGTTTGCCCTGTACAGGTGTTTATCTACCCTTAGTGTATACACTGTGTTGTCAATGGCGCTGGGTATGTCTAAGTACTGTAGAACAGAGGGCAAACCGAGTAGAGGGGTATGTAGCTTCCGGTTGTCGGACATTTAAAATAAGTCGATTGATTAAAACAGAAGAAGGAGCTCAGAAAGTGTTGTGACAGTGGGCGCCATGTTGTAGAAGAGAGTTGAGTATAGTGGCATTGTTTATTTGCTTACTTACTTATTTTCTTTTGAACCCACCCGAAATGTAAGTTTGGCAGACGTACAGCCCTTTGTCTCTGCGCGTCTCTTGGTGGTCTCTCTGTGACGCGCGCTGCATCGAACGGCTGCCCCGGCCAGGCAGATCTGTGGCAGGGCGTAGCGGGCCTCTATTGACCCAGGCACGGGCGCGCATTGATTTCTGCTTTGAGACGAGCAGTAGTTGTCTGCCAGGCTGCCAAAGCCCTCAGGATCGGCCTTCCCTTTGATAGTTTTCCTTTGCTTTGCTTTGCGTCGTTCATAAACTGTACAAACTGTGTCAAGAAATAAAAATTAATTTGCAGAACAATCAGAGTGTTTTTCTTCAGTCATTTTTTTCCATTTTTATTGAGGAGGCACTTTTTCATTTTATTCATTTCTTATCTAAAGAAGGCTGGTGAATATTATAGGCAATGATAGTCATATATAAGTTTGTTTGAAGCGTTCATCTTTGTCCTCATCTTTGAATTAGCATGACAAAGTTGGCTGTATTACTCACTGTACATTGGTATCCAATGTTAATGTGTGAGAACAGCAATAGCTTTCCGGCTTATCATCGCTGACGTGTGTGTGTGTGTGTGTGTGTGTGTGTGTGTGTTTTCTCCCTCATCGTCTCCTGAAGTTCAGCCTGGTACCAGTCTCTCTGCTCGGGAGACAAATCAATGTTGTTAGGACTTTGGTGGCAGTGCATGGAGCTTGTTTACTGTGGGTTTGGGTGTCTGGCTGCTTCAGAAGGCCTGCTTGGAGCCAGACAGTGGAAACGCTCCCTCTGTCTTTTCATAATTGATCAGGGGATGGCTTCTCTTCCCCGAGGGTTAAAACGTGGCGTTTTTTTCCCCCCCTTTCTGTTTGCTCAGCATCTCAATGCGGCAGTTGAAGCAGTGTTCACACCAGCTGCCAGTGTAATGCCACATACGCATCCTGTCAAAGCAATGGTTGTCATGGATACTGGAGAGCAGCAGGGGGGGAAAAAAAGAAACCTCCTCTTGATTCATATAGAGAAATTGTCTTTCACCATCACAGACATCTTTTTTTTCTTCCCTTAGAGAAACACAAGTTACCCCCCCCCCCATCTCTCTCCCTCTGTGGTGCATATGTAGCCTATTTTTTGTGAGTATGCCCAGAAAGTCTTTATTTTTTGTCCCTGCCGCTGAGCGGAATGCGTTTTGGCTGAAGCTTTTCGTCATCGTCAGACGTCCTCACCTAACAGGCCGACTGGAGTCGTCGTTACGCTTTGTGCTTGTGCTTTGTGGCTAACTCCGGTTCAGCTTATTCTCGCTCACTGACTGCCGTGTCCATTGCCGCTTTCTTGCTGGCCGTTATCAGTCTCGTATGATGCGAGTAATTTCACATTTTACATCTGTGCTTGTGCTCACATTTACATTTTACATTTTAGCCATTTAGCGGACGCTCTTATCCACATAAACTTACAATTAGTTCACTAAGAAAAAGGCCTAAGTTCCTAAATCACCAACATTCTAAGTGTAATGGACAGGCCACGACACCCGTGATAGGGAATCCTTTGTCTCAATAATTTATATGTGGAAATTAAGCCAGTTTTTTTTATGATAGATGGAAGATATATTTGGAAGAGGGCAATGGGAATCAGGGTGGAGAGGCGACGTGAGGTATTTCCTGAATAGATGCATCTTCAGGTTGTGTTGTGTGTAAATGACAGGGAAAGAAGCTCCATACATGACTCTGTATCAGGGATGGGCAAGGCGGGCCGTATCTGACTCTGGGTTTCAGATCAACTTTTGCTCTTAATTATTTAATTGGCCCAATCATTTACATGATCTGATATTTTAGCTGCGTTGCACGATATGAACAGCGGCTGATTAAGGTTCCTGCGCCTGTGTGCATGTATTGTAGCATTTTATCCTGGTCTAATTTATGAGTTAATATTGCAAATTAGCCAATTGAGCCAGAGTAACTAGTGGCAGCAAAACCCTGCATATACTCCAGCCCACTCCGACCTGGAATTGACTGCCCCTGCCCCAAATCATGCCAATAAAAAAACTGTCATTCAATCCTGTTTCCTCCCTCTGTTGAATGTGAACGGTTGCTACAGTGTACTGCACACAGCCCTATAGCTTTAGCTTTCACCAACAGGTGTGTTACCTGGTTTGTGTGCTGTCATTTCCGCGTTTCAAAAGGTACACGCATGTGACATGACTGTCAGTCCCAATCCAAAAAGAAAACAAAAAAACTAAAAGACGTCACATTTAATTGTGGCTCCGAGTGACACGTCCCATGCTCTCCAGCTTGTTTGCACACTTAATGTCACGTACAACGCGGCAGGCGACAAGTTGTAAGACCGGTATGTACATGCGGCCTCTCTTGGGTCGACACCTTCCCCACTCTAGAGAATTACTGCACTTCAGTCTATGATCTTTGCACCTGTTGTTTGCATTGTAAGTCCCTCAGAGTAAGAGTGCCTGCTTAGCTTCAGGTTTATGTTATTAACACGTAGAAAGACTGAGTTGTGGCTATTCTGGTGGAGTACTCACTATCTTGGTCATTTTCTTTTCAACAATTCTCTGGATGAAGCCTCTCTGGTCAGAACAGTAGCGATTAGCACGTGTGCATTCATAGAATGTGATTTCGATTGTTCCATTTTGTTAGCCTTATTTAAAAATCGTTTAGGTGCTTTTTATTGCTGCGTTATTTGTGTGTTGTTTCGCAGGTCTTGAAGGATACAAAGGTTCTCCTCCAGCAGAGCTTTAACGTTTGTCTCTTTCTCCAAACATATCATCACAGGCCCTACAAGCAGCAAGACAGCTCCTCCTCCAACAACCCAGCAGTGGCCTGAAATCTCCAAAGAGCAACGACAAACAGCGTCCGCTGCAGGTGAGCGGCGCTCCACTAATCTCTTAAGTCCGTATACATAATGCATTGCTGTGTGGAAGAGCAGTTCCTCTTCGTGTGTGGGGGTGTGTTTGAGTTCGCCGTTGTAATTTTGAACCTGCCACTCAACTGCAGTTCTACATGTAACCAGTGTCTTAATGCTGAGTGTTCTGTATGCTCCCTGAACCCTCACCTCACCCGCAAGAAATTACCGTCATGTCATTTTACTGGGACAAAAAATAACCTATATATCTTTTTTTTCCGCTTTTAAATCTTGGCTTAGAAATGGTCCTGGTATCCAGTTATAGGTTGGCTGTAGTCCTATAATAATGATATGGTTATTGCTACATTAATAGCTTACTGATAAGCTCTGACAGATCAACTTTACCTCATTCACTCAGATACACTGCATCTAGAAGCCAATCTCTGTACTGGTGTCAGTGTTGATTCTCATACGTCATCCTGATTCTGGCTCAATTTCACTATATAGAGAGACAGATCCTTTTGCTTGGGTCACTATTGCCTTTAGATACTTCATACATATGAATTGTTCTTTATATATTGTGTTGCAGTCATTGACTGTTAATCCCAATGCATGATATTTTGTGTTGTTTCAGCCGGTGTCTATGGGAGCTTCTTTATATTATGTTATTACATGTGAAAGAGAGAGGCATTGCATTGTCAATATTTCTTTTGTAGGTTTTGGATAATTCACCAGAACAGCATAATTATTGTCAAGGAGATATTTGTTCGCATGAATCACTCCGCAACATTGTGTGTGTGTGTGTGTGTGAGTGTGAGTGTGTGTGTGTGTGTGTGTGTGTGTGTGTGTGTTTTCTGTGGTTATAGAATGGCTCAGATTGTTGTCAGAATTGGTATAATTGATGAAATACAGTTGTCAGTGGTCTTTTCTTGTCGTTCCCCCTGAAGTACAAGGGAATAGTTATTAGAGGGATGTGCCCATAATGCTGTATTGAATTTACCAAAGTCATGTTATCTGGCTGTCAGTTAATCTCATTAAATATAATAATATAATAATATAATTCACCATATTGATCTTCCATACAGTGGCATTCTTATTTTGTTTTTGCTGGCTTGAATGAAGCTGTAATCATAATACCTTTAATATATGATTTTTATGAACCGTTAAACAGCTGTTCCCCGACTCCCCCTTTGTGAATAATTATTTTCTGTTAAGATATTGTGCACTGCTTTTAAAAATATGTCATCAATTAACATATTTTCATTTTTTATTTTTAGTCTTAGTTTGCAGTGTGAACATGCTCTTCTCGCTCAGCTAATAAGTGCTATCAAAGAACAGTTGGTAACCTCATTAGTGCTCTCTGCATTTAATTAGAGAATGTGAACCTCGCAGTTAGTATTTCGGGGTACTGTCTTGCCGACACCTCGGATTGGAGTCACACCCCTGTGTACCTAATTATGTGCTGGAACAAGATAAGCTTCTTACGTGTCCTCTATGTGTTCCTTTGATAGGGCTATGATCTCCGTTTCCTCAATAACCTATTTTCTTTTTAAATAGAATGTTGAAAGCCTACATGTGTGCCTTTCTTGGAGATGAAAAAGATGAAGGGAAGAAAAGGCACATCGTGACAAAACGGTGGTTTTATTTTGTGAGAAAAAGACGGGTGCAAAGAGTGCGTGCGTGATTCTTTTAATTTAATGTTTTTCTTCCACTGATCTCTAACGACTGGGTTTGTGCATTTATTAAATATGGAAATGCTAGTAACAGCCAATATATGTTGACATATAAAATAATATAAAATACAAAAAAAAGAATTGTATGCCTGCAAGCATCTGCTGTGAACATGTTAAATGGCCATCAGTTCAACTTCAAATGGAGTATTTGATACTCAGGAGTAATTTTGACTTATTGTTAAGTCACCTCTGAAGTGAATCCTTTTCTAAGTCCGAATGTCATGGAAACCGTAAGACTTGTTGAGGCCCCTTTCTGTGTGAAAGAGCAGTTATCTTGCCTGCTTGCTTATGTGCTTACAGCTGTAGAATAATAATTTTGCTCACCCAAGCGTGTACTTTGGTTCTGTGAAGCTTCGAAAAACAGAATTGCAGTATCGGACCAATGTTGAGAATGGATGACAACGACGATGTGTTGCTGATAGCATCTTAAACCTGGGATGACTGAGTTGGGGTAGACTATAATACCTTGTATTGAGTTCCTCAGGTTATTCAACAA
This sequence comes from Ilyophis sp. 1 JC-2022, assembly GCA_022702515.1. Classification (NCBI taxonomy): domain Eukaryota; kingdom Metazoa; phylum Chordata; class Actinopteri; order Anguilliformes; family Synaphobranchidae; genus Ilyophis; species Ilyophis sp. 1 JC-2022. The sequence goes on along the minus strand of CM040403.1, from coordinate 11,219,122 downwards.
TGAATGTATATGCCTTTGTTAATTCTGAAATAGACATCCTTTCACCAGAACAGAAGATGGTGTCATGAATAGAATAGAATAGAATATAATAGAATAACTTTTATTTCCCTTTCGGGAACTTCCGTTGTTGCCTCAGCAACAACAAAAATGACATAGACAGTGGGGCAGACCCACAACACACAAACAAACAAACATATCAAATAAAGACATACAATAGAATCATTGCATTAATCAAGTGACTTAAGTGAATTAAAGTGGAATAGCCATGATGGCTCCATGTTGTGCAGTGGTATGTTAATCCTGGTGCTGACCTGAAGGCTAGCCAGCACGTCATCAGTATACCTTTCCCAAATCTTCACCAAATATTGACCACAATTCCATCGAAACGGCCAAGCCACTTTATGGACAAACGGTATTCAGTCAGACTGGCCTTGAGCCGATAAGGATCTGTCTCTCATCTCTGCTGGATGTTGTCCAGTACACAGGAACGGTATTCAGTCAGGCGGGCCTCGTGGCGATAAGGATCTGTCTCTCGTCTCTGCTGGACATTGTCCAGTACACAGGAACAGTATTCAGTCAGACCAGCCTCATGCCGATAAGGATCTGTCTCTCGTCTCTGCTGGACGTTGTCCAGTACACAGAAACGGTATTCAGTCAGGACGGCCTTGTGCCGATAAGGATCTGTCTCTCGTCTCTGCTGGACATTGTCCAGTACACAGGAACAGTATTCAGTCAGACCAGCCTCATGCCGATAAGGATCTGTCTCTCGTCTCTGCTGGACATTGTCCAGTACACAGGAACGGTATTCAGTCAGACCAGCCTCATGCCGATAAGGATCTGTCTCTCGTCTCTGCTGGACGTTGTCCAGTACACAGAAACGGTATTCAGTCAGGACGGCCTTGTGCCGATAAGGATCTGTCTCTCGTCTCTGCTGGACGTTGTCCAGTACACAGAAACGGTATTCAGTCAGGACAGCCTCGTGCCGATAAGGATCTGTCTCTCGTCTCTGCTGGACGTTGTCCAGTACACAGGAACGGTATTCATTCAGGCCGGCCTCGTGCCGATAAGGATCTGTCTCTCGTCTCTGCTGGATGTTGTCCAGTACACAGGAACGGTATTAATTCAGGCCGGCCTCTTGCCGATAAGGATCTGTCTCTCGTCTCTGCTGGACGTTGTCCAGTACACAGGAACAGTTTTCCTGGCCAAATTCTTCTCACAGCTCTCATCTATGCTCATTAATCGTCGGCTAGCTGGTTTTGTTTAAAAACGGGACCTTTTTCTTCAACTGGTCTCATTCCCCCGAGCTGTCACTTCCTCCCTGTTGCGAGCGGTTTAGATACCGCTTTTGTTTATTTCCACAACCTGTTAGTGTTGGGGCCCATCACCAGCATTGGCTTCCATTTCAATGTTTTGACAGGTGACGGTACAGCTGATTAACCGCTGTTATGTTTAATCTGACTCCTCCTCTGCGTATCTGACGTACAGCAAAACCCAAGCGAACACTTGAAATGGCTTCTATGCGTGTCTTTAAACTTGTGTGCACTTTCAGATGGCAAACAAGGAACACAAGTGCATTCAGTCACACTGTTGGCGGAATACGAGCGTACGCAAGTGCAGTAAAAATGTAATCCCTGCGGGCCGTATCTGGATCCCTGAGTGACACCAATCCCCTGGTTTTTTCTTGTCAAGGGGTGTTCAACCTTAATCCGAAAATGGCAGATGTGGGTGCAAGCCCAGCATTATGGGCTAAAACACTCACTCAACTAATTGTGGTCTTCAATCAAGACGTTGAAGTAGAATCTGGTGTGGTAGTGCTGGGCTAAAACCTTAAACCTGAACCCACACTGGCCTTTTTCAGACTGGACCAGTTTGTCATTGCGCCCACCGTGGTTAATGGGACAGACACAGCTCTAGTGTTAGCTTCTGCTATGGAGCATTTATATGTTGTGTATTGGGCGCTAACGTGCTACGGAACGCAGTAGAGCAAGACGTTCGTTGTCTAATCAACGTCGGTCATGAAGGTCGATATGCAATAGATTAGTGGGGCGGAAATGAAAGTTATTTTTTTGACGTCGATATATTGCAACGTGGGGTTGAGTACAAAACACTGATCTATTATAGCCTTGTGGCCACGACGCAGCTCGACAAAATTGTTGGGGGGATGTAAAGAAGTCTCTCGGTGCGGTGAGAGGCGGACGAGCTGCTGGCCTGTGACCGGTCCGCGGCTGTATCTGCACCGGAGGACAGTCAATATTGAATATTTACATTTGCTGATAATATTTACATTTGCTGTATTCTCCATCTCATCCTCATGTTACCGCGATGAATCAATATGAAACCTGCCCACGCCGCTTGAGTTTATCCAGTCAATCCGCCTTCTATTGACACCATCGCTTCTCTCATTTTACAGTCACACAATTCAACTCTTGAAATTGGCATATATTTCTCATGAACTGATTTAGCTCATTTTAGCTAACGTTGATAAATGTGCTTGATATTTCTTCCGACACTCTGTTCAGTTTTAAAGCTACCTGTCTTGAACTGCATTATTTATTTGAAAGAGAATTATATCCATCTAATTGATTCAGTAATAGGTGTAGCGGGCGAACATGACTCTGATTGCTGGAGAAAGTTTAAAGGTTTATGGGCTTGATTTTGTTCTGCCTCATTTTGTAAAGAAACAGCGGTGAGATGGACGGTTATGGCTGCCAGTTGTACCTGTGTCGAATGAGCTGTGGTGAAATGCAAAAAAGGATCTTATTAATCTTGCATTATGGGATCTTTTTACCCGTACGGAGTGCCCATGGATGTGTTTTCTTTTCGTCTATTCGCGCCAGAGTCTAAAATATACACTATTTGTAATTAATGTGATTGTTTTAACCTTTTGAATTGCATGCGTCTTGATAAGAGATTACAATCTGCCAGCAGCTTTAGCTCAATGTACTGGCTGGCCACCGATAAATACCATTATGTACAGATCACGCTGCATAAATAGCAAAGTACACACGTGTCTAATTGCCTCAGCTTGCTGCTTTTATTATGAGGAGTATTAGCTTCAGAGGGCTTTCACTTCACTAATTCTGTTCATGGAGGCGGTGGCTGCTCTAGCTGCTTTGCGCATTTGCGTAACGTGACAGGTCTATTATTGTACAATAAACCCAAGGGAGCCCTCAATAAACAGCTATTTCTGCCTGTAAATCCCTCCACCATCACACCCTACTTATGGGCAATTCCCCAGATGCACAACGACCCCGTCTCCACTGCTCTATCATTTTGGCAATATCTTAGACGCATTTATACACTGACGTTTTAAAATACAAATAGAAAATAAGGGGGGGGGGACAAGAACTTGTGTTGTGAGAACTGGAAAGAGAGAAGGAGAAAGAGCGAGAGTGGATGGCGCTAGTCTCGTCATGTAACAGTGACCCCTTTGGTCAGTTGGGGACCGGGACAAGATTGGTATGAAGAGTACGTCTCTGCCGCAGCGACCACACTGTTCATCTGGAGGAGAGTAGCGTGCGTGCTCAGAATGCTCAGGTTAAACATTCTGAATTTAAAGACGTGTTCCGGAACTCTGCTTCCCAAGATCAAATCTGAAATTCTGTGAATGATTTTTACAATTCTGGAACCCTGAGAAAACACATTGCATTTCCACGTGTGAGTAATGATACCGTATTTTATTTTGTTTAAAAGATGTTTTTTAGTGGAGGGAGAGAGGGCCAGAAGCTATTGCACGTACAGAGTGTATTTTATGTGACTTTGTGTTTGTCAGAATGGGTATTGGCATTGGTCCTTACTTCTGCATGAATGTTGTAAATAATCTCCCAGCTCAGCCACAGCAGAATAATGCCGTTTTCCCAAAGTTGCTATACTGAGCTGCTTAGTGTGGCCGGTTGTTGTTAGAAGGCTTGTTTACTAAGGTTTCCTTTGAGGAATCCATGGCCTTGCGTTTTCATATCCTTGCTTTTAACTCACAAATCTGTGCCATCAAAATGTTGATGTGTTCTATTGTCTTGGTTTCCCACCAGTCAACAGAAACATGTATAACAGGACAGCATGCATACACACGCACATACGTGCACACTCACACACACACAGGTATGTAAATGTAATGCATTTGTACAGCAGTCCTAGCCAAGGTCAGTTCGAGACAGAATGTTGTATTTCCCAAGGTTTCAAAGCACATTGCATTGGACACAATAACAGGGATTTAATGTAGCTGTGTAAACATTTAGTCTGTGGATACTGTCTGAGGCAGCTTTAATATGGATCAATCAGAAAATGTCTGCCTCTAGGATGTGACAAGGCAGTGGAGAAACATATTAAAAGTAGTCCTTTTTTATGTGCTGTGAGACTACAATTCCCAGAGTTCCATCCCAGCAGCAATACTGCCCTGTGACCTTCTTCTTCCTGCTGGCTGAAGCTGAGCAGGGTTGGGTGTAGTTAGACCTTGGATGGAAGACTTCCTTGGAAAACTTGCTGCTGGAATTGGGGGTCAGTCTTCCCAGTGGTGCAAACAGAAAAACATTGTCCCAGTGGAGCGATGGGGATGCGGTAATATAGGAGATGTGTTGTCTTTTTGTCTTGAGTTGAGTGTTGTTTTGAGTTGAACTTGTTGAATTTCGTAAGTTACCTAAATCCAGAAGCTTTTCCAATTGACAGAGTAGCTTGTGTCATTATTGTCCATGCCAACTACCCTTAATTGTTGTAATTTACACACTAAAATGGATATTTTAAATGGTTAAAAAAGAAGATTAAGAAAGACAAAAGAAGGCTCCACGCACCAAAAAATGCCTTAAATACACCTGAGCAATAATTTAATATTGAGGGGAAAAATCTGACATTTCAGTATCAAAGCTTTCTTCAGAAAGGCCTCTTTGTCGAGATCAAACAACAACCAGCTGGTGACAATTAAAGACAATTAAGTGTGTCAAATTTGCAAGTCTTAAAGAGACGACTACAAATAGGTCTAGTTCTGAACAGAGTGCCATTCATTTAGATATAATACGAAGAAAACATTGCAAGTTCACTTTTATCATTAATTTAAGGTGACATAGCCCTATAATAAACAAAAACGGGGGGCTGTTTAGACTCAAGAAATAAATGAAACTTAATTTAAATAAATTTGGTCACACATTGCTCAGCTGATGAGATTTAGGTTACTTTAATTCACAAGTCTTACAGAAAACAAACGCAGCGTAGTTAACAATAACATTCACATGAAACAAACATTGTAAAAAGTGGTGAGTGAGTTACACAGTTTAACTCATAGATCCATCTGGCTTCAAATTTCAGAAGCTCTTTTTCCGTATTACGCCCTCTACAACTGACTTTTAATTTATCAATCCCATTGCATCTCAGGTCTTCCATCAAATGTCCTTTTTCTGTGAAATGATGCACTACAGGAGATACAACATCACTTCTCCTGATGCTGTTCGGTTCTCTTGAAATCTTTCCGCTATAAAACAAGCTGCAAGGACATGACACTAATTAATTATTTATTCATTATTAGTTGTGCATTCTTTAATATTAGTAAGTATTAAGTATTAAAACCGTTGTATTTACATGAGACACAGCTTCTGCAGGGATAACTACCTTGAATAAAAACTTGCTTTTGTGGTGTATTGATATCTGCTCTGACAAGTATATCTCTATCTGTAATCAGTTTTTTGCCCTCTTTTGAGAGGGGTGTACGGATGTTTTATTTAACGTTTTATCTGAAGCCAAGATGTGCTAATGTTTCATAATTATTCATTTACATTTTGAGCTAAATGAATCAAAGGTTAGAGCACAATTCACTGAAAATGTTTATTTATTTTTATTTTTGTAACAGATTTCTCTAAAAGTACTTCTAGGTTTATCTTTAACTTTTTCAAATGCCTAATTGAGCCATTGATCAGGATATCCACGTTCTTTAAATCTATGTATCATTCAGGTTGTTCATTAAAATCTTACGTTTTACTGCAGATCCTTTTGAAGAAAGCTTTGAAGTTGAAACGTCAGAGTTTTCCCCTCAATATTAAATCATCTCTCGGGTGTATTTAAGGCATCTTTTGGGGTGTGCAGTCTGCTTTTTTCCTTGCTTTATTACTTTATTCAGTGATTACACACCCAGTCAAGTCTGAACGCAGTACTTTTAAACTTTTAAATGGTTCAAATAATCTTGTACTAAGAGATCTAAGAAACTTTTACTAAATGTTGTGTGCTTAAAATCTCTACTGTTTTGGGTACGTGACACTTCACCCAAATAACGGATTTAGTTTCCCTTAATAATTAGCATCTATATCCACATTTCAGTTGTGTTTCAAATGAGTTTTTGCCCTTGATGCTGATGTCTTCTGATTACGCATACATATTTATTATCATATAGCCATAAAGCTGCTTTCTTTCTCTGCAGATGGGGTAGGCAATGTGCATAATAGGCTCTTTATTATTTATAAACAGAGCTTAGGTTTGACATACTGTCTAGAGACAGCTGCTGGTCATTTTATATTCTGGGGGTTCTTTGTGTCAAATAATTCCCATATCCTTCCCAAAAAAATCAAGATGCATGTAATTATCCCCCTTAATTTCTTGTTATCCACTTTTACTTCAACCTTGTCACCTGACAATAGAGGGTGAACTCTTCGTGGTACTTTGACAAAAAGTTTGTTTCTGTGAATTTTTTGTAGAACATTAACAGGTTATAATCAGCATGCTGTGAGTTATGAATTTAAATCACCGTGAGTTATTAATTTAAAACCAGCAGTGGGTTTCTGTCCCTGACACAGTATCATGTTTTATTTTTTAATTTAAGCAAGTGCCTAATCTTATGAAAGAAATGGAAAAGGAAGACTCATCTGAAGGTCATCACTCTGAAGGAAACTGCATTGTGATTGATTTCAGCTTTTATTTTAGGAAGATATCCCCGCACCCAGAAATCGAGAAACACTTTAAATTTCTTACTCCGTTTGTAATGGAGTAATAAAAAGCATTGAGTACATCTCAGCCTCTATTGTCACATGAATATGCATTTCACTTTTGATTATAGAATGATATTCTAGAATGAATAAAACATTATAATTGTGGGAAGTAAATATTTCACAAGGGGACATTTTGTTTATATTTCGAAAGGAGAAAGGAAACTCACCGCAGAATTTTTTGTAAGTTTTTCTTGGATAGTTTGATCAATTTGAACAATAGTGCAGGAAATGCATTTCCACATTGTATTATACAGGCGGGTAAATTGCCTGGGCAGAGGGGTTCATCACTGCACTGTGGAAGGAGTTGAAATATGACCCTGAGGTAAATGTGAACGTGACACAGTGCTTTGATGCATCAGCAACACATTCACCTCCGGACAAAAGGACGAAAGATTTTACCGCCGGGGTAGCAAAGGAATGATACCAGTTCTTCAGCACCCAATCTAATTGCCTGATTATTCCGGGCCAGAGAATTAATTGGATGCTACCTGGCTTATCTGATACAGGTAACCTGGCAACAGCGATGGACTGCGACTCACCGCTGTGCTGCTTATAGCTCCTGTAATGTCCCCTGTCTCATGAAATGGGGGAGCGGTGACCTAACTCGCTCCCCATTACCCAAAACATGGGAAAGTTTCACTGAGCACCCAGTTCCAGGCAGAGGTGGGAAGGATGTTTAAGAATATTTACTAGGAAAGGCTGCCGTCCCACTTTCCTCAGACAGCCACAGCGTTTTAGCGCTCTTAGATTATGAGTTCAATTATTGAGCGGTTGTCCAGGGAGTCCGCTCTTATCGTGCGATGCGCTCCGTCGTCTGGAGAGTGACACTTGTGGGCAGTGGGTTCTCATTGGATGCTCTGGATTCCACCCAGTCTCTCTTTAAGCAGCAGTGTGGACCCCCTCCCAGGGCCAGAGCCAGGTGCCTAGCTGTGGTCCTGAGTGTCTCCTGGGCTCCTGACAGGCTTCCTGGGGAGGGATGGTCGTGGGGTGAGGGGGGGGCTGTTGGTGGTTCTTCTGCCCCCACCTCACAATGCAGGGGTCCCTATCAATAAAGCCCGTGCCAGAGTCGGCGTTAATTGGTTGGTAAATTAGCGGTGTCAGCTAAAGGAGGCGGAGAGGCAGCAGAGGGCAGGCGGGTGAGGGCGGGGGGAGCGGCGGCGGGGGCGGACTGTGCCCCGCGGGGAGTCTGGTGCAGAGAGACAAATTAACAGGACAGTGGAGGAATCCCATTCTCACTTCTGCCAAAAAAGGCGTCTTACGACTTAATTAACACCGGAGCGCTCCGCCACGGCAGAGCGAGCGGACGTTATTACCGCCATCTCCCCGCTCTCCTTTCCCCTTCCTGTCCGTCTCCCACGGTAACCGCGTGTGCGACTGAATGAGGACAAATCCTGTCTCTGCTCACATTCTGGGCTCTGCCGTGTTTACTTCCACACCTGCAGTCAGTCAATTCTCAGATTTTTTATTTTATAAAAAAATTTTTTTTCTTAATTTTTTTTTTTTTTGCAGTCAGGGAAATCCTTTACACTTTTCAGGGTCCTGAGTTGAGAATGCTCAGTGTAGCTGAATAGCAGTGTTGTTCATGTATCCTGTGTTGAGTTCGGTCCTGGGGCTTAATGTGCTCAGTGAAGGCAGTGCACAGGCTCAACAACACTATCTAGCGTGTCTTTGTAAAAAGTCAGTCTCAGACTTTTGTCGCTTACCCACGTGCTTTTGTCAGTCAGAAGAGGCTAGTGGCCACGCTGCGATGGCGTTAATGATCCGCCGCTGTTGTGACAGGCCGCGGGCTTCTTCTCATCTAGAAGCAATTTAAAGCTCTTTGTTTTAGGATGGTGCGGCACATCAGAGTATCCTGAGACAAAGTCAATAAGTGAAGTTGGGAGTGTGTTATTGCGCTCATTGCCATACAAATGCCAGACCCTTATTGCTTATTAAAATGGGCGGCTTGCCGTGGACTGGCTTTGTTCTTTTTGAAATGTGCAAACAGTTGAAAATGAGGAAGGAGGGAAACACACACACACACGCTGCACGCACACACACTCTCTCTCTTTCCCTTTCTCTCTCTCTCTCGCTTTTTTTCCCATCTCTTTCTCTCTTTCTCTCTCTCTTCCTGTAATTAACATCTTGCAGTAAATTTGAAAAGGAATACTAACGGACTCCATGAAGCATTTTGTAATAAATTAATCTGTAAAATGCGTTTGTCAGGGTCAGGGTTAGGGTTATAGATTATTGTTTTTTAAGATGTGAAAGGGAGAAATGGTGGAAGGCATTCACTGTAGATGTTTGCTACCTGGCCACTTCATAAACGCTTATTATTGCTTCGTTCCTGCGATACAGCCCTTCCACAGAGTGGGGAAAAGATGCCCCTGAAATTACCCTCCATTCCTCTTCTTACAGAATGCCTGTCAATCAGCCTTTGCACAGAACTCACTGCAACAGAGCTGCTGCATTCTAGCAATTACCATGTCATATACATGAAAATGTGAATGAATGTGTGTGTGTGTGTGTGTGTGTGTGTGTGTGTGTGTGTGTGTGTGTGTGTGTGTGTGTGTGTGTGTGTGTGTGTGTGTGTAAAATAAAATGACTCGTACGGCCTGCTGTCTCTGATGCACGGAGCACAAAAGTGCGTGGTTAAAGGCAGGAATTAGCGGTTGCGCGGCTCTCAGAATGAATAGAGCCCCTGTCGCTCCTCGCCTCTGCTGCTTTCTGTGAAAGAGAAATGAAGGAGATCATCATCTGTCATTTCTTTAAAAAGCTGATGATGGACACCACAAAATGACTTCCTTCCCAACTGTTGTTCTCACGCTTTAAAACGATGCATCCACACCCCCCCCCCCCCCCCCCCTCCCAATTCCTTTCCCCCCCTCAAAGTGTTCTTCTTTCCTCCTAACAACATTCCTATAGGAAGAGCACAGGGCTCTGCTCTGAATGTGGAAATAATGCAAAGGTATCTGCTTTCCTCCTAACAACATTCCTATAGGAAGAGCACAGGGCTCTGCTCTGAATGGGGAAATAATGCAAAGTGTTCTTCTTTCCTCCTAACAACATTCCTATAGGAAGAGCACAGGGCTCTGCTCTGAATGGGGAAATAATGCAAAGTGTTCTTCTTTCCTCCTAACAACATTCCTATAGGAAGAGCACAGGGCTCTGCTCTGAATGGGGAAATAATGCAAAGGTATCTGCTTTCCTCCTAACAACATTCCTATAGGAAGAGCACAGGGCTCTGCTCTGAATGGGGAAATAATGCACAGGTATCTGCTTTCCTCCTAACAACATTCCTATAGGAAGAGCACAGGGCTCTGCTCTGAATGGGGAAATAATGCAAAGGTATCTCTTGCAATTAAAAGGTTGAAGGCGTATAATGCTCATGTTGCATTTCACTGATGGAAAATCTCTAGGGGTGGAAATGCCCTGAGTTTTGGTGTTCATTCTTAAATAATAATCTTATTTGTTCCTGCCAGGGCCTCTCTCTCATCTCTTCTGAAAGCTCTCAGACATGCTCTGTGAATCAGGAGGATAGGTAGAGCTGTGTCTTAAGGCTTTAATTCCACTGAAGGAGTGGGTGTAAATTAACATAATTGTAATGAATTTTTAGCTTTTTTTTTTTTTTTGCTTTGGTTCTTTTTTGAAGCTTTTTTTTTTTTAAAAGAAAGAAAAGTAGTTGTATGGATCTTTCCTGAGGAGCGTTGTTTTTTATGAACAACGGCACAGGTCTGTTTGAATGTGAATGTGCAGTGAGAATGAGGGTTTGACCTTCAGCTTTGATCTGAGCTCATAAGGATTAGTCAAGCTGGGTGAGGGAGACCGCTAATGCGTAATGACTTCTGAAATGAAAAATGTGTAGTGACCATGCAAATGTTTCAGCTAATCAAAGAGCGTAACTTTAGCTTTGGGTGGACAGAAATACAAGGACATGTCAAGGCCTAAAGATGAGATGGAGAGCTGGATAAAATTCTACATTTTAATTAATATGCAATGCGCTGTGTTCCAGAAAACGCTTACAAAATTGAACATGGAAGAATGGCTGTTTTTGTGAGGGCTCTAACAGAGCATTTTCCTGAGACGGAGATGGGGAAAATGGAGCGGGTGTAATTATCTGGGCCTAGATGGAACAGAATAGCATGTATATCTTACTTCTTTTCAGTGATAATATGAGTATGTGGCTTGCGTGCGTGCGTGTATGTGTGTGTGTGCGTGCGTGCGCTTAAATCCCTCCCCTTCTATTTGGTGTAGCTGTCGGACAGGTGATGCTCCAGGTGTGTGAGGCTCCTCCCCTCTTGGCCCAGGTGTCAGTGGGTTTGGTGTAGCTGTCGGACAGATGATGCTCCAGGTGTTTGACTCTCCTCCTCTCTTGACTCAGGTGTCGGTGGCCATGATGGGTCCGCAGGTGATCACCCCCCAGCAGGTGCAGCAGATCCTCCAGCAGCAGGTTCTGTCTCCCCAGCAGCTCCAGGCTCTGCTCCAGCAGCAGCAAACCGTTATGCTCCAGCAGGTACCTCCTCCACCCCAACCACACCTTCCAGCCCCCGTCCTAACCAATCATCCTCCCAACTCCACCCCAACCACACCTTCCAGCCCCCGTCGTAACCAATCATCCTCCCAACTCCACCCCATCCACACCTTCCAGCCCCCGTCCTAACCAATCATCCTCCCAACTCCACCCCATCCACACCTTCCAGCCCCCGTCCTAACCAATCATCCTCCCAAATCCACCCCAACCACACCTTCCAGCCCCCGTCCTAACCAATCATCCTCCCAACTCCACCCCAACCACACCTTCCAGCCCCCGTCCTAACCAATCATCCTCCCAACTCCACCCTAACCACACCTTCCAGCCCCCTCCTAACCAACCATCCTCCCAACTCCACCCCAACCGCACCTTCCAGCGCCTGTCCTAACCAATCATCCTCCCAACTCCACCCCAACCACACCTTCCAGCCCCCGTCCTAACCAATCATCCTCCCAACTCCACCCCAACCACACCTTCCAGCCCCGTCCTAACCAACCATCCTCCCAACTTCACCCCAACCGCACCTTCCAGCGCCTGTCCTAACCAATCATCCTCCCAACTCCACCCCAACCACACCTTCCAGCCCCCGTCCTAACCAATCATCCTCCCAACTCCACCCCAACCACACCTTCCAGCCCCCGTCCTAACCAAATCATCCTCCCAACTCCACCCCATCCACACCTTCCAGCCCCCGTCCTAACCAATCATCCTCCCAACCACACCTTCCAGCCCCCGTCCTAACCAATCATCCTCCCAACTCCACCCCAACCACACCTTCCAGCCCCGTCCTAACCAACCATCCTGCCACCTCAACCATGCAACATTTAAGTTTAAGTTACACTTAAATATCAACTGCAACCAACGTGATTACTGCTATATACTTTACTTCAAAAACGGGAAATCTCAATGGATGCCAGAAATAGGGATTCTTGCATCTGAGACAGCAATTTCACTTAAGTCTAAGATCTTACAATAGAGGCCTTGTTTCAGGTTGAGCTCTACACTGTATTTTAAATGCAGACAGGTTTATGGTATTTGTGCTAAACCTATTAAGGGTTAATGATGAATCCAGTCTGTTCAGAGCTTTTTTGAGGGTGAGACAGAAATATACCGTGAACGTGATGAATTGCTCCTCGTCCAGCAATGTGCAAGACAATTTAAAATCCATGTGCAGACATAATGAAGAGGTGCCAAAATATATATCGCACAATTAAATCATTTATGGCCTTCGTTGAAGGTTTATGCAATTACACATAGGCTGTTTTTGCTACTTTTTTTTAACTCTGCATTTTCCAGGAAAAAAAAAAAAGGAAAAAAAACATAATTTTGTGGTGAATGCAGTGACTTAATTGCAGTGGTTTCATTTAATTTATAAAATGATAGAATAGTGCCTGCACTGCAAAAAAGGTTTTTTTTAGTCTTGAGACTTAAAATCTTATTTTCTTCCTGAAAAGTGGAAAATATTAGCTTGTTTTAAGTTACTTTTTGCTTGACAAGTTCAATTATCTTACCCCACTGGCAAATCTTGAAATGAGTAAAACTATCTGACCCCACTGGCAGATAGTTTGTCTTATTTATCAAAAACGTAACTGAAGACTAAATATAAGATTAAAATGCTTGTTAAGATCTGGTTTTTGCAGTCTCTGACTGTGCTAAAGCAGAGTATTTCAGGAGCGAGTACAGTACTGTGTGTGTGTGAAGGCCCTGAAAGCGCAGCGGCTTTTTGAAGTTTGTGTAATACCGCTGTCTTGCCCAACGGAACAGACTGACAGATTAATTAAGTGCGGCTGAGATGCGGATAGCGCTGCTCTGTCACCCGGTGACCTCTGACCCCTCTCCGCTCATGTGCACCCCGCATGTCTGCCGTTCTGATTCGCCGCGACTGGGAAATCGGCGGTAATGCACTTCCAATTCACACAGCTCATATGCTGTAAACACACATCAGAAAAGAAGAATATATATATCAAAATATATAGTCAAAATGTTATATGTGTCTGTGCTTGTGTGTATGTGTGTTTATAAATAAAAAGATTCCCTGTAGGGTTTGAAGAACTTGCTGAAGTATTGCAGTGATGGTGTTTGCTGTGCTATTTACAGGGCGTGGAAAGAGGCTCTTCCTGTCATGGACACTGGCCTTTCTCTCACATCGCCTGCTTTTTCTCTTTATTTCTCTTTTTTTAGCAGCATCTACAGGAGTTTTATAAGAAGCAGCAGGAGCAGTTACACCTTCAGCTCTTACAACAGCAGCACCCAGGCAAGCAGGTCAAAGAGGTAACTACGCTTCCACACGCTCGGGGTTCCAGGTGTGGAAGTGCACACACCCTATCGCACACGAGGAGTGCGTGTCTTTCCGTGGTGGGGTAATTCGGCTCATGGTGGCATCCCAGAAAGTCTGTTGCCAGCATTCAGTCAACATTTGACCTAACATTTTGACTGCCATTTAAAATTTTGAACTTTTAACTCCACAGATACAGTTGGACAAGTTCAGCATTCACCATAATTGGTGAAGTTTTAATTTTCATTTCCTTTTAATTTAGAAAATCGGTTCATTGCCTCCACGCCTGTGCCACGGTAGTGCAGAAACTTATCTGTGCTTCAGTTAGCGGAAGAACAGAGCGAAGTGCGCCCGACTGCATGATGCCGTGATGAGTTTACTTAATGTTCTTTTCAGGTTGTGTTTGGCTCACATGTGGTTGACATACAGCAGTGAGAGACAGCAGCATGTTTAATACAAAGCACAAGTGACAAGAGAGGGGTACCAACAGTGCATATGATCCAACGATAAGCGGGTGCGATATGCAAAGCGCTGATGTGTTTTGTAGCGGGACGGGGCGGCCTAGTTTTAATGTTAAAACGGACCCCACAGTCTCTGGTTTAATGAGGGGCTACCGTAAGTTCGGGACAGCGAGCACAGAGTTCCACTCTGATGCCCTCATAAATCAAGCTGACCAACTATCTTCCTCAGAAACCAATAAGGAGGAATGTAAAGGAAGCCGCTGAAGCAGAGGCCAGATGTCACAGCGCGCTCTCGTTTTCCGCCGTCTACCCGTTTGGACCAACAGGAAGCGCGACACCAGCACCCCCCTCCTCCCCCTCCCTCCCAGAGGTGCAGCTATGTTTGGATTTGCGAATAGAATTTCAGCCAGCCGTCAAAACCGCGGAATAGAAATTCCTCCTTTATTTCTCCAGAGACGGGCGCTGGCACCGTTACGCAGTCTGTTTCCCAGCGAGCGCATCGCATCACATTCTGCCCTCAAACAGAACGGGGAAAAGGTCTTCCGTCTGAAGTGTGACCACCCCCTCCCCCGCGCATCCTGTCCGCTCTCAACAACTCTGCTTCGTCTGCTAATTCCTCCCAAAATTGGAGCGTTGGAACTTTTGTAATAAGGGAGCCCCTCTCGCCCGGAAGGCTTTTTCAGTACAGGAGAGAGGAGACGGCCAACGGGCCAGTGATGTGAAGGCCACATCCTCCCTTTACTAATAGATCACTGGAGATCGTGTACATGGTCCTCTGTGCACTGGTCCCACTCTCTTAGAGTAAGCGCTTATGTGCTTATGCATGAACATTGCAATTGAAAATCTCGTTAATTAATTTCAGCCACTTTTTTTTTTTACACCCGCCTTATTTTGAAAAGTAGTTTTCAGACATTTCTGTGCCTGAGTGTAGTGTTCATGTCATACCCCAGGGCTCTTTTTATTGCTCTCGTCTTTCCCTTGGTGTGTATGTAAGCGGGAACAGGAAGTGGCCCGCAGTCTTAACCACATCCTTAATATCGTTGATCTCCAACAAGTCCCCTCTGCCTAATAAAGCCAAATAGCCAATTAGATATGCGAGACAATTAACAGCTATGCAGGGGTGGTGGGAGGGGGGGTGTTTAAATACCATACAGTACAGTATCTCAACAGCTGTCTGGAGTACAGTAAATCTCATAAAGCGGTGCAACATGACGGCGGAGGAGGAGGAAAAGCGGCGGCGCTGCCGTTAATTTGCGTAATTTGTGCTCTCGCTATAGCAACAGCAGCAACAGCAGCAGCAGCAGCAGTTGGCCGCCCAGCAGCTGGTGTTCCAGCAACAGCTCCTCCAGATGCAGCAGCTCCAGCAGCAACAGCAGCACCTGCTGTCTCTCCAGAGGCAGGGCCTCATAACCCTGCCCCACGGACAGGCCGCCCTCCCTGGGCAGACGCTCCCGCAAGGTAGGCCCCCTTCCCCCCCCTGCCGCCTAGCGCCTCCGTTCACCCCGCCCCTCTCCGATTCACGTCACACGCAGCAGCCTCTCTCCTCTCCGCTCGCTCGCTCCCTCTCTCTCTCTCTCTCTCTCTCTCTCTCTCTCTCTCTCTGTTGCCGTGGCTGCCGCCGTTGCCGTCGTTGTTGTTGTGTGTTGTTGTTTACCGCCTGTGGGCTCGGCGAGAGGAGAGGAGAGGAGAGGAGCAGCGCGTCAGCGGAGGGAACGGGGCCGATCCTCTCGGCTCTCTCCCGACCAGCAAACACCTGCCGCCCGTGTGTTTACCGACGCCGCGCGCCATGGTAACGCTTCCTTATTGCCGAGCCAAAAAATCGAGAGCAGAGCAGCTCGGAGGAGCTCGCCGTCTCCGCCTCGTGCGGTTTATCGCGTCCCTCGCCCGTCAGGAGCATGAAGGCGATGAGCGAGAGGGAAGACTGTTTGGCTCTTGTTGATCTCAGCGTTGTTGACAACGGAGCGCGGCATTGCGGGAGCGTAATCGAAAGGCTTTGTGAAACGGGAGCGTAATCGAAAAGGCTGTTGTGCTCGTAGCACGATCGCGTCTGTAGGTGTTAAGGGCTTGGGGTTTTATGTTTGCATTTATGGAGTAACACAAGAGACTATTAAAAATAAATAAAAAAACAGTATCTTGAAGGGATACTGAAACAGGGCTGTAGACATGATGCAGCTGTGTGTGCAAAAGAGGATGTTGGTTTGAAAAGCAGGTCAGCTGTGTGTGCGTGTAAAACGATCACGCTGGATCGTGTGTGAACTTGCTCACGTCAATCTATAAACAGTAAAGCTCTGCTCTTTCGTTTCCCATCAGCTCTGTAAATGTGAGATTACTTTGGTTTCAGCACCAGGCTTGAATTGCTGTCTTATTGCTGAATTGTATGTAGCCTATTTTTCATGAAAATAAGAAAATCGATTGTAATGCAATGTAAGTGTACGAACAGTAATTGCATGCATGTTTGTATATATGTTGATAAGTGTGTTATGCATATACAGGTGCCTAGGTATGATTGTTACTGTTTTACATTCATGCTCACATATATGTGTATGACATTGCGTTAGGTGCATAGTAATGTGTGTATACAGGTACTGTATATAGATATGATTGTGACTGTTTTTCATTCATACTCCCTCATTTATTTATGCATAAGCCATTGTGTTAGGTTCATAGTCTTGTGTGTGTGATGAGTAAGTATGTTGGTAACTGTGTGTTTGCCTTTGAGCAGGCCTGAGTCCAGTGGAACTCCAACAGTTATGGAAAGATGTGACCGGGACTCACAACATGGACGAGGGGGTCATTAAACATGGCGGCCTCGACCTCACGACCACCAACACTTCCTCTACTACCTCCTCCGGCATTTCCAAAGCATCGCCGCCGATTACGCATCATACCATGGTGAACGGCCAGTCTTCGTCTCACGGCTCGAGAAGGGAAAGGTACGTAGCGAGGTTTTTTTTTTTTTTTATCCGCATGCTATCGCCACTCGAGCGCTGTCACCGCGGGTGGAAACAGAAAGGGGTTTTCCAGGGACGGCGAACGGCAGGGGAAGCCTGCAGGATCTGTCCTCTTTAGAAGCGCGCTACATGCTTTTCACTGCAGGCACCGCGAGAGCCTCCCGTTTGTTTGTTTGTTCGTTCAATCGCTGATTAGCGTCTGGGTAACAGTCAGAACGGAGCCTCCCTTTGTGATGCCAGCTGTTTAGCAACGTGCACACACACACACGCACACAGACAAACACACACACACACACTCAAAATCAAAAGCGGTGAGGTATTGCTCACAACGGCCATAACAGAAAGATACCCTCGCTGTTCATTGACAATTTATAGTTTTTTTTCTCCCGCTTTTGAATTATGTTTGCCGTGCTGTTTGTGATATCAACAGAAAGCATGATGATGCCTGTGTGGTTCGTCATGAGGTTTATACGAGGAGCCAGGCCTTTTTATTTACCACCATAGCTGGTACACAAGTCTGTTCATATTTCTGTCTACCTGTCTTAATGCGTTAATTAAACATTTCCACGGTATAATAAGCATGTAGAAGCCACATAGCATTAGCTTCAGTGAAGGTGGAAGTGTACAGTAATAGATTTAAAGCAGACTGCACCAGAGTGGGAGCTGAGGGAAAGAGGTGTTGTGAAGCAGAGACGTCAACAGAAGAAAGAGGAGAAAAATCGGCGTCTCCTGGGACTTCTATAGCTCGCGGTAATTCGGCACAGACTGGCCTTGGCTTAAACAAGACACTGTGGATCAAAATGGGGTCTGACTTACACACCAGACTGTGGACCAAAACCGAGACTTAGTCTGACTTACACAGCATACTGTAGACCAAAACACACAGGGAGATGCGTAAAGCCAGAGAACATACTGTGGATCAAAACACTGGTTAACTGGCAGAGACTCACTTTACACTGTGAACCAAAACACAGATAGACCGGTATGGGCTCACAACATATTGTGGACTAATACAAAGATAAACTGGTATGGGCTCACGACATATTGTGGACTAAAACAAAGATAAACTGGCATGGGCTCACGACATATTGTGGACTAAAACAAAGATAAACTGGTATGGGCTCACGACATATTGTGGACTAAAACAAAGATAAACTGGCATGGGCTCACGACATATTGTGGACCAAAAAGCAGATTTGTAAACTGGTTTTGGTCGGGGTTGAGAGAATGCAATGAGGTGCGTTCTCATAAGCCCCATTGCCATAGTCTGTGCTGTCATGGCCATCATGGGAAGCTCAACTTAACCTGTTGGAGGCACTGTTGGTGTGAGTTAATGGTGGCTGATCATTGAGACTGATATCTGACACTGATTCTCTCTCTCTCCCTCTCCCTCTCTCTCCCTCTCCCTCTCCCTCTCCCTCTCCCTCTCCCTCTCCCTCCCCCTCCCTCAGTGTGATACAGGAGGATACGGCGGCAGCACACTCGCTCTACGGACATGGAGTCTGCAAGTGGCCCGGCTGTGAGAGCGTCTGCGATGATTTCGGACAGTTTCTCAAGTGGGTGCCTGTGTCACCATTCGCCTGCCCCCTGCCCTTTCTCCTCATTGATTGGTCTGCTGCTTTATTGGTCGATCTCCAAGATATATGCAATAACAGCCAGGGGCGCCGCCCGGGATTTCGAGCCCCATGAAAAGATCGCACATCGGGCACCACCACCCCACACCACCCCATCCCTGCACAATTGCAGCACAATTTCTTGAGGGCCCCTGTCAGTCAATCTTCTTAACCCCCTCCAAACCTCCCCATACGGCGTCCCTGATAACGGAATTTTAAAATATATTTTTTAAATAGTCAACCACACCTTCCTAACCAATTGTGGTTAAAAAATTGTGGTTGCTTTGCCAAAGGAGCTTCATTTTGAACCCAAGGGAGTTGTAGACTAAAATACCAGTCTAACATTACAGGCATTTAGCAGACGCCTTTATCCAGAGCGACTTACACAACTTCTTATTACATTTATCCATTCATACAGCTAGATATATACTGAAGCAATTCAGGTTAAGTACCTTGCTCAAGGGTACAACGGCAGTGTCTTACCTGGGAATCGAACCTGCAACCTTTCAGATACAAGTTTAGTTCCTTAACCATTATACTACACTGCCGTATAACTTGTTCAGTACTGGGCTTCAGGATAGGACAGGGCTTCAGCAGGGCTATGGTTAGGGTTTGGGATAGGGTTGCACAGTTCAATAATGTGCAGTCCACAGTCATTATAACCATTTTAGGCCATATACCATAATTTGAAGATATGGAATATCGTAAATGTATTTAATTGCTACGTCATTTTGAAGGCAAAGAGGCCATATTGCCGTTGATGGTTTAGCCACTCTCGTACATGCGCTATAGAAAAGTGACTTTTATCTTTGAATCATTCTAGTCTTCCACAGTAGTTTAGCTATGAATGGCGCTCCTTCAGATTCCTGCTCTGTGGCCAGACGTACACAACATCTTACATTTAAAGCAGGCTTTCAAACTAAAGTATCACGCTCTGTAGGGTTGCACAGGAAGGAAGCAGCTCTCAACAGGAAGTCTTAAGTTTAAAACGGATAAGCCAGCAACCTCTGGATTTGAGTGGCCAGAAATGTAGGTTGACTTCTCCGACTAGCCTTTTAGAGGTATGGGACATGAATGGTTATGTGAACATGTGAAACGCTAATGGCAGCCTGTATAGATGCACAGCTCCTCAAAGCTTGATCGGTTGTGGGTTGTGTTGTCATGGAGCAGTGACTGGAGTGAATATAATCTTTAGATAATTGGCCCATTTTGTAACTGGTCTGCGTTGTCGCTGGGATGTTAGTGGGGACATCAAAGGAGAGGATGTTTGCAGCGCGGCAGATTATAGGCTATCATGTTGCCACTTGGAAGGGGAGGCATGCCTGGGGCACAAAAAGAGAAATTGTTAATTTGAATATGTTAATTAGATGTGTAATTAAGTCTCAAGGAATGATTTTTGAAATCCTGGTGAAGTCATGTAAACCCCTTTTGAAATTGGGTCAATTCTTTTTTGAGGTAATTGCAACTGTTTGAACATTCAGTTCATTAATTGAAAAAAAATCTTACAGCCCTATACCTTTACAGCCCCATACCTTTACAGCCCCCTACAGCCCTACAGCCCTATACCTTTACAGCCCTATATATCTACAGTCATATATTTCTGCAGCCCTATACTTTTCCAGGCCTATACTTCTACAGCCCTATACTTCTACAGCCCTGTACCTGTACTACCCTATACCTATACAGCCCTATACTCCTGCAGCCCTAGACCTCTACAGCCCTATACCTCTACAGTCATATATCTCTGCATCCCTGTACCTCTACAGCCCTATATATCTGCAGCCCTATACCCCTGCAGCCCTATATCTCTACAGCCCTATACCTTTACAGTCCTATACCTCTCCAGCCCTATATCCCTGCAGCCCTATACTTCTACAGTCCTATATCTCTAAAGCCCTTTGTGAATTTGGTACTTGATAGGGTGCAGGGAGCCCCTGTTTTTGTTTATATCATATAATTGTATGTTTCTGGCCTGTAAAAGTGTATGAAGCGCGTTAGCTTGCATGGTGAAGTGAGCGGGATGTCGGGAGTGCAAGGGATGAAATAGGGTACCTTACAGTGCCGCGCTCAGACAGGCCGGCACACGAGCGCTGGAACTAAAAAAAAAAACAAGACATCAATAAGCAAAGCGTTCGCCGCAGCTCGTGCGCTCTACCTCTGAGGTGCAGTCGCTGGTGTCAGAGAGAGCCCTTTCATGCTGCGGGAGATGTGTCAGAGTTACTCGGCAGTAGCAGTCGGGTTTGTTGTTTGTGGTACGAACACAAGGCTGAAAGCGGTTTACATTACAAATGTGTCGGAATTAAATGGCGTTCTGAGTCCACCCGTCTCATTGGCTGTTCCTCCCCGACGAATCAAACGAGCAGCTAACCTTTGCTTTTGTTGTAGAGGTGCAGTATGAACGAGTTGCATTTCCATGCTTTTTAAGTGAGTGAATTGAGCTCTCTTCTGTCTCATCTGTATTATTAACTATGAACTGTGTGTGCGTATATGCGCGCGCGCGTGTGTGTGTGTGTGTGTGTGTGTGTGTGTGTGTGTGTGTGTGTGTTTTAACAGATTTTTTGGATGTAGGCTTTACATCTTTCATTATAGATTATTGTTTGTTTGTTTATAACACAAATACATTGACTGCTTACACTTTTCTATGGGCTGTTATTGCATTCGTCTTACTGGTCTTCAGGTCAAACAGTAAAATTCCGGGGAACAAATATCCATTTTTTATATTTATTCAGAAAGATTTTTGGAGTTAAGTACCTGCAGTGGATAGAAAAGAGATTGAACATGACCTCAGAAGTTCCTAATTATTTAATTTGATTTAGGAAGGTACCTCATTAGAGAACGTATCTCCTTGGAGGCAGCCTTGTGTCCCCATTGATTTCCTTTGAGAGGATGAAAAAAGAGAGCCGGGTTATTGGCGGTAATGAAGAACCTTGCCGCCGCCACTTAACCTAAATATCCGCCATTTCACCGTGGCACCTGCTTTAGAGGCGCCGAGAGGAGCCTGTTTATGTTCCTTACCTTTACCTCACTCCTGTTGTCCACTGCCAAACGCAAACGCAGGAGTCACATGTCACACGCATAAAACAGTGGAAAGCATTAAACCCCTTTCTTAAGGCCATCCCATAACTGGAGTCAAACTGTGTATTTTGTTGAGCCATAACTGGTCAAACTGTGTTTTTTTTTTTGTGTACCTCTGTCTGACTAATAAATCTGTTCGTTAGGCGCTTTGTTCTACACGTCTTTATTCTACTCTGTTAATCTGTCGTTAGTGCGGCTTGTTCTACACGTCTTTATTCTACTCTGTTAATCTCTCGTTAGTGTGGCTTGTTCTACACGTCTTTATTCTACTCTGTTAATCTGTCGTTAGTGCGGCTTGTTCTACACGTCTTTATTCTTTCATTCCAAGTCTTTTTGTTTTAAATTTCGGTCAAATTTTGATTGATCTGAGTGAAGTTTGGGATAAAGCAGGTTGTGGAATGTTAGCTTTGCTGTCCCAGAGTCCTTTGCAGTTATCATAGTACAGTGAGCCACCTCTTCCTGGCATGAGTGTTGCACACCCTCTTACCCCACCCACTTCAACGAGACTAGATTCATCACATCATTTATTCCGCTCTCTCAAAACAAAAATCAATATACCTATAAATACAAAGGGAGCCGCAGATTAGAGCTGGGCTTCAGGATTATTTGCTCAGTGCTGCCTGTTTGAAGCCGTCTGACTCTGATCCTGTTCTTCCTCCGCTCTGTGTTTGAAGTGCAGCGGCTCTGCCAGGCTCATTAGAGAGTACTGGGGCCTGCACTGTACCTGTAGTCCAGACCCCCTCTCTGTGTTTATTAATGCATAGCAGAGTAGGCTGCCCTTAAATATTTCATAGGCGTGCAGTAATTTGTGTGTAATCGCCTTGTTAACAGAGCGGCGGGAGTAGGGAAGGGTCTTTTTTTTTTTTTAAAGTAGAACCAGGCAGTGCTGCCTGCCTAAAATCTGAGACCTTCTTTCTACGTCTGCAAACGCCTGCGTCGAGTGAGAAAACTTAATAAAGATTTTGTGCGGAAGCTCAGAAACAGCTGTAACTCGCGACATGTGCAATACATCAAGTGTGCGGGACAGCGTCGCGAGCACGGGAATGAAAAGGGTATTTGCAACATTAGTTCCGACTTCCTGAGAGCGAGGTGATTAAATGATTAATGAAATGTCCCCGTGCATATGCGCTCTGAAATGCTAATTAGGCACGGACGGGTGGAGCACCAACCCCATCCCACACTTTTATTTTTTTGCATTTTTTTTATTTTTAAGCTCAGCCTCTCGTCCTGATTGATAACACCATGGTTTCAGACCCCCTGAATGGCAGAGAGAGTGCAAGACCCTAATTGGAGGGGCTACGTGTTACACAGTCATCGCATCTTTAGATGTCTCCTTAGTACTTCCCCGTGATTGACGCGGTTAGATAGTCTAATGAGCAGGTTCTGTTATTCAGCCCACTGCTGATAAACAATGGGAGGTAGCTGCACCAGTGCTATAGATCTGAGACTCAGTCTCCTGGTAATATACTAAAGGCAGAGTTAGAAATTATCGCTGAAAGGCTGAAAAACTAACCTATAATTACAGGAAAGGGAAGTGGCAGCTCTGTCATTTCGTAAGCATGTGTCCTTAAACGAGCGCTTTGTGAGATTGTCACCGGTGATCATTTGGATAGAGCCTCATTACCCGACAGCACAACACTTTGTTTTTATTTTTTTAATTTTTTTTTTTATCCTTTGGCCTATGTGCGCTGTGAATAAAAGGTCTATTTTAATGCTCAGGTTCTTTTGTATCCTGTAGTTTAAATTCAATCATGGCAAACCTTGGTGTAGCTTTTATTTTTCTGAAGAGCCATGTAGCTCCATTGAACATTTCTCAGCACTGAAAGGAAAATTTAGTATAACTAACTGCAGTAAATTGCAAATTCACCCTCCCATAAACTAAGGCAAAGCATATATTTCAAAAAAGCCATTTCTTCCACCAATTTTGAATTCGGACACAGCCAGCTACTCTGTGAGAAGAGCACCATAATGCATCTTGGGTCCCCTCCCATCCCCACCTCCAGGCACTCACACCTTTTGTACTAATTCAGGTTGTGATACTTTTATGGTTTTAGGTTATATTTGTATGGTTATAGGTTCTTCCTAGGGCTTGTCCTTGGTGTAATCTTAGATGCTGTGGATCTATATTAAACACAAGAGGCTTAGTCAGGTGCACGACTCAGGAATCGCTAAGCGACTTTTGCTTGGCGTTTATAACTGCGTGCGTCAAGCTGTATAAATATGTAATATGTTTAAAGAGGTGTGTTCGTGTGAACACAGTGTGGATAAGGGAACCTAAGCAAATGAAACATTTCATATTTACTGTATAGTTTCATCAGACCACTGTGCCTGAGTCCATGAAGGTTCACTGCATAAAAGAAGACATTGTCATACCGTCCGCTTATACAACCGTGCTTGCACATGATGGACAGGCCACGGTGTTCCTTACTACATGTCTGAAACAGTGAATATTTAACCATCCATTTGCCGTGTCAGTTGATAATATTCAGCCGGTGTGTGCTGTGTGCTTAGCAGTTCTAGCTGGTTGCCATTTTGTTTTTTACATAATGCACTTCCAGGTGCAGCACTTTGATTAGCGGTGTGCGTTGCCTGGAGACCTGTCATTAACACATCCCGTGATCTGTTCTGTTCTCCCAGGCACCTTAGCAATGAGCATGCGCTGGACGACAGAAGCACCGCCCAGTGCAGGGTCCAGATGCAGGTGGTACAGCAGCTGGAGATACAGGTAAGACCTGGCTTCACTAGGGTGTGCCGTGTCCTTAGCGTGATAATTCACTGTGTCTTGCCTTCAAGCAGATTGCACAACTTTTTGGTGAATCTCTCCTTAAATAAATAAGTTTTACCCATAGACTAGTTTTACCTCCAGCTCAATAAGCCACACCCTGCCTTTGCGGAAGCCTCACCCCTGTTTGAATAAGCCCCACCCCCTGGCCTCATGCTGCAGCATGGTTAACATTACATAACATAACTTAATGACGAGAACCGACCATTCAGCCCAACAATGCTCGCCATCTTCCTACCACTAAGGGGTACCTAGTGCTCACCGTTTGCCTACACATTAGATAGTGTCTAGCACTGGTCTTGAAAACACCCAGAGAAACAGAGAGTTTCTGGCTCTACTACATGACCTGGCAAGCTATTCCACACAGCGACTACTCTCTGTGTGAAGAAGTACTTCCTGATGTCTGGGCGGAATTTATTATCGGGAGCAAACTGCTAAGACTTTGATTTCAATTGTGCTACAGCAGATTAGCTGTTTGCTGAGGTGGGTCAGAGGTTTTGATAGCGGGTTCTCTGGGGGCTGTAGGGTGCGATTGGGGTGAGGGGTACAGGTATAGTATCAAGGGGTCCTCACAGGTGAGTGCTTACAGTCCTCTTCTCCTGTGCTTCACTAATACAGGTCATGTGACACGCCTAGTTTCTGTTCTGTCCCCTTCTGTCCGAACTCTGCTATTGACAAGAAGATGAACTGTTCTTTGTTTTTCTAGATCTTTGAGAACCCCCCCCCCCCCCCCCCCCCCCCCCCTCTCTCCCTCTCTCACACACACACATACACACACACACACACACACACACACACTCTCTCTCTCTCACTCACTCACTCACTCACTCACCCTCTCCCTCTCTCGGATCTCTGGGTATGGTTTGTGCAGTAATCTGTACAATGAGACAGACTGAATAAATCAGTGAATTACTGTGTCAGACTGGCAGAGTTGCTCATTCTGAATCCCCCCTCCCCCCCACTCCTCCAACAGCTTTCTAAAGAGCGGGAACGCCTTCAGGCAATGATGGCTCACTTGCACATGCGACCTTCTGAACCCAAGCCTTCTCCAAAACCGGTGAGTGCCCATTGCTGCGCGCTGGCGGGCCGCGGTGAAACGAACAGCGTCACCGGTACGGGGCCTGAGTGGCAGCTCCAAGCAGGAGGCCATTCCAGTTGGAAACAGCTCTTTATCAGTAACGCTAGCCTATACAAATCCTGTCAGAACTTCACAGAGCTCTGACACTTTATTGTGTGTGTGTGTGTGTGTGTGTGTGTGTGTGTGTGTGTTTTAGTCATATGGCCAATGTAGCACTCATAGCTATTTGAGGTTAGCTTTAGCAACTCCAAAAGGCTCAATGAGAGAGATCTCCTTCTCACAGGGCCTTTCTCCTGCATTCATTAATACAAATAATACTAAATTAATACAAATAACCAGAATTTCGAGGGAATAAAAGTTTATAATTTAATTAGATTCCTCCATGAATATGCATACATGATGCAATTTCACTCCTGATCACCCTGTAAAGGCGTAAGGAGTCTCCTGCTCAACCCCCCAAATTCATTATTTAGTCATTATTTAGTCAGTTATTTTCTACAACTCCAGCAGTGTGGTTTCTATAGAGCTTCCAGCCCATAATAACCCCGACCAGAACATGAATGAATAATACCAATGAAGCATTCCATTGCATACACCAATTAATAGAGATTTTGAGTAAGGGTTTGAAATGAAGCCACTCTCTAAGGAAGGGGTGTCCAATCCTTTACAGTGATATCAATGATATCAATGATATCAATTATGAAGCTTTGGCGATGGCATTTCTCATAAATTATTATTTTATTTTTTTTATATACTGTAAGATCCACTGTATGGCAGATGCCACCAAATGCGTGTGCTGAATCCCCAAATGGAGGCGTCAGAGCAGGGGTGTCCAATCTTATCCGAAAAGGGCCAGTGTGGGTGCAGGTTTTTGCTTTAGCGCAGCACTAAGACACCTGGTTCTATTTATCAAGGTCTTGACTGAAGACCATGGTTAGTTAATTAGTTGAATCAGGTGTGGTAGTGCTGGGCTAAAGCAAAAACCTGCACCCACACCGGCCCTTTTCGGATAAGATTGGACACCCCTGCTCTGAAGCCTCCATTTGAGGATTCAGCACACGCATTTGGTGGCATCTGCCATACAGTGGATCTTACAGTATATAAAAAAAATATATATAGAATTTATGAGAAATGTCATCGCCAAAGCTTCATAATTGATATCATAGTACAGATTTATGCTCTCATATGCAGAGGGCTCGGCTGAAACAGCCCACAC
This sequence comes from Ilyophis sp. 1 JC-2022, assembly GCA_022702515.1. Lineage (NCBI taxonomy): Eukaryota > Metazoa > Chordata > Actinopteri > Anguilliformes > Synaphobranchidae > Ilyophis > Ilyophis sp. 1 JC-2022. The sequence goes on along the minus strand of CM040403.1, from coordinate 11,192,199 downwards.
ATTTGATAAATATTAATGGCGTGAATTTATTACCGGGGCAAAAGGATCTCTGTTGGTTCATCGCGGCGCCTTTCGCGGCTATCAGTACACGAACACAAGGCGGAGGCACTCCCCTGACCCCATTTACTCCCACAATGCTACTTCATTAAATGCTACCTTTTGGCCATGCTACGGATGGATGCAGCTCTTTAGCTATCAGGAGCAGAAGCCCAGAATAATGAGTTTTCACCCAGCCTTGAATACATTCAGACGAGGAGAGGTTGCAGTAGGCTCGCACGCTCTGACATCGCTGGATTTTATAAATTCCATTTGGCAGATGCAGGATTGCACTTGCTGCGAATGCACCGCGCGTGTTACCAGACATGACAGAAAACACGTCAGCTTAACGTTATAAATATACATGCTACAATTCACACTCATATGGGATTTTGAATGGCTGTTTTTGAAGTGTTTGATAGCGTATTTAAAACCCTTTGTTGGCTTCTGGGCTGAATCGCTGGGCAAATAAAAGCGGGTTCATGGTTCAGTGAGCCTCACGCGCTGAGCAGGGGATAAACTGGAGAGCACTTCATACTGCAGTGAGTTTACATCCTGGGACAGGGATTACGTGTGGAGTATTCAAAACATTAAACATCTCTCTGCCTTTTTTTCTTCATTTTTTCCTTTCTTGTGTTTAGAACAGAAGACTAGAGCAGTTGTTTAAACGCTCAGTGAAAATATCTAACATTTCGACAAAAAGGCGTCCGGTCCTAAAAATGTTATTTAGCCATTCGTGACGCACAACATGGCCATGAAGCTTGAAGTAAGTTGATCACGAGGCCTTGCTCGCGGTAGTGTGATGTCATTGGTTGTAAAGCTAAGCAGTGATCATCTAAAGCACATCATTGAACGGTTTGTGGTCTCATTGTGACGGGTCGTAGCATCAGCTCGGCACCAGAACAGTCTATGTTTTATACGGAACAGATGTGGCTGTAAAGGCCTTGGGGTACCCGTCCTTATTATAAAACCACTAATGTGGCCCAGCTGGCTGGGACCCAACAAAGAACAATTAGCCGGCATATGTTAATTTGGGTTCCCTTACAATTCCCCCATTTGCTGCGAGTGTAAAACATTCCCACAAAGAAAATCAATCAGACTCTCCATTAAGGACGTGTTTGTGGCGACGAGCAGAGGTTTGAGGGGAAACCACATTTTGCTGACGGCATTTTATTCGGTTTCTTCCAACTGCGTTTTGGATATCAGCCAGTCCCTTTGATGTTAAGACATTTGACTCAGGTTTTTGGGCCCTTGTTTTAAACTTGGTCTTTCTCTTTGGCCAGTAATTAGTAAAAATAAATAAGTAATGGCTCAGACATTTAGGGACACATTTCCCCTTTTCACATACATTTTGAAAAAACACCTGAAAAGTATACTTTATGTTGTGTGTCTGTTTTAAGTGACACTGAGCAATCAAAGTGATATCAACTAAAAATAGCACGATTCCAGAATAGTTTGCAAACTTGAAATCGTCAGTGGTCCAACCCACCCCTTCCAGCCTCTCCAATCACATCTCTAATCTCTCATTCCAGCATTCTCAGAATCCACTGGCTAATTTGGCAATCAAGCTGGTTTTGTTTGAATGTTAAGCGCGTAGCGGCCGTAACCGTTCCCCCAGGGGTCAAAGTTCAGGGGCCGGTTGCCGCCTCGGCAGTAGCATCTGCGCCCGGGTGTGGAGCTGAACATAGAGGTGAAGATGGAGGGGGGTCAACAGCGTGTTTCGGGCTGAGTTTAGCACAGCCCTGCCGGTCCCATGCCCTGTCTGAGAGGGTAGGAGCACGATGACATCACAGCTGGCGGTGGAAGTCAGGTGGCAGCGGGCGCACACTTGAGCCCGCAGCGAGCGCTGGTTGGATTGCGATGGGCTGAGATAACACTGAAGCAGATGATTAGATAATCTCTAACAGCGTGCTCTAATTAGAATTCTTATGATGCAATTTCATCCTGTAATTAGTTGAGACTGGCTGCTTCCCTCGCAGCTTATTAGTGGAAACGCAGTTGAACTGAATCTATTCTCATTTGTTAGTGCCTTTTAAAGTGTAAGCGTTCTCCACTCTCATTCCTTCTCTCTCTCTCTCTCTCTCTCTCTTTCATTCTCTCTCTCTCACTCTCTCACTTTCTCTCTCTTCTCTCCCTCTCCTGCCCTCATATCATAACCCCCGTATCTGCAGCTGAACTTGGTTTCGAGTGTCACCATGTCAAAAAACCTGCCGTCAGCGTCCCCTCCAAACTTACCTCACACCCCGACCACGCCCACGGCGCCAGTGACCCCTCTGTCCCAGGTGCCCTCCATGTTCAATCCCGCCAGTGTGCCCAGTGGGGGCGCCGTCCGGAGACGCCATTCAGACTCTTTCAAGCATTCCATCAGCATGTGCTCAGGTACCACTGCACACCTGCCGAGCATTATAGCAGTACGCTTGTACAGTATATACCACTGCACACCTGTATACACCACTGCACACTTGTATACACCTCTGCACACCTGTATACACCACTACACACTTGTATACACCACTGCACACATGTATATACCACAGCACACCTGTATACACAACTGCACACCTGTATACACCACTGCCCACCTGTATACACCACTGCACACCTGTATACACCACAGCACACCCTTATATACCACTGCACACCTGTATACACTACTGCACACCCGTATACACCACTGCACACCCGTGAACACCACAGCAAACCCGTATACACCACTGCACACCTGTATATACCAAATCCATCACACATGCAGAGAGCAACCCAGTCATTCATCAGGGCCCATCACTTATCACATCATAGAAACGGGCCTTATTTCTAATGTTGGCAGTGTATCCCAATACTTGTGTCAGTAATTAAGTGCTGTTTGCCGTTGAGTAATGTAGAATGTCTGAGAAATACAAATGTGTTCATATGTACATTCAAACTTCGAACATGGTCTCATATGTATTCTGTGTAGTTGAATATGTACATAAAGCTTATCATTTGAGTGCCTCCTATTTGATTTTTATATTTGTACAGAATTGCTCATAAGTATTGTGAGGCTCATAGATTATTCAAATACGTGCAAGACATCTGCTGACTCTAATTTCGCTCCTTTAGAATGACTTGTGATTTCTCAGGAGAGATATTAATTGAAATGGTGCTTTGCTAGGCATGTGAGAGACTGATTTATTCTAATCACACTCATCTCTTCTTTAAAAAAAAAAGAAATCTGATGAGAATTCTGCGCCGCAAAAGATCAGAAAATGATTTGAAGGAGTGACGCAGTGTTTATGCATTTCTCCCCAGAGATCGCCCCAAACTACGAGTTCTATAAGAACGCAGACGTCAGGCCGCCGTTTACTTATGCAACTCTCATAAGGCAGGTAAGTGGAAAATAAATTAACTTTGCCTGATTAGATTCTAATTAATTGGCGCTTAAGCGCAGAAATCCCCATCCACTCGAGCCGGTAAAAGGACTATTCTCTGCCGTCTCCTTTCAGGCCATCATGGAAAACAGGGACAATCAGTTAACGCTTAATGAGATCTACAGCTGGTTCACCACCACGTTCGCCTACTTCAGGCGCAACGCTCCCACATGGAAGGTGAGGTGCTTTTAGAGAATGGGGTGGGAGGCGGGGTACTTTTTTTAGTCGACACAGTGAGCTCAGCGTCAAGCTCTCCTCTTTTTTAAAAATCTGCCTCTCGTACAGAAAGGATTTCCAGCTCTTAGAGTCACAGGTTAAAGACTCATTTAGCCTCTGATAGATTTTTCTAATTTTGTGGAGTTAATAGATGTGGTTTGGCAGAGGAGCCAGGGCTCTGACATGCTAATTGCAGCGCTGGCGCGCTCGATCGTCGACGCCTTTGTGTTAAACCGTGCCGCTCCGCATCCTCCCTCCCGCTCTCGGTTTATTGGCTAATTTATTTGAGCGATGACTGTTTGCCGTTTGCCTAATGCATCGAAAGGAAGGCCGGGTTTTGGGGCTCTGCCATGTGCCTCTCGTGCCACCGTGTCCCCTGGGTCACTTCTGAGGGAAAGCTCGTAGGCCATTGGCCAGAACGAGGGACGTGAGAGGGATCGGGATTGGTCTTTGCTGAAGAGAGCTTCTGTTTTTATTATCTTGGCAAAAGGCCCAGGGCCTGTATCACAAAGCAGGCTAAGTGGGTTAGCTGGATAACTTGTGCTGAGTAAAACCCGGAAACCCCCTGGAATATGGAACAATATTATGAAGCAAAAACAGTGTTCCAGGTTTTACTCAGCAAGTTATCCAGCTAATCCACTTGTGTACATCATTGTACATATATCCCCAGGAATCCATGGGCCAGAAAAATCCTTCAGTACTGTTCTGGTATGTTCTAAAGGGGGAAATGAGTGTTTGTGAGCGAGTGATTTTCCCCCACCCCCCAGCCCCAAATGTAGGCTACTGTCCTGCTTAGTGTTAACTTCCTGAAAGAGGGATGAAGCTTAATTTCAGCAGCAGTCAGTTCAGATGGCCAGGGTACTGCGTTTACAGCCGGGACGCACGTCAGCATGCTGAGTTTTAACTCCGCACTACATTTACCGGAGAGAATTCATTCTCAAATTAGAATGCAGACGATTCCGTTGAATTCTGTAGCAACCCAATGATGAGTTGTTTAGACATTTTCTTAGATGTTTGTGCTGTTTCCCGAGTGGATTAAATTGTTGTTTTTATTCTGGTGACTATACACAAGTCTCAATATATCTTCAATCCTTCGGGACAAAGCAAAACGCATTCCATGTCGCACTGAATTCCATGTATGTATGTATTTTTATTTTTTTTAACCATTTAATGCGCTTATAATCTTATATATGTACATTTTAGTTCCACATTTCCTTTGTTACTAAAATTATCTGTGATGGGCCTGTCATTTTATTAACCGAGACATTTTTTAAGAAATGAAAGGTGATTCATATCTCAGCTTGGTCTCATCAGCCCAGCTGGGGCGTACCGCTCTCATTCTGCACAGCTTATTAGTTCTAACTATATAGCATGCATAATAAAACCTCTCATTTGCTCATTAATATTAAAATTATCATATTCAGAGCCATGGGCATTAAGATCAATCAGTTCCTTTGGATTTTCAGGTCAGAAGTGAGATCTGCTTATGAGTTTTCCCTCCAATCCTTTTTCTAAAAGCAAAACCGGTGCACCCCTTTTTATGAAATTATCCCAAAATTAATCAATAGGTTATTATTTGTTAGATTCCTGCATGTTTTAAGCAGATTTATTTCAATATATATGGAAAGCGTGTTGCACAGAGCAAATTAAGCTGAATTGTATTTTTTGACACATTGCTTGATGGGATATACGTATTTTTATTGCGAGATTTTTTTGAGAGTCTGTATTTAATGAGATATGAGGTTTAAAGTTAGTGCTGTGGTGTGTGTTTTTCACAGTGTGTGACCTCGGTCTTATCTGCTCAGAAAGAATCCGAACCACACGCTTAGTGTCAGTGCAGTAGCTACGTTTGCATATAGTCGCTGTGTACAAGAATTAAGAGTCACAAAGGCTTTTCAGTGGCTCCTATAATGGCGAACATGCATTTTCTTTGGACGTTTTAAGCACCGTCGTCACCCCCCCCCCTCCTTATCACAGCTTCCTCACACAGAAGGGATTGTCCTGCCGTTTCTAAGGATACTATGCGTTAGATGAAAAGGGGAGAGCTGACACCAGTCTTATTTTAAATGCTTTTCATTTTGCCACCACCTGCCAATCAGATGTAAATTAGAAGGGTTAGCGTAATCACTGTGTGAAGAATACAGGCGATGCTGATCACACCATTGCTAAAATAGTTTGAAATACTTCACCAAAAATAAAGCACAAATCTGAAATGAGTATTTTATTGTTTATCTTTTTTATTCGGTAATAACTTGGTGATTTTTATCGGTCTCTCCTCTCGGCAGAACGCCGTTCGGCACAACCTCAGTCTGCACAAGTGCTTTGTTCGGGTGGAGAATGTGAAGGGGGCCGTGTGGACCGTGGACGAATTGGAGTACCAGAGGCGGAGGTCGCAGAAGATGACGGGGTACGCCGTGCTGTCGCGTCCCCCTCCTGTGACACAAACACACACACACACACGCGTGGTTTCACTGGGGTCCGTCACACACACGCATCAGCCGGCCACAGAGCCAGTCTCTTTCTCTCTCTGCTCCCTGCAGGCTCTCACAGCTCAGCTACTTTAAGTTGGTCTCAGTGTAAGGACTCTCATTTATGCTTGTTTTTTTATTTCACAGTTTGGCATTTTCCCCTCTCCCTCTCCCTCCCCCTCTCTCTCTCTCTCTCTCTCTCTCTCTCTCTCACTCTCTTTCTATCTGTTCTGTTCACCCTCTCCTTACTCTCTTCATTCCAGTCTTTTATTTCACTCTGTCCTCATTGTGTGGGACTGGGTTTGCGGTCTGTGAGAGTGATTTAAAGACAGGAGGTTTTATTAAGTCTTATTAACTGAGCAGAGCTGGATGCCACAGTGGACTGGACTCATCACTTCCGATTTCTCTCACAATTACATTTCATCTTCTAGTCAAATCAAGGAATAATGACAATACCATACTATTATATACTTGTAATATTTTATACACACACACAAAATTAAAAGGTACACACACATACATATACAGGGGGTGGACAAAATATCGGAAACACAGTTGTTTCCTTTTGGAAACGGAAAAAAACTGTTTTTCATAAAACATAAAACAGCTGCTATATGTTTGCTCCCATTTTTTTTACCTATATTTTCTACATTCTTTTATGACTGGCATGGCATGTATACATGTCTTGTTTTTATTATTAGCTTGATAATGAATCATGATTAGCCATTAATTAATAATTATTAAATAATACTAATTAGTCAATTAAATGCTGCTTTTGTGTCAGTACACAAAAACACTTTTGAGATAATGTAGGACAAAAACTGAAAGCATTTTGGTCCATGACAAACGGAGATGTGCCCCTCTGCACAGCTGTGGGGAGTGAACACTTCTGCTCAAAGTGAAGTGAACAGCTGAATACAATATAAGATCATTGAACCTGGTCTAGAATTCAACACTTGCATGTAACATGAGTCACAAATATGGCCCAATTGTTAATTATTCTTTTTCAGTTAAGTTTTTCACTAATCACATTCCACTGTACAACATAGAGGAGATCAACTCCAGTTGTTGGGGACAAAAAGGTTTTCTGATTTCTTCTTATACATTTGTTGAAGTTATTACTGATATAACAGCGACATGTAATTTATGATTTATTAGCCTTTCATAAAAATATGACTAACAGGCAATTATGGTTGATTGGCATAATTATAAAGAAAAACAAGTCATCATAAAAAAATGTACACGTGGCACAAGATTCACAAAACAGCATAGATAATCAGGTTAGGAACAGAGGTAAAACAGCATAGATAATTAGGTTAGGGACAGAGGTTGAGGTTTTGAGTAGCAAACATGTGGCAGGTGTTTTATGTTTTCTGGAAATATATACGCGTTATGTATATAGCTTTTTAGCTCATATTTGATAATGATTCGGTTCTTGATTTTATTTTTTTTAGAAGCCCAACGCTGGTTAAAAACCTGCCGTCTGGCCTGGGCTATGGAGCTGCGCTCAATGCAAGTCTGCAGGTAAATATGGAGTCCTGCTACCCGGCGGGAGCACAGCCTCTAACACAGTCTCATGAGTGCAACGTACAAAGTCAAAGTTGCTGGCGTGTCAAAAAGGAAACTCCACTCAAACAGAGGGGCGCTGTGAACGTGTGCGTAGGACCCTCCGACACGGTCAGCACCCATATTAGAGACTGCTGAATTTCTACGTGACACCCTTCTGGCTGCTTGTCACATGTGGTGAGACTCAAGAAGGACCCCTAGTGGCAGAGGATTGAACGTCCGCCCCACAGCTCCGAACTTTTAGATTGATTGCTGCCTTGGTTCACACAATCAGAGATTTATCCTAGCCGGCATTTATGATTTCACATCCCAAGTTACAGTACTAGGTGCTCTTGGCAAAAATACAATTAAATAAATAAGACTATAATTGAACTGCCAAATATAATTTTTTGAGATAACATTTCTGTCATGATTCGGTCATGTTAATTTTCATGAAGCAGCTTGTGTTTGAGTGCACATTTAGCCCTGCATTTGATACAGCGTGTGTTTGAGTGCACATTTAGCCCTGCATTTGATACAGCGTGTGTTTGAGTGCACATTTAGCCCTGCATTTGATAGGGGTTGTTAATTCATGTGAAAGTCAGAAGAGCAGTTTTGCATCTGTGGAGAAAACATTTCTGTGAGAGCACTGGGTCACCTACCTAACCCTCTCTTCCTCTTCCTCTCTCCCTATCTTCCTCTCTTCATCTATCTCTTTCTATATGTCCCTCTTTCTCTTCCTCTTTCCCTCTCTATCGCTTTCTTTATCTGTCCTTTCTCTTTCTCCCTCTCTTTCTCTCTTCCTCTCCATCTCCCTCTCTCTCCATCTGTCCCTCTCTCTTTCTCCCCCCATCTCGCTCTCCCTCTCACTCCTGCTCTCTGCCAACACTCCCCATCTCTCTCCCTCTCTTTCCATATCTCTCCCCCCTCTCTATCTCTCTCTCTCTCTCCATATATATCTCTCTCTCTCCCCCCTCTCTCTCTCTCTCTCCCTCTTTCTCTCTCTCCCTCTCTCTCTCTCTCTCTCTCTCTCTCTCTCTCTCTCTCAGGCTGCATTAGCAGAGAGCAGTATGCCGTTGCTAGGCAGCGCATGTTTCATGAACAGCAGCTCGACTGGGCTGATGTGCAGTAACTCCACGGGGCTGTTCCAGGCTTTACCTGAAGATCTGAACGG
>CM040403.1:11103353-11178353 GCA_022702515.1 Ilyophis sp. 1 JC-2022 | reverse complement strand
TGCCTCAGAGAGTATGATCATGTCAGGGGGAGAGCCTTAATAACTGCCCATAATTCAAAAATTCTCCTATAAATATTGAAGTGGTGTGCTGCTTTTATAATTTTTCTAATATTTAAAGGTTATTTTGCCATTGATGAATGTTGCCGTGGAGATGGCTTGATAAGTTTTTTTTGTTTTGTTTTTTTTGGCCCGCTGGGATTGGCTGATGCATCTTATGTGTGAAAAATAATCAGGTGTTGTCAGATTTATCTTTGCTGGCTGAACCTTGCCCTGAGTAGGGCCTTAACCATTTTAAGCCTTGTCTGTGCGTGACAGCGTTATTATTCTTGTTAGTACTGCTGTGGTGGGATATGCCCCTTCTCCACTTGTGTTCCTCAGCACTGTTTTTCCCCCACCTATTGACAGTTTGGTAAAGATATAGTTTCCTTTGGAGCTGAAAACATGGAGGCTATGCTCGTTTCTGGCTGACCTGCTCTGCTGAATTTGATTAATGACAGCGGCTGGCTCCAGGTTTTTCCTTCAGGAGCGTCTTGGTAGCTCTGCATATTAATGACAGATTGCAGTTTCTATTAACAAGATAAAAAGCGCAGACCCTCCTGCTTCAGGGGCTAAAGGGGATGGGACATATTGTAGATTATTTATAAATGGTGCTTTTTTTTAAAGCAGGTGCCATCTGTAAAGTTTTCAAACCTCTTTGTATCTTTACCACTTTTCAGCCCTGCCAGCAAAAAAATAAAATATATATATATATATATTATTGTATTCATATTTGTTCTAACTTTATTCGGATATGTTTTCTATGAATTGTACTAATATTTGCAGGCCTGTCTCTTTTCGTGTGACCTGTGTGTAATCTTGATTTACACACAATGGGCCTCATTCATGAAGTGTTCGTAAATATGCGAGTACATTTATGAACGAAACAAGTTGGTACGAAGAATTTACGCCGGATTCATCAAACCGTGTGGGAAAGGCAGATTTTTTATATATTTACATTACAGGCATTTAGCAGACGCTCTTATCCAGAGCGACGTACACAACTTCTTATTACATTTATCCATTCATACGGCTAGATATATACTGAAGCAATTCAGGTTAAGTACCTTGCTCAAGGGTACAACGGCAGTGTCCTACCTGGGAATCGAACCTGCAACCTTTCAGTTACAAGTCCAGCTCCTTAACCATTATACTACACTGCCGCCCCACATACGTATGTTCGTACGCGTAAATGACAGGTGCGCTCACGTTATTTTGTGATTAGCATATGAATTTCCTTAGGTGGGGGTTGTCACTTCCATTTAAAGGTCCATACGAAGTCAAAATGGCCCAGCAAAAGCAAAAAATAATTATTCCGACACTGAAATCAAAGTTAATTAGCAGATGTTCAATCGAGGGAAATTGTATTTTTGTATTATCCATTCCGGTATCATAAAGTAAATAGTAAAGTAGCCTACAGGGCAAAGTAAAAGAACATGGCAGGATATAACATAACAGGAAATGCAGGAAATGCAGAATCTTCTATCACATGAGCTGTTAAAGTGCAAGCCTATCTGCATCGGACGAGCGCATTATTGCCTCTATCTGCCAACTTAAGCACTAGGCTGCGGTCTTTCTCGCAGCCTGGAAATTAACTAAATTATTAATTTTTTAATCGTGTCATTTTGTTGGTGTTTTGTGCATGCGAGAGGCGGTTTGATATAGTGATGGAAAGAGGTAAGCTAGTTAGTCTGACTCAATAAATTTGACATAGCAATTTGTGGTAGCTACACCAACAAGCCAGCCGTCTCTCACCGCAGTGTTCTGCCAACGAGAAGCTGATCCAACTGAAGCTGTTGTGGGTCCCACCCGTCTATGGTCCCACCCGTCTATGGTCCCACCAGGCAACCAGGCCAGGATGTTGACCAATACATTTTGCATGACGTATGAGCTGTAGAGATGTGACAGCTCTTTCTATTCATATTTATTTTTGTTTTGGATGGAGGAGCACTGAGGCTACGTTTGTGCAGCATACACCTACAAGCACCAAACATTGGCAGGTTTGGCATTTCAAAAAAAAAAAAAAAAAAACGACTAACCAGCCATACAATCATTCTCAGCCAACAAATAGCTTTTGCGTTCTGTTCTCAGCCAACTCCTCCAATAGCACAAGGTCATTGCAAGGCTGGCAACAGACCTTTAAGGCAATTTAAAGCACATTTTGTTTTAAATAGCATATTTAACATCATATAATTTAGCATTTAAATTTTTATCAATTTAGAAAAATAGTTCTGGGAGCATTAATCACATTATGAGTCTTAAGTTCATAAGTTCACAGCCTACAATTGATTAATAGGCATGTTATGTTGTTGCTTTTTAAAATCATAATTTATTAGCTATGTTTGCATTGTGTATTTCAGAGGCTACATTTTGTCATGTGAATTTAACAGAAAATAAAAATAAATGAATGTTCAAATTGATATTCAGAAGCTACATTTAGTGGCATTTAGATTTCATGTATGAGGCACGCGTGCGTCCAGAGCAGGTGTAAAGTTTGTTCATACATACGAACAAATCTCACATACGAACAAATCTCACATACGAAAACGATGAATGCCAAAATACGGGCAAAATTGCTAATACGAACGATTTACGTACAAATTCGTTCTGCTCGCGTATTATACGTAACTAGATCGATAACACTGAAAGTCTGTTAAATAAAAAACACACCAGCTCCACTACAAGCCGGGGCCTCTTAGGGGCACCTTAGAAAGGCGTATGGTGTGTAGACCGTGTAAGGTTTTTGTAGGCCCGTTCCTGTGTGTGGAATGGTTCAGTGTTCTGTTCTGTGTTTCTGAGGACCCTGCATGTGTAGCAAATACAGTGAACACAGAGAGAGATTAAATGCAAATGTAAGCAAACATTTCAGTCATTGGCCAAGGATAGGCCTCGTTTTCCCACATTTCGATCTTTAGTGTAGAGGTACATGTTGCTGAAGACTGCAAGGAGAGGTATGTTTAGCACACCTGCTAGATCCAAGAGCACTTTAGGTGTTTTTTTTTTTTTTGTTTATTTGTGTTTTTTCCTACTTTTGTCTGTTTGTGTGTAAAACAAAAATAATAATGATAATTAATAATTGTGTCTTTTCCTTTACTGTTATCACATTGGACACCAATGTGCAACATTTGAAATACTGGGATTTGATGGGATGCATAAATATATATATATATATATATATATATTTGTTTTGATTGATTGTTTCAGGCTACCAATCCACGTCAAGGAAGAGCCATTGAACTTGGATGACGAGGATTGTCCGATGTCACTAGTAACATCAGCCAATCACAGTCCAGAGCTGGACGACAGGGAGCTGGAAGAGGGCAATTGGTCGGAGGACGTGGAGTAACAGGGCCGGGAGAGACTGCAGCCAGAGGGGCCAATACTCACGGCACACTTTTACTGTGACTATTTATTGAGCATGCGTCAAGGAGATGGCCCAAAGGACCTCTTTCTTCAAGCCTGTTGGGAAACAGAAAAGACAGCTGGAAAAACTCTTGCTTTATAACCTACAAAGACTTATTTCCTTATGAACTCAATGGCTTGGCCACAAACATACACCCTAAAAAAACGGTTTGGCTACCGTGGACTCACGGCCAGTGGGAAACAGGAAGACGTGTTCTATACACAGCTGAAGGCTTTGTGAACTGCACCGCCAAAAATAGTGTCAAGAATCAGCCCGCAGTAGTCGGTGATATTACAGACGATTACTGGTCCAGTTCAACTACTTCATTGAATTATAATTTTGGCACCAACAAATATAAATTCAGTCAATTTAATCACAAATTATGGAAGAACCACAATGTCAACTTGTTGCTTATATACTTTTTTTTTTTGTACTTTGTATGTGCTGAAACGTGACGTGTGGCATTATGTTGAAACTGTTTGTGCGAGCGCAGTAGTGTGTGTGTGTGTGTGTGTGTGTGTGTGTGTGTGGGCGGGGTTGCATTTTGTGTCACTCCTCAGTGTACCTCCATGTTCTAAAGCTTTGTCTACCTGCAAACAGTCAAAGGCAACAGCTAGAAACCAAAGCCAGCTCTTTCAGCGGCCGACAAACGGGACGTAGAGGCAGCCAGGACCCAGCATCGGTCCTGCCCAAACTTTAATTAGTGTAACTAGAGGAAGCTTTCTGCAAGACTACCTTCTGATAAACTCTGGGATTCTTTCATTTAGCCCTGTACAAACAGAACTATAATCTGTAATCTGATCACTGGTAGAGGGCCCACCAGGGGGAATACTACGAAGCAGGATTACTGAGTTAGCTGGATATCTGCACTGAATAAAACCTGGAACAGCTCTTTTTACTAAAGTATTTGGGAGGGTTTTTACTCAGTGCAGTTATCCATGCGGCTAGCTCAGTCATCCTGCTTCGTAGTACACCAGGGTGTGAAATTAACACCCGCCACCAGCCAAATGCTAGTAACATTTTAATTGTGGCTTTCTACTCTAGCAGCCATTTTGGCAGGTAAACAACCAGGTTGTGTTATATTGTAAAAGGTAATGTGGCTGGTATATGTTGAAAATGGCTGGTGATTTTTAGAATCTGCAAGCCACTCTGGCCAGCGGGTTAAAAAGTTAATTTCATGCCCTGTAGTATACCCCCCTGGGGTTCAGGTGGTGGGGGGGGGGGGGTTTGGGATATTATGGGATATGAGGAACGCATCGTCTGGGGGGGAGGGTAGTTATGAAGAACTCTGACCAAAACAACATATTTGTGTGTTTAAATGGGAAGTGCAGAACATGTAATTGTTGTAAAGCGTTTTTGTTTTTTGTTCATTTCCGATATGCCTTTGTTTTAATGGTAACATTAATGGTGTTTGCCTTGTGTGTCACAACCTTTTTTGTCATCGTTTCTTTCCTGCTGTTTCTCCAGAGCCGCATTAAATGAAACTGAAAACACAGAAACCAAACTAGTAAAGCCAAATAATAATAATAATAATAATAATAATAATAACAATAATAATACACATGAAATGATCTGGCTTGGTTAGAGCAAAAATAAAGGGTCTTGCCATTTTTAAATAGGTATCAAGGGTGAAGATAACATTTTCTAGGTGACATTTAATCTGTAATTTTCATTCTGTATTAATGAATCTGTGGCTTGGCATCTAAATCATGTAAAACTCAATAGTGGAGGTTGCTCAGTGCATGAGATTTTTAGCTGTGCCATGTGCCAGTTAATTACCACATTTTATGTTACATAATTAATACTGAAATAATGTGGACTGGATTGAACGTAGTAATTGTGAAAATGTGTTTGATTAATGTCACCAAATGTCATCTAGAAAATGTGGACGTGCTGCTTTAACGGTCATTTCTGTTCTTCAGTCAAACCAAAGTTACACAAAATTCTGCCTCTGTTTCTAAGGGGTACTACACTCCCTTTTACGGACATACCCACCATTTTATTCACGCCCTTGTATTGCTAAAACGCCGAATGCATTAAAAAAGCATCGCTAAGAGTAATAATGCATTGTTTTGTATGTGATATGCTAATGTACCCCTTCTCTGAGGGTATTAATATAGACTGTAATACTGTATGTTGCTTTTAAAGTTCTGTTCTTTGTTTTTTTAATGATTTTCACCCCTCAACTAAGGGACCCCACCCTACTGGTTATTGCTTTAGCTACATGCAGGCGTAAACGCACGCACGCACGTATGCGCACACACACACCAGCTCTACTACAGGGGGCTGGGCCCTGCATCAAAGTTCTTGGGTTGTCAGAGTTAGCCAAGAGACTCTGTGACTCGGAGTATATAATTATCTTCCACACCAAATACGAGGACATGTCGTCTTTGAACTTACACAGAAAAGCTTTCTAAAAGGCTCTACCTCTTCACACAAAAAAATCCAACAGTTACATCACACAAGTTATCCAGCTCTCCATTAGCCGGTGTTTCATTGTGCTGTTTTTAGGATTCAAACGAAAGACTGTTTATGTTATGAAAGGGTATTTCGGGGTATCTTAAGATATTTGCAGAACGATGACTCCAGAAGATAAACTGTTAGGGAGTGTTGTGTTTTAAAGTTGCATGCATCAGATTCTTTGATGGACTGGAAACAAAGAAAAATGTTTTTAAAAAAAGAGAAAAAAAAGGCTAAAGTACATCCCTCAGCTCCACTGGTTTTGGGAAGTAAAGGGCAGACAAGCCTCAGCCACAGAACACACACAGCCTGTAGATTTTTGCATGGGTTTGGTAATAAATAAATAAAATAAGAAATGTTTAAATAGCTGCTTGCACATAATAGCAGAAAAACCTCCAGCTCTGCAGTTTGCTTCAGTAGAGTATAGGTTTGGTGAGGTTTCTGACATGCTCCGTCTCTGCATATTCTGTATATATGTTTAAAAAAAACACATCGGTGGACCCATAAAATGACCAGACTTTTTTTTATAAGGGGGGGGAAAAAAAGTTGCTTTTCTGAATAATGAGTTTTTACTCCTCTGTCATTGCTTGCTAAGAATAGCAAACCTGCTTTTTTTCTCTCTGCATCTGATTTGCATAGTAGCTGTAAAGCTTTAAACTAATATGTGTATTTATGCTTGTACTTGTGTGAATCCCTTTTTGGACCATTTTTGTCTGGCGATAGGAGTCTTGTGTTCTACTCTCGTTCGCTAAGGACCGTGAACACGTTTTCCTTCGTTATATAGTAAATTTGAGCTGTAGAAAAAAAAGAAAAAAGTTTTTCTGTTTATGTATTTGATGTACAGATGCTCTTTTCCCCTTTATCTTTAATGGAGGTAAACTAATTTTTGATACTTTTCAGTACTGTGTTGTGTCCATACAGCATAAGAAGTCATGGTTGAGAATGTGTAACAGCTGTTATTTGTTCTGTATTCATGGCTTTCTGTTGCTGAATTAAATAAAGGACCATAAGCAGGGTTTGGAAAAGCAGCGGTCTGCCTCCCACATCAGGGACTCCACCTTTTTTTTCTTTCTATGAAGCCACAACTATGAAAATCTATGAGGCATTACACTTTTATGCAGTATAGAGGAAATGCATTGTGCAGGGCTGTGCTGTTTTGGGGGAAAAAGGTGGGAAAAACAATTAAAATTTCATGGATATGTTTGAAGCCTTTGCTGGAACAAGCACTGCCTTGAGTCTTCTTCGGATGGCTGGGACTTGGGGAGCAGTTGCCATCTCAATGGGTCTGTGCTGGTCCTGATATGTCTGTACTGGCACACTGGGTCTCTACTGGCCCTTATGTGTCTGTACTGAGCTACTGGGTCTGTACTGATCCACGTTGTGTCTGTACTGGACTGCTGGGTTTGGGCTGGGTCCCATTGTGTCTGTACTGGACTGCTGGGTCTGTACTGGGCCCCATTGTGTCTGTACTGGACTGCTGGGTCTGTACTGGGCGCCATTGTGTCTGTACTGGACTGCTTGGTCTGTACTGGGCCCCATTGTGTCTGTACTGGCACACTGGGTCTCTACTGGCCCTTATGTGTCTACTGAGCTACTGGGTCTGTACTGATCCACGTTGGGTCTGTACTGGGCCCCATTGTGTCTGTACTGAGCTACTGGGTCTGTACTGATCCACGTTGTGTCTGTACTGGACTGCTGGGTTTGGACTGGGCCCCATTGTGTCTGTACTGGCACACTGGGTCTCTACTGGCCCTTATGTGTCTGTACTAAGCTACTGGGTCTGTACTGATCCATGTTGGGTCTGTACTGGGCCCCATTGTGTCTGTACTGGACTGCTGGGTCTGTACTGGGCCCCATTGTGTCTGTACTGGACTGCTGGGTCTGTACTGATCCACATTGCGTCTGCACTGACCCATTGGACCCCGTTGTATTTGTACCCGCCCGCATTGCTTCTGCACTGGCCTGCAGCTCTCTCATGGCCTGAGTTATTGAAAGGATCTCATCCATTAAGATCCAGAACCTTCCTGGAAACCAGGCAAACTCTGCCACTGTCTTTGAGTGCAGGAGGAGCTCCACACTCTAAATGATGCAGGGTGTAGTGCGTCCATTGATAACATGTAGAATTCACACGGTGGAAATAAGGCTTTTAGCTCCCCATGCATAAAAAACAGTGCTGTGCTGTCTGTTCACATTGTGCTCAAAATTGCGTTTTAAGTGCCAGTGTAATCATCAACTTTGCATCACCAGGGGCCAGTTTAAATACCATATGAATGCACACTTGTACAGGCTATACATTCTCTGCTTTCAAGATCTCAAGGTTTTTTTTTTACTGAGACAGTGTCTGTTATGAAGCATAGTCAAAGAGGGTGCTTCGTGTAGACCACCTTCCCATGTCTTAATTATTATTATTTCTTTTTCATTCCCAAAATAAAAATGTGCCTTGTATGTTAAAAAGGTTTTCCAGTATAAAACGGAAGAGTAGGGTAGCTTCCGTTCAGTGTTTAAGGATGGACACCATTATTAAAATTAAGTGTAGCCTGAGGTAAATTCTACATGCTGTATTACTCGAACATACAGTGGGCTCCATCATTATTGGCACCCATGACTGGCAATGCACAACAATATAGTTAGTGAGATAAGATGTGCCAAGATGTGAAAAATATTGTAGTTTATTCATGTTTCGATGGAACCAACCAAAATCATTAATTTATTTAATAATTTATTTAACCAAAATCAAGGTTTCATAATTATTGGCACCCCTGGTTTAGTGCTTGGTGCAACAACCTCTGGCAAAGTCTTTTTCTGTAATGTTTGACAAGGTTAAGGAACACATTTGGAGGGATTTTGGACCATTCCTCTATGCAGATCCTTTCAAGATCCTTCACACTCTTTGGTTTGCGCTTACCAGCTGCCCTCATTAGTTCAGCCCGCAGGTCTCTGATTGGATTGAGGTCCGGAGACTGTGATGGCCATTGCAGAACATTGATTTTATTGTCACAGAACCAGTTCTGTGTGGATTTTGAGGTATGCTTTGGGTCATTGTTTTCCTGGAAAGTCTACCTACAGCCAAGTCTCAGCCTTCTGGCAGAGGCAACCAGATTGTCAGCCAAAATTGAATCCATTATGCCATTGATCTTAACCAGGTACCTTGGACCTCTGTAATATTTCATTGTGGGTATGGGGTGCCTCTTCTTGTTTGCATCTCTGTTTCGACACCAAACATGCCGATGTTGTAAACTACAATATTTTTCACCTTTTGGCATTTCGAGTTTATCTCAATAATTATATAAGTATTCTTAGTGCATTTTCAGTCAGGGGTGCCAAAAATTCTAGAGCCCACAGTATTATGTTTGCTTAACTTCTCATACAAAAGATAGCATCTCTCAGCACAGTGTCCCCATCACTGCACTGGAACAAATTTGAGCCCATACTGTTGGACAGGGAGGACCTCCTTCACACCTGGCCCACTAACCACCACTTTCAAAGACAATACAGGAGGTCTCCTCTCCCAAGTACTAACCAATCGTAAACCTGCTCATCCTCAGCCGTTGAGCGGGAGCAGGGTACCTGGCGGTATGGCTTCCGGCTGTTCCAGTTGTGGTCAGTAAAAATAGGCCAGCCCTCTAAATTGGTCTCTTAAACACTTGCCATTTCCCTGAGACAAGCCTGGAAAGTCAGGCCTATTTGAACTGCCTGCAACAACATTACCGCCACCTTACGAGTCACTTGACTCGTTTCCCGCTTGAGCACTCGCGAATGTTTGCGCGGTGAAGAGAGGGCGCGCGTACGGAGCGTGGCTTGTCGTACACAACATCAGAGAAGCGGTAAACATGAGAACGAGAGCGCAATTACACGCTCCTCTTTCTGAGGCCATGAAATAATAATGTGTTGTGCTTACTGTCACCCCAGAGTCACAGACGGCGGGCGTCAGAAAGCGTGCTTATTTACAGCACAGCACAGTCGAATTATGTCTAGCCTCTTTCCCCCCGCACTGCTAATATAGGCCTATTTGCGAAATTGGAGAACAGAATAATAACCAATTAGATTGGTGTTCAGACACAGCAGGAAATCGTTGTTTTTGGAAGATGATGCACTGTAAAGGCTCCGTGAATCAGGCGTCAAACCTCCACTGATTTAAGCCATTGTTTAGGTTATGTTCAAAATCATCTATTAGAGCCGTTTTGGAGAACTAGAACTTGCTCGCTTTAGTCAGCCAGGATACAACCAAATATGTATGTCCTTATTTTTGGGAGAGTTACTCAAAACTTAACCAGAAAAGAACAAAATGAGCCTTTTTAAAGTGTGAAGTAAAACATTTTTTATTTGCAAGTCACCTTTAAGGGATACAGAAGCAAGTACATATGAAACGCCTTCGATTGAATATCAGTGTGAAATGCCTCTCTATACCCGAAGGTTGTCTCAGCAGGGAGGGTAAGTGCTTGCTAAAGGATATCCCCTTACCTGAAACAAGGTCTAAAGCAGAGCAAAATCAGCAAAGGTGCCGTCTTATCCCAAATAATATATACAGTATATTCACATGCGTATATTCATTCAATCATTATATTCATTCAGTAATATACTGAAATACACATTTGTGTCTCTGTGTGTAAATGGAAGAAGGCCAGGTGCCCTAAGGCAGTGGTTCCCAACCCTGGTCCTGGAGTACCCCTGTGTATGCAGGTTTTCGTTCCAACCACAATTGCAATCCCAATATTTTAAGCTGTTAATTTATCATGTTTAGAGGGATTATTTACCCTCTAAAAATCACATTATAAAAGACATGGCTATACATGCCATGAAGAATACATTTTCCAGGTTCACATTATGCTTATTGTGTTATATTGCAAACAATTACAAAAAAGAGGTAAAGACTGAGGTGAATGGGCTCTTAATTAGGTAATTGAACAAGTGTTCCTTCATAATGTTTCCTTAAATTTAACACAATTCAGATTTGGCTCGTTATCATTTGCTTTTTCTTTGAATTCTTCATTATTTACCAAACGGTTAGTTTTAGTGGCCATGTGTCCACAATATCATCAATTAGGAGCCTATTGATTCTCCTCAGTCTTTAATTTGATCAGTTAAAAAAATGTTTTACCTATTTTTAATTGTTTGCAATACAGCACAATGATGGAATATTGACTTTAATTCTTCATGCTATGCATAGCTTTTGCTAACAAAATGTGGCTTAAGAGTAAATAAAATAAAAAACAAAAAAAACAATTAAAAAAAAAAATTAACAGCTTGTTAAAATTCTGATATTGCAATTGAGGTTGGAACGAAAACCTGCATACACAGGGGTACTCCAGGACCAGGGTTGGGAACCACTGCCCTAAGGTGAGTATTGTGTCATGTTATTTAGTTTTAGTTTTAATAGGTTGTGAAAAGCATACTTACCTGGACCAGGTGGAGTTTCTGACCATTTTCCCTTAAAATACTACTAACTTTCTAACTCCACTATTCAGTCATTTTTTAGTGTTTTTTCAGGGCTACTTAATCTGTTATTTGTTCAAATTAAATGTTAAATGTATTTTATGTGATTTCAAAATGCAGTGATATTGAATTTTCATCCTGCTTTGCTTGTGGGTGTCACAGTACCTTTTTATGAAAAGCGTCATTTTCAATGCAAAACCGGAGATAATCGTTTGTTTTTGTCAAGTTGCCTTTTACATTGTAAAGGTGTGTGTTGATCCTTCATCATAGGTTTCTATTGCTGCTAAAGACTTTAACACACACTACGTGTGTTATGTGCATAATCACATTTTTAAATTGTCATTGTCACCGGTATTAATATGTGGTAAACACAATTCCCATTTAATATGCATGTAAAAAAAAACACACAAATTGTTTATTCAGGTTATACTTTAGTCAGTTATTCACTCCGATATGTCAAAGTGCTAATGCATACTGTTGGTAGTCTGACACCAAATTCCATCAATATGTTTTGGTGAAAAATAAAGTGCATGTTTAAGCTCAATGTTGTGTTCAACTTTGGTTGACGACGGGTGTCTGAAGATGCCTTTACTGCAGGCCCGTAAAATTGGGTGCTGAATGCTCTATGGCAATGGCAACACTAATTGGGATCATCATTATAATTGCAGTATGCCTTAAATAATTTGTATTACTCTGGCATTGATATTTGATGCAGGCAGGAATAATTGCATGTCTTGGAGGCATGTTATTTTGAGGCTGTGATTAATTTATATATATATTTTAGTTTTTTTGCAAGCCCACCCCCTACCTGGCACTATCCTTCTTACTTGTAATCTTAGCATCTGTAATGTTGTCGATTATTTATATATTTTTACCTCACAAAATCATTTAATTATGCCACTGTATAATTAGTTTGGACCTGCATTGTGTGCGCGCATACAATAGACGAGGACCCGGTTCTTTTCATAGCGTTTAGGTTAGTTTATGTATTTATGATTTTATTAATGGATTGCTACAATTTAAGGGACTTAATATGCATATGTATTTCCAGAGGATTGTGGCTCTGCAATTTAGTGGCTATTGAGTGGAAAAAATTTAACCACATGTTTTCACTTATTTAATGATGAGCCACTTTAATATATATTTGGAAACATGCATGCATATATAAATACATGCGTTATGTTTCTGGCAATGATATGGATGGAAACTTTGTGTTTGTTGTTCCTGAATATTCTCTGGCATGCTGCAATTAATTGTGAAGTGATGCAAGTGTTTTAGGTCCATCCAATCAGAAGCATACCTAATTTGATGTTGTCTAGGATTGCGATGCTGAGTATGTCCTGAAAGGACAGAATGAATATAATGTGCATGTAACAGTGCTGCCATTAAAAGCCCATTCTCTTGCAAACGCGCGTGTACAATGAAGAAATAGTATAGTATTATGAATTATGATCATATTAAAAATAGCGATAAGGATCCTCATGAAAAGCAAGGAAAGGAATGGAAAAAGTATTGAAGTGTCGGGTCAACACGACATCCTTTTTTGTAGTCCTGCATCTCATCACCATGGAAATAAACTTATCACTCACTCGTCGTTTTTACTTGGCGCTCACTCATCAGATATTATATCGAAAAGCTAATATTTTGCCAACTAAACCATGCCTTGGATATGGTTTGTTCTATTCTATTGTGCCTGGTTACAGTAAAAAAAAAACTACGAGAACCATGATCCAGCTAGGTACTTAGTTGCCATGTATGGAATTTTCATCGATTAGCAACCAAAATAACTGAGTGGACCTCTAAACTGCTGATATCACTGACAGTTCCTTCTCCCATAACTATATTAACATAATAACAGATTTTGTTTTGGGTCTCTTCAAATTATATATTTTTCTTTGTTAAAATATATTTATTTTTTCACTCAACAAATTTTAATGAAATAAGCAGTTAAAAATACATACCCTTAAGGGAATAAAGATATATAAAGTGTTTGTCTCATGCAAAAGTATTGCTTCAGCAGAATCACACACACACACACACACATGCAAGCACACACACACACACATCATACATCTAAATATATTTGATTATATGTACTAGAAGTGGGTTAAATGAAATATCTCAAGGACCCACATGATCAGTTTCAATCATTGTCATGGGAACCAGATCAAGACCTAATTGCCAATTCGTCTGAATTTATTTAAAAAAAGAAAAAGATTTCAATTATGTGCCGACATTGAGTGCTGATGTAGCCTACCAAATTAAATCAGGCTGCTTGATTGTATCTCAGTCTAAAATACAGACATTTTAAAGATGCATTTCGCTAACTTCAGGAGAGGACATTTCCGTTCAGTTAGCCCTGAAAAATTCTGCATTATGGAGAAATAGTACATTAAATCACTTACTGAAGATTTTTTAATGACATTTCAGTGTTCCCCGTATAATTACTGCTCGTCTAAGATATGCTGTAATGATGTTGGACAGTCTTGGTTCAGGCTCACTGGCTGGCTTCATTAGCATGTCAATCCCATTCCACATCACAAGGTTTAATTGTAATTCTGAATATGCGCGGCTCTCCACACAAGTCTAATCAAAGTGGATCTACTTGTATTATTAATATCAAAAATCAGTCCACTTGCTATTTTTATAAATAAAAGAGTACAGACACATAAATCAGCTGTCATTTATTAGCATGTTAGTGGCGTGACTGGCCAGACGCATAATCAGGCCTATCCCGCTGCCTGAAGATTATTTTCATGGAGATTAAAAAGCCCTCTACATTAAATATACATACTAATTCCTGGATGAAGCAACTAAGCAGGTGAGTGAAATTCGTGCAGCGAAATTCAAATGATTGGCGATAATGAGCCGGGGAGAAGCGTAGACATGGGCGATCGGAGGTAAATGCGGGAAGGGGGAGAGAAATGTGGAACGATTGCAGGATTAAGGTTTTTATATTGAGAGGAACGCATCTTGGACTCTGGTGGCTCCCTCAGGTTCTGCTGAGTGGATGGGTACAGATTCACATTTCCCATCTGGAGGCTCACATTCTCTCGTCCGCATGGCAGCCATTTCACAGCCTCTGTGGTTTTTGGAACTGTAGGACAAACTGAATAATTATTTTTGTGATAATTATTTGATGTGTGAATACGCATATTTAAATGCTTATATACAGTGCCCTCCACAATTATTGGCATTCCTGGTAAAGATGAGTAAAAAGGGTTATAATAAATTCACCGTTTGGTGAATTCGCTTAATCTCACACTTGAAAAATGAAAAAAAATCCTACCTTTAATTGAAGTAAATTTATCCCTCATCAAGAAATCATGATTTCTAACAAAACCACATGTGCCACAATTATTGGCACCCCTGCATTTATATATAAAATGAAGTATACATTTTTTATATTTGGTCACATAGCCTTTGCATACCATGACTTCCTGATGTCTGTGACCCAACAACATCAAAAGACTCTTGATATCTTGTTTTCTGGTACCTTTACAAGCGATACTATAATGTCTTTGCATTTGAATGGATCTCTATGGGAATTGGGGGGTGGGACTAGATTTAACTGTCAATTATGCTGGAACAGTATGGAATACATGGTTGGTAAAATGGCTGTAAGTCATCAAGGGTCTGAGGTCTCAAACAAGCCTCAAACCATCACTCTGCTGCCAGATATGCAGTAGATATGGATGGATCACTTTAAGGAACCCTTCAAGTTATCCATCCATATCTACTGTATTTCTGGCAGCAGAGTGATGGTTTAAGGCTAGTTTGATACGTCAGACCCTTAATGACTGGGAGCCAATTAGCCAACCATGTGTTCCATACTGTTCGAGTATAATTTACAGCTAAATCTAGTCCCATCCCCCAATTCCCGTAGAGATCAATTCAAATGCAGACGTTATAGTATCGCTTGTAAGAGTACCAGAAAATTAGATATCAAGAGTCTTTCGATGTTGTTGGGTCACAGACGTCTGGAAGGCATGGCATGCAAAGGATATGCGACGTGTGGTTTTGTTAAAAATAATTATTGAGGGATGGATTTTTTTTCTCATAATAAATTTATTTCAATTAAAGGTTGGATTTGTCTCATTTTATCAGTGTAAGATTAAGCTAATTCACCAAACAGTGAATTTTGTATAACCCTTTTTACTCATCTTTACCAGGGGTGCCAATAATAGTGGAGGGCACGGTATATATAATGGGGGGGGGGCTATGTAAAAAAGGTTCTATAATTTCAGTTCATCCGACAGTTCATGGATATACATTCAAATTAAAGCTGACAGTCTGCACTTCAACCTCATTGTCATTGTATCCTTTCAAACTCTAGAGTACAGAACCAAAATAACTAAAAGTGTCTAACTGTCCAATGAATTATGGTGCTCACTGTATATTTAATCCTATGATAAAATTGTCCTAAAATTATAAATAATATAAATGAAGCATAAATATTATACAGAATTAAATTAAGTTATAAAATAATCTGGTGAGGTTACGTGGCTTGTAACCTGGCCATTATTAAGTTTTATACTCCACAGTACCTGTATGCATGGAGGTGCTGAGAGTCGGTGTGTTGCACGCACGCACGCACGCACACACGCACGCACGCACGCACGTACACACACACGCACGCACGCACGCACACACGCACACACGCATGCACACACGCATGCACACACGCACGCACACACGCATGCACACACGCACGCACGCACACACGCATGCACACAGGCACGCACGCACACACACGCACACACACGCACACACATGCACGCACACTGTTTTCTGTCCCAGGGCTGCAGGTTAATGATACAGAGAGCTGCCCCTCTGTATCATGGACCTGTGGGGGAGGGCAGATGAAAATCCCGCCCATGTCTCATGTCTCTGTCTCTCTCCTGCTCTCTCTCCCGTTCGGTCAGTATGCCTTTGATCTGTTATTTGCATTCTTACTGCCCAGAGGGACACCCTCCTCCCTGGAAATAATTTAGATGTTTTTTTTCTCGTTCTCCCTCATTTCGTACTACCTGCCTGCCCCCCCTTGGCTTTACCATCCACTGTCTCTGCCAGAACATTACAAACAAGGGGCGATGAGAGCAGCACAACCTTTAATCTGCCCCAGCAACCCAACGCCCCCAGGGCGTGGCAGGAGTTAGGAAGCTGTGGAGACAGTGCGTGCTGTGCCAACGGCTTGCTGAAGACGATGTCGCCGCCATCGCCATCTTCCCGGGCCAAACCAGACCAGAGATCCCGCCCTGCGCTAATCAGTCCCATTCAGCACAGATGTGCAGCCGCCGTTGGACTGCGGGACATGTCACTCCTGAATAGATTAGCTCCGTGACTGTCTGCTTTTACTTTTGCCTTGTATTTGATGTTTTTAAACAATTTATATTTGTTATCATATCAAAGGGAAGCGTGTGGTTTTCATAAGGCGGCGGAGAATGCAGAGAGCCGAAGGCACTTCCAAGATTGCATTTCTTATTCCATTTTATCTTTCTAGGTTTTGACTAATGTCAGTAACGGCTACCGGTAATAAACTTGCTTGTTAGAGTTTGCTGTTGCCTTGAAGCGGTGGCTTTGATACGTTGTCAGCCCGTTGGATGCGTTCCCTGATTGTCACCACCACACAAAAACTGTACGGTTATCGATTGAAAGTTAAAAAAGCGCAGGACAACTTTGCCGCTTCATTTAAATGGAGGCTTTGCTTTGATGCCGGGCAGATGCATAATGAGCCCTGTGATGCAGGCTAGCGGAGATAGACAAAGCCGAGTAGACACTGAAAAACACGCTTGTTTAAAAGACTGCAAGGCCACAGCGTTGCTTAATCTCGCGCCTTCCGGATCTATCCAGGTGTGTAATTGTTTTTGGTGTTTACCCACTTCCCCTTTCCCGGCTGTGCTTTTGGATCCAAAACACCGTGCCACTGCGCGCTCTCCACGCTCGCCTCCTCTGCCAGGGATCTGAACTAGCGCTAGTCCTCACCTCATTCTGCAGACACTTTAAGCCCTTTCCTACACAGTGAGTGTGCTGAGGACTAAAATAGGCTCTTTAAGCATGCACAGCTAAACCTACAGCCCAAGGAGTGACTGTGCTGTAGAGAGTTTTGCTGCTTTCTGACTATAGGGATCTGGAACAGAAGAAGTGTATAATAATAATGGACCATCAGTTGGAAGTCTCCTACAGCAAGCAATCAAAAACAAATCTTGGCTACTATGTCTTACAAACAAAAATTACTTTTATACATTTAAGGAGCCAAGCATTTTTCCTTTTTAAACTAATTATAGACTATTTATGATTATTTAATTCCACGTGAAATGGGTTCCATGTGAAATCCATTGCTTTGCAGAATTCTAAAAACACAGTCAAAGGAACAGGAATGTTTTCAGAGGTGGTCCCAGTGCGTTTGTTATGAGTACCACAGTCAGTACTGTACACTATTTATACATAGCCAACATTCAAAGGTGATTATATGAATAAGACTTTACCGCACAGGCCGATATTTCAGACACACCAACACCACACTGTCCCCAGTCAGCCATTATTTTTTATGATTATTAATATATTATTAGCTTGGCAGCCACTCCATACACAAGAACCTCTAATCCAGCATCAAACACATTCAGGACAGCAGTAACAGGGTAAAGTACTTCCTAAACGACAGCACGTAATTCACAGAGCTGAAAAACACTGTTAAAATAAAGACATTTAAATATAACAGTGCCTGCTCACTATTCTTGACGACAACGTATGAACACGGCATGAACTAACATTACTGAGTTTATACGGTGCCAAACAGAAAGTCTAACTGTCATGTTTCTATTATGCCAGACATTTAAAACTGTGAACTCGTATGCATTCCTATCCCTACTGTAGGTATGTAATATATTGCAATGTATTATAAATATGTGGACTTTTGACAATATATTGCTAAGTCTGCAAACTCTGGAGGAGGGACATGACTGGAGCAGTCTGCAAACTCTGGATGAGGGACATGACTGGAGCAGTCTGCAAACTCTGGACGAGGGACATGACTGGAGCAGTCTGCAAACTCTGGAGGAGAGACATGACTGGAGCAGTCTGCAAACTCTGGACGAGGGACATGACTGGAGCAGTCTGCAAACTCTGGAGGAGAGACATGACTGGAGCAGTCTGCAAACTCTGGAGGAGAGACATGACTGGAGCAGTCTGCAAACTCTGGACGAGGGACATGACTGGAGCAGTCTGCAAACTCTGGAGGAGAGACATGACTGGAGCAGTCTGCAAACTCTGGACGAGGGACATGACTGGAGCAGTCTGCAAACTCTGGAGGAGGGACATGACTGGAGCAGTCTGCAAACTCTGGACGAGGGACATGACTGGAGCAGTCTGCAAACTCTGGACGAGGGACATGACTGGAGCAGTCTGCAAACTCTGGAGGAGAGACATGACTGGAGCAGTCTGCAAACTCTGGATGAGGGACATGACTGGAGCAGTCTGCAAACTCTGGACGAGGGACATGACTGGAGCAGTCTGCAAACTCTGGAGGAGAGACATGACTGGAGCAGTCTGCAAACTCTGGAGGAGAGACATGACTGGAGCAGTCTGCAAACTCTGGACGAGGGACATGACTGGAGCAGTCTGCAAACTCTGGAGGAGAGACATGACTGGAGCAGTCTGCAAACTCTGGACGAGGGACATGACTGGAGCAGTCTGCAAACTCTGGAGGAGAGACATGACTGGAGCAGTCTGCAAACTCTGGAGGAGAGACATGACTGGAGCAGTCTGCAAACTCTGGACGAGGGACATGACTGGAGCAGTGTGCAAACTCAGGGCGAGATACCGTTGTTATGAGATACCGTTGTTATGAGACACCGTTGTTATGAGACACCGTTGTTATGAGATACCGTTGTTATGAGATACCGTTGTTATGAGACACCGTTGGCGTTCCCCTTGCCTGTGCGGCGCAGAATGATCTTTAATACTGTGCGCTGGAAGTTCAATCTGAGCCCAATCCGCTTGCGTAAGAATCCCTCTCTTGTTTTGCTTTTACAATCACATTTTTTCCCCCCCTGTCATTCTTGGAACTTGCCCAAAAAATAAATATGTCAAAAGCACAGCGAACATCAAAAACATTTCTGTTTACAACACCACGTCCGTGTCAATTAAATCTGATAAATAATTCAAACATTTATCTTCGGAGCCAAGGGAATTTTTCATCAAGCTTTCTTATTTGCTTTAAATTAGCACTGTCAAGTACACGTTTGTACAAAATCCCTCAAATCATTAAAGATTTATCAATTGAAATCTGTTTAGATTATTCTCCTGTTAATTGGCTAGATGGAATCTAACCACGCACTGAGGGCAAAAGCAGAAAGAGATACAAGCCTGTTTTAATACAGAACACCACCGTGTGAAATAGTGGGTCTTCACTATGTTACGATGCTCAATGACAAGTGTCTTATTACACTATCAATGCTGTCCATATAGGTATACTACTCAAAAGAATTTAAGGGTCAAAGGAAATTTTTTGTAAGTATGTCTTTTTAATGGCGGCACGGTGGTGCAGTGGTTAGCACTGTCGCCTTACAGCAAGAAGGTACCGAGTTCGAATCCCAGCCGAGGGCCTTTCTGTGTGGAGTTTGCATGTTGTCCCCGTGTCAGCGTGGGTTTTTCTCCGGGTACTCCGGTTTCCTCCCACAGTCCAAAAACATGCAGGTTAGGCTAATTGGAGACTCTAAATTGCCCATAGGTATGAATGAGTGAGTGAGTGAATGGTGTGAGTGCTCTGTGATGGATTGGCGGCCTGTCCAGGGTGTATTCCTGCCTCTCGCCCAATGCATGCTGGGATAGGCTCCAGCACCCCCCGTGACCCTGAATAGGAATAAGCGGGTTGATGGATGATGATGATGATGATGTCTTTTTAAGCCAGATAGGGTTAGAATATCCCCCTTTGGGTTGTCATTTGGACTATAGACATCACGTTATTATGGGACATGCATTCATTGCACTTACCTTTAGAAACTTTTAAAGTTAACCCAGATTTCTTTTTCATGGATTTGAAGCACGAACATAGTCAGACTAAACTGACAAACTGCCTCGAAACACCCACTGTGACACCTCATGCACCGTTTGCACGTGTTTTGTATGAGTGTCATTCCATGCATGCCAATTTTAGCAATAAAATGGCTGAGCATGTAGAATATTACATCAAACAATAAATGCCCTCTCCAGACCCCACACCGTCCGACAATTCATACAGTTTCCTCTTGATGTTTACCAACTACAAAGAAACAAAGCCCACTTCATGGCCATAGCTGGACTACCCAGTGCAGTTGGTGCTATAGATGGGACACATAGCATCAACAAACAGGTGGTTTTTCATGCCAACTACAATATTCTTTACATTTTGGCCAAGTGGCCAGGCGCAACACATGACTCCCGGATCCTACAGGAGAGTGGCCTGAGGCTGCTGTTTGAGAGGCATCATGTCGCAGCTGGATGTCACATGGAGGGGGACAGTGGCTATCCCTGCAGGACGTGGCTCCTCACGCCTTACATCCACCCACAACCGGAACCTCAGGTAAATTACAGTTAAGCTCACAAAATGTTTGCTTTTTAAAAATAATTATATTGGTCCCACAAACATCTTAATTGTGAATAACCACGTAGGATAAAAAAAAATCTTTATTTGAATATGGCAAAATGATACCTCTTTATACAGTATTTCTATGATGAAATCACTGATAGAAACCCATCCCCTATCAGCCAATCACTGTGGGCATAGTAAGTAAGCTTGTTCATATATATATATAAATTGTAAAAGGCATTTTGACCAGGGGTTAGGCCCGTTTCTAGACTGCTTTGATTGGGAGGGGAACGAAGTAGTGGGCGGTCCTCCCCCATAAAATTTTCAATCCTTTTAAAACAAATTTTCTGCATTTCTACACAACCTCACACAGGGTATTTTCAAAAATAAAATGTTTTATTTATGAATTTAGTTAGTGAATGAGAGGGACAAATACTCTATTCTGCATTATCACCCCAGGGGAGCACAGAGCAACTAACGAACATATTTCGCCACCATTTGGACTCATATCATGGCCACACAACCAATTCAATTGTGCTTTAACTTTAAGTGAGATTAGCATTTAGAGTTAAGCTGTATTGGGAGGCAGCTAAGCGCTACATGCAGGATCATTTTGAATGCCCCATGTAAATAGTATGCTATGAAGGATGAATAACTAAGGCAAGTTCCAAACATGTACAAGCAAGCTAATGGTACTCCTAGACAAGCTACATTTAAATATTGGTGAAATTGCCTTGGTAACCAAATTTAGATTTTGGAGCAACATTTTCTGGTTCCTCCAGTTTCTAGAATGTAAAGCAGAATTGTATTCCTGCAGGCAGAGCACTGCAATAGACTAAGGCAAATTGAACATGCATTTTGTCCTGAAAAGGAAATGCTCTTCAATGGGTTATTGGGCAAGTCTCAAGCTCCAGAAACAGTCACCAAACAGCCTCCTATTAAATAATTTGTAACCCATCTACAGCCAGCAAAGTGGCCATTAAGCAAGTGCTAAATTTAGCAAATGTGCAGAACATCCAGACCTGGAAGATAAATCCATGGACAAATTCAGTCCAATAAGTGGGCACAGGACACCTTGGCAAACACAGAAACCGAAAACGGCCTTCTTCCTGAATTACTGCTGCCTTGATCTTTTAAATAATGTAAATGTTGTTTTTGGGTGGAATTACATTACATTACAGGCATTTAGCAGACGCTCTTATCCAGAGCGACTTACACAACTTTTTACCATTTGTTTTTTTACATATTATCCATTTATACAGCTGGATATATACTGAAGCAATATGGATATATACTGAAGCAATTCAGGTTAAGCATCTTGCTCAAGGGTACAACGGCAGTGTCCTACCTGGGAATCGAACATGCAACCTTTCGGTTACAAGGCCTGTTCCTACACTGCCGCCCTTTAACGTTGGCAATAGCAAACAAAGCGATACACAACATCAGTCTTTAGCGATAATGCTATCAGTGGATTACCGCAGGCAAGTGCTATCGCAGCCTTTGGAGGACGGGAGAAACCCGTAGCTCTGACAAAAAAAAGTCTCAACTCAACTGCATCGGCGAGAAGAAAGAAGAGGAAGTCCGCATTGACGCGTCCCCTATTTATAGAAGAAGTGACATCATCACGCAGGTTATGGCCATGATGAGCTGGTGGCATAAAAGTCTCGAAGCATCCAAAATAAAACTGTAATATATACAGGATATGTGCACTCCAGGAAGAGCAGCCACTGTAAGGACAGTATACTGTAATGGCGTATACTAAAGGACACTGTAATGGCGATCTAAATAAGCATAAACATAGACCTGAGAGGCGGTCTGTAAATCTAGCCTTTCAATGTAGATGTGTCCCTGTACACACGGATTCCATACATGCTTGGTTACAGCGCATGTCGGGACATTAAATATCAGGTTAGGTTCTGCGCACATTACTATTGGATGTATCCATGACGATTTGATTAGTTAATTGTCCTTTATTTAGATTTTCTCTCTTGGACTCCAGAGTGAAAACTTATAAGGGTGAGCTGTGCTCTTTGTATGCTGTTCGTGCACCAATTTGTGACGAGATAAAATCAGCGACAGGATCAGTCTTGTCCTGAAATTCATAAATTGCAGTTGAAGCAGAATTGACACCGTGTGTCCATAGGTAAAATGTGCATAAGGAGACATAACTTAAGGAAGGGATTTTATTTATTAAGGGTTTGATTTATTAAGATCTTTAGCGAGTGCAAAACCTTTTAGCACACGCAAAACCAATAACATGACATTTAATTTGGACCAATCATTGGTTGTGCTGTTAGTTTTGCGTGTGCTAAAAGATTTTGCACACACTATCGGTCTTAGTAAATCAGGCCCTTAGTCAGGAGGAATGGGGTTCAGCCAGACTCTGCAGCCTGTATTGAGTCCATCGTACCAGGAATAGCCCACTGTTAAGCCTGAGCTTCCCCTTTAATAACTGCCAGAGCTGGGTATGGAGGCTGCTTCATCAACTGGATAAATATTTGAGTGCTTGTGAATAAATTGCTTTAGTTTATTTTGGTCGTGCGCTGAATCGTGGCCCGAGGCCCTGGTGGTGCATCAGGTCACCATGGGTGTCCAGAGCCCCCCAGCGCCATTATATGAGGTAAATTAAAACTCATATTTTAAAAATTAAACATTCTTACACTTCATGATTTCAATATTTAATTATAACCTGTGTCAAAAGCCTAATCTCTGACTTAGCCAGCCATTAAATTAATGAAAATAGGCACACAAAAAAAATGTTTAAGTATTCCTCAGCAACATTTCAATAATGCATGGCTACTTCTCTATGCGTGAGACATAACTCTTTTTATCTAGCTCTTCCCCTGTTTGGGACTCCTGAGAGAGGTGTACTGATAGGGCCCAGGGGTGCATGCCTGTATCGTGGGCGAGGTCAAAGAGAGAGAGAGGTGTGTGCTGGTGTCACACTCAAAAATGATCAAGGTGATCACCCACTGTGATCGCTCAATCTGTGGATCCTGGTCCCAGACCCTTATTCCATTAGGCTGTCCAAGGCTATACTGGAGTGAGTGTACCATGAGAGGGACAGATCTCCGGGCATTACAAACTGCAACTATTGAGTGGCTGTGGCCACATGACCTCAGTTAGCCTTCCAATTGGCCCCAGAGTGAGGATATGTCTGACTGAGGGAGGAGTCATCCTGAAAGTGGGAGGAGTCAGTCTGACTGACAGATGAGTGACTGAGACAGGAAGTTAGCCTGATTTTCCAACTGCACTGTTACCAATGGCAACTACCAAAGAACTACAAAGCTAACCAGCTGGAGGATGGAATATTTTCACAGCTACGGGGGAAGGAGCCACATTTTTATATATTTATATATTTTTTAATTAGGGTAAGTTATTTAAAGCAAAAATCAAGAAAATGTTATGTTTCTCAGTTTTTGGCTGGGAGAATTCATTTCTACTGAAAATCTCTGGCTGTCATTTTTCTTCTGTGAACTTTTGAGCTTGGAGCATAATCTGGTGTTTTTGTTCGGAAAATACATATTTATGAATTCACTACCAACCCGTGAAACATCTGCTTTTGATTGAGTGCATTCTTTGCTTATTCCAAAGTCCAAGTCCAGATGTGCAAAGGCACTCGTGAGGTCAATTATTCAATATTTTCACTTTTTCTTCTCAAGGGAAAGTTTTGCTGTTCCTTTATGCATGTACGTATATATATTTATATATGTGCACACCATCACGTGTGAACAGAGAGTATGTAAAAATATCTATGTGTCAACGGAGAGCCATGGCCTACACAGTTGGGGTTTGGCCACATTAACACCCAGGTTGCAGCTGGAGGTTTCTGTAGCTTCTAAGCCAGGTGTGTAGGTGTGTGTGTGTGTGGGGGGGGGGGTGTGGCAGCTGCGGCTCAACATCCCACTTGAGATGAGAAAAGGAGGTGTAAGTTTCACATTTTTATTCCAGAGAAATTAACTTGTTAAGAGTAATTACAGCTTTTCCAGTCTAGCTCTCAACTTCCTTCTCTGACCCGCATGATGCAAAATTCCAATACTTCATGCTATGATGGCTTTTTTATATAAACAATTTCAGAACTAGTCTGGTGTAGGTACATTTTTGAAAAAGTCCTGGGGACCTCAATTTTTTTTTTTTATATAAAAAAAAATTCAAGTTCTCAAAGAGTTCTAAAGGTTACTGCGTCACTCGCTGGATGATACCTATTACAAGGTGTTAGGGGTTATCTCTGTCAATGTAATTATTATCTCAGGAGTATTGAGGTCCAGTCTGATCAAAGATAAGATGGGTAATAGAGTCAACACTTCTCCACTGTAAGATGGATTATATCTAGAGTTCAGCATTGACTGAGATTTATCGTAAATCATCATGGCTGGGTTTTGCTGTGCTTTCTGCATTAGAGGCAAAAAAAGAGTTCATCTAATCAATAATTACGACGTATCTTAACTGATATAACTGCTTTTATATTTTTTAGCTGTACCGTAAAGATAGGTTAATAAGAGCATTGGTAACAGACTGATTTGAACATTTGTTGAACATTTGTATATTTATATAATTTTCTAATCGATATATATATTCTTACTTTGAATAATTTGCATGAAATCTTGTGTGATCATATGTATTTTAACTTACAATATGTTTGCTTTCAGGTTTGTGTGCTGCACCCTGCAGAGGGTGTCTGTTGAAGATGTGTGTCTGTTGAAGTCATCAACTTTGGAGGCACAGCTTATTCAGAATCGCCAGCATTGTGGCACCTGAGGATTTAAAATGTTTGTTTTCCATCCAGTTTTATTGGAAATATTGGCTGTTTTGTTGCAGCGAATTACTGAAAATAAACTCAATCTCACTATAACACATAAACCTATATTGCTTGAGTTGTGAGGCCTGTTTTGCTGAGGGAATTTACCTTCTTCACTGTCTGGACGGTTTTAGCAGGTGGCTAGCCTGAGTGTTTACAGAATCCAGAAATGTGTCTGAGAAAACTTTGTTGGTCATCAGACAAACTGGAATGGAAAAAAGGCAGGGTTATTGGACTATCACTGCCGCGTAGTCTGCAAATAAATTCTCATGAGGAAGAAAATCTAAAATCAAAACCGATTAGGAAGAGAATAGAAATTTTTTTTCATTGCAACGATAATGGAATTTTGGAGATGTACTGAGAGGGAAGGAAGGGAGTTCATTAGATCTTGAAGCAGAATTTGTTGAGAAGTGCTTCTCACCCTTTTCCATGCAGTCTACGTGTCTGTTTTTAAAATGGTTCAATGTAAGAACTAAACACAAAACGTGACATTCAATGGATACATTAGCATATTGAAATATCCCGACTAACTTTACACCCTTTAGTTCACATTCACCTAATACAGAAGTGAAGCTTACTTCACACTGCATGCCTTGATTTAATGTTTTGAAGATGAGGTTAGATTTCTTGTAAACTTGTTGCGTTGTCTTTTTTCACAGGGTGGAGAGTTGCAAGCCTGTACATTATGGGTCATGTTTCATGGGTCAAGGGTCATAGGTTCCCAGAGATGGGTTCTGTTCCTGGAGGCCCTGTTGGGGAGGTGAGAACAGAATTACATACTTCCATAACTACACGGTAAGACATGACTGACTCAAACCACACAGCAGTGCCCCCCAAGCGATAAATTATCGACATTGATGTAAACACCTCCCCTTTTGAAATGCTACCTGCACTCAAACTGGCCGATGGAAATGTCTAATATTTTTGTTGGTCTTTTCTTTGAGAAGAAAACAATGCGGATGGGTAAATCATCACCACAGAATAGGGGTATACTACAAAACGAGATTAAGGCGATAGCGAGCTAAATTAAGCTTCAACCCTGGGTTTTCTGTATCACGAAGCCGACTCACTTTTAATCTGTGAGAGTGCTTTCTGCTATTATGCCCCGAAACTCTGGAACACTCTCCCGCAGGACCTTAGAACAGCAGACTCAGTTGGCACTTTTAAAAAGCAGCTCAAAACATACCTTTTTAAACTAGCTTTTGATTAATTTATTTGTCTTATATTAGCTCTTTTAAACTAGCTTTTAATTGATTCATTTGTTTTATCTTCTTATTTTACTATTTATCATTTTGTTTCCTATTTTTTATGCTCCCTTAATATTTTATTACTACCCTTATCATTTTTATTGTCTTATTTTTCATTTTACCTGTTCCTATTGAATTTTAACTCAACATTTTTACTGTTTTAAATTTTCTTATGCCTTACTTTTATTCTCTTTTATTTTTATTTTTATGTGTCATTTTGTGTGAAGCGCTTTGAGCTGCATTCTTTGTATGAAAGGTGCTATACAAATAAAGTTATTATTATTAAAGTTATTAATCTGGGTACATTGCCACGGCAACTTACTCCAAGGCCGGTTATGTTCAGGATAACAGATTGAAACATATAAAAGCACCGCCCTTTGACCAATCAACTCCTTGGCTCTGGAAAAAGGCGTCTCCATTCCAAAAGATTCCGTAGAGATATGTGTGGATACTGAGGGAATCTTTTCGCAGGGCGACATTAGTGAGGTCCGCAAAAGATTTTCTGAGTTCCGGAAAATGCTTGAGATACTTTTTTATGAATGTGATTGCTTCCGCAATATTTGAAACATACTGTCTCAAGTTTAAAGTTTAGGAGCTCTAGAATGTAGTAGTACAGTTGTCACATTAGAAATAAACTGTATGGCAGTGTACTGAGAGTATAGATTTATTTGTTACGAGTGGTAAGGTGAATAAGGTATTAACTATCCTAATGAATTTAATTTATGTTCATCATGGTGTGCAGACTGATTTATGTTCATCATGGTGTGCAGACTGATTTACGTTCATCATGGTGTGCAGAATGATTTATGTTCATCATAGTGTGCAGACTGATTTACGTTCATCATGGTGTGCAGAATGATTTATGTTCATCATAGTGTGCAGACTGATTTACGTTCATCATGGTGTGCAGAATGATTTATGTTCATCATGGTGTGCAGACTGATTTATGCTCATCATAGTGTGCAGACTGATTTATGTTCATCATGGTGTGCAGACTGATTTATGTTCATCATGGTGTGCAGACTGATTTATGTTAATCATGGTGTGCAGAATGATTTATGTTCATCATGGTGTGCAGAATGATTTATGTTCATCATGGTGTGCAGAATGATTTATGTTCATCATGGTGTGCAGAATGATTTATGTTCATCATAGTGTGCAGACTGATTTATGTTCATCATGGTGTGCAGACTGATTTATGTTCATCATGGTGTGCAGACTGATTTATGTTCATCATGGTGTGCAGAATGATTTATGTTCATCATGGTGTGCAGAATGATTTATGTTCATCATAGTGTGCAGACTGATTTATGTCCATCATGGTGTGCAGACTGATTTATGTTCATCATAGTGTGCAGACTGATTTATGTTCATCATGGTGTGCAGACTGATTTATGTTAATCATCGTGTGCAGAATGATTTATGTTCATCATGGTGTGCAGAATGATTTATGTTCATCATAGTGTGCAGACTGATTTATGTTCATCATGGTGTGCAGACTGATTTATGTTCATCATGGTGTGCAGACTGATTTATGTTCATCATGGTGTGCAGAATGATTTATGTTCATCATGGTGTGCAGACCGATTTATGTTCATCATGGTGTGCAGACTGATTTATGTTCATCATGGTGTGCAGACTGATTTATGTTCATCATGGTGTGCAGACTGATTTATGTTAATCATGGTGTGCAGAATGATTTATGTTCATCATGGTGTGCAGACCGATTTATGTTCATCATGGTGTGCAGACTGATTTATGTTCATCATGGTGTGCAGACTGATTTATGTTCATCATGGTGTGCAGACTGATTTATGTTCATCATGGTGTGCAGACTGATTTATGTTCATCATGGTGTGCAGACTGATTTATGTTCATCATGGTGTGCAGACTGATTTACATTCATCATAGTGTGCAGACTGATTTATGTTCATCATGGTGTGCAGACTGATTTATGTTCATCATGGTGTGCAGACTGATTTACATTCATCATAGTGTGCAGACTGATTTATGTTCATCATAGTATGCAGACTGATTTATGTTCATCATGGTGTGCAGACTGATTTATGTTAATCATGGTGTGCAGAATGATTTATGTTCATCATGGTGTGCAGAATGATTTATGTTCATCATAGTGTGCAGACTGATTTATGTTCATCATGGTGTGCAGACTGATTTATGTTCATCATGGTGTGCAGACTGATTTATGTTCATCATGGTGTGCAGAATGATTTATGTTCATCATGGTGTGCAGAATGATTTATGTTCATCATAGTGTGCAGACTGATTTATGTCCATCATGGTGTGCAGACTGATTTATGTTCATCATAGTGTGCAGACTGATTTATGTTCATCATGGTGTGCAGACTGATTTATGTTAATCATGGTGTGCAGAATGATTTATGTTCATCATGGTGTGCAGAATGATTTATGTTCATCATGGTGTGCAGAATGATTTATGTTCATCATGGTGTGCAGAATGATTTATGTTCATCATAGTGTGCAGACTGATTTATGTTCATCATGGTGTGCAGACTGATTTATGTTCATCATGGTGTGCAGACTGATTTATGTTCATCATGGTGTGCAGAATGATTTATGTTCATCATGGTGTGCAGAATGATTTATGTTCATCATAGTGTGCAGACTGATTTATGTCCATCATGGTGTGCAGACTGATTTATGTTCATCATAGTGTGCAGACTGATTTATGTTCATCATGGTGTGCAGACTGATTTATGTTAATCATCGTGTGCAGAATGATTTATGTTCATCATGGTGTGCAGAATGATTTATGTTCATCATAGTGTGCAGACTGATTTATGTTCATCATGGTGTGCAGACTGATTTATGTTCATCATGGTGTGCAGACTGATTTATGTTCATCATGGTGTGCAGAATGATTTATGTTCATCATGGTGTGCAGACCGATTTATGTTCATCATGGTGTGCAGACTGATTTATGTTCATCATGGTGTGCAGACTGATTTATGTTCATCATGGTGTGCAGACTGATTTATGTTAATCATGGTGTGCAGAATGATTTATGTTCATCATGGTGTGCAGACCGATTTATGTTCATCATGGTGTGCAGACTGATTTATGTTCATCATGGTGTGCAGACTGATTTATGTTCATCATGGTGTGCAGACTGATTTATGTTCATCATGGTGTGCAGACTGATTTATGTTCATCATGGTGTGCAGACTGATTTATGTTCATCATGGTGTGCAGACTGATTTACATTCATCATAGTGTGCAGACTGATTTATGTTCATCATGGTGTGCAGACTGATTTATGTTCATCATGGTGTGCAGACTGATTTACATTCATCATAGTGTGCAGACTGATTTATGTTCATCATAGTATGCAGACTGATTTATGTTCATCATGGTGTGCAGACTGATTTATGTTAATCATGGTGTGCAGAATGATTTATGTTCATCATGGTGTGCAGAATGATTTATGTTCATCATAGTGTGCAGACTGATTTATGTTCATCATGGTGTGCAGACTGATTTATGTTCATCATGGTGTGCAGACTGATTTATGTTCATCATGGTGTGCAGAATGATTTATGTTCATCATGGTGTGCAGAATGATTTATGTTCATCATAGTGTGCAGACTGATTTATGTCCATCATGGTGTGCAGACTGATTTATGTTCATCATGGTGTGCAGACTGATTTATGTTAATCATGGTGTGCAGAATGATTTATGTTCATCATGGTGTCCAGAATGATTTATGTTCATCATAGTGTGCAGACTGATTTATGTTCATCATGGTGTGCAGACTGATTTATGTTCATCATGGTGTGCAGACTGATTTATGTTCATCATGGTGTGCAGAATGATTTATGTTCATCATGGTGTGCAGACCGATTTATGTTCATCATGGTGTGCAGACTGATTTATGTTCATCATGGTGTGCAGACTGATTTATGTTCATCATGGTGTGCAGACTGATTTATGTTAATCATGGTGTGCAGAATGATTTATGTTCATCATGGTGTGCAGACCGATTTATGTTCATCATGGTGTGCAGACTGATTTATGTTCATCATGGTGTGCAGACTGATTTATGTTCATCATGGTGTGCAGACTGATTTATGTTCATCATGGTGTGCAGACTGATTTATGTTCATCATGGTGTGCAGACTGATTTACATTCATCATAGTGTGCAGACTGATTTATGTTCATCATGGTGTGCAGACTGATTTATGTTCATCATGGTGTGCAGACTGATTTACGTTCATCATGGTGTACAGACTGATTTATGTTCAGCATGGTGTGCAGACTGATTTACGTTCATCATGGTGTGCAGACTGATTTATGTTCAGCATGGTGTGCAGACTGATTTATGTTCATCATGGTGTGCAGACTGATTTATGTTCATCATGGTGTGCAGACTGATTTATGTTCATCATAGTGTGCAGACTGATTTATGTTCATCATGGTGTGCAGACTGATTTATGTTCATCATGGTGTGCAGACTGATTTATGTTCATCATGGTGTGCAGACTGATTTATGTTCATCATGGTGTGCAGACTGATTTATGTTCATCATGGTGTGCAGAATGATTTATGTTCATCATGGTGTGCAGAATGATTTATGTTCATCATGGTGTGCAGACTGATTTGAAATCTCTTGTCAATGATGTTTAATGTGCTTTACACTACCGTGTCAGTTTAGCACAGTGCACTCACTAAGTTACCTCAGTGTTATATCACAGGGCAATGTACAGAAATGCTTTTGCTTAGAAAAGCATATTGAATTAACACTACATACAAGAAAGCATAGCTGATGGCAGTATCAAACTTTTTATAGATTTTTCCATGATGGCAAAATGCCTATTTTACAAGTGTTACAGTAAAACCATCTGCTTGTGAGAATAATCTTATTTCCCATGGTTGAGATGTTATGTATAATTAATAATATATTACTTAGGTTGTCTATATATTAATTTCATATTTAACCTTTTTGTGCCATATAATGTAGCCTATATCAATAGTCAGGCATCTGTTTTGCCATGAATGTGATGTTCTGAGAAGAACCCAAACACAGACCACAGGTAGCAGGCAAAAACGTAGTTTATTCGCAGTCCAAGATCAGTAGCCATGTAATCAAAGTTGAGATGGTACAAAATCCAAATCCAAAAGGGTAGTAAAAATAAACATTGCAAGAGTCAAAAAAACAGAAAGACACAGCAAACAAAACAGAAGGAGAAGACAGGCTCGAAGTCGTACAGAAGGGTTGTCTCAAGAATCTCAAATGGAGAATAACACAGAATTACAACAAAAGAAATCGGCACAGTGAATTGATCAACACTCTGACAGAGATTACAAGTGGAAGGCAGACTATATACACCAGGGAAGTAATGACACGAAAAGGAATCAAGTGTGGGTGGGAGGAGTAAGGAGCTAGACACAGGTGAACACAATAGGAAACAATAATTCAATAACAAGGGGGAACAGAAGACACGGACTGGAATGCACGCAAACACATAGATAACACGCGGCCTGGGATTAGCAGGTAAACGAGTGCACAGCACGAGGGGTGGATTCTGAAAGTGAATACAGCTGAAGAGAGTTTAAGGAATAACAACGAATAGAGCAGAGATAGAAAAGCTAAGGTCGAATGACAGCTGCAGTGTGTGCAGAGTGATTAGTAATTAAGTGACGTTAGTAAATGTGATTCGTTAGTTATATATACACATTAATCTATTAGTTATCGTTAGTATATAAATCTAAACACACAGTTAGTATTGTTAGTTGGATTAGTATATGTACAATAATAATTCGTTAAGAAGAAAGGAAAACGAGACTTGAAATACAGGGGGAAACCCGCATGTACCGTAATGTGCAAACACGAATACAGGAAGTGGATTCTAGGGTAACATGGAAACGTAGACAGACAAGGGAACTGAAGTGAAGTGTCAAATGTAGGAATGTAACCAGTAATACTAATGAACACAAACAAACACATGTAAGGAAAATAATAAAGTAACAGAAAATAAACAGAACACAATATACAAACAAACAGAACCATAACAATGAAATTCCAGTCATTTCTAGTCATCTGGCAGCATTGTATGTTCATGGATAGAAACTTCATTGCTTCTCTGCAGAAGTCTCAACATTATATTCATGAGGTTTTACAAATAATCAGTACCCACGTAGACAAGATTAGGAAGAGTCTTGTTTTTATCATTTCTGAATAGAAACTGCCAGATTGCCTTGGTGACTGTTAGCAGAA
Organism: Ilyophis sp. 1 JC-2022; assembly: GCA_022702515.1. NCBI lineage: Eukaryota > Metazoa > Chordata > Actinopteri > Anguilliformes > Synaphobranchidae > Ilyophis > Ilyophis sp. 1 JC-2022. The sequence continues at coordinate 11,145,150 of CM040403.1, read as the reverse complement.
ACCACCGCTAATTATAGTTTTTAATTAACTTGACGCTTGCCTTTAAGATTGTAATATGTAAAATGAGCTTGTCCCAATTTTTTATCAGGCGCCAAACCTTAGACCGTCCTATTTATACCGAGCATGGTTAACACATTGCCGGTGGAGCTAGGATAGAGTGGCAGTTATAAGGGTAACTGTTGAATGGATCTTCTCTGGAACTGTAGTGGTTCAAAAATCCCTCTGAGAAGACTGAGTGTTTGAAGAAGAGGCCAATTTATTTTCGACAGTAATCACTAAATACTGTGATGCATCACACTGCTGTGGGGGCTTAAATGTGTATTGATTTTCTTTTGTGTCACCCTGTGAATAAGGTGGATAGCACACCAGATTAAGGTGAAACCCTCTCTATCGTACCTTTGTATCTAAAGCTCATCTCATCTTCTTTCTCTCGCTCCATGTGTTGCTTGTACTGTACTACAGAGGGTAACTCACATTGATGTCACAAACACAGTCACCTGGCTGCAAACAGGCCACGTCTTATGAAATATGGAGTAGATGTTCATTTTTTTAATGTGAGAGGAACTCCCAGTATTGGGATAGAGGCTTCCTGTGGTTTACCCTTGTGAACAGGAGATGTAAGCAGTCACACAGTTGGTTTAGTAATCTAAGGAGAACAGGCAGTTGGTGCTGTATTGGTGGCAGAATGTGGAATCAGAACTGTGCTTTTTGCTCTTCCTGTTTAGACCAAGTACAGTTCCTGGTTTGCTCTTGTTCCAGGTACACGCTCCCAGTGAAGCACACCACCACAACAGAAATTAATAGAACATATGCTCAGGATGTGCTGCAAATTATTATTATTATTTTTTTTTTGTAAGCCTGATTTGTTGTATCTGATTGTGTAATTTATGAAAGGTGGAAATGTAAACAGAAGATTCTTAATGGGGAGGATAATACTTCCATATCGCTGAGAGACCCCACCACCACCCCCCTGGGAGTCCTTCACAGAACCCCAGTTTGTGTGAGGGAGTGTGTGAGAGTGTGTGTGAGGGTGTGTGTGAGAGTTTGTGTGAGGGAGTGTGTGTGAGAGTGTGTGTGAGGGAGTGTGTGAGAGTTTGTGTGAGGGAGTGTGTGTGAGAGTGTGTGAGGGGGTGTGTGAGAGTTTGTGTGAGGGAGTGTGTGTGAGAGTGTGTGAGAGGGTGTGTGAGGGTGTGTGTGAGAGTGTGTGAGGGGGTGTGTGAGAGTTTGTGTAAGGGAGTGTGTGTGAGAGTGTGTGAGGGAGTGTGTGTGAGAGTGTGTGTGAGAGTTTGTGTGAGGGAGTGTGTGTGAGAGTGTGAGGGAGTGTGTGTGAGAGTGTGTGAGGGGGTATGTGTGAGAGTTTGTGTGAGGGAGTGTGTAACAGTTTGTGTGAGGGAGTTTGTGAGAGAGTGTGTGAGGGGGTGTGTGAGGGTGTGTGTGAGAGTTTGTGTGAGGGAGTGTGTGTGAGAGTGTGTGTGAGGGAGTGTGTGTGAGGGGGTGTGTGAGAGTGTGTGAGGGTGTGTGTGAGAGTTTGTGTGAGGGAGTGTGTGTGAGAGTGTGTGAGGGAGTGTGTGTGAGAGTGTGTGTGAGAGTTTGTGTGAGGGAGTGTGTGTGAGAGTGTGAGGGAGTGTGTGTGAGAGTGTGTGAGGGGGTATGTGTGAGAGTTTGTGTGAGGGAGTGTGTAACAGTTTGTGTGAGGGAGTTTGTGAGAGAGTGTGTGAGGGGGTGTGTGAGGGTGTGTGTGAGAGTTTGTGTGAGGGAGTGTGTATGAGAGTGTGTGAGGGAGTGTGTGTGAGAGTGTGTGAGGGGGTATGTGTGAGAGTGTGTGAGAGTTTGTGTGAGGGAGTGTGTAACAGTTTGTGTGAGGGAGTTTGTGAGAGTTTGTGTGAGAGTGTGTGAAGGAGTTTGTGACAGTTTGTGTGAGGGAGTTTGTATGAGAGTGTGTGAGGGGGTGTGTGAGAGTTTGTGTGAGGGAGTGTGTGTGAGGGGGTGTGTGAGGGTTTGTGTGAGGGAGTGTGTGTGAAAGTGTATGAGGGAGTTTGTGACAGTTTGTGTGAGGGAGTGTGTGAGAGTTTGTGTGAGGGAGTGTGTGTGTGAGAGTGTGTGAGGGGGTGTGTGAGGGAGTTTGTGACAGTTTGTGTGAGGGAGTGTGTGTGAGAGTGTGTGAGGGTGTGTGTGAGAGTTTGTGTGAGGGAGTGTGTGTGAGAGTGTGTGAGGGAGTGTGTGTGAAAGTGTGTGAGGGGGTGTGTGAGGGTGTGTGTGAGAGTTTGTGTGAGGGAGTGTGTGTGAGAGTGTGTGAGGGTGTGTGTGAGAGTGTGTGAGAGTTTGTGTGAGGGAGTGTGTAACAGTTTGTGTGAGGGAGTTTGTGACAGTTTGTGTGAGGGAGTTTGTATGAGAGTGTGTGAGGGGGTGTGTGAGAGTTTGTGTGAGGGAGTGTGTGTGAGAGTGTGTGAGGGGGTGTGTGTGAGGGAGTTTGTGACAGTTTGTGTGAGGGAGTGTGTGAGAGTGAGAGTTCATAAAGAAAGAGGAAAGAGTCGAGAGACAGGCTGGGCGCTGTCCAAACCTGAGGAGGAACTCCAGTGTGTTGGGTTTTTATCTCGAGTGACTGAATAAACTGCATAAACTGGAATTAAACCATAAATGAATCCTGTGTCTTTGTGTACTGCTCATGTAGCACACATGCCAGCCTAATGCTAATGCTAACTCCCAATACTCGTTTGTAAGGTACTGCAAAAATGTATGGCTTTGGACTTTTTTCATTTTCATTTTCAATCAATGCCCATGTACTTTGTCCCAATTGTATGGAATATTATTGTACTTCTATACTACTTTGTCTCTGATTTTACTTGTGTGTGTGTGCGTGTGTGTGGAGGGGCGAGGGTGTGTCTTCCTACAGTCTTATCATTTTAAATGGGGCTTTAGAACCAGATGGAATACTTAAGGTAAATTGTCATGACCTTTGAGCAGTCTAGCTCTATCTCCATCTTACTCATTCAGTTGTTCAATACTTTCGAGTTGGCTCTTCTGGATACATCGGGCCTTGCTGAAGAACAGGTATTTTTTATCTCTGGGAAATTCTGAAGTGAAGCATTCAAGGTCAAGGTCAAGCTTTGTGAAGATATTAGCCTGGCCCTTGTGTGGTCGTTTCAGTGTCTCCCGGAGAAGTTGCCTTCTCACTTCAGAAACCTCAAGGTCGTTCTCTCAGCAGAGAAACAACCTTTTTGAAAAGCACAGTGTGAGATGCGAGGTGGTGATCCAAGAAAGTTGGATGTAGGGTAGTAATTTTTTTCAGTTGTGGACATGTTGGCTTTGAACGTGTTTCAGGGTCTGTTTTGTTGTGATGGTCTTTCATGACTTTAACAAATCTGTAGTCATCTCAGCTGGAGCCTGTATCAACTGCATCATCATGGCATATTAATAATAAAACAAATCCTCAGATTGTACTCTATTAGCAGGAGAAGCATGCGTTTTTAAAAATACCGTTTCTTTTTATTTTTGTGTGATTTTTTCAGGCTTGCATTTCTCCTTTGGACTGGCTGAAACTATCGAATATATTTCGGTGTACTTTTTAATGCTTATTTCTGCAATGACCAAATTGAGTCTGATTGTTCTTATGCTGAAACTTAATTCTCTTAATCTTTAGACCCCTGGATCCTACTGAAATCACGTGTTAAAACTAAGAGGTCATTAAATCTGGAGAAGGAATTCTCAAGTGATTACTTGGGCCGTAGAATCACAGACGGTGTAAATGGGGTGAAATGCTTGTCGAAGGGTTGATTAAAATGGCTGTTGTGATCTTTGCTACAAGGTCATTTTTCCCACATCTTATTTTACATACAGTTCTCAAAAAATTGTCCAAGCCTTGTTATTAGCATTTTAATTCATTTTTTGTTAGGAAGTGACTGAAAAACTTCATGACTTCTCAAGACTTTGAGTAGCTTTACTTGTGAAAATTGTGTCTGTGAGTGTTCTGCATAAGAATTAATTCAGAAAAATGCATAAATTATTAAACATTCTGCAAAAACTGCTAATTTTTTTTTTGTAGAAACTGCTTTTCCAGTTTAATTGCATGCAATGTGTTTTTACATGTACACTGATCGTAAAGTGCTCAAACTATGTAAAACTAACATTGATTCTTTACATATCAATTCAAATTAATGGGGCATATAACAATACTGTAATATGAGAATGTAATAGATATGTACAATGATATAATGGAGGGGAATTAAAATGGATCAATAAATCAATTCAAATTTAAATAGATATCTCCCTCTTTCTAATAGTAAATATTATAGTGATAAAGTGATCATTTTGAAAGAATACATTAAAAGAATGGACAATTAAAATGATGATGATTCTTCTTATTATTATTATTAATAATACTACTATTGCTAGTGGTAGTGGTAAGCAGTAAAATAATCAATCTCAACTTTATTTTCATTGTGTAGAATGAGTATTATTTTAGGAAATCAGATATTATTGTTTATTATGTTTTTTATCATAAGTGTCCCTTGGAAGGCAAGGCTGTTTCCCACTTAGTTTCCAGTGTTAGCAGTTTGGGATAATATACAGAGCCAGGGTGTGTAATGGGTTTCTTAATGGTTCTGAGATTCAAACGAGAAGGTGGGGGGATCAGAACAAGTCAGCTCACAATAGTGAGGACCAATAACTGGGAGAGAAAATAATAAAGGCAGAAAGAAAAGACAGGAACGTAATTCCTGAAGGCTAAACAGCAACAAACGAAAATCAACCCACAAAAACGGGTGAACTAGAAAACTAGTGAATACCAACTAAATCTCCTCAATTAATGAACAAGTACGGAAAACTTAGCAAACAAAAGAACACCCTCGGCTGCCTTAGCTCAGAGCCGGAAGAGTGTAAATCCAAAACGAATGTACAAAGAAAAACTGTCTCGTAGAGAACAGCAATGTACAAAATAAATAGCGCAGAATGCTACCAAGAGGAAAACAATCCTATACCTGACTAAGTAGCTAATAGCAAGTCCCTCCTGAACATAAACAAGTTTAATATCAGGAGGTCGCTAGTACCTGGCTATACCGGGCTCGAATGCAATGTCGTAAGACAAACAAGCACTGGAGAAGCAGCAGTGAGAAACGTAAATACCCTGCACGTAGAAGCCCAGGTGAAAACCATAATGAAGACTGCAAACCACGAAACGGAACAAGGAAAAAATCTGATTGATTCACAATCGTGAAAACCAGAACGAGAACCGCAAAAGAAAAGAAAACAAACCACCGATCACACCACCGTGAGAGTGTGATGCTTTCTGAGGGAGTGCCATCTTACTTTTTTAGTGAGGCATACAGGCCAGCATTCTAAAGATTCTCTATGACAACCATTGAGTCTTCCAAAGGAAGTGACATCACATGGAATGCTATAATGATTTCCACAAAGGTAGACACATTGCACACCAAGAAGCTGTGCTTTAAAATGTAATGATACCTGGAAGGGTTCAGGCCAGGCCTGGGAAATCACACTCCCAGCTTCATGTTGCTTCCGCTGCCAAACATAATTAAGCTGAGCAAGGGTCCCCGGGGCTTTCCACCCCCACTCAATCAGCAGCCAAATTGCTAAATTTCAAATGGATAAATCCCAGATGCCCTATATTATTTGTGGTTATTATCAGGAGAAAGGCTTTGCACCAAATATTAAAAGCTCTTTCATGTGCCAGATATGCTACAGCAGGCTGTATTTAAAGATTCAAATTTCAAAATGTGTCACGACCAAAAAACGTATTAATAAAATAAATAAATAAAATAAAATAAACTAGCTAAGTAATACTGACTAGCAAGTTGTCTGCAGAAACATTGATGTTAAGGCACATAGTAACTTTTAGGAAGTGCACAGAATTCATAATAACTTCACAACTTTTAACAGATATTATTTCTGCAGTATCTGAATATAATGCTATGTTCAGAGGGGAACACACACACCAACAGCACATAAGACTGTATGCTACAGCTGAATGGCGCAAATTGTGTGAAATGTACATTTCTGTATCTTATAGCTTCATGCCCAAGGCGGACTCTAATGGGATCTGGAAAACAATTGCACACCTGTACTGCATTCAGAATGTGACACACTGGCCTGGATATGTCCACTCACATTTCCTTACCTTTGACAGGCTACTTAAAAACCATCTATGTGTTTTCAGACTAACACTTCTCTTCAAGATATCCATCTTCCAAAAAAAAAAAAAAATTGTGAAATAGTCTCTGGGGTCCTACGCTTACATGCACATTAGTTTGGTGTTTGTTTTTCCTGTATTTTTGAGCTGTAATTGGTCGTATAAAAGAGCCGCCCCCAGACGCTGCTCTCGTGCCTATGTGGCGTGGTGTCGCTAAAGACTTGTGACAAATGGCAGTTATATTTGAATGTTCTGGAAGAATCCATCATGTACTGGCCTTTAGAATAATAATAGTAATAGAAAAAGTGGTCCCAGGATGCCTGCCTGTCAGGTTGCGTTTTTAGGGGCAGAATTGGGACGCTGCTTCTACAGGCAGGAGCCAGTCAGTCGACCCCGTGCGGCAGTAAGAGGAGCTGGCAGGTGCCATGCAGTCACGCCAGTGCGCTCTCAACTGTTTGGAAAATGAGGCAGTTAGAAAGAAGAGCCTTTCTCCCCCTCTGAATAGGATGTGTTAATGTGGCAGGACAGTGTGTGTGTGTGTGTGTGTGTGTGTGTGTGTGTGTGTGTGTGTGTGTGTGTTCTCCCAATCTTGGGGTAAACCACAGCCATTAAAGATTTCATATTTTAAAAAAGATGAAGCGTTAATGTTTAACCTCTCTGGGTTGTGTTTGTTCTATTGCTTCTGCGTTGGTGATATAGATGGCCCACGAGTTGAGACACGTCCAAGTATTCTGTGGAAGAGATGCGTTAGGCGGAGCAGGCTAAAAACCATGTTGATCACACACATTGTGCTCTTAGACTGATGTGTTCAGGTGCTAGTGACAGGCACCAGACACGCAATCCTCAGTGGAATGTTCCACTGCCCCGCTCCTAAGCATTAATCACGTGTTGAGAGAAGGCGCTGAGTGCAGGTAGACACTTCCTCAGGCACCAGGCAATGAGTGCTGGTAGACACTTCCTCAGGCACCAGGCACTGAGTGTAGGTAGACAATTCCTCAGGCACCAGTGAATATTTTGCTGTGGTCACTACTTATTTTGTGCATATTGAAAGCATGGCTTTCTTGAATAGGGAAAGGTAACTACCCTGCCAGAAAGTGTTGACTTCTGCTTAATGGATGCCGCTGTGATTCCACTCATGTTGAGGGAGGACATTTTGTTTTTACAGATGTTTCTTTCTTAGTCTTCTTGAGGTCCAACTGCCCCAGAAGGATAACCTCACTGGAACACGACTACAGACGCGTGTCACACACACACACACACCTGAACATTGTGTGTATAATTGTGCAATTTTACATTCTTCATGAGGCCTCTCAAAAGTAGAAAAAAATAATCAACAAAGTAGCTGAGTAAAATGTAGAAAAATAAAAGATGAGAATGAATAATGCAAAAGTGGAAACTCAGATGTGAGGCTGCCCCTTTCATAATTCCCAGCAGAGCTGAATCTGCACCAGTGCTCCTCCTGTGAAAAATGGCTACGCTCTGGTTTATCAAACAGGCTGTCACACATAGAAAGGCTGTAGGGCTGTAGGAGTGGGAAAGGGAGCAGTGTGTGAATGGATTGTGCATGAAGAGAAAATTGCGCTTATATGGGTAATAAACAGGTTAGCAATGACAACAATCAACACCAGGGGAAGATTCAGCCAAGGAACGGTTAAATCTGAAAACGTGTCCATATTTAGACAACTTCCCAGCATCTTAACACCTTTGAAATCAGTTTATGTAAACGTTGTCATGAAGACCATGAGCTGTTTTATTCAAAAGTATTTTCCAATTTTCCACGTCTTCATTAATTGAGTGGGGGAAAAAAACTGCTGTTGAAGAACCCTTTTTTATTGTTGCTTGTTTGCACATTATTTATAGAAGTGTGTGTGCGCGTGCGTGTGTGTGTGTGTGTGTGTGTGTGTGTGTGTGTGTGCGTGTGTGTGTGTGTGTGTGTGTGTGTGTGTGCGCGTGTGTACCAAATCAATGCATTCACAACCCAGAAGCCTGTTTATTTCCCCTGAGAAAGCGCTGAGCTGAAGCGTTTAATGTTTACATGGATTAGATGATGTGTTTATCTGAGTACAGATCTTCATGCTCTGAGCCCAGGGGAGCCAAGTGCTCGACACAAGCATTTGCCATTGAAATGAAGCTGTAATAGTGTTTATAACTCATCACTTATAAATGAATTGAATGCATTTACTCATCTACTAAACAGCTACTTAGTATAAGAAATTATATATCAGTGTCAGACCTGGCTGGAGGAAGTATTTGAATATTACTTTAACGCTTTGCATGCTGGTACTTCTGCATATCACTGAGAATTTAAAAAGAAAATGTGTTTTAATAGGCATATTTGGACAATACCAAACCCGCAAAGAGTTTATTTTTCATCACTTTTAAAATACCTTTTGTTTAGAAACCATTCTCTGAATCCTGACAGATCATGTACAAGGTACTTAACTGAGGAAAAGTCTTATTTATAATAATTAAGGGGATTTAGAAATGTGGCACACTTGAGAAATTAGCCATTGGGGTCACAGGTTTGTACACCGTTGATAAAGGAACTTAACATCCTGCTGATTAGAGAGCAATCTCAACTGAAAGGTGCCAGTGATGATAAAAACAGGAAATGTGATGGGGTGTAATTAATTCAGCTCTCAAAATGTAATTGTGTAAATGACTTGGTGAGTGCCATTTAATGAAAGCAGCATTTTAAATCCCCTGTCCCTTAGCCATATTTGTCCCTTATGGTTAACAATGTGACCTTGCTGTGGGTGTGGTTATAGATCTGAGGTGAGGTAGAGCACTCTGGGTAAAGTAGTCCAGCTTCAGTGGTGGTGCTGGTGTTTCTGTAATGAGGCTGTTGAGCTTGTGAGCAGGGTGATGATTGACAGATAAACTCCACCTGAGGGGCGGGGCAATAGACGGGCTCTGGAACGGCAGGGCAGGTAACTTCAGAGACTGCGCTGGTCTGTGCCAGCAAGAGTCCTCTCCTTTATGGTTGCCTTGGCGATGTCATGGATTTGCAACCAAGTGCTAAACATGACAGTTTTATTTCAGATGATGTTCATTTGTCCAATGGCCTTTGCTCCCCTAAAATGGAGGGACTATGTAGCATAAAAAGGGCTGTAATCGCTACACGAATCACCCGATAAGGATTTAATACTCTCAGATTAAAGCTGACAGCTTGCACTTTAACCTCATATTCATTGTTTAATTTCAAATCCAATATGTTTGAGTACAGAGCCAAAACAACAACCGTTCTGCTCAGAGAGATACCATGCACAGAGCCACACTGGGATCAGAGAGATACCATGCACAGTCTCACACTCACACCATTCTGCTCAGAGAGATACCATGCACAGTGACACACTCACACCGTTCTGCTCAGAGAGATACCATGCACAGTGTCACACTCACACCGTTCTGCTCAGAGAGATACCAGCACAGTGTCACACTCACACCGTTCTGCTCAGAGAGATACCATGCACAGTCTCACACTCACAACGTTCTGCTCAGAGAGATACCATGCACAGTCTCACACTCACACCGTTCTTCTCAGAGAGATACCATGCACAGTCTCACACTCACACCATTCTGCTCAGAGAGATACCATGCACAGTGACACACTCACACCATTCTGCTCAGAGAGATACCATGCACAGTCTCACACTCACACCGTTCTGCTCAGAGAGATACCATGCACAGTCTCACACTCACACCGTTCTGCTCAGAGAGATACCATGCACAGTGACACACTCACACCGTTCTGCTCAGAGAGATACCATGCACAGTGACACACTCACACCGTTCTGCTCAGAGAGATACCATGCACAGAGCCACACTGGGATCAGAGAGATACCATGCACAGTGACACACTCACACCGTTCTGCTCAGAGAGATACCATGCACAGTGACACACTCACACCGTTCTGCTCAGAGAGATACCATGCACAGTGTCACACTCACACCGTTCTGCTCAGAGAGATACCATGCACAGTCTCACACTCACACCGTTCTGCTCAGAGAGATACCATGCACAGTCTCACACTCACACCGTTCTGCTCAGAGAGATACCATGCACAGTGACACACTCACACCGTTCTGCTCAGAGAGATACCATGCACAGTGACACACTCACACCGTTCTGCTCAGAGAGATACCATGCACAGTCTCACACTCACACCATTCTGCTCAGAGAGATACCATGCACAGTGACACACTCACACCGTTCTGCTCAGAGAGATACCATGCACAGCCCACTGCCTTCCGAAAGGCTGCATGAGCCATTTGCATTATCACCAGGCTGCAGCGCTAAATCGCATCACAAAGGACCGGCCGTGCCTCGTTCCTTTAGAGATCACCTCAGCGCCCATGCGAGAAATACAGCAGCAGTTTCTGCGAGTGTGGAAGCTCTTCAGTGGGTCTGCCACTCTGAAAAGGACACAAACCTGAGCCATTCACATCCACAAGTATATATACGTGTATATTACAACGGGTCTAGATAGAATATCACACCAGTAAAACTCTTTTATGCATAAGTGCATCTTCTTCAGTGATGGGCGTGTATCTATGGATAAAAAAAATTATTTATTCTTATATATATTTGTATACACAGGAGATCTCCTCTGAGGAAAGAGTCACCTTTACGTCATCCACACCCACACAAAGAGCACCTGCAACTGAAGGGTGTTCACTACTCTCTCCTCTGGTGAATTTACTCATGAAAAATGGCTGTATGACACCGCACTGGACACACAACGCAGTGTGCTAACGCTAGCGCTAACACTGTTGGAGGGAGAGGTGTTGGCCATCTTTCACTGACAGCTAGTAGCTTGTGGACACCTGGCACGCTGTTGGGTGGAACTAATGCAGTAGCTCGCGCGGTTGCTCAGATTAGAAATGTTACGCTGACATTGCCTTGGTGATTTAACTCTTGCTGATTCTCCACCTTAGATAAAATCAAACACTGATAAATGAGGGAGAAACAAAAGGGCAGTCGATGTTTTGAATACATAATCGATCCATGAATTGGATGACCCTGGTTATTCAAAACCCATTTAAGTGAGTTACCAACCAATTGAAATATGCAATGTTACACACAGAGGTGGAACGTCCAGGGGTCAGAACGTAAAATTCCTGCCATGAAAGTCCTGTTTCTTCAACCCATGAACTCAGCTAGCTGATTTCACTAATTAGTTCTACCTAAAATTGTGCTAATTAGAAAATTCAGGTGATTGGAACAAATTACTGGGGATGACATTTACTTTCTAAACCTGGATTGTCCACCTCTGGTTATATATTGTTTATTTTATTTTTGGTCTATAAGTTAAGTATCATTGAGTTCCATCTCAGAAGGGGTTTCACTGATCTTGGTATATGGATTGAACTTTTATAAACTGGAATTGTAATAATAATATTGTAATAACTCAACATATAAGTTTAATGTTGTGGCAGAGTGCCTTTATATTTCCAGTAACACCGCAACAGGCATTTATGTGCAGTATAAAGAATCTGTGCATTGAATAATACAGGAGTACTGTGTACTAATTACATTTGTGAGACTGTCTTAAGAGCCTTAAGCTCAGTTAGTTTCAGAAGATTAAATGCTAAAATATTAATTGAGTGTTCAGTATTTCTATTCTAATTGTAATATGAATAATGTACCACATCTATAATCAAACCTTCTTTCTAAGCTTTTCGGTTGCTGTTTTTCATGCGGCTCCCCAGTGAGCTGTGCTGACTGAAAAGACTTTGATAAATCAAATATGAGCGTCCGGCCGACTCCTCTGCCCCCGTGTAAAATATTCCACTCCCATCCAGAATCAAACAGGCTTGCGTCAGGCCTGCTCAGAGCACTGTTTTTTTAATGGTGTTATTGCACTGAAGGTGAAAGATATGTTTATAATGGTGCTGTTGACGGTGAAAGCTATGTTTACAATGGCATTATTGAATTAATAGCAAAAAGCCGTGTTTATCACGGTATTGCGCTATTTATAGGGAAAACTGCATTTATAATGTTATTGCCAGTGAAGGCCGTGTTTATAATGCGGTTATTGATTGTGTAAGTCATGTTTACAATGGGGTTATTGCTAGTGAAAGCCATGTTTATAATGCAGTTATTGATAGTGTAAACCAAGTTAATAATGGTGTTATTGTGCTGATAGCAAAAGCCGTTGTTATTGCATTGTCCGTACTCTCCTGAATTGCTGGAGGAAGATTAGATAAGAAAAGAACCTGGGTTAAGAAATAGACACATAAATGAATAGAGCTGTGACAGAAAAGCGTATTCTCTTTGACGGGAGGCTCACAGCTCCTCAACGCAGCCAGTCCTTCGCTCAGCTTCTTAAAAGGAAACAACCGAGTGGTGTTACAGATAAAATATATTTTTTAATAACTCTGTAAAACGTCTGAGTGGAAGCTAAATGCTAATCATGGAGGGGAAGATCTGCTGCATTAGCACATTGCTAATCAGCTCTGCATGATCAGCCCGCGCGTTTGCATGATAATGCTCCCAGTATTATAAAATGTGATAATCAGTTCCATAGTGGAATTCAGTCCTTTAAAATTCTCTGGACCACTGATTTCTCGCTGCTCCACACACTACCATCCCCATGCACCTAACTAACCCCCTCTCTGCCTCTGCAGGCTATGCTCGGTTAGCCAGGAGTGCTTTCTGCTTGTATGTTACCTTGGTAATACTGTAAGGGACGGCATACCCTTCCCTGGCAGGCTGTTTATTAAAGTTTTGGGCGACATTCTTGTTAGAGGCATCCCCCGCGGTAATGGGACTTTATTGCAATACAGTATATTGGACATAATGCTGTAAAGTTTTTTTTTGGAAAACATAATGAGAAATCTATTTCAGGGCATTTAATATTTTTTTTTTTAAAAGGCATGTTTGTTGCAACACACACACACACACACACACACACACACACACACACACACATAATAACATACAAAAGTTTTTCTGTAAGGATAAGGACTAAACTACTATTACGTCGCATGCCATTAACATATTTAATTTCAAAATTTAATTCATATGTACTAAGTTTACATAAAGCACTAACCATTTAAACTGCAATCTTAAAAAATCAAGCTTAATGGCCAATTAACTTTTTTTTTAAATCACTGTTTGCAGAAACAAAAACAGCAGTAACATCTTAATCCCAAACGTGGGGTACCTGTCACGTGCACGGTGTCTTTTGCACACAGTATACATGCCTGTGCAAAGATGCCCTCGATGGAGGATAAACGAACAAAGCTGCCATTTTTCATAGATGAAAGGTAAAGTGTGTGTAACAGGAAAGAAAGATTGGAGTCATTTCAGTGGGAAGGGTAAGCAAGCATGCAGGCTGATCTGAGAGTTGCACTTTAGCTCGTGGTTGTATGGGTACGCTGATAGATTATGGGTAATATACACAAAATGATAGAATTGTGTAAATGGGTAATTTCACCGCTGCTTTCTATAAGATCCTCCTTTGTTATACATTAAATCTGCTGGCAGTAAATGAATGTACAGTGTCTGCCGCGCGCGTGCTGTGAAGTGTGACGTGAGAACCCTTAACTGATGTGCAATGGACTTCTCCATAGGGATCTTTATTCTTCATTGTTATTGATCTCCGCTTTCAACAAACTCCCAGTGTTACGTCTCCACACTTTGCTGTAGCCGGAAGCTTTCCGGTTCTCTCTGAAGAGGGGAGTCATTACGGGGGTTGCAAATGTGAATTTTGTAATTTGGAGATTGATCCGAGTGGAGCCTCATGATAGCACAGATAGTTAATTACAGTCAGATTATGTTTGCTAATGGCGTTCGGAGGATGCTAGTACAGTAATTATTGCTTTGACAGTATGGTACAGCTCTGTGTTACCCTTTTCCCCCGAAATGAAAATCATATACAGTGCTCAAGAGTCAACATATATGACCTATGGTAAATAAACAGCTTTATATATGCGGTTCATGTTAAATATGTACCATGTTTATCCTCGCAGATTCATTATGATCATAAATGCCAGCACATATGTTTCTGTTGAGGATTAACGTACGCATTATGACCACAATCATAAACAGATGCCTGTCTACCTTATTTTGCGTTGGAAATATGGTAAACCGTATCAAAGCACAAGGCAATCTCTCGGGAGCTATATATTTGGAATTGTCCATTACACTCAAAAGTGTTTCAAAGACACTTCCATAAAAAAGCAGCACATATTAGCTCTAATTGCTTTGTTGTGGAAATCATAAACGCTCCCCGTCTGTCAGTATGTACAGCATACTTAGATTGACACCTGCATTAGTACTTCAAAGACCGGCCTGATTCACCTTTGCACATATATCCTACTGTAAATAATTATCCTTTAAGATATCAGTGATTTAAGTGTACGGCAGGCGTTTTATAGACAGAAGTGACAAAAATATAGCGCCAGGATTTGTCAGCACACAACAGTGTCACAGCGCTGAAAAGTTGTTATTTTGATGGTATCTCTCTGAGATGAAGTTAATCACCGCATTTCAAACACCTTCTGCTGCTTCTTTTATTTATTTTTTGATGTGCACTGATGAAGTGAGAACAAAGAGCATTGCGTCAAAAACAGAGGTTTATATTGTGTGTAATATGCAACATTGTTCCAAACCAAAGTTTTATTTAGTACTGCATGTGAGCCAGCATAGTTTCCACGTTACAGACTACAAATATGCAGTTAAAAAATAAACTTACATAAGGTGCCCAGGGCCCTCCACTATATTTCTGAAATGGTCTAAAGTTCTGTAATGGGCACTGTTAACCCAAATGATTTGTTCAGATGATTAGATTCTGTTGAGGCCTATACATAATAACCAGTAATGACTTCTACATTACAGCAAGGTCATGTAACTGCAGCCATGGGGTTCCACTGTAGGAGAATAAAGGTACATAGCCTCCCTCAAAGAGCTCATGCCCTGCAGACTTTATGGAGATTCGAGTGCCTTTCTTTTTCTTTTCTCTTGCACTAGCAAATCAAAACCAATAATAAAAAAAGAATCCACAGCTGGAGAATATTCATGATTCTAATAATTCCAGGTTTAAAAAAAATGTATATGCTAATGTTTTATGTTGGAACATGCACTGCCTGTTAATATATGAACACATGGCCGAAATTATTCGGCTTCGCCCGATGAATTTCCTGTACGAGCTGTCAAGTGTAGCATTATTCTGAAAAGAGGTAAAGAGAGACAGAGATGGCGACACAGGAAGTGAACATGCACAGCTTCTGAAAGTCAGAAAGCAGGCAGCACCAAGCGGCCAAAACCGGACTTTCGTTTTGAAGCTCACTTCCTGGTTGGGCGGGGAGCGGCCATAGTGCCGTTGCTCAGTAGCGCCACTGTGGTTGGCTCCAGTATAGGTCTTTCATCGTGTAAGTCAATGGCTGCAATGTTGTCAAAATACTAAGTCAATAAAGGTTTTCCACAAGAAAATGTAGTCGCAATAGGTGCTTTTCCTTCGTCAAATGCCTCTCCATGTGCCGATATTTTTAATTATTGTGTCGTTTGGACAGGGTATTAACATTTGTTCAGGTCCAATCAGAGGGACAGGTTTAGTCCTGGGGTCACTGCCAAAGATAGGTTCTATAGAGTTCTCACTGCCCTCACTTGGAGGGGCGGGACCAGAATGGGGGAGACAACAATCATTGGTCTAAAACGCGCCCTGGCGTCTTGGAGGGGCGGGACCAGAAGGGGGAGACAACAGTCATTGGTCTAAAACGCGCCCTGGCGTCTTGGGACCTATTTTTATACAGTCTATGCTTGGGACAGGGAGACACATGTTGTCATCACATCTTCATTTTTGAGCGAGCTATGATTATGATGTGTCTACTACAAACAAAAATACTGTTTCGTGAGATGAGACAGCAGGGGATGTTGCAGCTACACTACAGGCCCAGCGTCTCGGAACAAGCAGCCAAACAAACTGTGTGGTTAAGTATCTGAAATCAATTGCTCCATGCCTGTATAACCATATCAATTTAGATATTAATTTAACTATTCCACCCCCTCCCATACGCAATCGCCGTACTCGCCCTGCCTGCTAGCAATGCTGGGTTAGCTAGCTAGCAAGCTAACGATAGCTCACGGCAAGTCGTTTTCACATTTAGCTAGCAAGCTAACAATAGCCACCGTGATTGCTTAGTTAACGTTACTAGCCAGCTTCTCCAACTAACTAGCTAGCGGTCCTAAGAGCAGCTAACGTTAGTTTAACTTGAACAGACGGCAGCTAGCCATAGACCTACTGGTGGGTATTCAAATTTTTAATAAGAGGACAGGTTCGGGCGGGTATTATGAACAATAGCCTAACATTATTAGGCTAAGTTATTTGGTTGTTTAGACCTATATACGGTCTATGGAACGAACGAAACCTAACCAAATCTCTGCCTGGATAATTTTTTTTCGGTCCCAAAAATTTTAAATAAAACCAATAATTTATCGGAAAAGAAAAGAATGCGGAGTCTGTGTTTGTAGGCTAAATCTTTGCAATGTTTGTGATTAGGTTATAGGATGCAGATAAAAAGTTAAGCCAAAAAAGCCGGTGGTGGTTTGCTCATTTAAGACTAAGGGAAGATTAAGGGAACAGCTTGCTACCTTTCCAGCAGCGCCAGGGACATTTATAATGAAAGTAGTCTTGTCAAAATAACATATGTGATTGATTGATCGTCAATATAGTTCATGGCAATAGCGTTACCCTATGTTCGTCTGTGTGTGGTGATGCAGTGCGTGAAGCTAGGCTACCGAGCTCATCTGGCATGCTACCTAGCTAATCAAATTAGCTGATGTTAGCTGAATATAAATAGAAGATAACTGAATGAACGTTAATTATGTGACTAATACCACACATTCAATGCGAATAAATAACACAGTAAAATCGAAAAATTATATTATATTATATTGAAAACAACATAAGCAAAGGAAGTTTGCCGAAAGTTCATTTTGCAAAATGGTGGCTTTGGTCAGGTCATGGGCTTCTCCCACTGTGGCTTCTCCACCCCGAACTGTCAATCATACTGTGCCTGGACCATGAAGACCATATCCGGTTGACCCTGCTCCCGACAACGTCACTTCAAGGCTGTGTCCGAAATAGCTTTCTATTCACTATATAGCGCATTATTTATGGTATCGGCCAGTTTGTAGGGTGTCCGAATTCAAAATATCAAATTTGACACCATAAATAGTTCACTCGATATACCGCACAACGCACCAGAAAATGTAGGGTACAAACAATGTACACTACATCACCGGAGACATTTTTGTCAAAATATAAGTTAATATATCCATGGCCCCAGTATATTCTTAGCCCCAATTGCAAAAAATAAGCCTCACCAGAACAGTCCTTCACACTACAGTAGGAGGCAGCTAAGCACTACATACAGGGATCATTTTGAACTCCCCATGTAAAAAGTTAGTTAAAAAGGACAAATAACTAAGGAAAGTTGCAAACCAGTACAAGCAAGCTAATGGTACTCAGACAAGCTACATTTAAATATTGGTGAAATTGCCTTTGGAGCAACATTACCCAGTCTTTCCCACTAGAATGTAAAGCAGAATTGTATTCCTGCAGGCATAGCACTGCAGTAGACTAAGGCAAATTGAACATGCATTTTGTCCTGAAAAGGAAATGCTCTTCAATGGGTTATTGGGCAAGTCTCAAGCTCCAGAAACAGTCACCAAACAGCCTCCTATTAAATAATTTGTAACCCATCTACAGCCAGCAAAGTGGCCATTAAGCAAGTGCTAAATTTAGCAAATGTGCGGAACATCCAGACCCGAACTGCCTTCTTCCCGTGTATTAAAATCAAAGCATCGGACAGAATTGTTACAAGCAGTCATTCAAGTCGGCGGTGGAGTTGACGGCCAGCAACCCGACGGCGCCGCCTGCCGGGTCCTCACCGCAGGCTACAAAAGGAGCGCAGACATGCCTCTCACGATCAGAGCGGATAACCTTAAATTAAACCCAAGGTTAAGTACATAAATCATAGCAAATACTCAGATTAGACAGTCACAATGTATTCCCAAACACACTTCTCAAATGCGCAACAAACTTCCCTAAACACCAAACAAAATTTTAATTACCTCCACATAACTGCAGGCTCAGCAGTGCCACTAGTAACCGTAACCACAACCACACTAAGAGTGCTTTGCGCATTCAACTACACCCAAAAATCTTTACCTTATATACCGTTTCACTACAAACTACTCCAGGTGATCCCAATAAAGATGTTTTTTTTTCATTAAGGTGAAATAGTCACCTTTTATCCACAAATACCAATGAATACAAATGATGCTAAACTGATCCTCAATTCAGAGAGCCTTGACCATATATAGACAATGTGATGATAATACATTTATTCATTCTTGATTTATGGGGGGAAAAAACAAAAAAATATTCACTGAAAGGCTGCTTCTTCAATTGATACACCTGTCTGCATAATTAGAGTTGAGTTTTTATTGCATCCATTTTCAATGTTTAGGGGGGCTGCATCCCAATATTCTTCACTCCCCACCTCCTTTCCTCCTTTCCTCCACTCCCCCACTACCCGGAAGTATGCAAAACTGCCTGAACGTTGAGTACAAGTATTTGCATGTACAGTATACAATGTTTCTGACATTGCGGTTTGTGCAAAGACATTAATTACAGTTTTTCTCAATGGTTTACACACTAAAATTGGTGTTATGACCCTATAAATAAAACAGTTTACGTGCCAAAATATCCACATTTTCAAAATAGTTAGCTTGTTTTAACACAAATTTCAGTCTTTTTAACACTTTTTTAATACATTTCACACAATTCTCCTGTTTTAGGCACAATTTTCAAAAGTATATCTCTTGTTTTCACATGAAAAACACTGCCATTAAAAACTATAAACTCACTTAATTACCACACACATTATTCACAGGTAAAACACTAGTTGATTTAATTATTCAATCTGCAATCAGAGCACAAATAAAAGGGGAAAATGTGAGCTCTCCTGTATGTGGAGAACAATAGCTGACGAACATTTGGAAATGAGAATAGGTAGAGCTGCGCTATTGTTATTTAATGTAACATATCAATACTTAGTGATTCCTGTATTGCAGAGTACCTAATGTATACTACTACAAGGGGACCACAGTATGGACAGCATAGTGTGCACAAGCTAAGCTGGCAGTATCCCTTGTGTGCATACCGAAGCCACCCCATACATGGAGTAAATACGAGAGAGCCTGTACCCTCTGTATCCTCTGAGAGTAGCTTATCTTACCAGCCTTAAAGAGGACCTGAAACACGGGGAAAATATGCCTTTCACAGTGCTGTAGAAATTAGCTCCACACACACACACACACACACACACAAGATAGACCAGAGCAGCTCACATGTGTTGTCATATGTGAGTTTCCACCGTGATTCTCTGTTTCGAAATTGGTTCAATGAAACCAATTGTTTTGGCGTACGCCGGGAGTTTTTCATCCCATCTTTAATTTTTGTGGCTACCTCGTGGATTTTCTCTGCACGTTAGTGGTTATACCCTATTAGGGATAACTTTCTGATCCCCTATGTCGCGTCTGGTCTTCCGCCTTACTCCACCCCTCACAACCCCTGCCTGTTCATGGACTTCGCTTTTGCTTATCCTGCATTGCCCTGTTCGCTGGACATTGACCCCTGCCTGGAACTGACTACGTGCCTGCCTTACCTGCATTGCTCTGTTTGCTGGATTTTTACCCTTTTCTGTCGACTACGAATAAAGCCTATTCCTATTATTTTGGTGTGGTTCCGCTCCATTCACATAGATATAAACAGTTTTATATCTCTGATGACACAAAGACATTTTGAGAAAGTAATTTCAGTAGGGGCTGCGTAAAAGTGCAGATAACCTGCAGAGGATCGACACCAGGGTTTTGGAATTCTGATCCCAGGGGAATGATTCTCCTATTTCCCTCGCTCAAATCGCTGCATATATTAAGGCTGGTTCACTTGTCAACCGCATGGTGGTTCAACTTCAATCAATTATTATATTCAAATGCCATGTTGTAGCGAAGGGAGAATAGGGTCAGTGTTTTTAGTGCAACATCTGTTTTCAGTTTGAAATGATTTGCAATCATTTATATCAACAGAACGAACAAATGATCTGTGGCAAACTGATGCATTACTTATTGGCACTATGTTTCAGGGATTTGCATAGTACTCACTGCTCTCTCTCTCTCACACACACACACACACAAAATCCAATAAATAATTAGCTCTCCTGTGGTTTTAGAATTACTGAGACACATTGATTTGGCGAAATTAGCATGAATTAAGGAAAATAGGGTATAACATAATTTATTACTGATCAGGTGTAGATTAGTGGTGGAATATTTCAGCTTCCCTCAAGATTGCTTTAACTGCTATAATGAATTTTTTAATTTAGTCTGTGGAAACTCAGATTTGTTCATTAAGCAACCGATATGTTACTATGCAGATCCCTTGAGCGCACATCTACAAAACATTATGCAAATTCCTGGCAGTGCAGAGCCCTGTATGTAAATAGCACAAACGGTAGGACTGGCCGTCCCTCTGGAAACCAGTGTTTGTGTGTGAGTATGTAGAGAACCACAGCTGGTGCCGTTATACTGGTCTCTTGTAGAGCTGGCTATACTGGTGCTGTTAGTTATACTGGTCTCTTGTAGAGTTGGTCATACTGGTGCTGTTAGTTATACTGGTCTCTTGTAGAGCTGGTTATACTGGTGCTGTTAGTTATACTGGTCTCTTGTAGAGTTGGTCATACTGGTGCTGTTAGTTATACTGGTCTCTTGTAGAGCTGGTTGTACTGGTGCTGTTAGTTATACTGGTCTCTTGTAGAGCTGGCTATACTGGTGCTGTTAGTTATACATCCATCTTTTTATGTAAAAAAGATGGCTGCCACTGTTTTTCTCTGCTTAGAGGCCTTCTACAATCCATCAAAAACCACCAAAACAAGTTGCCATCCTGTCTAAATTAAATCATTGCTGTGAGCACAGTATTGATTTCTATCTATACGTTTGGAAATTTTTGTAAACCAGAGTTTTGAATGCAAGGACTGGGTCCTGGGGGTAACTGGTGGTTGGCAACAGAGCAGTGTTGAGCCTACCCAGAGTATACTTTTTATTTTTGTGATATACTCAAAACAAAATGTCAACTAGCACCAAAAAGCTGGCAGAGGAAATGGCAGAGATTAAAAATTTTAAATAATATTTTTATTTTGAACAAAGCCAAGTATGTTTTAGATTGCAAAACAATGAGAATGTTGTACTGTTCACTGATACTGCCTTACTTGAGTTATTGTGCAGAAGTGTGGGGTAATACATATATGAGCAATATAATGCCTTTGTCCTTATTGCAGAAAAGAGCAATTCGAATTGTCCACAAAGTTAAATTTAGAGAACATACCAATAGTGTCACGAACCAAACACGGGCTGAACCCAAATGCACGACCAAGAGACAGGGAAACAGAAATGAGTGTTTATTAGGAGCTTTGGGGTAGTCCCAAGCTCAACACAAATTTAACAAAATGTCAAAGAGTGTCCAGGAAGTAGCGAACTGCTCCAAACCGGAGCTGGGCTTGTACTGGGCCAGGAGGCCCACACTGGAACCGGATCACGGGAACGAAGGGTTGTTCCGAACCGGAACTGGACTTGATCTGGACCGGAAGATCCAACAGGAACTGGATCACGGGAACGAAGGATTGGTTCCGAACCGGAACTGGACTTGATCTGGACCGGGAGGTCCAACAGGAACTGGATCACGGGAACGAAGGTTTTGTTCCGAACCGGAACTGGGCTTGATCTGGACCGGGAGGTCCGACAGGAACTGGATCACGGGAACGAAGGTTTTGTTCCGAACCGGAACTGGACTTGATCTGGACCGGGAGGTCCAACAGGAACTGGATCACGGGAACGAAGGTTTTGTTCCGAACCGGAACTGGACTCGATCTGGACCGGGAGGTCCAACAGGAACTGGATCCCAGGAACGAAGGTTTTGTTCCGAACCGGAACTGGACTTGATCTGGACCGGGAGGTCCAACAGGAACTGGATCACAGGAACGGACTCTGGGCCGGAGGGTCCAACAGGAACTGGGCTGGAGGCAGAGCATCCAACTGCGCAGGCAACGTTAATCGTGGCAGGGGTACCGCAACACATACAGGGAGACTTGACTGCTACAGGCTGGATCAATGCAGAACACTGGACTAGGAACCAAGGAGGTAGATCGGGAAAAACCACAGCAGAGCTTTCAGATAAATAGCACCAAAATACAGGAGACCATGAAACGCACGAACAACGTTAACGAACTGGTGCCGAATAGCAGCCAGCGAGAGGTATAAGTAGGGGAGTGAAATTGAAACCAATAACCAAAAGCATGAGGAATGTAACCGAGAGTGATTGACTAATTGACTGGTGCGGAATGCATGCAGGAAGGGGGAAAGGAGATAGGTTGAACCTAAAGTGAGGGAACAGAGAGAATCAGACAGAAGGGACACGCCCAGCCTGTAGCGACAGGGAAAACACGGACACAGGGAATCCACCATGACACGGGAGGAAAGGGAAAAACATGGAGAACGGACAGGAAGGGAGCGGAACGTTACAGTACCCCCCCCTCAAAGAACGCCACCTGGCGTATCCGGAGGCCTAGTTTTGTCCGGGAACTGTTTGTGAAAGTCAGAGATGAGAGAGTGGTCCAGAATGAGGCTTTTGTGGAGCCAGGACCGCTCCTCCGGGCCATAACCCTCCCAATCGACCAGGTATTGGAAGCCCCGGCCCTTGCGGCGAATGTCGAGTATCCGACTCACCGTGTAGGCCGGGGCGTGGTCGATGATCCGGGGCGGGGGTGGAGTGACCGCCGGGGCACTGAGGGGGCTGGAGGCGACAGGCTTTATCTGGCTCACGTGGAAAACGGGGTGGACCTTAAGGGAAACAGGAAGGGAGAGTTTAACAGAAACGGGGTTGACCAGGCAAACAATGGGGAAGGGACCAATAAACCGGGGTTGAAGTTTCTTAGATGACGTGGGGAGGGGAATATTGGCTGTGGACAGCCAGACCTGCTGACCAGCCCTGTACTGCGGGGCTGCGGTCCTGTGAAGGTCCGCCGGACGCTGGGTACGGGAGTTTGAGCGAAGGAGTGCGGTGCGTGTGAGTTTCCACGTCCGCTTGCATCTCAGGAAGTGGGACTTGACGGTGGGAACTGCCACCTCGGCTTCCTGGGCCGGGAGGAGGGGAGGTTGGTACCCCAATGAGCACTCGAAGGGAGACATCCCCGTGGATGCGCACTTCAGGGAGTTATGCGCATACTCCACCCAAGGGAGGAAACGGCTCCAGGAAGCGGGGTTGCGAGCAGTGATGCACCGCAGGGCGGCCCCCAGGTCCTGGTTCGCCCTCTCCGCCTGGCCGTTAGTCTGGGGATGGAACCCCGACGACAGACTAGCCGACGCACCCAGGGCCACACAGAACGCCCTCCACACCTGGGAGGAGAATTGGGGCCCACGGTCCGATACGATGTCGGATGGGATCCCGTGCAGCCTGACAACGTGCAGCACCAGGAGCTCCGCTGTTTCGAGGGCGGAAGGGAGTTTGGGAAGAGGGATAAAGTGAACCGCCTTGGAGAACCGGTCCACAATAGTCAGGATGGTGGTGTTGCCCTCTGACAATGGTAGCCCGGTGACGAAGTCTACCCCAATGTGACTCCAAGGCCGGCCCGGGACAGGGAGGGGGTGGAGAAGCCCGGAGGGAGGCTGGTGGGATGCCTTGCTCCTGGCGCAAACGGGGCAGGCTAGGACAAAAGCACGGGTATCCCCCTTGAGGGTGGGCCACCAAAAGTTCTGGCAACCCCTGGGTGACAAGCCAGACGGGAGGCGTGAACCCATTCCAGAACCTGGGGACGGACAGAGTCGGGCACAAACAGAGAGGGGTTAGGATTATTGCGGGGATCCGGTTGGGAGGCCTGGGCGGCCTTCACGACTTCTTCGATCTCCCAGGACACCGCAGCCACAATACAGGAAGTGGGAATAATGGGCTCCGGGTCAGCAGGACTGGAGGGGGGGGAAAAAATACGGGACAAGGCATCAGCCTTGGTGTTACGAGAGCCAGGGCGGAAGGTTACTGAAAAATTAAACCGGGCAAAAAACAGCGACCACCTAGCCTGACGGGCGTTAAGCCTCTTGGCGGACCTGATATAAATTAAATTGTGATGGTCCGTGAGGACAATAAATGGGTTACCTGCCCCCTCCAGCCAATGACGCCATTCCTCCAGTGCCAGCTTTATCGCCAGAAGTTCCCGGTCCCCGACATCATAATTGCGCTCAGCGGAGGACAGTCTCCGGGAGAAGAAGGCACAGGGATGGAGCTTGCTGTCCAAGGCGGCACGCTGAGACAGAATGGCCCCCACCCCGGTGTCGGAGGCATCAACCTCCACAGTAAACTGACGGGTGGTGTCGGGGTGACAGAGAATGGGGGCAGTGGAAAATCGAGCCTTGAGTTGTTCAAAGGCCCGTTGAGCCTCGGGATTCCAGCAATAGGGAATGGACGTGGAGGTGAGTTTGGTAAGTGGAGCAGCAATGACACTGTAATTGCGGATAAACCGACGATAAAAATTGGCGAACCCGAGGAACTGTTGGAGGTGCTTACGTGAGGATGGTTGGGGCCATTCTGTCACCGCCTTGACTTTGGTAGGGTCCGCCCGGATACTGCCCTTCTCGATGATGAAGCCGAGGAACGGGACAGACGAGACGTGGAACGAGCACTTCTCGGCCTTCACAAAGAGCTGGTTCTCCAGTAGCCGCTGGAGAACCTCCCGGACGTGGAGAACGTGTTCCTGGGGGGATTTAGAAAAGATGAGGATGTCATCTATGTAGACAAAAACACTTTTGCCCGACAGGTCACGCAGGACATCGTTCACCATCCCCTGGAAGACTGCTGGGGCATTAGTGAGGCCGAACGGGACCACCAGATACTCGTAGTGGCCCAACGGGGTGTTAAATGCAGTCTTCCACTCGTCCCCCTCGCGTATACGCACCAGGTGGTACGCGTTACGGAGGTCGAGTTTGGTGAAGATGACTGCCTGGGAGAGGGGTTCAAAGGCAGTGTTAATGAGGGGAAGAGGATATTTATTGCGGACCGTAACCTCATTGAGGCCCCGGTAGTCGATGCAGGGCCGCAATGAGCCGTCCTTCTTCCCAACGAAGAAGAACCCTGCACCAACCGGGGATGAGGAGGGACGGATTATGCCTGACGCAAGTGACTCGTGGATGTAGGTTTCCATGGCCAGCTTCTCCGGGCCCGACAGGCTGTAGAGGCGACCAGATGGAAGCTTGGCTCCCGCCAGCAGGTCGATGCAACAGTCGTAGGGTCTGTGAGGAGGCAAAGACAGAGCACGTAACTTGGAAAACACTTGCGACAGGTCATGATAATGGCTGGGAACATTGGCTAGGTCGGGTACAGGAGGGATAGGTCTGTTCCCCTTGGCCCCCGGGGGGGGTAGAGCAGAGCGGAGACAGTTGGCTAGACAGTGACCGCTCCATGCCAGGATGCGACCGGCTAGCCAATCGATGTGGGGGTTGTGGAGGCGCAGCCAGGTCTGTCCCAGGACCATGGAGGACTGTTTAGAGTGAATCAGTAGGAGTTGGATCGTCTCCCGATGATTGCCAGAAACAATGAGCTGTAGGGGAACGGTGGAGTGGGTAACTAACCCCAGACTCCTACCGTCCAGGGCGAGAGCAGTGATGGGGTTGGGTAAGGCCTCCGTGGGGATCCCGTACCTCTTGACAAAGGTGATATCAATGAAACTGGAATCGGCCCCGGAGTCGATTAGGGCAAATGTAGAGGCGGTGTTGTCCCTCCACAGGAGAGTGACCTTGAATTCAAGGCGGTTCTGGGCCGCATGGTTTGGGATGATGGGGCTCGTCAGTACACCCAGTCTTACTGGCGAGCCCTTTCTTTTGGGCGGATGGGACAAGAAGCGATTTGGTGGCCTGTCTTGCCACAGTAGAAACAGGACTGGGTGCGGAAACGGCGTTGGCGCTCCTCGGCGTCCACCGTGATCTTGCCCAGTTGCATGGGCTCCTCCTCGGGAGACAAAGCGACGACCTTCGGTCCCTGGACGGGAGAGGGTTGGCGAGCCCGGGAAGGGGCATAGGGCGGAAGACGGGAGGGATTCTTCTCTCGCTCACGGGCCCGGGTTCTGAGACGGTTATCAATGGCTATAGCCAAACTGATGAGGCCATTGAGCGAGTTAGCCTCCTCCCGAGTAGCTAGCTGGTCCTTCAGCTCTTCACTGAGAGCCTGACGAAAGGCCCCCTGAAGAGAGGTGTCGTTCCATCCCGCCTCAGCAGCGAGGGTGCGGAACTGGATAGCCATCTCCGCTACGCTGCGGCTGCCCTGCCGGACCTGTAGGAGGCGCTGGGTAGCGTCTAGACCGCAGATCGGGTGGTCAAAGACGCGCCGCATCTCCGCGGTGAAGAGGGCGAAGTTGTTGCACGTAGGAGCCTGACTGTCCCAAATAGCTGTGGCCCACTCCAGGGCACTGCCTCCCAGGCTGCTCATGACAAAGGCGATCTTGCATGGGTCGGAGGCGAAGGAAGTGGGCTGCATGCGAAAAACAATGTCGCACTTCATTAAAAATTCGCGGCACCTCCCCAGCCCCCCGCGGTATAATTCGGGGTGTTGAACTCTGGGCTCCCGGCCAGGAGAGGGGACCGGAACCTCGGGAGACAGTTCGGGTGTTGGGCCCACAGGGATCCGAGGAAGAGGCAGGTGAAGCGCTAGTTGCGCAACCTGCTCCGTAAGCCCCCCCAGCACTTCCAACACGTCGTCCATCCGGCGGCCCTGTTTGTCGCTGACCGCGGACTGGGTGAAAAAGGCGTGGCGGATCTGCTCGAGGTCGGCTGGGTCCATGTTTTAAGACCAGTTCGTTCTGTCACGAACCAAACACGGGCTGAACCCAAATGCACGACCAAGAGACAGGGAAACAGAAATGAGTGTTTATTAGGAGCTTTGGGGTAGTCCCAAGCTCAACACAAATTTAACAAAATGTCAAAGAGTGTCCAGGAAGTAGCGAACTGCTCCAAACCGGAGCTGGGCTTGTACTGGGCCAGGAGGCCCACACTGGAACCGGATCACGGGAACGAAGGGTTGTTCCGAACCGGAACTGGACTTGATCTGGACCGGAAGATCCAACAGGAACTGGATCACGGGAACGAAGGATTGGTTCCGAACCGGAACTGGACTTGATCTGGACCGGGAGGTCCAACAGGAACTGGATCACGGGAACGAAGGTTTTGTTCCGAACCGGAACTGGACTTGATCTGGACCGGGAGGTCCAACAGGAACTGGATCACAGGAACGGACTCTGGGCCGGAGGGTCCAACAGGAACTGGGCTGGAGGCAGAGCATCCAACTGCGCAGGCAACGTTAATCGTGGCAGGGGTACCGCAACACATACAGGGAGACTTGACTGCTACAGGCTGGATCAACGCAGAACACTGGACTAGGAACCAAGGAGGTAGATCGGGAAAAACCACAGCAGAGCTTTCAGATAAATAGCACCAAAATACAGGAGACCATGAAACGCACGAACAACGTTAACGAACTGGTGCCGAATAGCAGCCAGCGAGAGGTATAAGTAGGGGAGTGAAATTGAAACCAATAACCAAAAGCATGAGGAATGTAACCGAGAGTGATTGACTAATTGACTGGTGCGGAATGCATGCAGGAAGGGGGAAAGGAGATAGGTTGAACCTAAAGTGAGGGAACAGAGAGAATCAGACAGAAGGGACACGCCCAGCCTGTAGCGACAGGGAAAACACGGACACAGGGAATCCACCATGACACGGGAGGAAAGGGAAAAACATGGAGAACGGACAGGAAGGGAGCGGAACGTTACAAATAGTTTATTTATTAAATCAGGGTTATTGAAACTTACAGAGATAATAGACCTCCAGACATTGTTAATTATGTTCAAAGCCAAAAACAGAGTTTTACCAGAAAACCTGCAAAAGCTATTTGTGTTTACTTCAGAAGATGAGAATCATAGAAGAAGATTTGATTTTAAGCACCAAGTTGCTCGGACTACTTTGAAACAAATGTGTATTTCGGTTGTTGGTGTAAAAATATGGAATTCCCAACTACAGGATTTAAAAGGTTGTACAGATATTCATCGATTTAAAAAAATGTACAAATCCAAAAAAAAAATTGACAATATGCACTCGAATTTAAACTTGGATGTTAATGATCAATTGTTTTGAGCTTGTAAATTTGTACTTGTATGGGTTATTTTTTGTTTGTTTTGTTTTTGTTTTGTTTGTTTGTTTTTGTTGTTGTTATAATCAAAATGTTGTTGGTGTAGGCTATTGAAAATCAACTATGTGAAGTCAGACCATCTTTCTTCTCTTTTTTTTATTGTTCAAGTAGGGGGCAGATAAATATAAGAAATGTTTTCTTCTTGCTGCTCCTTTCCAATCATGGAGGTGTTGATTTGAAAATGTAGTGTGCATTTTTGTACAAATAATGTTGTCCACTTTCATGAAAGGAACAAATAAATAAATAAATAATAAATAAATAAATAAATACTGGTCTCTTGTAGAGCTGGTTATACTGGTGCTGTTAGTTATACTGGTCTCTTGTAGAGCTGGCTATACTGGTGCTGTTAGTTATACTGGTCTCTTGTAGAGCTGGCTATACTGGTGCTGTTAGTTATACTGGTCTCTTGTAGAGTTGGTCATACTGGTGCTGTTAGTTATACTGGTCTCTTGTAGAGCTGGTTATACTGGTGCTGTTAGTTATACTGGTCTCTTGTAGAGCTGGTTATACTGGTGCTGTTAGTTATACTGGTCTCTTGTGGAGCTGGTTATACTGGTGCTGTTAGTTATACTGGTCTCTTGTAGAGCTGGCTATACTGGTGCTGCTAGTTATACTGGTCTCTTGTAGAGTTGGTCATACTGGTGCTGTTAGTTATACTGGTCTCTTGTAGAGTTGGTTATACTGGTGCTGTTAGTTATACTGGTCTCTTGTAGAGCTGGCTATACTGGTGCTGTTAGTTATACTGGTCTCTTGTAGAGCTGGTTATACTGGTGCTGTTAGTTATACTGGTCTCTTGTAGAGTTGGTCATACTGGTGCTGTTAGTTATACTGGTCTCTTGTAGAGCTGGCTATACTGGTGCTGTTAGTTATACTGGTCTCTTGTAGAGCTGGCTATACTGGTGCTGTTAATTATACTGGTCTCTTGTAGAGCTGGTTATACTGGTGCTGTTAGTTATACTGGTCTCTTGTAGAGCTGGTCATACTGGTGCCGTTTGTTATACTGGTCTCATGTAGAGTTGGTTATACTGGTGCCTTTAGTTATACTGGTCTCTTGTAGAGCTGGTTATACTGGTGCTGTTAGTTATACTGGTCTCTTGTAGAGCTGGTTGTACTGATGCTGTTAGTTATACTGGTCTCTTGTAGAGCTGGTTGTACTGGTGCTGTTAGTTATATTGGTCTCTTGTAGAGCTGGTTGTACTGGTGCTGTTAGTTATACTGGTCTCTTGTAGAGCTGGTTGTACTGGTGCTGTTAGTTATACTGGTCTCTTGTAGAGCTTGTCATACTGGTGCTGTTAGTTATACTGGTCTCTTGTAGAGCTGGTTGTACTGGTGCTGTTAGTTATACTGGTCTCTTGTAGAGCTGGCTGTACTGGTGCTGTTAGTTATACTGGTCTCTTGTAGAGCGTTATACTGGTCTCTTGTAGAGCGTTATACTGGTCTCTTGTAGAGCGTTATACTGGTCTCTTGTAGAGCGTTATACTGGTCTCTTGTAGAGCGTTATACTGGTCTCTTGTAGAGCGTTATACTGGTCTCTTGTAGAGCGTTATACTGGTCTCTTGTAGAGCGTTATATTGGTCTCTTGTAGAGCTGGTTGTACTGGTGCTGTTAGTTATACTGGTCTCTTGTAGAGCGTTATACTGGTCTCTTGTAGAGCGTTATACTGGTCTCTTGTAGAGCGTTATACTGGTCTCTTGTAGAGCGTTATACTGGTCTCTGAGCGGTCTAGCCGCTGGGTTATTCCTGACATAACTGTGATAACTGTCAGAACCGTCAGATTCTCACCTTGCCAGAAACCCCATTGTGATGCAAGGACATGAGGACGCCACGCATTCCTTCTATTAAAATCTCAGGAATCACGCTGTAGTGCGTAATATCTGTAATGTGCTGTAAATGTTACGTACCTGAAGGGATATTTTTTCCCTTGAATGTTTTCTCCTGGGTCAAATCTTCTTGAGCATTGTAGCAGGGCATTGAGCTCCTCTCAGGCAAGCCTGACAGCGCTGTGATCATAACCTTTATCCCTAATTGTACTTGACGGGTGAATTTGAGCAACAGATGTACCTTGTTTTCTTTGTGTTAGATAATAAGGCATGGCAGAGCAGTTCTGGAGGATATGGTTCAAGAAGGGAATTCTCATCTCATTCTGATAATAAGATACAACTCTACTGCCGTACCCCACTTTTTTGGGCCCCATTTCTTTCACTCTCCACTGCTCTGAGATCTAATAAACACATCAGTGACCACTTCTCATAATGGAGGTGTGTTGGATTACAGGTCGATGCGTCTGTATTGTGCCGTCCCCGCTCTGGCGTGCTTATCTATGAATCAGATCAGTTCTCAGTGCTCTGTCTGCTCTGATATAATCCCCTGAAAATGCCACTGCTTTGCTTCTTCTGATGAATCCGCTGAGTTGGAAAGGAGGTGGGGAATGAGGAGAGCAGGGTATGGGGGGGGGGGTGGCAGGGCAGGAGAGAGAAGCCGTGCGTGAGGTGGGAGGGGTTGTGGGGAGAAGCGGCTGTGAAGTGAAGTAAGGCAGGACGAAGCTGTGTGATTTTGGAAAGCCCCTGGAGGGACACACACTGGTGGGTGCTGGGGGGAGACGCACCCCTAGAGCCCCATCTGAGCACAGACAAACTCATTGCTCAGTTTTCAAGCTCAATATAGTTCAACGTGGCCATATTATTTAGGGAATCTTGTTGCCTGATAATCGACACCACTTCCGCCAGGTTGCAGTTGTTCTGTAGTTACTCATGGCTTTCTCATTTTATGGGAACCTTTCTAAATTAGTTCAGTCACTCATTATTAAGTTGATATTATACCAATGTAGAAGTGCTGTGCAAAAACACAGTCGTATAACAACCGTTCTGGAACTAAATTGGACCAGATTTGTGCTGTTTAATTCACACCACACACCCAGTTCCACATTGTTTATGTGGTTGTTACAGAACTGCATATAGTAATGTGCAACTAAAACTTCACTCTTGAAGTAATTACAATGCTATTGCATGGCCGAAGGTAAACAGCTCTTACAATTTCTGTTTATGACTTTTGTGCTGCCTTTAGTACATAGTTTTTTAATAATTATTGTGTCCAGTAAAAGGAATGAGAGAAAGAGGTTCAGGTTTTACGCTGGGTTGCACTGTACATGACAATCTTGCTGATACTGCCGTGTCTGCCCTGAAATTTCAATAGAAAAATGCCTCAGTTCTGTTTCTGTGTGATGTAAACTCTGTAATGGGGCACGTGGAAACCCTGCGTAAAAAAACCTAAACTGGGTCGCACTATTGACTCAAGCGTCATAACCCTGCCCCAGGCATCATAACCTCACCCCAAGCGTCATAACCCTGCCCCAGGCATCATAACCCTGCCTCCTTTGCATGCCCCTGCTACCCTGCTGAAAGAAGTCATGTCATCTTAGATTTCCTTTCTAATCTGGTCTTTATAGAGTGATTTATTACAGTTTTTTTTACAATCGCTTTCATGCTTAGATCGCAAACTTGTGCTCATTTTTCTCATTTTTAGACTCAAACACTCAAAACGGTCACCACTTGTAACACAGGCTGTCCCATGTTCAAAACCTTGCATTGTGCATTCATATCTTTGAAGTAATTTTGCACTTCAGAATCATTGGTTTAAATAACTAATTTATCATGAAATACGAACATTAGTTTAGTTTATCACCCAAACACAAGATACCGATAGCTTCACTGTTTAGTTGTTTTTACAATCCTTTAATATTGCAGTAAAAAATACTTGATACATGTTTCAATATGGCTCTTTTTGTGGTTTTAAATAAAGAGAATATTAGAGACAGTAGAACAGAGTGGAATCATTGAACAAAATCTGAATTTATTTTTAAAAATACAATTACAACATAGGTTTGTTTGAATCATAGCAACAAATAATACAGTAATTATAGTAATATAAGTGTTATTCAACTGCAGTGAAAAACAAAAAATAGGTTCCTGGCTAGGTTGAAGCCTGTCTCATCCACAACAAGGAATTTGTGGTGGTTCTCTCCAGCTCATCACCCTCTAAAAATAAATTGAAAGAAAATTACCCATTTATCAATAACAATCCATTGATGAAGGTACTATGATTTATTGTATATGGTGAAGTTGCGAAACACATCAGGGGTGTACTGTGTCATGTCTGAAATTTGCCTGACAGAAAATGCAAGATGCTATCTATGCAGTTTAAATAATGTGAATTTTGTTATTTTTGAGAATGTACCTATTTTTCACAGAATTTTTACGATATGCAGATGGAAATTAATTATTTAGGAAACCATCTTACTTGTGCTTCAGACTGTTATTAATCTTTGGACGGCATCCCTGTTGAGTGCAGAGCTCAAATTCTCCTTGCAAATAGCAGTGTTTCTATGTGGCTTCAAGGCTTCAAAACATTCATTTTTTCAAAAGGGTTTTGCATGGATGCTAGACAGTGTTTCAAAAGCATAAGGCCAAACCATTGTAGAGGATGTCCTAGCAGAACAGTTGCCTAAATTAAATTACATTTACAATATTTTTATATTTTACATTTATAATATTGCCTTTTTTTTAAAGTTTTGAATGATTTTCTATGGACGGGTCGTTAGTTGTTAGGCCTGGTATCACGGCCTATAATATGGCCTGGCTGTTCAGAAGTGACCTGCAATCCTGAATGCATGTGAATGCAATACTGGTGCACGTGTGAGTTCCATAGCAGGGTTAGACTAAACTCAGTATGCAAAGCGTTTACTGAAATATCTCTCGTACGGCGGCTTGTTGTGCAGAAATCTCTCGTGATTTCATGCTTTGCCGACGGAAAATTGTGCCCTAGTGTACTGGTAAATGAATAGGGGATTTTTCTGTCGAATCTTTCTGCTGTACCCCCAGGCTGTTCCTCAGACAACAAGGAAAATAGGCAAAGTGATGTCACCGGCTGCTAATGCACTCTAAACAAGATACGGGGAGAACAGAGTCCCTTCCGGAAGCCCCCACGGGGGTTGTCCTCTAAAATGCGCCTTTAGAGAATGCGTTAATGTTCCCTGCTGTTTCGGCTGTTGACTGACACAGAGGTTGTCTGAAAGAGTTCCTTCGCTTACATCTTAAGCCGTTCTTAAGGAATCTCCTCGCCGTATCACGGCGACATGGAGAGCCTGTCCAAGCAGCCCAGCTTGGTCACGCGCGGCAGCTGAGGTTATTAATGTAAAGCGCCAATTTTTTTGACAATATTTCACGTCTTGCATGTGAACCCAGCAGGCGATGACGGTGGGACAACATGGATTGGCCAGGAAAGGATATGAGATGAGCGACGGCCTTAAAAACATGAAATTGGACCCGAGTCCGAGCAAGCACTTTGCGGCTCGACTGCATCATTCACACATCAGAACTGCCCTGTATTACGGTACAGAAAGACAAGTGATTTAAAACGAATTCAAGTAGATGCTTCAGAGTTTACAGTGTGGTGTCTACAGTAAGCATGTCAACAATATATAAACTCACCACTTAATTACCCACCACTTGCAGAAATATCCATTCCACTTTCCCTGCCTTTTGAGGAGAGGGAAAGACATTTCAACAACATCAGAACTCTGTATTAAAAATTGTATGGGTCTGTGTGTGTGTGTGTGTGCATGTGAGTGTGTGTATGTGTGTGTGTGCATATGTGTGTGTGTGCGTGCGTGCGTGCGTGCGTGCGTGCGTGCGTGCGTGCGTGCGTGCGTGTTTGTATGTGTGTGTGTGTGCGTGCGTGCGTGCGTGCGTGCGTGCGTGCGTGTTTGTATGTGTGTGTGTGTGCGTGCGTGCGTGCGTGCGTGTTTGTATGTGTGTGTGTGTGCGTGCGTGCGTGCGTGCGTGTTTGTATGTGTGTGTGTGTGCGTGCGTGCGTGCGTACGTGTTTGTGTGCGTGCGTGCGTGCGTGCGTGCGTGCGTGCGTGCGTGTTTGTATGTGTGTGTGTGTGCGTGCGTGCGTGCGTACGTGTTTGTGTGCGTGCGTGCGTGCGTGCGTGCGTGCGTGTGTGTGTTTGTATGAGGGAAATGTTCATTACAGGACTGTGTATACCACTGGGAGGTGCTCCTATTGCGAGTGCCCATAGGTAATATATACTATTAATTTCTCTTTGGGATTTATATCAGTTAGTCTTGGTTCCTGGGTTGCCTCGACTGTAAACAGACATTAATCATTTCTTTATTTACCTTCTGTTTCGCTCCCAGCATTATCTGCAATGGCCTGATACATAAAGTGAAAATTATGATTATTTATTTTTTAGCATTCAGTTATACTATGTCGGTTCTGTCCTATGACATAATTAAATATGTTGTTTAGTAAGTATAAGAGGGACCTAGGTTTGGATCATTAGTTTGATATGCGCATTATTGCTGTTATTTATAAGGGGATTCTCAGTGCACTGTAGCTGCATTCTGCCTGTCTTTATGGACTGTAAGAATTCAACCTCATTGATCAAAACAAGGCATGAGCACAGTGGATGGAAGCTATTTTGGTCAGGGAAATAAAATAAAATCATGTCACCATCTCTTTGTCAGACACAGCAACTCACTGGATCGAAAAAAAGAAAGAAAAGAAGATATAATAAAGGCAACATAATACAAAATGTGAACCTTCACAGGCTGACAGAAGAGACGCAACAAAGAGCAGGCAGACAGAGGGGGTGGGTGGAAATCACAAACACGTCCCTCCATGCCACTGAAATCAGAAAGGAAAATGCTTTTAAATTGTTTTGTGTTAAAAGCAGACAGGCTTTCAACTGGGCCTCCTCTCCTGACTCTTAGGCAAGCTGAGGAGGGGGATGAGAGGGAGTTTATGTAACTAGCCCGAACGTCCTTGCCTGCGATCCCATATGAAGCTGTGTGACATGTTTATTATTCTGGCTGTTTATGCTGGGGCAAGTCAGGGTTCCCAGAATGCTTTGCATTTGGTGCTGGGACATCTCTCACTATCAGGCCAGAGCTGCCTGGAGAAACACCAACCTCCCCAGGTGAGATTCTCTCTGGCTTTGAAAGGCCCTGTATCAGAAATGTTTCTATTGCCCTTATAGAAGTGCAATTTATGGATGATATGTCGAAATAAACCATTATTGAGATACCACACTTCACAATATGTGGACACGTATACAAATCATTATTATTATGCTTTCTGATTTTGCAGTGTATTAAACTCCTGTGAAACAGTGTATTGAAAAAGGGCTTTTCTGAGCAGGACTATGCCATTACAAAGCTCCCAAATCAAAATTCACAAAACTTTTCACTAAAACAAATAATGACAGACACTACATCCTTTGCTGCATCAAAAAGTGTAAAAACTGTTTACGCAAAGAGTTTCAAAACTGATGTGCAAGAATTCTGCTAAAAGACACACTATAAACTCTGAATACACTTGAAGTGCAAAACTATACAACAATGCAACATTGTTTGTAGTTCATGTCTCAGTTTCTTCCAACAACTTCAATCCAACAACAACCTTGCAGGTCACAGTAGCACTTGTACACAATTACTCATCTCTTCACCAGCATAAAATGCCATCTCAATGTTGCAACATTCAATGTGTGTGTCATTGTGCTCCAATGGAGTTGTGGGCTCGTGACCTTTCTTGGGGGCATCATACCTCTGCAGGGGCCTTCATACATTTCGTCTCGTCACTGTACATGCTCAGATGGTTCAAATTGCTGTCTGGGTGTTCATCATAATGGGGGAATGTGTAACTTCCATCGTGCAATGGCTATGCCCATCTGGTTTTAAGCCGTTCAGGAGTCCTTATCACCCCCTTCCTCCCCTTACCCCCTTTTTTTCCCCCATAGAGAGTTTTTTCTCGGCACTGGAGACATTGTATCCGTTGATCGGCGTGAGGTATGAGCAGGCGACATCTGGCCAGGCATGAGACACTTACAGCGAGACATTGAGCCCGTGGTGTGCCTGGGATGGATAAGGACACGTGCGAAAGATTTTACCAACGCTGCCTTGCAGATTGAAGACCACAAGAAATGACGTAGATGAAAATGCAGGCCAAATGCAGATGAATGCTGCGAGTAGATAAGCCCTGAAATTTTTTTTTTTTTAATTACTGTTTTTTTTTGCTTTTTGTTTTGCTTTTACTGTTTACTGTTGTTTTTTTTTGTTAATTGTTTTTTTGGTTTACTGTAAAATACAGTTGTTTTGTTTTTGCATTTATGATTTTGTACAGTTGAGTAATGATTACTGTTCAATGATTACTTTTTTTGTATATTTAATTTGTCTTCCATTATAAAAACAACAATATATATATATATATAATATTATATCGTATATCCACAGATTATGCTGCTGTACATCATTTCATGTACCGTTGCATAGTCTTTCTTGTGGTTTTTATTTTTTTTATTATTTCTTATTATTTTTTATTGGTGCGTTGGGCGTTGTTTTTTGGATATGGCAAAAATTACTTTGTCCATGACATAAAATATAATTCTGGTCGTTAAGATAATGATTAGCAAACATATATTCTTGCTCTTGTTTACACGTATTTTATTTTTTTTTATTTTATTTTATTTATAACATTTAATGAGCAAAATAGAGCATTGGAGCATTTAGAGTTGCACATTGAGTGTTTGTTGTGCTTGCAAGTTGAAACAAAATCAAGCAAAAACTCAATGTAAGTTGGTAGTGGCGTGCGTGGGTAGGTTATGCATGCATCTTGGATGAGTGAGTGACTCTCGGACTCCCTGACCACTGTCCAAGCTGTCATAAGTTAATCAGCATCAGGGTATTGAATTAATTTTATATGTTGTTTGTGATGCTGACATGAAGAGACAAAAGGGGGGCTGAAAAAGGAGAAACGGGCGACAAACGGGGCTGGCTGGAGACGGAGGAAGTAAAAGAGGAGAAGCCAGAGAAGCCGGAAAGTAAAAAAAAAATAAAAATTAAATATACCCAAGCAGGTTTGTTTCAATACGGTGTGGTCTCCACTTCTTCCCGAGCGGTGGCACTCGATCTTGCTACACTGTAATAGGAAGAAAAAAAATCATAAAAAATGTTGTGAAGGATGGAAAACGGAAGACCACAGGGGTTACACACACACACACACGCACATGCACACACGTACACGCACGCTTGCACACACACACACACACACACAGGTAAAAGGATGTTATAGGATGACATAAGAGTTAACATTTCAATTAGCAAACACAATGTGTCACTCAAGAAAAAATCCAAACAGAAGCCTTAGATGTAATTCCGCAGTCTCCAAACCCCCCCCCCCCCCCCCCACTCTCCATACGCCAGCCAGACACTCCTCTCACATACAATATCATCTCTGGAGTGAAACTTCAGGGATCTGGACATTTGGAAGTGCTGGCAATCAGCGATAGGCTCTTGTCTCCATCAAAGGATTTCCCACACATGCTAAGAGACGGATGAAAACGCATCAAAAGAGGCCTTCTGAAAGG
Organism: Ilyophis sp. 1 JC-2022; assembly: GCA_022702515.1. Lineage (NCBI taxonomy): Eukaryota > Metazoa > Chordata > Actinopteri > Anguilliformes > Synaphobranchidae > Ilyophis > Ilyophis sp. 1 JC-2022. The sequence goes on along the minus strand of CM040403.1, from coordinate 11,107,289 downwards.
GGGGTGCTCACAGTTTTAGGGTACGCTTCCTCGTGCATCTGACTCACTAATAACGTGGAACGTGAGACAGGGAGACGCGTTCATGAACGCGACTTCAACCGTTTGAAATGTCAGGTTCAGCCTGTGATCTAGAGATAGCAGCCTTCAGTCCGACAATTGATGTTCTTTGTTCTCATTTTTTTTGTGAAAGTTGAATTGTATGTGTTAAGGACTGCAGTTCATAAGTTTATATATATATTTAGAGAAAGTGGAAACCGCCAGTCACCTCCTGATGGTATGAAATATTGAACAGAATATAGCAATCATTGTTAAAAAAAAAAAGTTGCACAGTGTAAGCCAGGATTCTTTCTTTAGATTAACGTTGAAATGATCTACTTGCATTTTTAAAATTTCTATGGTTTTCCGTTTATTTTTGGAAGTTCGATGTAAGACCTCAAAATTTAAGGTGGATCATACACACAAATACGCATAAATCACCTTGTGATGTATCAAGGCTGGCTGCTATTTCAGAAAAGATACAACTGAATGTTTTTACTGCCAGGGGAAAAGCAGGTGTTAACTTTGGATCAGGCATGAGAGCATTCATTTAGCTGTGTAATTGCTGCTGGAAGGGGCTATCATTGTAATCAGAAATGGAGATAGTATTTTCTGCTTGAACATTTTTCTTAAACATTGTAGGGGGACTATTGTTAAACCTGTAGAATTTTATGTTGTACAGTCTTTGTCTTTGTAAATGACTTGTAATATGTGTATGTGTTTATAATGCAATTGTTTGTGCAGGGATGTAAATGCAACTGTGTGTGTGTGTGTGTGTGTGTGTGTGTGTGTGTGTGAGTGTGTGTGTGTGTGTGTGTGTGTGTGTGTGTGTGTGTGACTGGGCATGTGTGTGAGTGTGTTTGTGAGTGTGACTGGGCGTGTGTGTGTGTGTGTGTGTGTGTGTGTGTGTGTGTGTGTGTGTGACTGGGCGTGTGTGTGACTGGGCGTGTGTGTGAGTGTGTGTGTGTGAGAGTGTGTGTGTGAGTGTGTGTGTGTGTGACTGGGCGTGTGTGTGAGTGTGTGAGTGTGTGTGTGTGAGTGTGACTGGGCGTGAGTGTGTGTGTGAGTGTGTGAGTGTGACTGGGCGTGAGTGTGTGTGAGTGTGAGTGTGTGTGTGTGTGTGTGTGTGTGTGTGTGAGAGAGTGTGTGTGTGTGTGTGAGAGTGTGTGTGCATGTGTGTGTGTAGTTTGATGGTGTTTATGTGTGTCCGCCCGTGTGTGTTGAGACTGTATTCAGTGCTAATGCATTTCACTTGTGCTTAGCCAAGTAGTTTGATGAGATAAATTAGTGCCAGTTCTGATTTGGTGTCATATGCATAAAAGCATCTTATATAAATATTGTAAGAGAATTTATGTAACCCTCAGCTTCAAGAATGTTTTCAGCGATAGTCTTGCTTGTCATATATATTTAAAGTTCCCAGATAAAACGAGTTATATAGAACTTTAAGCTTTTAGTCAGCATATTAAATGTGTCAAATCCTAAAGTAAAATGCTGTAAATGCTTTCAGTATTGGTGCTGTCCTATTTGTCAACTAACATCTCATAATGATTTCATGAACAGAGCTCAATACGTGCTTGCTTTGGGATAGGTTTTTTTTTCAGAACATGCAATTTTGAAAAGAACCCACTGTCATGATTTATCATTTACAAGCGATTTGCAACAATTTTAAAAACTCAGCACCAATAACATTAGTGGTACACAGTACACGACTGTTCAATAGACCAGGGGCTACATGTATAAACAGTGCTGAGCAGAACAATGCCCTCAGAAAGCTGCGTAAGCGAGTTTCCATGCAGAAATTCAATGTGTAAAATAAGAGAACCTGCGTACCTCTGCACACGCTGGACACCATCCGTACGCAGTGTTTGGAGTCAGTGTGATATGGCGACACCGTGACCAAAAGGCAGAGGGAGAAAATGCGAAACTTTGCGAAAGCAGATTTCTGAATTTCTCCCTGAGCATTTTTTTACGCATTATTTTACGCATAAGTTTTATATATGTGGCCTGGTTTCAGCATTGAGCTCATTCCTTTATCCGTATTTTTATTCTTCTGCTAACGTTGTGTGACCAGTGGGCTTTTCTCCATCCACAGTGGCCTGTGTTTTTTTTAAAAATTTTTTTTTTAAAGTATTTATTTTTTCAGACAAGCTCAAATAAAAGAGCTCAGCGAGCAGTAAAACAACAGTGTCAAATCAGATTTGAGCGAGGCGGTCAGCGAGGCGGTCAGCGATGCCACCCAAATGAACCTTCTCCTCCCTCCCTGCAATAATAGAAAGGGGGCGAGAGAATCGCCGAAAGAAAGCAGCTTGATTTATGGGGTCCATCTGTCTCCAAGCTGGCGCAGTTGAAATGATAGGATATCGCGGCACTCTCTCGAGTGATGGCTCTGTTCTGTGGCCATCTCCTGGGCTTCATGTGATCGATTAATGGCATGTTTAAGAGCCCCGGCTAGTGTAGAGTCCCCCCAAAGCAAAATACATCTGCTCGTCTCAGCACGATCGTCTCATTAATTGCCTTAATTATTTACCCAGTTTTTTTGCGTTTAAATACACATTCAATACCAGTATTTTTAAGTGTAAACTCATTAAGCCGCAGCCTACTAATCTCTTGCCTACTAAGCATATTTATACCAATTAAATAAAAATAAGAAATGTATAAAAATAAAATACTGTTACAATGCATAAATGTGCAAAATTAGAATTTAATGCGGGATGTTCGTGGTATAATTATAAGTATAATTATTTGTGGTGTTAACGTAAGCTAATGTCATCAGAAATGATTTCTCACTGGTTCCTGTACATTCCACTAATTTGATGGTGTAATTATCAATGATCAGTGTAATTATAATGATATTGCCTAATTTAGTGCACCGCTGTTGGGAGCTATTGTTGATGCTGGCGGGGGGGTATTCTTTAAAGTGAATTTTGTTTCTGTATTTAGTTGATCAGTTCTCTGATATGTTTGCTTCTTTCTCATTGCATTCCTGCGTGTCATTGCTGGACTGTGCACCTTAAGTTAATGATGTTAATTTCTGATTGGTCGGTGCAGCAACAGGACAGTTCATATTTTTGCTAATTGTGTTAATTTCATTGTTCTGATTCGTAGTTCAGGTTTGTGTCATCCCTTTGGGTAGACAAAGAGAGATCTGGGTATAATTAGAGAAATGGAGAAAGTGGGAAGTTGGACGAAAGGCCTCCATGATAAATGTATAAATCTATCACCCGATCATAGGGCACACATATCTTACAGTCTTCTGCATTGTGGTCCTTTTCAGGGGCTTCATAATTATGGTGAGATGTGCCAGCTTTGTCTTTGTTGCTCAATTATGCAGTTAATGCTATTAGTCTTCACTTCAAAGTTCAAACCCATTTATTTGTTCTTCTTAAACAGGCTTTCTGCTGCCCTTTCAAATGGCAAGTGGGCAGTTATTAATTTTGAATGAACAAAAATAACGTATTAATCACATTTTAATAAGCCCCATTTGACTTCGCTAATCTGAGCGCAGAAGAATCGTTTTGAAGTGCTGGAGAGCTTTAGAACGTTCTGAAATGAATGTAAATAGAGCCAGTCTTTGAGGTCCTCTCATTAAACCAGGTGTACAGTGTTACAGGGGGTGTGCAGATACCAGACTGTGCTGTGGCCTTTTACGTTCAGGCTCTCTCAGAGCGGGGCTGGATTACGTAAAACACCCAGGCTCAATTCGTACCCTGCTCTGTTGACGTGGATACTCTCATTACCTTAACGGATTCCAAATAGAAACTCGTTTATTGTCCGTGTGTCTGCTTAGTCCTGTGCAAGTGCTAACTGATAGGCTCACACTCATTAGATCAGGGGTGCGCAACAAGGGCCGGATCCGTTTCTGGATTTTGTGACGACTTCTGCTCTTAATTATTTTAATTA
>CM040403.1:10948353-11095853 GCA_022702515.1 Ilyophis sp. 1 JC-2022 | reverse complement strand
GGGGACAACATTTGCCTTGAAGTGCAGTTCTTCTCTTGCTGTGTGTCACCCTGCAGGCTCCGAGACAGCACACGTTTGTGTGTTTCCTGTGTCTCAGACAGAGCCTCTGATGTCATTACTGCCCCGACCTTTACCTCCCTCATTCCTTCACACAGATGCTATAAATTACGATCTGAGTGCTGCTCGCCAGTCTTCCAACACATGCTCAGCACCCCACTATTGAAATGACAGTCATCTGTAGTGTGGGCAAAAAAAAGACAGATATCTCACACTGTGTGGGATCCTGTTGAAAACTTCCAAATTGAGGATTAATTTTACGGTCTTCAGGTGGGTTAGACCCAAACACTATGCTGTAGTGAAAGCCCTGATCGGTAGGGGCCACATGTCTATCCTGGGGAAATCCAATTTTCCCTGAATGATACTTTCATGTTCAGTCATTTTAAGGTACAATAATTCAGTGGTTCCCAAACTCTGCCCTGGGGTACCCCTATGTATGCCGGTTTTTGTTCCAAACACAATTACAATCCCAGAATTATAACAAGCTGTTAATTGTTCTTTTTTGGGTGCTTTTTTATGTTTAGAGGGATTGTTTACACTCTTAAGCCACATTACATCAGAAATAGTTATGCATGAAGACTAAAAATTCACGTTGTGGTGATGAAAGGACATTCAACAAGCTAATTAGGAGCCTGTTGATTTGTCTTTAATCTGATTAGTTAAAAAATGTACCTCTTTTTATGTTGCCTAATTGTTTGCAATATAGCACAATAAGAACAATAAGCATGTCCAGCTATTTCTGATATAATGTGGCTTCAGAGGGTGAATGATCTCTCTAAACATTGAAAGCACCTAATTAAGAAAAAATAACAGTTTAAAATTCTGGGATTGCAATTGTGGTTGGAACGAAAATCAGCATACACAGGGGTACCCCAGGGCCGAGTTTGGGAACCCCTGCAATAATTATTACAAAATGGACCTGTAAAGTATTGATATTAAAATATCTCTTCCAGATCGTCAGCGGGTGTTTATCTATTTATATACATACAATTTATCATTCAAAACCAGTCATGATTTATTTTCATTTAAGCACCACTTAGTTTGACTGTTTAATATATCTGCCATAAGCTTTTTTGCCGTTGATGATTCTTGATTTTTATTTCTAGGTTGTGACAGTGACGGTTATTTTTCAGTTTAAGGGGCTAATTAATCTGCCCTCCAGGTGGCATGTATGACTTGTATGTTTAATGTATGGGGATAAACTGTTTGGGGTACATGAATAAACATTTATTATGGCAGTAAATGGGATTGGTGGGAATGCACATAGCAGCGGTTAGCAGCGTATGCTCAGAAATAGCCAATGGCAGCATGGATGTAAATGCTCCCTATTTCATACTGGCTGCCGTGAAAGTAATTATTTGATGGACATCACCATGGTATTCCTGCTAAAACCCAACACCTAGCCATGTATGGCCTTAAAAGGGGTTCATCTGCCACAGGTAAGGATGACTTTGCAGGTAATTACACAGTTGAAAGTAACACTAATAATCTAATCATTTTGCTGTGCTGCATGTTATGATAATGACTGTGAACACCGTGCACTCCTATACAGTGAGTGTAATAATATCCTATACAGTGAGTGTAATAATATCCTATACAGTGAGTGTGTGTCAAACAAATGCGCAGACATGCACAGACACACACACACACGCACACACGCATAAACACACACACAGACATGCACAGACACACACACACACACACGCATAAACACACACACAGACATGCACACACACACACACATGCACATACATACACACACATGCACAGACATGAACACACGCACACACACACATACACACACACACATGCACATACACACACATACACACACACACAGACATGCACACACACATACACGCACACACACACGCACAGACATACACACACATGCACATACACACACACGCACAGACATACACACACACATGCACACACATACACACACACACAGACATACACACACACATACACGCACACACGCACAGACATACACACACACATGCACATACACACACACGCACAGACATACACACACGCACACACACACACACTTGATTTTTGCAGTATCCCCCCTCCCCTCTCAGGAATCCCTCCAGTATAAATGCTCCTGGGGTTTGCTCCCTCTGCATTGTGTCAGGTTGACCCATGTCTTCTTTTCCATTTTATGGGACGGTCCTGTGATAGTGGCTTTGACACTCTGCCTAAATAATAACCCTTATTATGGAGGTGGTGACAGTCCCTCAAAGCCCTGATTTATGGAGGCCCTGTGGCTCTCCTCCCTCTCTGCGCTCACCATCCACTGCAAGAAAAGAGACAATGGGCAAGATTCAATCCACTTGTGTAAGAAAAGAGACAATGGGCAAGATTCAATCCACTTGTGTAAGAAAAGAGACAATGGGCAAGATTCAATCCACTTGTGTAAGAAAAGAGACAATGGGCAAGATTCAATCCACTTGTGTAAGAAAAGAGACAATGGGCAAGATTCAATCCACTTGTGTAAGAAAAGAGACAATGGGCAAGATTCAATCCACTTGTGTAAGAAAAGAGACAATGGGCAAGATTCAATCCACTTGTGTAAGAAAAGAGACAATGGGCAAGATTCAATCCACTTGTGTAAGAAAAGAGACAATGGGCAAGATTCAATCCACTTGTGTAAGAAAAGAGACAATGGGCAAGATTCAATCCGCTTGTGTAAGAAAAGAGACAATGGGCAAGATTCAATCCACTTGTGTAAGAAAAGAGACAATGGGCAAGATTCAATCCACTTGTGTAAGAAAAGATAATCAATGGGCAAGACTCAATCCACTTGTGTAAGATAAGAGAATCAATGGGCAATATTCCATCCACATGTGTAAAAATAGAGACAATGGGCAAGATTCTATCCACTTGTGTAAGAAAAGAGACAATGGGCAAGATTCAATCCACTTGTGTAAGATAAGAGAATCAATGGGCAAGATTCAATCCACTTGTGTAAGAAAAGAGAATCAATGGGCAAGATTCAATCCACTTGTGTCCTTATTTGTTGTTTAACAACCAAATACGTTTTCAAACTGTTTGGTCACGTAGCTTTAGTGATCCCTGAACTCGGCATGCAGTGTTTAAATAAGTTTAAAAGAACCAACATTTTCAATCAAAATTTAAGGATAAACTTTTGATTGAATACTGGCCATTATGTTTGCTGCTGTGAAGTTCTCTTTCAGTTCTGCAACACAAATGGTTTTATTTTTCAATTCATAGTTTTGACAAAAAAACACTTTTTTTCTGGCCCCACAGTGATGTAACAAGCTCCCTACAGCAGTCAGAACAGCAGAGATATTGACCATCTTCTGCCACCGACTGAAAACCCAGACTGTGGCCGAGCATAGCCCAACAACACCTGATTAGATGTAACTTTGTTACTCAAAACTCAATATTCAATACTCATGAGGGTAGTTTTGTTCTTGTTTGTAGAACTTAGTTTAGTGTTCAGCAGGATGGTTGACAGGTTGTCAGTCGAGTCTTCACTTCTTGCACTTTGTTGAGGCTATGCTTTCTCCCTCTGGGGGAATTAATGCACTGCACGGATCTTTGCATTTGTTTTTTCATTGTAAGTCACTCTGTTTGTGAGTATTTGCTAAGCGCAGTAAAGTTTAAGAATGGATCTTTCAGTTGTATTCTTCTTTCCCCCCCCCCTACGGCTCTACAAAAATATTCTATGAGAGAAATGTTTCGCCTCTTTTCTTTGTCGTTTACAGAATGCAGTTGTGTGGGGGCAACAGTGAGGAGGCCGAGCAGATAGAGATCAAGCAAAACGATCACGGTGGGGCTCTTGAGGAAAAGATATCCCCCACAATTTTTTGGTTTGGCCTTTATGAAATTTTAATATCGCCCAAGAGATTAGCGCCTTACATATTAACCCCCCTTTTTAAACTTTGCTTATATCAAACCCTACATGAATAAATAATGCTGTGTGTTGTGGCCCCAGCAGAATCAATTAAGTCGATGAAAAAAAGTGAATCTCTCCGAGGTGCTGGAGTAGAGAGGGGCTCTGAGAGGTGGGCGGAGCCTGGAGGAGTGGGCCGTCCTGCCGGTTGTGCAGGGCGAGGCAGGAACCGGAGATGAAGCTGTTCCAGGCTGTCAGAATGCAGACACTCACCGCTGATTTATGACCATCTGTGCCCCGTTTGACCAGCTCGCGCAGTACGCACACAAAACAGTCACAAACAGAGAGTGGATATCCCCCTCCCCCTGACGTGTCATCGTCTCGTGATCTGTGCACAGATTGCTGAACAAAAAAAAAAGCTTGACTTTTTAATGGATTGAAGAGTAAACTGAAAATGAAAGTGGCCAGCGTGTCAGTGGCTCAGTGCTCCTGCTGTTTGTGTGTCAGTGGCTGAGTGCTCCTGCTGTTTGTGTGTCAGTGGCTGAGTGCTCCTGCTGTTTGTGTGTCTGTGACCAGCGTATCAGTGGCTCAGTGCTCCTGCTGTTTGTGTGTCTGTGACCAGCGTGTCAGTGGCTCAGTGCTCCTGCTGTTTGTGTGTCTGTGGCCAGCGTGTCAGTGGCTCAGTGCTCCTGCTGTTTGTGTGTCAGTGGCTGAGTGCTCCTGCTGTTTGTGTGTCAGTGGCTCAGTGCTCCTGCTGTTTGTGTGTCAGTGGCTCAGTGCTCCTGCTGTTTGTGTGTCAGTGGCTGAGTGCTCCTGCTGTTTGTGTGTCTGTGACCAGCGTGTCAGTGGCTCAGTGCTCCTGCTGTTTGTGTGTCTGTGGTCAGCGTGTCAGTGGCTCAGTGCTCCTGCTGTTTGTGTGTCTGTGGTCAACGTGTCAGTGGCTCAGTGCTCCTGCTGTTTGTGTGTCTGTGACCAGCGTGTCAGTGGCTCAGTGCTCCTGCTGTTTGTGTGTCTGTGACCAGCGTGTCAGTGGCTCAGTGCTCCTGCTGTTTGTGTGTCAGTGGCTGAGTGCTCCTGCTGTTTGTGTGTCTGTGACCAGCGTGTCAGTGGCTCAGTGCTCCTGCTGTTTGTGTGTCTGTGGTCAGCGTGTCAGTGGCTCAGTGCTCCTGCTGTTTGTGTGTCAGTGGCTGAGTGCTCCTGCTGTTTGTGTGTCTGTGACCAGCGTGTCAGTGGCTCAGTGCTCCTGCTGTTTGTGTGTCTGTGGCCAGCGTGTCAGTGGCTCAGTGCTCCTGCTGTTTGTGTGTCTGTGACCAGCGTGTCAGTGGCTCAGTGCTCCTGCTGTTTGTGTGTCTGTGACCAGCGTGTCAGTGGCTCAGTGCTCCTGCTGTTTGTGTGTCTGTGGCCAGCGTGTCAGTGGCTCAGTGCTCCTGCTGTTTGTGTTTCTGAGGGCTGGTGATAGGTCTGTGAACAGTGTAATCAAGACTAAGACTAAGGCAACCAGCTCAGAGTTAGGCTCAGTCTAATTTATTCCGGATAGCACTAATTACCGCAAGGATAACATTTTTCATCCCCACATGTTCTCTCAATGTCGCTGAGTAACGAACAATTGGTGTCTATTAATTAAGACCAGATCAGTTGTATAGAATGTCTGAGAGAAAATCAAAAGTATGCGAGCATTTCGAGCATCTAAAGGATGACGCCAAAAAAGTTAAATGTAAACTTTGCAAGCAACAATTCGCCTATCATTCAGCGCATCTTCTCAAAGGCCGGCTTCATTGTCAGCAAAACGCGGAGTTCTTTTCTCCAGAGCAACATCAACAAACTCGTTTTCCTCACACATAATACGAGAAAACTTGTTCGTTTAAAAATGCTGCTTCTCTGTATTTATGGGAGTATTTGAAGAAACCACAACTTGAAATTGAGCCTAAGAGGAAATGTGGAGAGTTGCTAGAGTAGTCAGCCCTCATAGTCACTGCCTAAAACAAAACAGCCAAAGACCATCTTAGCAATAGAGGCTTGCAGACCGCTTTGGATGGTTGTGAAACCTTATTAATTTATAAATATGGTACATTCTTATCCAGACAAGTTTAAAGTTCACTGTGGCAAGGACAGGTACATGCACTATATGCCGCTTGAATATCAACAGGAAGATAGATATTCAGAAAGAAGGAAAGATCCTCTGGATAGATGGATGGATTCATGGATTATAACTAGTAACACGTCAATAATTATCCATAAAGCTAAAGAGCAGTGCCAGGATTAATATCCTGGACACGCAGCAGTCGTGGATTTTAGTTTGCAAAATCATAGTTTAGTTTCTTCCATCTCTTTTATATTTCTGCAGTACTGAAAAGCAACCCACAATGCCACATTACTTTTTTTATGTAAGGTGAGTGACACTGAGCTATATACGTATTCCTTTTTTTATCATAATCTGTTGCATTTGTCCTTTATCATTTAATCATGCCTTTTTAATTTAATTATTTTCCACCAGTGTACGTCAAGCTAACCGTTATTCAAACGCAGGAACCAGGTGAATAAACTGCATGTCTGTATCCGGCATCATTACCCTGTCATGTCTGCTGCTACGCTAATGGATGCCACCTGTAACCCCCCCCCCGTTATTTATTGTGTCCCACACTGCACAGCTTTATCATCTCATTCCCCCTTCAGTTCTCCTGATCGGTCTTCTCTCCCTGAATTTTAATTTCACCAACCTGCTATTTTATGTGTGTATGTACTGCCCACTGAACAGGTCTACCAGACACTGCCTTTCAATGCTGCTGTTACACTGATGTCTCAGGAGTAGGGCAGAATGAGGCCCATAGCATTGTGTACTCTTATTGTACATTACAGTACTTATTCATTTTCTAGAATTTTCTGGGCTTTGTTAATTATTATTTTTTTTATTAAAAATTAATTTTTGGGTATAAGAATGTGCTGTTTCTTTTTAGATTTATGGTAGAAAATAAGGGATGAGAACATATCTAAAGAGTGATTGATCTGATGAATGAATTGATTCATGTTGATGTTTTATTTGATACCTGAATAAGGCCTTTGACCTTATAGCAAAGATTGTTAGGCCTACAAGCCAGATACACATAGTTTACCTCGTGAAATCACAAAGACTAGACAAAGAGCAGCACAGATCAGACTAGATGGCCCAGATATAGAACAGACCAGGCCAGTACGTGTAAACAGGCCAGAAACTGGGACACGGTCAAACTACCCACTGAGCAAACTCGCATCAATTTGTCATCCGTGGAACATCGGCGACAACGCCTGTGTTGTCTCTGAGACGTCCCCAGAGTAGCCAGAATGAAAGTTAAGAAGTCGTTGTCTCCGCACGTTGTTTAGATCACTCTTGATTGTGATTTAGAGTTGAGTTAGAAGACATTGTTTGACATTTAACTATATTTTAAAGTTCAGCTACGGTCTCGGTCAAGATCGGCATGTGGATGTCCACTGGACTTTAACAGGAGAGGCAAGAACAACGAACCCGTTTCATCTTAATCTGCTTGCCCGTGCGACATCGCTGGATGTCGTGTCGCTGGACGTCGTCTGCTCAGCGGGTAGGTTGTCGGGACAACGGTCAGGTCATGTACCACTCTGCTGCTTCCGCCTACCTTTCCCCCTCATTGCAAGTGTGTGTGTGTGTGTGTGTGTGTGCTGTAATAGTGTGGAAAACACACACTATTAAATAATAAGACCTCTTTGAGCTGGGACTGCTCAATCCTCATTTCTTTCCCTCACAAAAAAAACATCCCAAAAGCCCCACTCAAAAAAACAAAGATTACTTTACAATTCAGGCATCAAATGCATTAAATTAAAGAGCCGTGTTTAGCCATGCCAAGAGAAGCATGTATATCTATGTAAGTATCTGACTGTTTGCATAATAGATTAGACATTAGCATTTCGGTTCATTTTCTCTGTCTTTGCAGCGCCTGAAAGAAGAATACTCCATGCATATCTGATCAGCCTGCCTACCAATTCAGCGCAATATATTATTTCAACAATCTAAAAAAAAAATTGTAATTTGCATGAAATTGCTTAATTAAAATACAGTCACTTTGGGGTATTAATTTCTTTGTCTGACAGTTGAATGCACTTTTAAAAGGCAGGCAGAGGAGATGTGAAACCCTGTCAGATAGAGCTTCTGGAGAAGCAGAGGGTAGGGTAGTGTCTGTGCGACTCTGTTAGAATGGAGCCGTATAAATGAAGGCCGTGGCGCAGTGAGCGCTCGGACTCTGTGCCCGGACAGAGACTTTGAGTGACAGCAGTGCCGTAAAGCGATTCTGATCTTTACAACCGTCTCTGTGCATTTTGTCTTTACATGTGTGTTTCTCCTCACAGAGAAAGGTGATAATCCCACACTTTGTGATATGTGTGGGTTATCCATCCCATATCCTGTAAGTATAGAACCCTAATAATAATAATAAAACATTTTAATTATGAAACTATTTTATGATGCTGAAAGTGGTAATGGTATAAACAGGAAGATATCAACGCTTTTATTTTGTCTTTTTTTTATTGTGAAATTACTTCTACGCAATGTGCACGGACTTCGTAGGTACGGGGACGGTTAAAAGAGTTAATGATTCAGTCATGTTCCTGGAACAGCGCTTTGGCAGAGCTTGAAGAACCAGGATTAGATTTTTCTCTCCCATTTACAGTTTGCCGAATGGCTCTGCTGTCCCGTGCGTTTCTTTACCCTTTTGTCTTAAATATCAAAGGGAGCCCAGTCGTGTTAACGTTTGAATAATTCCAGAGCCGCAGAAGGAGATGGCAGCGCGTGAGTGGAGAAGGAGGGATAATGAAGTGATGCGTGTCCGTGTGAAAGGCTGTTTTTCACAGCGCTGCCTGGCCCTGAGCGACCGCTGTTCAGCAGATACAAAAGCACAGGCCCAGAGTATGAGGAGCCGTAGCCTCTTACAGGTCTTACAGGATGGTCAGACTCAAACGCAGTACTGCGCGTTACACTCACAGCGCACTGCACTCTCTCACCGTACACTGCAAAAACCTCATCTTAACAAGCATCTTAATCTTATATTTAGACTTTAGAATCTTATTTCTGTTACTTTTTTGCAAAATAAGACTAAAAAATTGCCAGAGGGGTGAGATCGTTTTACTCATTTCAAGATTTGCCAGTGGGGTAAGATAATTTCACTTGTCAAGCAAAAAGTAATTTAAAACAAGCTAATATTTTCCATTTTAGAGACAAAAAATGTATGTCTCATTACAAGACTAAAACACTGGTTAAGACAGACATTTTTTGCAGTGTACTCTCACTCCGCTACCATACCAAAGCGTGCTCACTGCATTCAGCACACTGTACTGTCCTAGCATCACCCCACACCACCCCTGCTTGATGTATCTGGGAAAGTCTGGAGGGAGGCTGGGAGTGAAGCCCCTCCCCCTCTCCCCCCCCCCTTCACTGTTTATATTTCTCTCACATGTCACATGTCACTCCTGCTCGACATCTTGAAGATCCTGTCAGGCTCACTGCGCTTTTCAGACTTTATTGCTCACTCATTTCCCAGCTGAAAGAAGAATTAAGAGAGAGAGGGAGAGAAGGAGAGGGAGAAAGTGTGAGAGAGAGAAAGAGAGAGAAGAAGAAAGCGTGAGAGGCGAGCCGTCGCTGATTGTGCGGAGTAACAAGGGGTCTGGATGCTAATGGCGCTAACGCTGTTCCTTTTGAAACGCTCGCGGTAAAGGAGTCGCCATTAACGGGGAGCTGAGCGCTCTTTATGCTTAACAAACAAGCCAGGTTGTCAGAGCCCAAAATGCCAAGTGCTTGTTTCTGTTTTAACTGAGGCGTCTGGGGACCGCTGTTCCGCCATTTACTGGCCTTCTCTGCGCCTGACCCCCTTCTCCTCTCCCCCCGAGAGCGCTCTGGACAGGGGAGCACTCCCCCCCCCTCACGAATTCCAGTCCCCATCAAGGTCACTGAATCTAAAGGACTGTGCTTCCCCTTATTCATTTCCACTTCTCATATTGGCATTCATTTGAAAGTGTATTTGCAGTGTGGGACGGGCTTTTTTTTTTGTTTATAATAAAAATGCATGGTCAGGCCTCCAATCGAAAAAATTCTAATAAAAATACAATTGGAAATTCTGATACCAAAGTATGTGAACCTATGATAAAATATTAATAAAGGTATTGATTACAGGCTCAGAAGATGAGTCGTTTTCTTAGTGGAAAATGCTTATTAACCCAATTATTAAAGCAGATAAGAAGCAGGTAAAAGCAAGTGACTATGGACCTTCAGAGCCGGCACACCACACAGTGATAGGAAATGGTCCATTTCATCCTAACAGCACTGGTGTGTTGAACTGTGTAAAAGTGTGCTTGTATTGGATGTCTACATTAAAGGGTCGTGATGTATTGACCATCCAGAGATTAAGTGGACCTGAAAACCGGTGGCCCAAATACACAGTCATCTGTATGACTGTTCAGAATTTTTGCACAACAGGTTAGTGTGCGGTCCCTCCTGACACAAACAGGCGTTGTACACTCGCCAAGATCGCCATTTCGGTTAGGACCTTTGAATGATTGCTGGATGGATGTGAATTATTTTATCGCCCGGAGAAAGGTTTGATTATCTCATCCATCTGCATCCTGGACTCTGCAGCCTGTTACAAACAGCACTGGCTGAGTGGCAGAAAGGAACGGTTTCATTAAGCGGTCACTCCACACAGAAAGGAACGGTTTCATTAAGCGGTCACTCCACACAGAAAGGAACGGTTTCATTAAGCGGTCACTCCACACAGAAAGGAACGGTTTCATTAAGCGGTCACTCCACACAGAAAGGAACGGTTTCATTAAGCGGTCACTCCACACAGAAAGGAACGGTTTCATTAAGCGGTCACTCCACACAGAAAGGAACGATTTTATTAAGCGGTCACTCCACACAGAAAGGAACGGTTTTATTAAGCGGTCACTCCACACAGAAAGGAACGGTTTCATTAAGCGGTCACTCCACACAGAAAGGAACGGTTTCATTAAGCGGTCTCTCCACACAGAAAGGAACGGTTTCATTAAGCGGTCACTCCACACAGAAAGGAACGGTTTCATTAAGCGGTCACTCCACACAGAAAGGAACGGTTTCATTAAGCGGTCACTCCACACAGAAAGGAACGGTTTCATTAAGCGGTCACTCCACACAGAAAGGAACGGTTTCATTAAGCGGTCACTCCACACAGAAAGGAACGGTTTCATTAAGCGGTCACTCCACACAGAAAGGAACGGTTTCATTAAGCGGTCACTCCACACAGAAAGGAACGGTTTCATTAAGCGGTCACTCCACACAGAAAGGAACGGTTTCATTAAGCGGTCACTCCACACAGAAAGGAACGGTTTCATTAAGCGGTCACTCCACACAGAAAGGAACGGTTTCATTAAGCGGTCACTCCACACAGAAAGGAACGGTTTCATTAAGCGGTCACTCCACACAGAAAGGAACGGTTTCATTAAGCGATCACTCCACACAGAAAGGAACAGTTTTATTAAGCGGTCACTCCCCACAGAAAGGAACGGTTTCATTAAGCGGTCACGGGGAAGGTTGCCGTTTTCGTCTGTGTTGGCATTCAGGTGCATTACGTTTTCACACTCCTAACAATTTATAAATTAAATCTGTACTTCAGAAAATGTAATGCAGTTTTTCGGTCCTTACCATTTTTAGTGATAAGTCCTTCCACGCGGCGGACTGTTGCAGGGATATGGCACAGCGCTTCATTGGTGCAGAGAGAGAGACAGCCTCCCGGGGCTCGTTTTAACGCTCGTCTTCCTTATTCTCCATCGCTCAGCTTCATCGCTGACAGAAAATGTGTAGTCGTGTGATTTGTGTGTGTGTGTGTGTGCGCTTTAATGAAAACGTTTCTTAAGCCTGGTAGATTGCGCTTGTTCTGTCCGTATCTGAACACTCAGCAGTTTTTCTACAGTTTTTCTCCATTTAAAAAAAGCTGTACCGATAACAGCTGTCACAAAAGTTAAGAGATCAGAGGATTCGGTTTGCTCAAGGAATTCATTTGGGCTTGTCATACACTCCCTGATTTGGAACAATTGTATAAAAGAAATGCTCACAAGACACAATTTATCATTTACTATGTATTTTTAAAGCAAGATATGGTTATATGATGTGGGTAACTGATTTGGGTGCTGAATATCAGTATCAGCTATTTTTCTTTCTTTTTTTTGTAAAACTGCTCCGAACAAGAAAAGAGTTTTTGCGTCTCGTGCACGGGAAACTATTTTAACTAAATAGGGCAGTTTTATTTAGTGACCATTACTGCAAATACTGCCTTTATGTTACAGACCTTCCACACTTAGGTGGTCAGCATCGTCATGAGTGAATTAGCCATTCTGTTGAAGAACGATTTTTAACCCCGTAACAATTTCAGTAAAAAAACGTACTACATATTTTATTTCGTACATTTAGAAATTTTGTACATTTCACTGGATTCATCTATATTGGCTAATCCAGGTCTCTTGTTATGCTGTTTAGAGAAAATAACTTTTAAAAAGTTACATTTTTACATTGGATAATATTTATGCATGTTATGTTATTTTTTATTTTATGAAAAGCACAATATATCACTCAAAGCCAATGATGCACGCAACATTGTGCATACAAACTACACAGAATCTTGAAGTCTCAAATGTAATTATAATTTATGCTTGTCCACAACAATAATATAGAATATTTTGAAGATATTAAATTAATGAAAGGTGTTTCTCAATTATTTATGCCTCAGGATTGGTATTTAAGCAGAAATTGCATAGCATCGAGAGGCTTTAAAGAAGTATAACGCTGCATATCATGCATATTGATATACTGTACGTAAATATGGGGAGAAACTGAGGTAGAAAATGAGCTTTGATGTTGTACTGAAAAAGCCCATGCCTGGAATGTATTTGAATTTAAATATTTATATCATTATAATACTGAGGAATATGTAACTATGATATTTTATTGAGTAGATTTTAAAAATGCATGCCCTCCACTCTCCTTAATAAAAGAGCAGCCTTTGCTCTTGAGTAGGGTGAAGGATTTTACTTTTTGGGGTCATTGATGAGCAGCTCTCCAGTGGTCAGTGTGAGCTTCTAATATAGCAGCAGAGGTGTAAAATCCAGGTTCAGAAAGTAAAAGTCCTCCCCTGTATTTTGTTCCAATCACCTGGATTTGCTAATGGCCCTGTCTCACTATTGCGTATCATACTAGCGTATGCCAGCGTATGAAAAATATCACTCATACGCTGACATACGCTAGGGGTACGTTAGGCATAGGTTGCATACGTTTCAAGCACGGTCGCATATGGTGGCACATGCTGGCATACGGCGAGGGACAAAACAGTTTTTTAAGCATGCTTAAAAATGTTGTGCGTATTCGGACGTATGGTTTATACGCTAAGCATATGCTAGGCATACACTAGCCATACGCTGGCCATACGCTATTTTCAAGGGCTTTTTGTGCGTATGAAAATAATTTTATGAATTTACATACGCAACTCATACGTTTCTCTCATACGCAATAGTGTGACGGCCATTAGTAGCGCAACTTTTCAACCAGGAGGTATAACTAATTAGTGAAATCAGCTGGCTCATGTTCATGGGTGGAAGGAACACATGGCAGGACTTTTACCTTTACCTGGATTTTACACCTATGCATAGCGTCATGCTGCATGCTACCCCAGAATCTGCATGCATATACACACACGGACATGCATGTGCACACACACATGGACATGCACGTGCACACACACACTTACATGCACACGCACACACACACAGGGACACACATGCGCAAACACATGCACATGTGTGCACACACACACACACGGACACGCACATGCACACACACAATTGCCTTAAATTGCAGGAAATCACACGTGAGTCAGCTTTGAGTTGACTGTAAGCTCTTACAGTTAACTGTCTCATTCTTTGTAATGGAAGAGACATTGAGCGAAGTTTTGATTTATCACCACAACATCTTAGTGTAGGAGACTGCATGGTACGGGACTAAGGGGCTTAGTGTAGGAGACTGCGTGGTACGGGACTAAGGGGCTTAGTGTAGGAGACTGCATGGTACGGGACTAAGGGGCTTAGTGTAGGAGACTGCGTGGTACGGGACTAAGGGGCTTAGTGTAGGAGACTGCGTGGTACGGGACTAAGGGGCTTAGTGTAGGAGACTGCGTGGTACGGGACTAAGGGGCTTAGTGTAGGAGACTGCATGGTACGGGACTAAGGGGCTTAGTGTAGGAGACTGCATGGTACGGGACTAAGGGGCTTAGTGTAGGAGACTGCATGGTACGGGACTAAGGGGCTTAGTGTAGGAGACTGCATGGTACGGGACTAAGGGGCTTAGTGTAGGAGACTGCGTGGTACGGGACTAAGGGGCTTAGTGTAGGAGACTGCATGGTACGGGACTAAGGGGCTTAGTGTAGGAGACTGCGTGGTACGGGACTAAGGGGCTTAGTGTAGGAGACTGCGTGGTACGGGACTAAGGGGCTTAGTGTAGGAGACTGCGTGGTACGGGACTAAGGGGCTTAGTGTAGGAGACTGATGGTACGGGACTAAGGGGCTTAGTGTAGGAGACTGCGTGGTACGGGACTAAGGGGCTTAGTGTAGGAGACTGCGTGGTACGGGACTAAGGGGCTTAGTGTAGGAGACTGCATGGTACGGGACTAAGGGGCTTAGTGTAGGAGACTGCATGGTACGGGACTAAGGGGCTTAGTGTAGGAGACTGCATGGTACGGGACTAAGGGGCTTAGTGTAGGAGACTGCGTGGTACAGGACTAAGGGGCTTAGTGTAGGAGACTGCGTGGTACGGGACTAAGGGGCTTAGTGTAGGAGACTGCATGGTACGGGACTAAGGGGCTTAGTGTAGGAGACTGCGTGGTACGGGACTAAGGGGCTTAGTGTAGGAGACTGCATGGTACGGGACTAAGGGGCTTAGTGTAGGAGACTGCATGGTACGGGACTAAGGGGCTTAGTGTAGGAGACTGCATGGTACGAGACTAAGGGGCTTAGTGTAGGAGACTGCATGGTACGGGACTAAGGGGCTTAGTGTAGGAGACTGCATGGTACGGGACTAAGGGGCTTAGTGTAGGAGACTGCATGGTACAGGACTAAAGGGCTTAGTGTAGGAGACTGCATGGTACGGGACTAAGGGGCTTAGTGTAGGAGACTGCATGGTACGGGACTAAGGGGCTTAGTGTAGGAGACTGCATGGTACGGGACTAAGGGGCTTAGTGTAGGAGACTGCATGGTACGGGACTAAGGGGCTTAGTGTAGGAGACTGCATGGTATGGGACTAAGGGGCTTAGTGTAGGAGACTGCGTGGTACGGGACTAAGGGGCTTAGTGTAGGAGACTGCATGGTACGGGACTAAGGGGAAGTCTCACTCCTATCGCTGAAAGCAGGCTTCACAATCTTACTTTCAGTTTTTACATGAAAGCACTCGCAGGATTTGGAACACGTCACTGGGCTCTCGATCAGGAGTGGGTTAAGCCTGCGTAATGGCAAACTACATTGTATCCGTTAGCCAGCTGTCTACCAAACTAGTTGTATTAGCAGGAAAATATGGAACGTGCACAGAAGTAAACTCGCAGACCCGGGTCTTGTGTGAATGGCAAGGACCAGGGACTTACCCGTGATCATAGTGTGGTGTAAATGGGTCAATGTTCAATACCCCTTTATCCCGGGTCATTCCCGGGTTTTATGAGTGAAGGGGGTACTCGTGTATTCCATTGTTTGGAATATGGAACACTGTTGGACGTTGAACTCCTGCTTAATCCGCAGTGTTGACAGCCAATCAGGAAGAGGAAAAATGGTTGCACTGTGCATTTTAGAACAGATCTCATGCTTCTTTTTTTAATTTTTCTGTTTCACTCCCTGCAAAACTGAACCTGTGTCTGACGCTCTGCACACCACAGAACCCCCTCCCCACAGAACCCCCTCCCCACAGACCCCCCTCCCCACACCACAGAACCCCCTCCCCACATCCTGGTCCTGGCTCTTAATTATCTTCTGTTTGCCTTGAATAATCCAAGGCCTGCTGCTCCAATAATGAAGGCCCTGAATCACCACAGAGTGCAAAAAAACAATGACATCGTCATGGCTACATTATCGCCGTATTATACATAATGAATGAAATGTGCGTTAAGCGCGGGGGGGCGGGGGCAGAGTTTATGAAATGACTTGTACAAACGTATTAAAGTACAACTATTATTACTTCCCTTTTGATGTAGTGCTGGGGAGTAATGACACAATTGGAAAAAAGAAGGAATCATATCTTCAAGATGTAATAAAATCTAATTTACATTAGAGGAGAAATCGTGTGCCAAGTCAACGGTAGTTATTGTATTATTTTCAATAAAAGGAGAAAAAAAACATTCCTTTTACTGTCCTTCTCAAAATCGTTAGGCTTGGAATGAAGCGTTTGTTTTCCACATGCAGAACTAGCGCACACAAAGTGTGTGTGTATTTGTCAATGTTTGCATGTGGGCGTGTACACGTGAGCATGAGCCATGGCACATTCAGTCCAATGAGTCATAGTCTTATAACCTGTCCCAGAGAAATGCTCGTCTTTACACACACACACACGCACGCACGCACGCACGCACGCACGCACGCACGCACACACACACACACACACATTATATATTTAGTAAAATATTGTGTTTGTTCTTAGATGTATACAGTCATTTTACATTGTTTTTGTGTGGTTATGGGTTGACTGGTACAATGGGGAAAGTAGTAACACTGAGAATTCTTCTCATTTGTTCTGGGAAGTTTTCAAACAGTGGAAATTGTGTTATATATTCCACCTGTAGTGCCGTAATGAGAAATTCGCCATGCCAGACCCAGGATCGGCAGATGAGAATTAAGGGAGAAAATTGGCACTAGCTACTGAATTATTGCATTTGATGGCTATGGTGACCCCCGGTTGGCAGAATGGCGGTGTGCAGCCAATCAGGGGTCACCGGTGACACTGAATGGTTGGGAGAAATGAAGACAATTGCACAATGAAGGCAATTTAAATAAGCTCTGATGCATTTATTTCATATTGAACAATTAAGCACAGAAATAGGATTTTATGGGATCTTTTGGAAGCAAAGCGTGTAGGTGATTCACAATGGGATGGCAGGGACGAGGACGGGGGGGGGGGGAGCAGCACTAACGATGTTCATCTGACCGAAAAGGATCATAATATCAAGAGAATTATTAGGGAAATTCAACCTTCTTCCCTCATCACAGAGGAATTTTAGTTGAAACATTGTCACTGTAGCCAGGATCAATTTAGTCAGCATAAGTATTCAGGAGATAAAGACATAAAAATATCAAGAGAAAGGCGTCCAAAACTTAATCTCTTACCTGGTAACAGATTCCAGTCAGTATCTATAACTGCACAGTTCTGCTCTCATTCCCAGCATAAAGAACTCTGTTTGTGTGACTTTTTGAAAGGTAATTATATTTCTGCTCCTCAAATGCATGAATTGAGATGTCTTCTGAAATGTGCTCACACTATACAGTATATTTAATGGTCCTCAAATTTTCTGTGGATGAAATAACAATTACAGAATGTATTGGTGCTCTGAAGCCTCTCCCCAGGTTTATACGTGGCCTGCTTTTACAGTGAAGTTTGAAGCAACAAACTGATTTAGATTTTGTTATTCACTGTAGGTAATGTTAAGGAACTTCTGCATTGTCTCTGGAGGTCTCTTGGTGGGCCATATTTCTTGTTGGGGTTTGTGTGTTCACAACACATCACAACCACAGAGAGATCATATAGACTGCATTCAGGGCGCAACTCCTAGAGTCTACAGAAAGAATCAATGTGATCTATGCTCATAAACCTCGCTTTTATTGCTAAATCAATAGCAGCTCTCAAAGGGGAAAGAGTAAACTAATTGTTTTAGAAATAATCTTTTTTTTTTTGTCTTTGGGATTTTTTAAGTGATAATGAGAAATGGAAAATGATCTGTCAGTTGGGAGCCAGCGTGTCTCTCTGAGGGGGAGACATGTTGTCAGGGTGATGAGGCTGTGGAGGGGGGGGTAGAATCTGTAGAACATTCCAGAAAAGTGCCTTCAGTGTTCTACCAGCAATAACACCTCTACACAGTTTTTACATTGTTCTTTATTTACTTATCAGAGCAACTTGCAAACGTAGGGCCTGATTTACTAAGACCTTTAACGTGTGCAAAACCCTTTAGCACACGCAAAACCAATAACATGACCAATGATTGGTCATGGTATTTGTTTTGCACCAATCATTGGTTGTGTTATTAGTTTTAGTAAATCAGGCCCATAGTGCATAGATGTAGATGTACATAAGTGTGGGTGCAGAAGTATCTATTTACATTACCATGATTGAAAGTCATTGCGATTTTTACCATTGAGAATCATTGTGATTGGCCTTCACATGTTACTTTTATCATCAAAATAAACGGGTGAAAACTATTAAATACTAAGAAATAAAGAAGTATCGCCGGCGTTCGGCAAAATCACCTTCCTCTTGAAAACCAGGAACCTAAGATTTTTCGCAAGCTGTTAAATTCAGTAAAATTGCTCTGTGTTGTAACATTAATGTGGCGGAAAGTAATTTTGTGTGAAGAAAGTGAAAGAGCAATTAACATGGAGTGTCCTTTTTGAAAACAAAATTATGCAAAAGAAAAGCAAATAATGAAGAGTTTAGCTGTAGGGAGAAGGGCTTAATATATTGCCTGGTCTGTGTGGGGCACTGCACTCGTGACAGCTCGCCCTTGCGGGCTCTGGCTTTGAATTTAAATGGGGTTTCTCCAGCCATCGGCAAAGGGTAAGGTATCTCCTGGTACCAGTGTGCTGTTCCTCAACCCATGTGTAGATGAGACCTTCCCTTCGGGGATCAATTATGTGGCCACAGGCTCGAGCAGAAGAACACGTGCCTGATTAAAACTCCAGTCCTCTCCCACGTTTTCTTTGCATGGAGAGCGTTTCCCTGCCGTGGCTATTTATTAACTTATAGAGCTTTAAAGGTCAACCCCTGTTTTACATCAGGCTTTCAGCTCATGGAGGGTCAGAGGGGGGAAACTATTGTTCTTCTAAGATCTTCACTTTCTAGTCTCCCTGTTAAACCTGGATTTAATGGCAAGAGACAAAGGTAGCAGGACCGGGTAGATGCCCACCACTAACTTCTGAAGGCCCACTCTTTATTAAAATGTTACAATAATATGTTAAAATATAGAAATTACAGGCCACCGCGGTGGTACAACGATAAGAGCGCCGGCTTTCAGTCGGTGCAGTTGCACTCCGAGGATCGGGGTTCGCGCCCCGGTCCTGCCAGATCGAGGAGTCGCGCCCTGTAGAGGACGTGGCGCCCTCCTTTCTACTACCAGCTGTCAGGGTTGTATAGCGGTAGTTCTCTAGCGGTTGCTACATGGGGGGAATTGAATCAGAATAGGGGTGCAATTTGCTACTAAAATTGGGAGAAAAATGGGGAAAAAATTTGAGACAAAATAAAAAAATTAATATAAATATCAAAATGACGTAATCTCATATCAGCAGGTTTTTGTGATTTTTGAGTTAATGCATAAATAGAAAGATTGTACCATCGGTTGTGTGCTGTCAATGTTTTCACGTGACTAAAACATGCTTAATCGAATGTAAGGAATACGTTTTTCCTGAGAAGTTGTCTTTCTGGAGATTTTTTAAATGATTTTTTTATGATGATGATGATAGTGATGATGACAATGATGATGAAGGCATTCTAACTCAGCACAGGGCTCATTCATCAGCTGAGTGATGTGCTTGTGCGTTCCTTAGAGCGCCGCTGTGATTTGGGTATGTTTGTCTGTTTTCCGCGATCACGGCGCACGTGTACCTAGCGTCTTCCTGTCAGTGCTGAAAGAGAGGAGTAATGCAGGGTGAAGATCAATCGCTTATGTACCTGTGTTTGCTGCATTAATCTCTCCACCCCACTCTCTTTCCCCCTCTCTCTCTTTCCACTCCTCTCCCTCTCTCCCTCTCTCTCTTTCCACTCCTCTCCCTCTCTCCCTGTATGTTCATTGCTTTGACAGCACCTGTGGCCGCAGTGCCCTTTTTATGCACACATGATATGTGTTTGTTCCATCTGGCAAACAGGCAGAGTCTCTCATAATGTAGCTTAGCTGAGATATTCAGCATCAGGCTGTTGAGTTTGACAGGTTCAAATGCAATCACAAAATGGGGAGGCCGGCGCATAGCACTAGGGCTGCCATGTTGGCTCCCAGCTCAGGGAATGAAATGCAAAACCAGTCTGACTGTGGAAATCGGATAATGATGAGTGTAATCCAATTTACGGTTTCACAGGAAACCAAAAAGAAGTGGTTAGATTGCATGACACACTTTTAGTGAATATTTCATTAAAATTCCTCTTCGTCTCCTCCCCTTTAATCAGAGACAGTAAATGGAGATGTGTTTTTTTTCTTTGTTGGCTGCTAATCATGACTTTATTAATGTTAAGAAGCCAAAGGGAAATAAATGAAATAGTTTGAACACTGAGAGTCGGCTCACAGAGAAAAGCAGGTCTATTGATTTATGTTTAACCCCTGCTGTAGATATACAGTATATACACATTGCATTACACAATTACATTACAACTAAAAAAAACAAACAACAAAACAATGAACCCAAGAGGAAAATAAGTAACGAGCAAAACACACAGGAATAAATGGGTCTTTTTTCCCCTCTCTCAACAAAAGTGCATTTCTCTTTGATGGCTTTTGAAGTCAAAACAGAGCCGATCTGTATGTTTGTTAGAGCCTGGAGAGTGTTAGAATTTGCTGAAATGCAACTTCAATGCAACACGCAGATACACAAGCAAACACGCACACACACACACACACACACAAGGACGACCAGCAGCTCCATGTAAAAGCAGATGTCTCCTGTGGGCAGAGTGGAAGGACGCTCTCTTTGGACGCCTGGATCTCTGGAGCACACATCATTTATTGTAGTTGCAGAGCACTTCTGCCTCAGCGATCCACACTGTCTTTGTTGGGGATTAATTGAGGCGTTACCTGTACATCGCAGCCAAGACGCAGCTGTCTTTACCTTTGCAGAGAAACAGACTCCACTATCCTGTCAGTGGAATGAGCGTTGCATACGAAGTGAGCATAGCAAGTTCTGTCGGAAAACTCTTGCTGCAGCTGACCGTCGGTCGACGAGCAACCAACCACACATCTCATACTCAACCAATCACATGCACACACCTCTAATGGAGCGCCCATTGTAAAAACCAAGAATCAGACCTCCCTGTGCTGCTCACTGCTGCCTTATCCCTAACCCTCCCTGTGCTGCTCACTGCTGCCTTATCCCAAACCCTCCCTGTGCTGCTCACTGCTGCCTTATCCATAACCCTCCCTGTGCTGCTCACTGCTGCCTTATCCCTAACCCTCCCTGTGCTGCTCACTGCTGCCTTATCCCTAACCCTCCCTGTGCTGCGCACTGCTGCCTTATCCCTAACCCTCCCTGTGCTGCTCACTGCTGCCTTATCCCTAACCCTCCCTGTGCTGCTCACTGCTGCCTTATCCCTAACCCTCCCTGTGCTGCGCACTGCTGCCTTATCCCTAACCCTCCCTGTGCTGCTCACTGCTGCCTTATCCCTAACCCTCCCTGTGCTGCTCACTGCTGCCTTATCCCTAACCCTCCCTGTGCTGCTCACTGCTGCCTTATCCCTAACCCTCCCTGTGCTGCTCACTGCTGCCTTATCCCTAACCCTCCCTGTGCTGCTCACTGCTGCCTTATCCCTAACCCTCCCTGTGCTGCGCAGTGCTGCCTTATCCCTAACCCTCCCTGTGCTGCTCACTGCTGCCTTATCCCTAACCCTCCCTGTGCTGCGCAGTGTTGCCTTATCCCTAACCCTCCCTGTGCTGCTCACTGCTGCCTTATCCCTAACCCTCCCTGTGCTGCTCACTGCTGCCTTATCCCTAACCCTCCCTGTGCTGCGCAGTGCTGCCTTATCCCTAACCCTCCCTGTGCTGCTCACTGCTGCCTTATCCCTAACCCTCCCTGTGCTGCTCACTGCTGCCTTATCCCTAACCCTCCCTGTGCTGCTCACTGCTGCCTTATCCCTAACCCTCCCTGTGCTGCTCAGTGCTGCCTTATCCCTAACCCTCCCTGTGCTGCTCACTGCTGCCTTATCCCTAACCCTCCCTGTGCTGCTCACTGCTGCCTTATCCCTAACCCTCCCTGTGCTGCTCACTGCTGCCTTATCCCTAACCCTCCCTGTGCTGCTCACTGCTGCCTTATCCCTAACCATCCCTGTGCTGCGCAGTGCTGCCTTATCCCTAACCCTCCCTGTGCTGCTCACTGCTGCCTTATCCCTAACCCTCCCAGTGCTGCTCACTGCTGCCTTATCCCTAACCCTCCCTGTGCTGCTCACTGCTGCCTTATCCCTAACCCTCCCTGTGCTGTGCAGTGCTGTGCTGCCCTTCGTTTGCTTTGCTGTTCTATGTGAAAAGACTTGTGATCACCCTCCACCTCCGGATTTGCTTTTGGTATGGGAGGGGTCATCTCCAGTTTAGCGGGGAGATGCCCGTGCTCCAGAGTAGAACCTAAAGCAGATCTATTCAGCGCCAAACTGAAATAATTGTACAGCACATTCATTAAAACATGTAAATCAATTACTTTATGTAAACCTCATGGAAGCATTGAGGGAGAGCCCCTCATTTAAAATACTGACAAGTTACAACAAAGAAGAGAGTTAGAAAGAGAAGACATTACCTAAGACAATAATCAAAGAACCAATAAACTAAAACATTCGCCATAACTAAAGTTAAAACATTAAATAAAAAATAAATACATTTCAATAAAATAAATAAAACATTAATAGAACATTTGTTAAAAACAAATTACAATCAAAAATAATAAGATTCGACAATAGGTTTTTAAATAGTCTTAAATAGGTTCTTAAATACGTGAATTGTCCTGACAGAACTTCAGTCAGCAAAGCTTTCCACGCCTCTGTGCAGTGACTGGTTTGGGCACATGCAGTGTCAGTCAGTCAGTCTGTCTGCCTGCCTGTCAGTCAGTCTGTCTGCCTGCGGTGGCTGCGACCAGCACAGTGACTGTGCAGCTGAGGTTTTTCTCTACAGAGGGAATTGGCAGCCGACTGCGCAGGCTTCAAAGGAGAGGAATGCTAACCTGTGCTGAGTAGAGCTGATGGAGGGTGTTTCAGTGACAGGCGGGGCCTACAAATACAATGGGACAGTGGTGGCTGTAGCTGTTTTACATCCATCCGTCCATTTTCTAACCGCTTAATCCAAGTCAGGGTCGCGGGGGCAAGAGGGCAAGCAGAGTGACCCCATACACCCCTCTCCAAAGCGACTTCCTCCAACTCCTCCTGGGGGATCCCCAGGCGATCCCAGGCCAGCTGGGAGATAAAATCCCTCCAGTGTGTCCTGGGTCTGCCCCGGGATCTCCTCCCAGCCAGACGTGCTCCGAATACCTCCATAGGGAGATAGCGGTTTTCACACAAGTGCATCTCTATTCTATCACCCCTTTCAAAGCTGAAAAAAACAAAAAAATGTTTGAATCTAGTGTGACAAGAATAGATGATTTCCATTATTACATTTATTTATGCTGCTGTATCTCAAAAAACACGAAGGGGATGTAAGAAAACATGTTTACGAGGATCCGGGTAAAGAAGGAACGTACAAAGCCCTAAAGGGGTTATCTTTAAGTATTACAGCCGTCAGTTTTCATTAAAGACTGCATACCGGCAGACAGAGGAGATCATGAAGGTTCTTCTCTTTAGGCTATATTGATAGGTTCAGTTTGTGGGGGGAATAGTCAGGGATCCCAATCAATTAGTAAGCAAGCTGTTAGGAGTGTTTGTGCCCAGCGTCATCATTAACACCATCAGAAGGGGTACATTACAAGTAATAAAAAATGCATCATGTTTGTTTTAAGTGCAGTTCATTCCATATGCTTTTAAACTATTTATAATTCCGCCTTTGGACTCTCACAGTTTGGCTCAGATGGGCATGAAACGGTTGGAAAATAAGAAGTAAAAAAAAGAGGTTGCGTTACACGCTGAGTCAGAGTTTGTGTAGTGCAAATGAGTGTTTTCATTAGACCGTGTTTTTCTAATGCAGCAACACTGAATATAAATAGATCCAAGAGAAAGATGTTTATTGAAATACAAATGAAGCATTTTCTTTCTCTTTTTAAACCAAAGGGAAGGCCTTTGGACTAAAGGAAATTCTGTTCACCCCTGAGTTATTGTGTATGATGCTAATGTTCACGATAGTCATGCCATTTTCTTGGTTGAACAAAGCTCTTTGAAACCTTTTTGAAAAAAAAATAATATATTTTTAACCAATCAGCATTTTTCAGAGCATCAGGCTGTTTTTCCAAAAGCAGGTTTCTGACTGGTCCCTCTAATGGAACTCTAATATAATGATATATATATATATATAATGTATATTCCACATCACCACGGGGCACCATTTGGTAATCACTGTTCATCTCAACATTCCCTTACATTGTGCTCTTTTTTTAAACGTTTTTTTTATTTCCTACCTATGTGGAATGGGCAGTCATATTCAAAGGCCAGTCACCTGCATTGGCATTTTTTAAAATAATGCTGATGATATAAAACTATTTATTTATCATATTTGAGCACAATAAAGGGGATGATAAGGGGTTTTAATAAAGGGGAGGCCACAGAAAATGCACTCACAAAGTTTGGGAGCAGTTATAGGGTGCCATTACACTTGCGTGGAGTTTCCCCATGTAAGCCAGTATGTAATCTCTGCAGTGCTCTCCTGTAATTGGGGAGAGAGCAAGTCAGCGCTAGCTTGTAGCTGCTGCTCCTATTCTTTCCTCGGTTGAGCAGCTTATGAGTCGTTGTGTCAGAGGAGCTGACCTCATGGCTAGGTATCCTGAAGCATCGCTCATGTGCAGTTATACAAGGGTGGCCCAGGTGACCAAAATAATCTATGACACTATGGCCAAATTGCAACCTGAAATGTGGAACTGCTGTCAACCCTACAACAGTCAGGATCTGTCCAGGACGTGCATCGCTCAATTTAACCATCTTCCTGATCGTCATGATCATCATCATCATCATCATCACCGCCACCGCCTCTTCCTCCTCCTCCTCCTCCTCCTTCTTTCAAAGTTTGCTGATCATGGAAATTAATGTGTATTTAAATTGCATAACATCTCCTGGGAAGGACGTTAACAGTATTTGAAGATAAGGAAAGATATGGCCCAATTATGTCTTTCCAATAATTTTAAGATTCTCATTAGAGATGTTTTATCCAGATCTGACTTAATAGAGAAGACTGAAGACTCTTAGAGTACAGGGGGGGGAGGGGGGGGGGGGGGGGTTGGGGGGGTAGACCAGCATCCTGGAGGGCTGATGTAAATCTGGCTGATTTTACTAGATTAAGGTTGTGTCATAATTACGGTCGTGCAGAACTGACTGTGTTCCTATGACAGTGAAAAGGATTAGATCTTTGGCAGGGGGCCAGTCTGTGTCAGTAACTCATATATCCAATACAGAATGTGTTTCTGATTATGCCTCATTAAATGCACGATGCGCTAATTGGGGGGCTGTGGTGGGGGGCCTTAACTCACAAGCCTCTGTTAAATCACATGCAATTACGTACAATTGTGCAAAGATAGACAGGCACAACATGGAGAAGCCTGTCAGGTCTATGAGTTTTTGTGGACCAGGCTTCAGAAAACAAAGAAACCTTTCTCCATTTAATCATACGTTGTTTGTTACATGGATTTCCATATGGGAACTAAATGATTTGACATTTTTATACAATACGGTCAAAGAGATTTCACTGTAGCCCTCATCATATGTCAGCTTATGTTTTGAGGGTGCAGTGCATTTAGCCAGTTTAAACAGTGATTAGAAGCTGGAGTTTGACCAGGAGATCAGACCCACTACCTTTTGTGGTAAATGCCACAGGATATTTAATGACCACAGTGTCTCGGGCCTTGGTTTAACATCCCTTACACTGCTTATGGGTCTAGAGCAGGGGTGGGCAACTCCAGTCCTGGGGGGCCGGTGTGTATGCAGGTTTTTTCTGCCACCAGTCACCCTGCCTCAATCAGCTAATTAGTCATATACACCAACACCAATTCACTCGTAAATTAGACCACAATAAAACGCTACAATGCATGCATACGGGCACAATAACATTCATCAGTGGCTGTTCATATCGCAGAATGTAGCCAAAATATCAGATCATGTAAATTATTGGGATAATTAGATAATTGGTAACTGGCGGCAGCAAAAACCTGCATACACAGCGGCCCACGAGGCCTGGAGTTAAACCTGCATACACAGCGGCCCACGAGGCCTGGAGTTAAACCTGCATACACAGCGGCCCACGAGGCCTGAAGTTAAACCTGCATACACAGCAGCCCACGAGGCCTGGAGTTAAACCTGCATACACAGCGGCCCACGAGGCCTGAAGTTAAACCTGCATACACAGCGGCCCACGAGGCCTGAAGTTAAACCTGCATACACAGCAGCCCACGAGGCCTGGAGTTAAACCTGCATACACAGCGGCCCACGAGGCCTGAAGTTAAACCTGCATACACAGCGGCCCATGAGGCCTGAAGTTAAACCTGCATACACAGTGGCTCACGAGGCCTGGAGTTAAACCTGCATACACAGCGGCCCACGAGGCCTGGAGTTAAACCTGCATACACAGCGGCCCACGAGGCCTGAAGTTAAACCTGCATACACAGCAGCCCACGAGGCCTGGAGTTAAACCTGCATACACAGCGGCCCACGAGGCCTGGAGTTAAACCTGCATACACAGCGGCCCACGAGGCCTGGAGTTAAACCTCCATACACAGTGGCTCACGAGGCCTGGAGTTAAACCTGCATACACAGTGGCCCACGAGGCCTGAAGTTAAACCTGCATACACAGCGGCCCACGAGGCCTGGAGTTAAACCTGCATACACAGCGGCCCACGAGGCCTGGAGTTAAACCTGCATACACAGCGGCCCACGAGGCCTGGAGTTAAACCTGCATACACAGTGGCTCACGAGGCCTGGAGTTAAACCTGCATACACAGTGGCCCACGAGGCCTGAAGTTAAACCTGCATACACAGCGGCCCACGAGGCCTGGAGTTAAACCTGCATACACAGCGGCCCACGAGGCCTGAAGTTAAACCTGCATACACAGCGGCCCACGAGGCCTGAAGTTAAACCTGCATACACAGTGACCCACGAGGCCTGAAGTTAAACCTGCATACACAGCGGCCCACGAGGCCTGGAGTTAAACCTGCATACACAGCGGCCCACGAGGCCTGGAGTTAAACCTGCATACACAGCGGCCCACGAGGCCTGAAGTTAAACCTGCATACACAGCGGCCCACGAGGCCTGGAGTTAAACCTGCATACACAGCGGTCCACGAGGCCTGAAGTTAAACCTGCATACACAGCGGCCCACGAGGCCTGGAGTTAAACCTGCATACACAGCGGCCCACGAGGCCTCAAATTGCCCATCCCTGGTCTAGAGGGAGGATTGTGGCCCCCTGCTGGCCAACCAACACTACCACCAGTAGCAGCCTAATTTTCCTCTGAGGTCCCCCAAGAATTAAACAAGCACTGCTCTGCTTAGCCCCTGCTCAGTATGGCTGCGGGTTATAACTGTTATTGGACAGTGTAATACAAATGAGAAATCATCTGCAAGAATATAGCACACCTATATATGTAAAAATCCCAAACAAAATGTAGCGAATCATATATATTCTTCTACTGTGAAAATGAAATATACCCAGCAAAATGGCTTTTATTGCAATATTCTGACAAACTGACAAACCTTGGATGGACTTAGCACCCATGGACTTATTATCTTGCTGTACGAAAAAAAAAACAGATTGCCATTCATCATCCACTAAATATATTCCTCCCAGCGAGAAGCCTTTCAGAATAGATCTCCCTCTTTCGCAGAGAAAATATTGAACATATTTTTGTGAGTGAAACAGTCCAATAGCGTGACAGTGGTTATCAGGCTGACATCATATTAGGAGAGCTAGTTAAGAGGACATTTATTTATTGGGGTGCTGATTGTTGAAAAGAGGGCTCTCCATTTGACATTTCAGGTTGGAGCCCCGGGGCAAGGAAGGGGGGGGGAATCCACCCCCTCTTTATAAATGAACCTCTGCTTGGGTATTTTTTGGCTGGCAGTTTTTTTCATAATTTAAAGTCATTTCTCAGCTCAACCATTCAGCAGGTTGGGGGTGTGTGTGGGGGGAAGGGGTGGGTTGGGATGTTTTTTTAGGAATAATAATAATAATAATAGTAATGTGTGTGTTTACGTGCACACTCATACACACACACATAAAATTGAACACACATGCAAACGTTGCACACACAGGTACACGTAAGCTAATGGCACACACACACACGCATAAGGCTGGAGGTAATGTAATTCCCCCACTGGTTGTCTCACCACTGCCATGCACTTGCCCTTATATGGGCATAACTGTCATCACCTTTTTCCACACTGATAAATGCCTCTTTTTCTCAGCTCTATATGACCTGAATGAATAGTCTTTATGGTGCATTAAAAGAGTGGGACATTTAAAATGTGCCTGACACTAAAGAACACTTAACTACCTTCATCATGCTCAGAATACATTTCTCAACTTGCTAAGTGATCCTTAACACAAAGGTTAATTAAAGGATGTGCTCTTATTTACCATTTTCTTCTCGCTATAGACAGTGTTAAATCACGGAGCAAGGAAGCCGAGCTCTCAAAGCGGCTTGCTTTACCAGGCCTGCAGCAGTGGCCAAGTGGACAGTTTGGATTTAAACATCAGTCTTAGGTTCCAAGGCACTCCCAGTCAGTTGTCTGGACGGTGTTTTCCCGTGAAGGACGGCCAGTTGATCCGATTTACACGATTCCTGCGAAACACGTCTCTCAGAATTATTTGACGTTCTGCTGAACAGTTTGAAGAGGTCGTCCTTGCAAGCCTGTGTATGTATTTAGTCAGGGAAATGGCAATACAGTTAACAGGTTCATATAAAATCATTCAAAACTTTTTAAAAAAGGCAATGTTACAGTATGCTATAATATAAAAATATTAATTTAATTTAATAGCCACTGTTCTCTGCCAAGAAATCCTCTATGGTGGTCTGGCCTTAGATGTTACTTCAACACTTCAAAAGATGTGTTTTGTATGGATGCAAGACAGTGTTTCAAAAGCACATACCAACCCAACCCCCCATCCCCCCCAAAAAAATGAAAAACTGTTGCTAAGTACTGTTATGTACTTGCAAGAAGTATTTCAGCTTCTTCACGCACTGTGATCAAGACATATGCAATAGAATATGGCGGAGGTTGCCGTGGCGAGCAGCAGTGACAGGCAGACGGGCAGGGGTGTGGCCTGGCTCCATTCTCAGGGCAGAGGGGCTCATTTCTCCTCCATGCCAGGTGATAATGGAGTGATAATGTGAGCTTGGTACGGAGGCGGGGAACGCCATGGCGAAACTGACCTTTTCGCAAGAGGGATTCACGAGCCCCGGGAACGAGGGCTGTTGAGTAAGCAAGTTGCGCCGTGAGCTCAGAGCCGCGGGGAAGATGCTGAGCAGTGCATCTTTTCAAGTTGACGAAACTTGCGAATGTGGAAACGCGCCGCTGCGCTCGCTGGGGTGGCGAGCGAGCGGAAGGACCCAGGTGTGTGTGTAATGCGGTAGATTAGGGGCGCATGACTTCTCTCTGATTACCCACAACCCAACAGGCTTTTAGTCAGGACCATGAAGACCATCAGCAGAGCGGATCATTTACGAGGATGCGGCTGTAAAACGGCGTGATGTAGAAGCCGTTTTAAAAACAGGGTCAAATGCTGTGATATGACCATCTGTGAACGCGTAGCAGGCTGGCGCTCGCTGCTGTTTAGACTCAGAGAGGGAAGTGCTACAGGACTGAGCGGCTCCCGCTCGCGCGGAGCTGTTGTCTGTTTCCCTCCTGTGCCGTAAATAAAGATGTGAGGTTTGACCTCACCGTTATCCACCCTGCAGTTTGTAATGCACCGGCAGCCGGCAGCGAACAGCAAACAAGCACGCCGCCAAAAACGACGGCGCTTTCTCACATAAATCTCGGCAGCGTGAAGCGGGACATCAATCTTCATTTGGTAAACTCTGGAAGGCTTGGCTGTCAGGTACCCAGCAGCGTCTGAAACGGCTCGTTGGGGAACCTGAGGGCGGCCTGTCTCCCTGTCGCAAAAACAACCCCCCCCCCCCCCCCCTACCCCCAACCGCTGCTGTCAGCACCGCCGCTCCTGAGGGGGGTTAACCCTGCGCTGCCCGGGACAGCTGCGTCATCACATCCCCCAGCAGAGACTCAGAGGAAGAGCAGGAGGCATGCACACACACACACACACACACATGCATGTGCACTCACACATATACACACACACACACACACATGCATGTGCACTCACACATATATACACACACACACACACACACACACATGCATGTGCACTCACACATATACACACACACACACACACATGCATGTGCACTCACACATATACACACACACACATGCATGTGCACTCACACACACACACACACACACATGCATGTGCACTCACACATATACACACACACACACACATGCATGTGCACTCACACATATATACACACACACACACACACACACACATGCATGTGCACTCACACATATACACACACACACACATGCATGTGCACTCACACATATATACACACACACACACACACACATGCATGTGCACTCACACATATACACACACACACACACACACACACACACATGCATGTGCACTCACACATATACACAAACACACATGCACACACACACACTCACACAAAGCAGTCAAACTTATATATACCGGTACTTTATTTACATGTCCACAGACTGACTCTCTCTCTTTCTCTTTCTCTCAAAAATTTTTATGTGCTTTATTACGAATATAAAGTAATTATTTTAGTTGACTGGGCTGCTTTTTGCTCACACGCAGGATAAGGAGAGTGGCTGTGCATTCATCTCTCAAAGGGATTATTGTCTCTCTCTGTTGTAATTATAGAAAGATGGGAATATTGTTTTCTCCCTCCTCTGTAAGAGGTCTTGTTTGAACCCTGTGCCACGCTGATGTGATGTCACAAAGCTCTCTTCTGTCCCTGTGCTGCCCTGAGCTCTATGTCTTAGCAATTACGCTCTCTAACTGCCCGCATAAACGCAGGCTGCGGAGTCACCGCCATATCAGTGTCACAATACATAATTCAGCCAATCGAAGCCACCGCCTTATCAGTGGCACAATACACGATTCAGCCGAACAGAGCCATTGTATACAGACGTTTAAAATGTATTTGTCCAATATATTGTGAAGCAGTTTTCTTATTCTATTAAATATACTTTATTTAAATACCTTGCATTATTACACACACACAGTATATTCAGAATTCTGCTTTTGTGACCATAAATACATGAAATATACGTAGATAGGTGTAATACTTTTTCATTTTAAATGAATATTTAGAAAAAATTTAATTAGTGACCTACTCAGCGGAAATATGTAATGCTCTTTAAGAATGCACAGGTATTTACATTTTATATGAAGCATTTCTATTCATAAATGTTGGTTTTATAAAGTACATTAAAGTTCTTTAGAATACACAATGTCCAACAGATAGTATGTTAGTAATGTTATTTTCAACAGGATGAGTATTTTATTAACAAGACAAGTAAATTAACACAGATTCCCAGGACTGGTTTTTCTGTTTAAACAAACTTGTCTTCTCTTTTCTCTTCTGCTCAGTGTTATGCCTTTTTCTGGAATATTAATGTAGTTAAAATGTGAAGGGGTGTGGGTGGGGGGTGATATGAATGACTTGGACACACATGTCAAGGAAAGGGGTCATATCTTGGCAGCAGGATGTTAATTTAGCCCCATTAATGAAATTTATCCTGCTCACTGTCTCCTCTCTCCTTTTCAAAACCCACGGTCACAACCCCCCCGTACGAAGTACTGTAAGAGATTGACAATCTTCAGGTGATTATGAAGACTCAAAGGTGAGGCAGATGTGTGTGGACCCAGAACCAAGCCACGAGGCTCAGCGGTTTGCACGATTTGCAAGTTGATAAGACAAGGAGATTAATAATGTGCCCTGATAATGGGCGCTCCCGCGCGACAGGGGGAGGCGGGAATTATGCGATACCACTGCAGGAGGACCCCAGGCCGCCATGGAGGAGGTGGGGTGGGGAGTTGGGGGAGGGCAAGGGGGCTGGATTCACTCATCCCAATTGGCCCCCCGGACACCCAGAGTTTGAAAGATGGGAATGCAGTTATCATTTTAATTAGATATAAAGTTTTTTTTTCATAATTTTCTTCTTTTTTTTCCTTCTTTTTTTTTGCTGAAATGAGGACTTCAAAGAACATATTTTGCAGTTTTGCAGGCCCCATAACTCCTGACTGACAGTTTTGGTTAATTTGCAAATTTGTCAGATCAAACTTTGCCCAGGGCATCACACCAAGGGTAAAATAAAATGCCATTTTCCCTCCCGGATGCACTCAAGTGTCTTTATTTAGACAGGTGTGCTGAATTATTTGTGGGTGTGCATTCTTTTCCTAGCCGTCCTCTGCTGCTGTGCTTATTAAACTGCATGTTTTATAAGAGCTGTGATAATTAGCATTAGCATCTTTCAGCAACATACTGTTGGGTGAGAATGGAAACACAATGTGCAGCACTCAAACTCTTTCCTTTCCATTACAGTTCAACAGAGAATTACAACAGAGTCATTGCACTTGGATGGTCTGGAGATTCATTTTTACAACAGAGTCATTACAATTGGATGGTCTGGAGATTCATTTTTACAACAGAGTCATTGTAATTGGATGGTGTGGAGATAAATTTGTCTTTTGGGTGTGATGTGTGTTGCTGCATCCACAGCACCAAGCGAGGCTTTTTATGTAACTAAAAGCACCTGTTAGGCAGTTCCTGTTGTATCATTTCCTCTGTGTGTGTTCGCAGTGTGTGTGCTTGCAGTGTGTGTCGGTGTGCGCAATGTGTATGTGTGTGTTTGCAGCGTGTGTCTGTGTGTGCAGTGTGTGTGTGTGTGTGTGTGTGTGTGTGTGTGTGCAGGGTTAATGTTGGGTAACAGTGTTCAGGAGTCTAGCTGGCTGGTAGGGATGTGTACAGTGTCATTTCTGGCCTCAGGGCTTGTTGTGTGGGAGGAGAAATCACTGTAAACTCACACTAATTAAAATGTTATGATTTTGTTTTGATTTGCATTCCCTTTATGGGTATCCGTGTTCCCTTATAATCTAATTACTGATCGGCGTCTGTCTCCACCTACAGACGGTCCTCTGGCACTATCAGGCTTAAATCATCCTTCTCCACCTACAGACGGTCCTCTGGCACTATCAGGCTTAAATCATCCTTCTCCACCTACAGACGGTCCTCTGGCACTATCAGGCTTAAATCATCTGTCTCCACCTACAGACGTTCCTCTGGCACTATCAGGCTTAAATCATCCTTCTCCACCTACAGACGGTCCTCTGGCACTATCAGGCTTAAATCATCCTTCTCCACCTACAGACGGACCTCTGGCACTATCAGGCTTAAATCATCCGTCTCCACCGACAGACGGTCCTCTGGCACTATCAGGCTTAAATCATCCGTCTCCACCTACAGACGGTCCTCTGGCACTATCAGGTTTAAATCATCTGTCTCCACCTACAGACGGTCCTCTGGCACTATCAGGCTTAAATCATCCTTCTCCACCTACAGACGGTCCTCTGGCACTATCAGGCTTAAATCATCCTTCTCCACCTACAGACGGTCCTCTGGCACTATCAGGCTTAAATCATCTGTCTCCACCTACAGACGTTCCTCTGGCACTATCAGGCTTAAATCATCCTTCTCCACCTACAGACGGTCCTCTGGCACTATCAGGCTTAAATCATCCTTCTCCACCTACAGACGGTCCTCTGGCACTATCAGGCTTAAATCATCTGTCTCCACCTACAGACGTTCCTCTGGCACTATCAGGCTTAAATCATCCTTCTCCACCTACAGACGGTCCTCTGGCACTATCAGGCTTAAATCGTCTGTCTCCACCTACAGACGGACCTCTGGCACTATCAGGCTTAAATCATCCGTCTCCACCGACAGACGGTCCTCTGGCACTTTCAGGCTTGAAATAATCTGTCTCCACCTACAGACGGTCCTCTGGCACTATCATGCTTAAATCATCTGTCTCCACCTACAGACGGTCCTCTGGCACTATCAGGCTTAAATCATCCTTCTCCACCTACAGACGGTGTCTCCACCTACAGACGGTCCTCTGGCACTATCAGGCTTAAATCATCCGTCTCCACCTACAGACGGTCCTCTGGCACTTTCAGGCTTAAAATAATCTGTCTCCACCTACAGACGGTCCTCTGGCACTATCAGGCTTAAATCATCCGTCTCCACCGACAGACGGTCCTCTGGCACTTTCAGGCTTAAAATAATCTGTCTCCACCTACAGACGGTCCTCTGGCACTATCATGCTTAAATCATCTGTCTCCACCTACAGACGGTCCTCTGGCACTATCAGGCTTAAATCATCCTTCTTCACCTACAGACGGTCATCTGGCACTATCAGGCTTAAATCATCCGTCTCCACCTACAGACGGTCCTCTGGCACTATCAGGCTTAAATAATCTGTCTCCACCTACAGACGGTCCTCTGGCACTATCAGGCTTAAATCACATTATACTCATGGTGGAATTACACACTTCACATCTTATTAAAGATGTTTACTTTTTGCTGACACAAATTGCACATATGATGCACATTGCAATATGTTTTTTTAGAGAGATGTGCCAGTAGACATGAGGGAGCTCATATGTACTCCAATGCAATGTGGTAAGTCCGCATGTGTGTGTGTGCATTCATGCATGCGTGAGTGTATGTGTGTGTGCATGCGTGTCTGCGTCAGTGTATGCCTGAGTGGATGTGTGTGTGTGTGCGTGAGTGCATGTGTGTGTGTGTGTGTGTGCATGCGTGTGTGCGTGAGTGCATGTGTGTGTGCATGCGTGCATGTGTGTGTGCATGCCTGCATGTGTTAGTGCATGCGTGAGTGTATGTGTGTGTGTGCAAGCGTGTGTGCGTTAGTGTATGCGTGAGTGCATGTGTGTGTGTGTATGCATGTGTGCGTTAGTGCCTGTGTGAGTGCATGTGTGTGTGCATGTGTGTGTGCACGTGTGTGTGTGTGTGATCTGCATGATCTCCTAACTCTGCATGATCTCCTAACTCTGCATGATCTCCTAATACTGAATGATCTCCTAACTCTGAATGATCTCTTAACACTGAATGATCTCCTAACACTGAATGATCTCCTAACTCTGAATGATCTCCTAACTCTGAATGATCTCCTAACTCTGAATGATCTCCTAACTCTGCATGATCTCCTAACTCTGCATGATCTCCTAACTCTGAATGATCTCCTAACTCTGCATGATCTCCTAACTCTGAATGATCTCCTAACTCTGAATGATCTCCTAACACTGAATGATCTCCTAACACTGAATGATCTCCTAACTCTGAATGATCTCCTAACACTGAATGATCTCCTAACTCTGAATGATCTCCTAACACTGAATGATCTCCTAACTCTGCATGATCTCCTCACTCTGCATGATCTCCTAACTCTGAATGATCTCCTAACTCTGCATGATCTCCTAACTCTGCATGATCTCCTAACTCAGAATGATCTCCTAACTCTGCATAATGAGTTAATAATATGAAACTCCAATTAGAAGACCAGCACCAGGCGAGTCAAAGAGTTAATGGAAAAATAGCTTGTATGATCTGTCTGTATAACAAAATTAGATCATGCAATATCCGACAGTTTAACTGACAAGTTATCATTTGTATCATTAATAAAATTAGTTTGACAGCAGGACAAACCAGTTTCCATAATGCTACTTGCAGAAATGTAGTAACTACTCCAGTGATGTAGTTACTATTGCAGTAATACGGAAATGTATTTAATATTCTATTGATGTTGTAACTATTACAGTTATAATTATAATTAATATATTCTCATAATTTACAATGTGCAATGTATTTGTAATATTTGTATATTCACTGCAGCAGTGGATGTGATTGGCAGGTTTTCATTCAAATTGCAAGTGGGCATTTCAGTATGGTGGCCTTGAGACTTGGAAGTCAAAATGTCAGTTAAGTAAATAAAGCGTACGTATGGAGCTGTGTGCACTGTTCATTTCTTCTTTTTTCAGTATTATTACTACGATCACCTGCATCATATATATTACGGTGAGCATTTTTTCTTTTTTTTTACGGCCTTGAGATTCACAACACTGTTGAGGCAGATTAGCTACCGATAGCTAGCCTCTGAATGCATATACATGCCATGATAATAATATAGTGGGCGATTACCTGTGAGCAATGCTTCATAATTATAGTGAACTGACAATGTCAATAATCAAAAGCTTTCTCTGCAGGACAAAATCACGTATATTAGCGTGTGAATCAGACATCCCTCCAATATCCTCTAAAAAATAAAGAGACTTGATCTTAAATAAAAACAATCAATAAACCATTTTATAATAAGTATAAAATTGCTGTGCATTGCAAGAAAGTGCCAAAGCCCATACATATGTAAATAGGTGATTGATTATATTTATTGTCCATGGTCTCCGAAGAATCTTTCCTCCAGTATGGATACGTTTTTTTTCCTGAAAGATTAGCATTCCCAGACTTAGAGAGCTGTTTCACACATAGGCGTGTTTTTGTTATAAGCACGCGTGACGGTTCTCCGTGTAAAACAGACCTGTGTGTTATCTGAACACCTCTAATTACCCTCTCTCCTCCTTATAAATATGTCATTGTGAATAACTGCAGAAACGGTGGCCACCAATCTCAAAATTTATTATTAGCTTTTTGCTTCTTTTCTCACAACCTTTGCATATGCTTGTGTTAATAGCGTAAATTAAACGTTGCTTTTGGTCCAATTCTAAATAGGCTATCGTGCCTGGGCTGTGTGACACTCAGTAAAAAATCTATTACTTCAATTTACACGGGGCTTTTATTGTGAAAAAAAAAGCTACGAAGGCAAGAAGAACAAAGAGATCATGAGGGAGAAAATGGGACAGAAATGATCTTGCAGCGGCTTCAATATGATGTCAGCTCCCTGATGAAATCTTTTGACTGCAGCCATAGCAAATGGAGGAATTGATATCTGTCACTTAATGCTTTCGTAATACCCCTGACTCATTAGAGAGCACCTCTCTTAATGCCCCCCATCTTAATACCCCCGATTCATTAGAGAGCACCTCTCTTAATGCCCCCCATCTTAATACCCCTGACTCATTAGAGAGCACCTCTCTTAATGCCCCCCATCTTAATACCCCCGATTCATTAGAGAGCACCTCTCTTAATACCCCCATCTTAATACCCCTGACTCATTAGAGAGCACCTCTCTTAATGCCCCCCGTCTTAATACCCCTGACTCATTAGAGAGCACCTCTCTTAATGCCCCCCATCTTAATACCCCCGATTCATTAGAGAGCACCTCTCTTAATGCCCCCCATCTAAATACCCCCTGACTCATTAGAGAGCACCTCTCTTAATGCCCCCCATCTTAATACCCCCGATTCATTAGAGAGCACCTCTCTTAATACCCCTGACTCATTAGAGAGCACCTCTCTTAATGCCCCCCATCTTAATACCCCCTGACTCATTAGAGAGCACCTCTCTTAATGCCCCCCATCTTAATACCCCCCGATTCATTAGAGAGCACCTCTCTTAATGCCCCCCATCTTAATACCCCCCGATTCATTAGAGAGCACCTCTCTTAATGCCCCCCATCTTAATACCCCCGATTCATTAGAGAGCACCTCTCTTAATGCCCCCCATCTTAATACCCCCGATTCATTAGAGAGCACCTCTCTTAATGCCCCCCATCTAAATACCCCGGAGTCATTAGAGAGCACCTCTCTTAATGCCCCCCATCTTAATACCCCCGATTCATTAGAGAGCACCTCTCTTAATGCCCCCCATCTTAATACCCCCGATTCATTAGAGAGCACCTCTCTTAATGCCCCCCATCTTAATACCCCCGATTCATTAGAGAGCACCTCTCTTAATGCCCCCCATCTTAATACCCCTGATTCATTAGAGAGCACCTCTCTTAATGCCCCCCATCGTAATACCCCTGACTCATTAGAGAGCACCTCTCTTAATGCCCCCCATCTAAATACCCCCGATTCATTAGAGAGCACCTCTCTTAATACCCCTGATTTATTTTCTGTACTTTTGTTAGGTTGGTGTAAATCACAGAGAGAAACGGCAGTGGAATTGAACAAATTTATATATATATATATATATATTATATATATTATATATATTTTTTTTTTTAAAGGTACATAATTACTGCAAAAGTCGCTTACCGTAAGAATGCCTTTCCTGCTTGAGAAACCGGCACTTGATTTCCTATGAAAATTAATCGGCTATCAAACAATCTTGTGCTGCAGAGGAAGATTGTAACGCGTGAGGGAAATGCCCTTTGTGTAGGTGAAATGTGCCGGGGACTGTCATTGTAATATACCACAGTGAAATGAAGGTTAATTCTGATGTACAA
Source organism: Ilyophis sp. 1 JC-2022 (assembly GCA_022702515.1). NCBI lineage: Eukaryota > Metazoa > Chordata > Actinopteri > Anguilliformes > Synaphobranchidae > Ilyophis > Ilyophis sp. 1 JC-2022. The sequence continues at coordinate 11,057,293 of CM040403.1, read as the reverse complement.
CCTGCGTGACAGTCATTATCAGTGAATCACGAAAATAAATGAACCTACTGAAATAGACGCTGTCGCCTCTCACACACAGCAGGTTTCCTGTGCGGGAAGGACAGATGAACTTTACAGATTATTATTGGAAAATAGTGCCGAATTCAATTAATGCACCAAAAGACACCTTTATAGAGGGCAGCCATAATTTAAATGACAGCAGGAAGTCATTGCGCCATTTATACATCATATTTGCACAGTCCTGTGTCCCGCATTCTTCAGTCTAAACACTGATTTCATCTTTTTAGAAAGTACTAATACAAAGAGGCTAAAAAATTTTATCCTTGATTTGTTTTGTTCAAATTGTAATACATGACCCAAATTGTCTTTTCCAAATAATTTCTTAACACAAGAATACACATGCCAAGACGTAACAGAATCCTCTTTTGTTTAATAGTAAAAAGTAAAAAAAAGAAAGTAAAAAGTTTAGTGTTAAATCTGAGTCGATTTCACTCTTGATAGCGTACACTGGCATTTTTTTTGGACTTTTATAAACACTGCTGGAGTTTAATTAACACTGAACATTTGCCTGTGTACTAAATAAAAATGAACGTACAGGCATTTTTATTTAGTACACAGTAATGAATACAGAACAGACCCTAATTTCCTATGCAGAAATCCCTGAGTGACACAACAAAAGAAGGTGCCGGTTCCAATGCAAAGGCACGGCTAATCCAAGCAGGCATCTGACAAGCAGAAGGACACAAGGAGCATATCTGCCTGACCCTGCTGTTGAGCCGCTCTGTCTGATAGCAGGGAGCTGAATTAGCTCAGCAACTGCACAGAAATCACTCAGAAAAAAAAGTGCTTTTTCAGTTTCTTAAGTTAAAAATTATTCTGAATTATTAATGGTTATGGACCAGATGTTTCATTTCATAAAATAGCACTGAGCTAGCCTGACATTTCCATAAATTCCACCATTTAGTTTATCTTATGAAATTATTTAATTATTTTTCTAATCATCATGTTTGATAGTGTGCACACAAATACAAATAGCTACAAATAATGTTAGGTGGTATAAATTCTTCTTATAATTTCTAAATCATAAAATATGCCACGTAAACTTGCACATTAACTGTAAAATTAACTGTAAAAATGTAGCTGTGTATTAGAAACTGGTAAGCTATTTTCAATTATGTAATCATAAAAAAATGAGATGCTTGGAACTAGATATTTGCATGAATTCACAGTATCGATAATAACAACAAAAAGGACAGACAGAACACAATACGAAAGTTAATACCCACTAAAGGCACGGAATAAAGGCATTTTGAATAAAGTTAAAATAATGGGAACAGTTACAGTATTGAATGTGCAGATGCAGTGCTCTATGATAAGTCACACTGTCACTACCTTAGACACCAATCTGTCACATCCTGCACCAATCCCATTACTCCTCTTAAACTTGGACTCCGTTCAGTTGCGTCATTGGTATCGAACTCGCCTCTGAATTTTTAAATTCCTGAGTGAAGATCCTTCACCGTAATAGGTATTAGAATCAATATGCGGTTTTCCGGGATTGAATATTTCGGTGGTTGGCTTAACACGCTGCCTTTAGAAAGATCCGGAAAACTGAAGCACTGGGGCCACCTCTCGACAGCACATGAGCACGATCGGGCTGAGAGGAGAAGAGGGGAGGAGGGAAAGGGAGGAGAGGAGATGAAGGGGGAGGAGGGGAGAGATGAGGAGAGGAGAGGAGTGAGAAGAGAGGAGAGGAGACTGCCTGTTGAGAGCGTAGTACTGCATACTCTAACCACAGGCTAATTAATCAAGTCATTTTAATCACCCTTCTGACAGCACTGATGAAATCCTACGTAGCCAATTTCCCCCACAATTCTACCTTTTCTCCTTTGTGTGATTTCAGATGTCACCCGGCTCTTGCCCTTGTCTGAAAATTCTCTTTTTTTTTTAATTCTTCAGCCAGGAAGATAATCTATTCAATCACTCACAGCTTTTCCTTCTGAGCACTCAGCGGTTCTACAGCTGCTGAAGCTTTGAAATTAAACCGTAATATGTCCCTTAATTTAAATTTTTTTTTTTTTTTTTTTTAATGGTGTGGCAGCGGGTGTCTGGGGCTTCTATTCGAGGCAGATAATACAAGCGGTAACACAAGCAATGTCCTCACCGTTTGCTCTGATCACAGCCTGCTACCTATGGGCTGATTCATGCAGCTGAAATTCAATTTAAAAATATAGCTGTGTGTATAGTTCACACAGACAGTCTGCGGTGGCAACAATGCAACAAAAGGTTATAACTTAATTTTAAAAAGATGGTCCTGAACCATCTCTAGTCTAGTGTCATCTTTATTATTTCCTGTGCAAAAATGTTTTTAAAAAACATTTTGTGAAAGTGGAGCAGATTAGACTGGTGGTTTACTCAGAAATTGATGGCCCATAATTGAGGAAATCCCGGGTCTAACCCATGTTAATTAACAGCGTGGCGTCTCGTTAATTTTACCTGCGTTATGTGCTGTTTATTTTCAGTCATAAGCACACTGGCATATATGAGTATGGATCATAATTGCATTGTATGCTCTAAACTGTGATTGACTGACTACTTCTCATGGAGAACGCCTTGGTCCTTGGTTTCAGAAAACAGGCGGCAATAACTGTTTATGGTGCGCCTTAAAGCTTGTGGGCCTTGAAGGATCCCATTTCACAGTGGTGGCTCCTCTAATGCAGTTAATCTCAGCGCTAAAAGATCTCTCTTTCAGGCCACTGAGAGTTTCATTGCAAATTTGCGAAAAGGAGGCTTTGTGAGAGAAGGGATCCTGTGTGTGAGAAGAATAAAATTCACACATTAGTACCATACAAGGAATTTAGTTTGGGGAGTCCAAGCTTCTTTCAATGCCCTGTGTTATATGTAATAGAAAGGGTTTGCTATTAGAATGAAAAGAGAGAGAGATCCTCTTTCGTTTATTGGATGGAAAAGACATCTGCCAGCGCAGCAGCAGGTCTGAAGTTAAAGTGATGTTTGTACGCACTTCCTTGCCCAGGAGTTATTTGGGCTGCTGAATTTGGCATGACAACATTGTTTATTTGGCCTGACCCTGCTGTTGCTACAGTCAGCGAAAGGCCTCGTCTATGAAAGGATCTTTTGTGGTGCAGAGAGGGAAAAAATAATGTATCTGTTGCAAATATTTACAACTGGGGAACGTAGGGGCACGATGTGCTGCCAGCTAGACGGGGCCGTTAAATTCGCTGCACGTTTTTGGAAATGGTCCTTGATTGAACTGGGGGGGGAAATGTTTCTTTTCTAATGCGATCACGCTGTCATTCATTGGTTTCCAATTGTGCCATCAAATTATAAATTAATTCCATCCAGATGAGATTTATAACATCATTTGGCTTTTGTAAAAAATGGGATAAAAAACTTTTAGGAAAATTTTATGGACATGATTGAAGTATTAGAGTACGTAATACTATGTGTCTGATTGTCTCTTAATTGCATACTATCATATGCATCATAAAAATGAATTTCACACGCACATTAAATTGTACTACAGCAATTGTACTACATTTTCCATTTTTCATTCTTGATTAGATTGGTGGCACAGATCGGTCAATGGTACCATAAACAGTTTTAGAGACACTGTGTGAAAATGTATTTCCATCCCTCCATCCAGGCATTTTCTAATTGTTTAATCCAAGTCCGGAGGCAAGTGGGAAGAAAATTTTTACAAAAATTTTACCAGTGGTTTTAACTTTATTTGAAAAAAAACAAGTTATCCTTCTTCATTTGCTACTTGACTTAAGGAAGATCTTTTGTGACGTGCAACAAAGCTAATGGTGCCAGATGCAGGATGCCCTAATCTCAGCTAACTGACAAGATTTAAATTGAGGAGACGTCTTCTGCTGATTAGCTCCCACACCTGCAATTATCCAGCTGGGGTATTGAGCCTGGTTTAACATCTCCAGTGAGTCCACTCTCTGGAGAGGTCCTGAAGGAAAATGCAATCGCTTTTAATAACTGCCACCTTCTCAACATAGACTCCTGCCATTCACACTCCCTTCAAAATTAACCTTTCTGGCAAAAAAAAATATATAATTTCACACAAAATGAACCAGCAAGTGATTTTCAGGGTAATTTATTCAAATTGCTCAACTCAGAAGAGCGGAGCAATCTCTGGACTAAATGGACGTACGAATCGAGAAATAAAAAATAAAAAAAAGTTTATGGGCCTGACTCTCTCCTGGAAAAGGAAGAATCTATTTTAAACATTCCCAGAATTCCTTGTGGATGCCACACTCCTGCATGTGATTTAAATTCAGATTGAATTGTTCAAGGTTTCGTTTCTTTCTCCTTCCTAAAACAGCACAGGCTACATTACCCCATGTGCATATTGCTCAAAATGTTGATAACAGCATTTAATTTTTAATCATACTTTTTATGGGTGCACTTACTTTTGTGGGCAGTACGAATTAAACAATAAGTTAAAGCACACTATGATTTATCTATTTTCTTCCATTTGGTGATCTGCTTGAACAGCAGAAAATTAACTTCATAAAGAAATGCAAGTTAATGTATATCATTTATCTTAAATTCTGGTTCCCATTCTACCCCAGTTGTTTTACTTCTTTCCTTGTAGGATTTATACTAGCGGATGAAGTAACGTTTGGCTGTGAGGTACACCCTACATCAGTGTTTCTTCTCTGCCTTTCAGCATAACACAAGGCTCAATGATTCTCTCCTTCCTCCAAAAGGTTTGGCTGCCAAAGATATGTTCTCAGAACTGGAACCAAAGCAAAGTGCTTAATAATGTCATGTTTAGGGTTACTAATTGATTTATTTGGAAAGCTGGGATAAAAGTGAACACAGGGTAAAACAACTGATCTTTCAGCCCCCTGGCCAGCTGTAACCAGCGAAAAGCTGAAAAGCTGGAAAGCTGTAGCTGGGTTTCGCTTTCTTTTGTCTTTGTTGTTTTAGTTTGTTGTTTTAGTTTATTGTTTCTGCCCGGAACCCATGAGGGCGAAGGGTGAAGGTGTTTTAATGTATTTTTTGTGTCTGTATGTAGGGGCGTGTGCTCTCTCTCTCTGTCCTTTAAATTATTTAATGAAATGATTGCAAAGTAGAGCACATTAAATAATATGAAATGCTAATGTGAGCTTTAAAGGGGACATAATGAATAAGTGCATGCAGAAATGTACTGGTTTACTTTGTGTGTTAGCCCCTGTGTTATATCAGGTGAATGAGAACAGTCTAGCGCAGTTAGGCACTGGTTTACTTTGTGTGTTAGCCCCTGTGTTATATCAGGTGAATGAGAACAGTCTAGCGCAGTTAGGCACTGGTTTACTTTGTGTGTTAGCCCCTGTGTTATATCAGGTGAATGAGAACAGTCTAGCGCAGTTAGGCACTGGTTTACTTTGTGTGCTAGCCCCTGTGTTATATCAGGTGAATGAGGACAGTCTAGCACAGTTAGGCACTGGTTTACTTTGTGTGATAGCCCCTGTGTTATATCAGGTGAATGAGGACAGTCTAGCACAGTTAGGCACTGATTTGGCCCATGGTCAGGCATTAAATCAGGGACTAATCTGGATTTGGATACATGCATACTCCCGGTCCCGGGTATTAGCACTTCCCTCTAAGCCATTCAAAGTGCTAATTTCAGTGGGGAAGCTATGATATTAGATTCTCTCTCTCAGCACAGCATCCACATGCCATTAGTATGCAGTGGAATACATTATCTTGCCTTAAGAAGAGGTAGAAAATTATATATCAAGAAATTAATCTGTGGTTGTGTGTGAATGAGAAATGCTACACTGCATTAAATCACACAATTTTCCATGTATATATTATATATATATATATATATATATATATATTTATATATATATATATATACACTATATAGCCAAAAGTATGTGGATACTCCTTGGTCTGGGGGTATTTTTCATGGTTCACATTAGGTTCCTTAATTCCAGTGAAGGGAAATCTTAACACTACAGCATACAATGACAATCTAGATGATTCTGGATTTCCAACTTTGTGGCAACAGTTTGGGGAAGGCCCTTTCCTGTTTCAGAATGACAATGCCCCCGTGCACAAATAGAGGTCCATACAGAAATGGTTTGTTGAGATCAGTGTGGAAGAACTTGACTGGTCTGCACAGAGCCCTGACCTCAACCCCATCAAACACCTTTGGGATCCATTGGAAAGGCGACTGCGAGCCAGGCCTAATAGCCCCACATCAGTGCCCGACCTCACTAATGCTCTTCTGACTGAATGGTAACAAATCCATGCGGCGGAATGTTCCAGCATCTAGTGGAAAGCCTTCCCAGGAGAGTGGAGGCTGTTATAGCAGCAAATGGGGACCAACTCCATATTAATGCCCATGATTTTGGAATGAGATGCTGGATGGGCAGGTGTACATATACATGTACATATACATTTGACCATGTAGTGTATATATATATATATATATATATATATATATATATATATATATATATATATATATATATATATATAATGGTTAAGGAACTGGACTTGTAACTAAAAGGTTGCAGGTTCGATTCCCAGGTAGGACACTGCCGTTGTACCCTTGAGCAAGGTACTTAACCTGAATTGCTTCAGTATATATCCAGCTGTATGAATGGATAAATGTAATAAGAAGTTGTGTAAGTCGCTCTGGATAAGAGCGTCTGCTAAATGCCTGTAATGTAATGTAATATATATATATATATATATATATTAGGGCAGATTTAAGTCAGCCATGTTCCTCAAATTAACACTGCATTGGGTCCTCCCAACACCAGGCTATTGGTTGTCATTAGCGAAGGACACAGCTCGCTCGCGCTAGCTCTCTATATGAAATAGTGTGTATATAATAATAATAATCGGGGAAGTGAAGAAACTAGTAGTAGGGGAGTAGGGGGTTCTGGTATGGGTTCAGGTGGTGTTACCTGAGTTACCTTGAAAGAGACAAATGGCAATTAAATACAGGGAACAAAGAAGGAAGTAAGAATGAAACAATATGTGCTGGTGTTTTTTTCTTGTTTTGTATTATTATGTTTACCTAGCACCTGCACTGAATTTTGGATGTGCATATGTCTATATTACAATCAAGACGGAAGGAAGTAAAACTGTTTGTTTCAGAACAGCCCTGTCACAACATGAGGCATGCGCAGGAAGTGAGGACACATTGTGCACAAAGCACACAGTAAGACCAGCAAGGTCACAATTTGATCACAGTACATCACTGCGGTAAATCAGACAGAATGTGCGAGTGTTGAAATTTCACTTGCTCTTCACGGACTGTTGATTGTTCTGTTCTTGTCAAAGCCAAGCCTTTCCGGCCTAAATGTTTTATTGAGGAAACAAGCCGCCTGACCATAATGTGGATTACTTGCTACCACACATTAACCAGAGACATCTCTCTCATCTGACGGCATCTTTGAAGTATGAAACACACAGGCATGATGTGTAGTGGATACATCCAATAAACCCAGGGAATCTTGGCTGGCAGAAAGAGAAGAAAAGAAAAGAAAAGCCAAGAAAGGAGAGGAGAGAGATGTCTGTTTGTATTTCTCGTTTGGCTACATTGTCCTCTCTAGACCAAATAAAACAGAGGGTGTGACTTGTTTTTTGTGAGCTCTGCTTTAGATCAGTGGGTTGACCGACCGCAGCGCTGCTAAATGTTAAATGAAACATCTGTTGACTGGGGCCCTGTTGAGGCAATCTCTGCTTTCGCTCATTTTATTTATCTATTACGTGAAACATATTTCATTCATAATTCATAATTAGCTGAGCTATGTTTTTTTGCATTCGTCTGGCGGTGTTTCGTGCTTTCCTTTCCACAGTGTCTTTTCTTTAATGGAAAGATTCCTTCTTTGTGAGTCTAAAAGCTTTCCTCTCTCTCTCTCTCTCTCTCTCTCTCTCTTCTTTGTTCCTGTGATTATATTTTGAGTGTCACCTGTATGTTGTTGAGCTGTGACAATAAAGCTGGTTTTAAGTTCAAATTCTCTCAATTCAATTTCAATTTCAAATGCTTTATTGGCATGAAATACACACGGTAAATATTGCCAAAGCAAACACAAAATATACAGTACAATATGAACATTAATTACTACAAATACAATTATGATTACAGTTGAAATAAAATAATCGTAACATTTTCTTAGTATAAACTATAAAATAATATATACATTTTGTTGCTGTCTTGGTGTCACAGGCTGTGGCAGGCAGACTCACTGTGTCTCAGGCTGTGGCAGGCAGTAATATATTGTGCTGCAGGGTCATGCAGCTCCTTCCTCCCCGAGGAGAATGGGGAGTTTCTCTTCATCGGGAAAGTTTAGAAAATTTGTGCAGCTTCTCTGTCTCAACCTCTCTTTGTTGGCATGGTGAGCACAGCCTTTCCTCTTTGGGAAGCCATGTCTGCCTGTGCCGACTGGTCTCTATGGCCAAACTGTGCTCACTGAGCCTGTACATTGTCAGTATTTTTCTAAGCTTAGTATTTTTTACCATGGTTAGGTAATCTGCCAAAATATAATGTCTTTTTCGAGCCGGATAGCAATTAAGTTTACTTTGTGTTTGGGTTTGAGTGCTCCAATGGTTGATATAGAACTACGTACAAGACATATAGTGTATATGCATACCTATGGTACAAGAGGGGGACATATTATGAACTACTCTATTTTTATTTTTGTTAATTCTATCTTCATTCATAATCTACACTTTGTAACCATCATAACCATGTAAACTGATTGATATTCTCAATAAAATAACATTTTTTTAAAAATATTACGAACTACTTCCTCACTAGTTTGGAAAGAGTTTTGGAAAATTTATTTTCCACACAGCTTGCAAAGTGAGGGGACAGGGCACATAGTAGACAGGGGTCTGAGTGGACAGGGCACATAGTAGACAGGGGTCTGAGTGGACAGGGCACATAGTAGACGGGTCTGAGTGGACAGGGCACATAGTAGACGGGTCTGAGTGGACAGGGCACATAGTAGACAGGGGTCTGAGTGGACAGGGCACATAGTAGACAGGGGTCTGAGTGGACAGGGCACATAGTAGACAGGGGTCTGAGTGGACAGGGCACATAGTAGACAGGGGTCTGATTGGACAGGGCACATAGTAGACATGGGTCTAAGTGGACAGGGAACAGGGATCGTATTTGGTCACGGCCAGGCCATGTCCGAATAGGACCCCTACACCCTTTTGAGGGCGCATATTTGAGTCCACTTTGTCAAAAAGCTTTTGAGTGGGCAACTTTTTCTCACAAATGGGGACACTTAAAATACCAGGATGAACCCCTTATTTCTGGGGTTTTGTTGAGGGAATTCAGGAGCACACTCATCTGCAGAACGGTGCACTCATCCGACAATTTCAGTAAATAACCGTGTAAAAGACATAGAGCGTATATCGTATAAGATAGTTTCATATTACAAAATACTCTTTTTTATTTTTGTTAATTCTATCTTCTTTCATAATCTACACTTTGTAACAATCGTCATATATTAACTTATTGATATTCTCAATAAAAAAAAATATATATAAATTAATATTACAAACTACTTCCTCACTAGTTTGGAAAGAGTTTTGCGGGATGTCTTTCGCACACTGCTTGCAAAGTGAGGGGACAGGGCACATAGGGACAGGGGTCTGAGTGGACAGGGGTCGTATTCGGTCACAGGGGTCTGAGTGAACAGGGGACAGTGGACAGGGGTCGTATTCGGCCCCAGTGATTTTGGGAAAAATGTATGTTCTTCTTCTTTTTTGGGTTTTCTATGGCAGGTTGCTACCAACTCTCAAGTGCATACCGCCACCTACTGTTATGGAGTGTGGAAAAGCGATAGCAACAATTCAGACCGTGCCACCCACACCAGTCGAATAGATAAAATCCAGTACAGCTCTACGGACCTCATATCCCACTGACCCACTCAGGAGCCCAGCCAACGTAAGCTGCCCACCCTTATCCCCAACCAGTTTCATATGACTCACCCTCTCCCTGACATATGTCTGACATTCTAGCAGAACATGCCTAACCGTGGACGCAGTAAAAACTCTAATTATGCAAGACAATTGGAGAATGTGTGTCAATTGAAGAAGCGGCCTTTCAGTGAATATTTTTTTATAGTTTTTCCCGCATAAATCAAGAATGAATAAATGCATTATCATCACATTGTCTTTATATATGGCCAAGGCTCTCTGAATTCAGGATCAGTTTTTCATCATTTGTATTAATTGACTATTTGGCCTTAACGAGAAGAAACATCTTCATTGGGATCACCTGGCGTAATTGTAGTGAAACGGTATATAAGGCAAGGATTCGTGGGCGTAGTCGAATGCGCAAAGCACTCTTAGTGTGATGACAATGAGGTTGTGGTTACTAGTGGCGCTGCTGAGCTTGTTGTTATGTGGAGGTAATTTTATTTTTGTTTGGTGTTTAGGGAAGTTTGTTGTGCCAGTTGAATCATTCTGGTTTTTTAGTTTTTGTAAGCCATCTTCAGTGTTGGGTGTGTGAGCATTTGTGAGAAGCTGATTCAGGAATGCATTGTGGTAGTCTAATCTGAGCATTTGCGATGATTTATATGCTTAACTTTGTGTTCAATTTAAGGTTATCCACTCCGTGGTCATAGGAAGCGTTACCCTGCTACTGACAAACTTGCCGTGACCATCAACCCTAAAGCTGGGGCCACAGGTGACAACGTACCTGCTGAGCCCACCTACTCTACAGCCAGGCCACGGGCGACCAAGAAACCTGCTGAGCCCACCTACTCTACAGCCAGGCCACGGGCGACCAAGAAACCTGCTGAGCCCACCTACTCTACAGCCAGGCCACGGGCGACCAAGAAACCTGCTGAGCCCACCTACTCTACAGCCAGGCCACGGGCGACCAAGAAACCTGCTGAGCCCACCTACTCTACAGCCAGGCCACGGGCGACCAAGAAACCTGCTGAGCCCACCTACTCTACAGCCAGGCCACGGGCGACCAAGAAACCGCCGGGCACACTAACTCCAAAGCCATGGCCCGGGATCACATTACCAACCATTGGTACGCCTGAGTCTAGGATGAAACTAGGTCGACTACTAGGGGTGCGTTGAGGTGGGCAAGGAGTCTTTTCTCACTAAATTTGGCATTGCGGCATGGACTATCAGGCTGTATATTAGGTTACCATTTTGCAAAGGGGTTTTCCATGGCGGGATTGCACTTGCCAAATCTTTGCTATCTGCGGACATTCGGACTTGAATGCTTGAATGGTTTGTATGATTGCTTATAACATTTCAGTCCAATGCTTTGATTTTAATAAACTGGAAGAAGGGAGTTATTGTTTCTGTATTTTGCCATGGTGTCCTGTGACCATTTGCAAGTCCACCTGGTATTAAATTTGTACATAGATTCTTCTTCCTGGTCTGGGTGTTCCACACTTGCATAATGACTGCTTTGCTGGTTGAAGGAGGGTGATGAATGGAAGTGGGCATTTGCCCATATGGTTTTTATATATGGGGCTGCTTGCTGACTAGTTTCTGGCACTTTTGAGAGTTGCCCAATAACCAATTGAAGCATTTTAAATGACCATGCGTGTAATTTGCCTTGGTCTATTGCAGTGCTATTCCGGCAAATTCCGCTTTACATTCTAGCTGCAGAAGGAACCAGGCAATGTTGCTAAATATTTCACCAATATTTAAATGTAGCTTTTAGGTGTACTATTGGCTTGCTTGTACAGGTTTTCAACTTCCCTTAGTTATTCATTCCTTGTTTAACCAACTGTTTACATGGGGCATTCAAAATGATCCCTGTATGCAGCTGCCTCCAAATACAGATTAAATCTAAATGCACAGATGGCAGGGGGTGGAGTCAGAGTTGAGGGGAGGGGTGATAAATCCATTCAGTAACATGCCTTAGGCATGTGGGCGGAGCCAGCAAGGGGGAACACCTTAGATGTGACATGTAATTTGGAATTCTGTAATGGAACAATTTGGCAGTTGGTTTCTAGTGAGCTATAGTGGACAGGGAACAGGGGTTGTATTCAGTCACAGTACATTTTTACTTACTGTCAGCACCCAGTTAAAGCATTGAGAACAAGGTGTGTGGACTTCTTAGCCAATCGGTGACTTAAATTAAGCACTGAAAACCAGCAGACACTGCGGCCCTCCAGGACCGGAGTTTGACACCCCTGCGTTAAGGGATCGTAGTCGGTCACGGCCACTGAGTGTGCTTTTGAGCGGTGGTTCTCAACCTCAGTCCTGGGGGACCCCTGTGTGCTGTTTTTCATTCCAACCACAATTGCTTAATTATGTGCTTTTCATGTTTAGAAGGATTATTAGAAGATCCCTATCGGATCTGATTTAGGAATCTCATATTTTGTGATCCAGGATCAGACGACTTCAATTTTGTCCCGGTCTTTCCAAGCAATTCAGGATAGGATCACCCTGATCCCGATTCAGACTTTACCAGATCCTGAATATCAGTGCTTTAATCCAACCTATCTCCACCTATTAGATATGAAGAACAACATAAGACACAGAATCACTATTTAGGATTTAATTATATTATGATTCCAAGCTAATTTGGTTGAATACGTAAGCAAGAGGCTGCTGCAAATGTGACAAAAAAATAATGAAAATAAAGGCTACAAATGATGCATTTCAATTTACAAACTTTACCATCTTATTTATATTGAAACATATTTTTTAATTGGTCGTATAGTACATTTGTATAGTACATCTGGTCATCCACTCTAAATCCACCCCTCCAATTGGATCAAGGTAATCTTGATTTTAATTTTGATCAAACTGATCCCAATCCTATGTTTTTGTTTTGAACTACCCGTTTTGAAGATTTGATCCAGATTAAAGTTTGGATTTGATTTCCTGATCCGATCGGATATCAAAGTGATCCCAATCCTTTTTTTATTTATTTTGAACTATCCAAGTCTTATCCAATCGGAAAGGGATTAAAAGTTTTGAACTACTGGGCCCAGAAGTCTGACGCAGAGCAAAAGCCGAAATATGGATTTCCGGAACAAAGCGAAATTTCTCTATGGAGAAATTAAATGAGTTTCACATAATCGTCCTTGTCACAGTCTGTGATTTAAGTTGCCGTTTAACACTTGGAAGTTTTTATCTGGACACATTTCTCTCTTAAATGGTACTGGATCCACTGAATTATAATGATGCTTTCTAGCTGAAATAATTATTCTGCTAGCACAAGCTAACACTGCTGCGCATGTTCTATACGTCACAACTAGCAATTCTGTGCTTAGAGCGTTAATATACATGTAAAAAATAAATTAGTTTGTTAGTTTTTCTCAATTTTTTAGACACATTTTCATTCCAATTAAAACTAATTTCTCAAAATTATAAACACAAAACCCACACGGTCAACTCGTTTTCATATATCTCTATATATATTGAGCACTATTTTCAAAACCATACATTCTTATCCCAAAATGACATTTTTCTTTCAAAGAATAAACACTAGTCAACAAATGAATACAAATTATAAATGCAAATTACACACTCAGGGGCACTTTAACTTGGGACTAGGCCCCTGGGCTACTGGGGTCCTTGTAGGCCCCTGGGCTGCTGGGGTCCTTGTAGGCCCCCGCCTCCAGTGAAGTGGGTCAACGACTGAATGAAAGAAATGGCGTAGAACGTAATTATGTGCGAGATTTTCTAAAACAGTTTTTTGTGTGTCTTTTTTTTAACCATGTTACATTGATAAAAGATGGGTAGTCAAGTGTAACAGATGACAAAATATAGTCAGTAAAAAAAAAAAAAGTTAACCAAAATAAGAAAATAACTATTCTTGTGGTCTGTGTCTCTTAGCCTTGCAACTGTACACTTAGCTCACTGTGGTTAATGTTATTGTTATATCAGCACCTAGTGGTAAAAGTTGGTACATAGGAATTTTAGGTTCTAGGTTTGGTTCGGATATTCGCCTGGCCCGACCAGACAATGCAAAAAGCCATGTCTAAGCATTACCATATTGGTAAAAAATGGATAGATTTCTTTTTTTTTTTTAAAGATTAATTTCAACTCAATTGACCACCAGCTGGGCTATCAGCTAACTATTTCCAATTGGGCCTAACCAATGCACAATTAATAAAATAAAGCAAGAGTGTCAACAAAAAAAAAACAATGGTCTTACTTTTAGAAGTGCTTTCATCTTGTTTTCCTGGCAGAGACGTCCTTGATTATGTCCGTAAAATCCAGTTAATGGAATAAGCTAACATTAGCTGCTGCTGGACTAGCTGTCCGTTGGTGAGACGTTTGCTAACGTGCTGCTAGCAGTCTCTTTATTTCCATTTTCCAATGGTTGAATGAAAGAAGGTTTGAAAAACCCAGTTAGCTTGGGAATTTTTTTTTGCAACTCAGGAATCACTGAGTTTTGATATATTACAGTAAATAACAATAGAGCAGATCTACCTATTGTCATTTCTAAATGTTTGTCAGCCATTGTTCTCCAAATACAGGAGAGCTTACATTTTCCCCTTTTATTTGTGCTAAAGCTCCGATTGCTGATTGAATAATTAAATCAACTAGTGTATTACCTGTGATGAATATGCGTGTTAATTGATCATTGGAGTTTATAGTTTTTAATGGCAGTGTTTTTCATCTGAAAACAAGAAATATGCTTTTTGAAAATTGTGCCTAAAACAGAAGAATTGTGTGAAATGTGAAAAGAGACTGAAATTTGCATCAAAACAGTGCAAAATAGTGTTTATAATTTTTTAAAAAGTCTTTCTTTTGACACATAAACTTAATGTTTTATTCATGTGGTCATAACATCAATTTTAGTGTGTAAACAATTGAGAAAAACTTTAAAAACACTCAGTAATCTTTTGGGAACTGAGGACACTAATTGTTGTAGTTTTGAAGGAAGAATTTTTCCCATTCTTGCTTGATATACGACTTCAGCTGCTCAACAGTCCGGGGTCTCCATTGTCGTATTTTGCGCTTCATAATGCACCGCACGTTTTTAATGGGAGACAGGTCTGGACTGCAGGCAGGCAAGTCTAGCACCCGCACTCTCTGACTACGAAGCCACGCTGTTGCAGAATGTGGCTTGGCATTGTCTTGCTGAAATAAGCAGAGACGTCCCTGAAAAATACTTTGTCTAGATGGCAGCATATGTAGCTCCGAAATGCAATTTGAAAGGTGGTCTCTTCAGACCACAGCACATGTTTCCACTTTACGTCAGTCCATCTCAGATGAGCTCAAGCCCAGAGAAATCGTGGCGTTTCTGGATGTTGTTGATATATGGCTTACGCTTTGCGTAGTAGTCTTAACTTGCATTTGTAGATGCATCGACGAACTGTGTTTACTGACAACGGTTTTCCGAAGTATTCTGAAGCCCATGTGGTTATATTCATTACAGAAGCATGTCGATTTTTAATGCAGTGCCGTCTGAGGGATCGAAGGTCACAGACATTTAATATTGGTTTTCGGCCTTGCTTTTTACGCGCAGAGATTTCTCCAGATTCTCAGAATTTTTAATAATATTATGGACTGCAGATGGTAAAATCCCTAAATTCTTTGCAATCGTGCATTGAGAAACGTTGTCCTGAAACTATTGGACTATTCGCTCACGCAGTTTTTCGCAAAGTGAAACCTCGACCCATCCTTGCTCGTAAACGCCCAAGCCTTTGTGGATGCTCCTTTTATATCCATTCATGATAGCATCACCTGTTACCTATTCACCTGTTTTTTTGGCCCTGCCCAGGCAGCAGGCACAGAGGTGCATCCCAATACTCGAAAAATGCATCCTTCTTTCCTCCGCTACCACCTCCTCTCCTCCTTTCCTCCACTACCACCTCCTCTCCTCCTTTCCTCCACTACCACCTCCTCTCCTCCTTTCCTCCACTACCACCTCCTCTCCTCCTTTCATCCACTACCACCTCCTCTCCTCCTTTCCTCCACTACCACCTCCTCTCCCCCATGCCCCGGAAACCCATCTTTGGGCCTTTAAGTTCAAATTCTCTCAATTCAATTTCAATTTCAAATGCTTTATTGGCATGAAATACACACGGTAAATATTGCCAAAGCAAACACAAAATATACAGTACAATATGAACATTAATTACTACAAATACAATTATGATTACAGTTGAAATAAAATAATAGTAACATTTTGTTAGTATAAACTATAAAATAATATATAAATCTTTTTGCTGTCTTGGTGTCACTCATTGCGTCTCAGGCTGTGGCAGGCAGAAATATATTGTGCTGCAGGGTCATGCAGCTCCTTCCTCCCCGAGGAGAATGGGGAGTTTCTCTTCATCGGGAAGGTTTAGAAAATTTGGGCAAACCTGTCGTTGGTTTTCATATTTTGTGCAGTTTAAAAGAAAGTGCTTCTCTGTCTCAACCTCTCTTTGTTGGCATGGTGAGCACAGCCTTTCTTCTTTGGGAAGCCATGTCTGCCTGTGCCGACCGGTCTCTATGGCCAAACTGTGCTCACTGAGCCTGTACATTGTCAGTATTTTTCTAAGCTTAGTATTTTTTACCATGGTTAGGTAATCTGCCAAAATATAATGTCTTTTTAGAGCCAGATAGCAATTAAGTTTACTTTGTGTTTTGGTTTGAGTGCTCCAATGGTTGATATAGAACTACGTACAAGACATAGTGTATATGCATACCTATGGTACAAGAGGGGGACATATTATGAACTACTCTCTTTTTATTTTTGTTAATTCTATCTTCATTCATAATCTACACTTTGTAACCATCATAACCATGTAAACTGATTGATATTCTCAATAAAATAACTTTTTTTTAAAAAATATTACAAACTACTTCCTCACTAGTTTGGAAAGAGTTTTGGAAAATTTATTTTCCACACAGCTTGCAAAGTGAGGGTACAGGGCACATAGTAGACAGGGGTCTGAGTGGACAGGGCACATAGTAGACAGGGGTCTGAGTGGACAGGGAACATAGTAGACAGGGGTCTGAGTGGACAGGGCACATAGTAGACAGGTGTCTGATTGGACAGGGCACATAGTAGACATGGGTCTAAGTGGACAGGGAACAGGGATCGTATTTGGTCACGGCCAGGCCATGTCCGAATAGGACCCCTACACCCTTTTGATGGCGCATATTTGAGTCCACTTTGTCAAAAAGCTTTTGAGTGGGCAGCTTTTTCTCACAAATGGGGACACTTAAAATACCAGGATGAACCCCTTATTTCTGGGGTTTTGTTGAGGGAATTCAGGAGCACACTCATCTGCAGAACGGTGCACTCATCCGACAATTTCAGTAAATAACCGTGTAAAAGACATAGAGCGTATATCGTATAAGATAGTTTCATATTACAAAATACTCTTTTTTATTTTTGTTAATTCTATCTTCATTCATAATCTACACTTTGTAACAATCGTCATATATTAACTTATTGATATTCTCAATAAAAATAAAAAAATTAAAATAAATATTACAAACTACTTCCTCACTAGTTTGGAAAGAGTTTTGCGGGATGTCTTTCGCACACTGCTTGCAAAGTGAGGGGACAGGGCACATAGGGACAGGGGTCTGAGTGGACAGGGGTCGTATTCGGTCACAGGGGTCTGAGTGAACAGGGGACAGTGGACAGGGGTCGTATTCGGCCCCAGTGATTTTGGGAAAAATGTATGTTCTTCTTCTTTTTTGGGTTTTCTATGGCAGGTTGCTACCAACTCTCAAGTGCATACCGCCACCGACTGTTATGGAGTGTGGAAAAGCGATAGCAACAATTCAGACCGTGCCACCCACACCAGTCGAATAGATAAAATCCAGTACAGCTCTACGGACCTCATATCCCACTGACCCACTCAGGAGCCCAGCCAACGTAAGCTGCCCACCCTTATCCCCAACCAGTTTCATATGACTCACCCTCTCCCTGACATATGTCTGACATTCTAGCAGAACATGCCTAACCGTGGATGCAGTAAAAACTCTAATTATGCAAGACAATTGGAGAATGTGTGTCAATTGAAGAAGCGGCCTTTCAGTTAATATTTTTTTATAGTTTTTCCCGCATAAATCAAGAATGAATAAATGCATTATCATCACATTGTCTTTATATATGGCCAAGGCTCTCTGAATTCAGGATCAGTTTTTCATCATTTGTATTAATTGGTATTTGTGGATAAAAAAGTGACTATTTGGCCTTAACGAGAAGAAACATCTTCATTGGGATCACCTGGCGTAATTGTAGTGAAACGGTATATAAGGCAAGGATTCGTGGGCGTCGTCGAATGTGCAAAGCACCCTTAGTGTGATGACAATGAGGTTGTGGTTACTAGTGGCGCTGCTGAGCTTGCTGTTATGTGGAGGTAATTTTATTTTTGTTTGGTGTTTAGGGAAGTTTGTTGTGCCAGTTGAATCATTCTGGTTTTTTAGTTTTTGTAAGCCATCTTCAGTGTTGGGTGTGTGAGCATTTGTGAGAAGCTGATTCAGGAATGCATTGTGGTAGTCTAATCTGAGCATTTGCGATGATTTATATGCTTAACTTTGTGTTCAATTTAAGGTTATCCACTCCGTGGTCATAAGAAGCGTTACCCTGCTACTGACAAACTTGCCGCGACCATCAACCCTAAAGCTGGGGCCACAGGTGACAACGTACCTGCTGAGCCCACCTACTCTACAGCCAGGCCACGGGTGACTAAGAAACCTGCTGAGCCCACCTACTCTACAGCCAGGCCACGGGCGACCAAGAAACCTGCTGAGCCCACCTACTCTACAGCCAGGCCACGGGCGACCAAGAAACCTGCTGAGCCCACCTACTCTACAGCCAGGCCACGGGCGACCAAGAAACCTGCTGAGCCCACCTACTCTACAGCCAGGCCATGGGCGACCAAGAAACCTGCTGAGCCCACCTACTCTACAGCCAGGCCACGGGCGACCAAGAAACCTGCTGAGCCCACCTACTCTACAGCCAGGCCACGGGCGACCAAGAAACCGCCGGGCACACTAACTCCAAAGCCATGGCCGGGCACACTAACTCCAAAGCCATGGCCGGGCACACTAACTCCAAAGCCATGGCCGGGCACACTAACTCCAAAGCCATTGCCCAGGATCACATTACCAACCATTGGTACGCCTGAGTCTAGGTGGAAACTAGGTCGACTACTAGGGGTGCGTTGAGGTGGGCAAGGAGTCTTTTCTCACTAAATCTGGCATTGCGGCATGGACTATCAGGCAGTATATTAGGTTACCATGTTGCAAAGGGGTTTTCCATGGCGGGATTGCACTTGCCAAATCTTTGCTGTCCGCACAATCTGCGGACGTTCGGACTTGAATGCTTGAATGGTTTGTACGATTGCTTATAACGTTTCTGTCCAATGCTTTGATTTTAATAAACTGGAAGAAGGGAGTTATTGTTTCTGTTTTTTGCCATGGTGTCCTGTGACCATTTGCAAGTCCACCTGGTATTAAATTTGTCCATAGATTTTTCTTCCTGGTCTGGGTGTTCCACACTTGCATAATAACTGCTTTGCTGGTTGAAGGAGGGTGATGAATGGAAGTGGGTATTTGCCCATATGGTTTTTATATATGGTGCTGCTTGCTGACTAGTTTCTAGCACTTGAGAGTTGCCCAATAACCAATTGAAGCATTTTAAATGACCATGCATGTAATTTGCCTTGGTCTATTGCAGTGCTATTCTGGCAAATTCCGCTTTACATTCTAGCTGCAGAAGGAACCAGGCAATGTTGCTAAATATTTAAATGTAGCTTTTAGGTGTACTATTGGCTTGCTTGTACAGGTTTGCAACTTCCCTTAGTTATTCATTCCTTGTTTAACCAACTGTTTACATGGGGCATTCAAAAGGATCCCTGTATGCAGCTGCCTCCAAATACAGATTAAATCTAAATGCACAGATGGCAGGGGGGTGGAGTCAGAGTTGAGGGGAGGGGTGATAAATCCATTCAGTAACATGCCTTAGGCATGTGGGCGGAGCCAGCAAGGGGGAACACCTTAGATGTAATTTGGAATTCTGTAATGGAACAATTTGGCAGTTGGTTTCTAGTGAGCTATAGTGGACAGGGAACAGGGGTTGTCTTCAGTCGGTATGTTTTTACTTACTGTCAGCACCCAGTTAAAGCATTGAGAACAAGGTGTGTGGACTTCTTAGCCAATCAGTGACTTAAATTAATCACTCGTGCTGAAAAGCACCGAAAACCAGCAGACACTGCGGCCCTCCAGGACCGGAGTTTGACACCCCTGCGTTAAGGGATCGTATTCGGTCACGGCCACTGAGTGTGCTTTTGAGCGGTGGTTCTCAACCTCAGTCCTGTGCGCTGTTTTTCATTCCAACCACAATTGCTTAATTGTGCTTCATGTTTAGAAGGATTATTAGAAGATCCCTATCGGATCTGATTTAGGAATCTCATATTTTGTGATCCAGGATCAGACGACTTCAATTTTGTCCCGGTCTTTCCAAGCAATTCAGGATAGGATCACCCTGATCCCGATTCAGACTATTACAATATTACCAGATCCTGAATATCAGTGCTTTAATCCAACCTATCTCCACCGATTAGATATGAAGAACAACATAAGACAGACAGAATCACTATTTAGGATTTAATTATATTTTATGATTCCAAGCTAATTTGGTTGAATACACTGTTCTGAAACGTAAGCAAGAGGCTGCTGCGAATGTGACAAAAAAATAATGAAAATAAAGGCTACAAATGATGTATTTCAATTTACAAACTTTACCATCTTATTTATATTGAAACATATTTTTTAATTTGTCGTATAGTACATCTGGTAATCCACTCTAAATCCACCCCTCCAATTGGATCAAGGTAATCTTGATTTTAATTTTAATCAAACTGATCCCAATCCTATGTTTTTGTTTTGAATTACCCGTTTTGAAGATTTGATCCAGATTAAAGTTTGGATTTGATTTCCTGATCCGATCGGATATCAGTGATCCCAATCCTTTTTTTATTTATTTTGAACTATCCAAGTCTTATCCAATCGGAAAGGGATTAAAAGTTTTACTGGGCCCAGAAGTCTGACGCAGAGCAGAAACCTTTGCCGTAATATGGATTTCCGGAATAAAGCGAAATTTCTCTACGGAGAAATTAAATGAGTTTCACATAATCGTCCCTGTCACAGTCTGTGATTTAAGTTGCCGTTTAACACTTGGAAGTTTTTATCTGGACACATTTCTCTCTTAAATGGTACTGGATCCACTGAATTATAATGATGCTTTCTAGCTGAAATAATTATTCTGCTAGCACAAGCTAACACTGCTGCGCATGTTCTATACGTAGCAATTCTGTGCCTAGAGCGTTAATATACATGTAAAAAATAAATTAGTTTGTTAGTTTTTCTCAATTGTTTAGACACATTTTCATTCCAATTAAAACAAATTTCTCAAAATTATAAACGCAAAACCCACACGGTCAACTCGTTCTGCAAAACTTCATATATCTCTATATATATTGAGCACTATTTTCAAAACCATACATTCTTATCCCAAAATGACATTTTTCTTTAAAATAATAAACACTAGTCAACAAATGAATACAAATTATAAATGCAAATTACACACTCAGGGGCACTTTAACTTGGGACTAGGCCCCTGGGCTACTGGGGTCCTTGTAGGCCCCAGGGCTGCTGGGGTCCTTGTAGGCCCCTGGGCTACTGGGGTCCTTGTAGGCCCCCGCCTCCAGTGAAGTGGGTCAACGACTGAATGAAAGAAATGACGTAGAACGTAATTCTGTGCGAGATTTTCTAAAACAGTTTTTTTTTAACCATGTTACATTGATAAAAGATGGGTAGTCAAGTGTAACAGATGACAAAATATAGTCAGTAAAAAAAAATAAGTTAACCAAAATAAGAAAACTATTCTAGTGGTCTGTGTCTCTTAGCCTTGCAACTGTACACTTAACTCACTGTGGTTAATGTTATTGTTATATCAGCACCTAGTGGTAAAAGTTGGTACCTAGGAATTTTAGGTTCTAGGTTTGGTTCGGATATTCGCCTGGCCCGATCAGACAATGCAAAAAGCCATGTCTAAGCATTACCATATTGGTAAAAAATGGATAGATTTCTTTTTTTTTTTTAAAGATTAATTTCAACTCAATTGACCACCAGCTGGGCTATCAGCTAACTATTTCCAATTGGGCCTAACCAATGCACAATTAATAAAATAAAGCAAATGGTCTTACTTTTAGAAGTGCTTTCATCTTGTTTTCCTGGCAGAGACGTCCTTGATTATGTCCGTAAAATCCAGTTAATGGAGTAAGCTAACGTTAGCTGCTGCTGGACTAGCTGTCCGTTGGTGAGACGTTTGCTAACGTGCTGCTAGCAGTCTCTTTATTTCCATTTTCCAATGGTTGAATGAAAGAAGGTTTGAAAAACACAGTTAGCTTGGGAATTTTTTTTTGCAACTCAGGAATCACTGAGTTTTGATATATTACAGTAAATAACAATAGAGCAGATCTACCTATTGTCATTTCTAAATGTTCGTCAGCCATTGTTCTCCAAATACAGGAGAGCTTACATTTTCCCCTTTTATTTGTGCTAAAGCTCCGATTGCTGATTGAATAATTAAATCAACTAGTGTATTACCTGTGATGAATATGCGTGTTAATTGATAATTGGAGTTTATAGTTTTTAATGGCAGTGTTTTTCATCTGAAAACAAGAAATATGCTTTTTGAAAATTGTGCCTAAAACAGAAGAATTGTGTGAAATGTGAAAAGAGACTGAAATTTGCATTAAAACAGTGCAAAATAGTGTTTATAATTTTGAAAAAATAGTCTTTCTTTTGACACATAAACTTAATGTTTTATTCATGTGGTCATAACATCAATTTTAGTGTGTAAACAATTGAAAAAAACTTTAAAAACACTCAGTAATCTTTTGGGAACTGAGGACACTAATTGCTGTAGTTTTGAAGGAAGAATTTTTCCCATTCTTGCTTGATATAAGACTTCAGCTGTTCAACAGTCCGGGGTCTCCATTGTCGTATTTTGCGCTTCATAATGCACCGCACATTTTTAATGGGAGACAGGTCTGGACTGCAGGCAGGCAAGTCTAGCACCTGCACTCTCTGACTACGAAGCCACGCTGTTGCAGAATGTGGCTTGGCATTGTGTTGCTGAAATAAGCAGGGACGTCCCTGAAAAATACTTTGTCTAGATGGCAGCATATGTTGCTCCGAAATGCAATTTGAAAGGTGGTCTCTTCAGACCACAGCACATGTTTCCACTTTACGTCAGTCCATGTCAGATGAGCTCAAGCCCAGAGAAATCGTGGCGTTTCTGGATGTTGTTGATATATGGCTTACGCTTTGCGTAGTAGTCTTAACTTGCATTTGTAGATGCATCGACGAACTGTGTTTACTGACAACTGTTTTCCGAAGTATTCTGAAGCCCATGTGGTTATATTCATTACAGAAGCATGTCGATTTTTAATGCAGTGCCGTCTGAGGGATCGAAAGTCACAGACATTGAATATTGGTTTTCAGCCTTTCCTCTTTGGGAAGCCATGTCTGCCTGTGCCGACTGGTCTCTATGGCCAAACTGTGCTCACTGAGCCTGTACATTGTCAGTATTTTTCTAAGCTTAGTATTTTTTACCATGGTTAGGTAATCTGCCAAAATATAATGTCTTTTTCGAGCCAGATAGCAATTAAGTTTACTTTGTGTTTGGGTTTGAGTGCTCCAATGGTTGATATAGAACTACGTACAAGACATATAGTGTATATGCATACCTATGGTACAAGAGGGGGACATATTATGAACTACTCTATTTTTATTTTTGTTAATTCTATCTTCATTCATAATCTACACTTTGTAACCATCATAACCATGTAAACTGATTGATATTCTCAATAAAATAACATTTTTTTTAAAAATATTACGAACTACTTCCTCACTAGTTTGGAAAGAGTTTTGGAAAATTTATTTTCCACACAGCTTGCAAAGTGAGGGGACAGGGCACATAGTAGACAGGGGTCTGAGTGGACAGGGCACATAGTAGACAGGGGTCTGAGTGGACAGGGCACATAGTAGACGGGTCTGAGTGGACAGGGCACATAGTAGACGGGTCTGAGTGGACAGGGCACATAGTAGACAGGGGTCTGAGTGGACAGGGCACATAGTAGACAGGGGTCTGAGTGGACAGGGCACATAGTAGACAGGGGTCTGATTGGACAGGGCACATAGTAGACATGGGTCTAAGTGGACAGGGAACAGGGATCGTATTTGGTCACGGCCAGGCCATGTCCGAATAGGACCCCTACACCCTTTTGAGGGCGCATATTTGAGTCCACTTTGTCAAAAAGCTTTTGAGTGGGCAACTTTTTCTCACAAATGGGGACACTTAAAATACCAGGATGAACCCCTTATTTCTGGGGTTTTGTTGAGGGAATTCAGGAGCACACTCATCTGCAGAACGGTGCACTCATCCGACAATTTCAGTAAATAACCGTGTAAAAGACATAGAGCGTATATCGTATAAGATAGTTTCATATTACAAAATACTCTTTTTTATTTTTGTTAATTCTATCTTCATTCATAATCTACACTTTGTAACAATCGTCATATATTAACTTATTGATATTCTCAATAAAAAAAAAAATATATAAATTAATATTACAAACTACTTCCTCACTAGTTTGGAAAGAGTTTTGCGGGATGTCTTTCGCACACTGCTTGCAAAGTGAGGGGACAGGGCACATAGGGACAGGGGTCTGAGTGGACAGGGGTCGTATTCGGTCACAGGGGTCTGAGTGAACAGGGGACAGTGGACAGGGGTCGTATTCGGCCCCAGTGATTTTGGGAAAAATGTATGTTCTTCTTCTTTTTTGGGTTTTCTATGGCAGGTTGCTACCAACTCTCAAGTGCATACCGCCACCGACTGTTATGGAGTGTGGAAAAGCGATAGCAACAATTCAGACCGTGCCACCCACACCAGTCGAATAGATAAAATCCAGTACAGCTCTACGGACCTCATATCCCACTGACCCACTCAGGAGCCCAGCCAACGTAAGCTGCCCACCCTTATCCCCAACCAGTTTCATATGACTCACCCTCTCCCTGACATATGTCTGACATTCTAGCAGAACATGCCTAACCGTGGACGCAGTAAAAACTCTAATTATGCAAGACAATTGGAGAATGTGTGTCAATTGAAGAAGCGGCCTTTCAGTGAATATTTTTTTATAGTTTTTCCCGCATAAATCAAGAATGAATAAATGCATTATCATCACATTGTCTTTATATATGGCCAAGGCTCTCTGAATTCAGGATCAGTTTTTCATCATTTGTATTAATTGGTATTTGTGGATAAAAAAGTGACTATTTGGCCTTAACGAGAAGAAACATCTTCATTGGGATCACCTGGCGTAATTGTAGTGAAACGGTATATAAGGCAAGGGTTCGTGGGTGTAGTCGAATGTGCAAAGCACTCTTAATGTGATGGCAATGAGGTTGTGGTTACTAGTGGTGCTGCTGAGCTTGTTGTTATGTGGAGGTAATTTTATTTTTGTTTGGTGTTTAGGGATGTTTGTTGTGCCAGTTGAATCATTCTGGTTTTTTAGTTTTTGTAAGCCATCTTCAGTGTTGGGTGTGTGAGCATTTGTGAGAAGCTGATTCAGGAATGCATTGTGGTAGTCCAGTCTAATCTGAGCATTTGCTATGATTTATATGCTTAACTTTGTGTTCAATTTAAGGTTATCCACTCCGTGATCATGAGAAGCGTTACCATGCTACTGACAAACCTGCCGCAACCATCAACCCTAAAGCTGGGGCCACAGGTGACAACGTACCTGCTGAGCCCACCTACTCCACAGCCAGGCCACGGGCGACCAAGAAACCGCCGGGCACACTAACTCCAAAGCCATGGCCGGGCACACTAACTCCAAAGCCATGGCCGGGCACACTAACTCCAAAGCCATTGCCCAGGATCACATTACCAACCATTGGTACGCCTGAGTCTAGGTGGAAACTAGGTCGACTACTAGGGGTGCGTTGAGGTGGGCAAGGAGTCTTTTCTCACTAAATCTGGCGTTGCGGCATGGACTATCAGGCAGTATATTAGGTTACCATGTTGCAAAGGGGTTTTCCATGGCGGGATTGCACTTGCCAAATCTTTGCTGTCTGCACAATCTGCGGACATTCGGGCTTGAATGCTTGAATGGTTTGTATGATTGCTTATAACATTTCAGTCCAATGCTTTGATTTTAATAAACTGGAAGAAGGGAGTTATGGTTTCTGTTTTGCCGTGGTGTCCTGTGACCATTTGCAAGTCCACCTGGTATTACATTTGTATAGATTCTTCTTCCTGGTCTGGGTGTTCCACACTTGCATAATGACTGCTTTGCTGGTTGAAGGAGGCTGATGAATGGAAGTGGGTATTTGCCCATATGGTTTTTATATATGGGGCTGCTTGCTGACTAGTTTCTGGCACTTGAGAGTTGCCCAATAACCAATTGAAGCATTTTAAATGACCATGCGTGTAATTTGCCTTGGTCTATTGCAGTGCTATTCCGGCAAATTCCGCTTTACATTCTAGCTGCAGAAGGAACCAGGCAATGTTGCTAAATATTTCACCAATATTTAAATGTAGCTTTTAGGTGTACTATTGGCTTGCTTGTACAGGTTTTCAACTTCCCTTAGTTATTCATTCCTTGTTTAACCAACTGTTTACATGGGGCATTCAAAATGATCCCTGTATGCAGCTGCCTCCAAATACAGATTAAATCTAAATGCACAGATGGCAGGGGGGTGGAGTCAGAGTTGAGGGGAGGGGTGATAAATCCATTCAGTAACATGCCTTAGGCATGTGGGCGGAGCCAGCAAGGGGGAACACCTTAGATGTGACATGTAATTTGGAATTCTGTAATGGAACAATTTGGCAGTTGGTTTCTAGTGAGCTATAGTGGACAGGGAACAGGGGTTGTCTTCAGTCAGTATGTTTTTACTTACTGTCAGCACCCAGTTAAAGCATTGAGAACAAGGTGTGTGGACTTCTTAGCCAATCAGTGACTTAAATTAATCACTCGTGCTGAAAAGCACCGAAAACCAGCAGACACTGCGGCCCTCCAGGACCGGAGTTTGACACCCCTGCGTTAAGGGATCGTATTCGGTCACGGCCACTGAGTGTGCTTTTGAGCGGTGGTTCTCAACCTCAGTCCTGGGGGACCCCTGTGTGCTGTTTTTCATTCCAACCACAATTGCTTAATTATGTGCTTTTCATGTTTAGAAGGATTATTAGAAGATCCCTATCGGATCTGATTTAGGAATCTCATATTTTGTGATCCAGGATCAGACGACTTCGATTTTGTCCCGGTCTTTCCAAGCAATTCAGGATAGGATCACCCTGATCCCGATTCAGACTTTACAATATTACCAGATCCTGAATATCAGTGCTTTAATCCAACCTATCTCCACCTATTAGATATGAACAACATAAGACAGACAGAATCACTATTTAGGATTTAATTATATTTTATGATTCCAAGCTAATTTGGTTGAATATCCTGTTCTGAAAAGTAAGCAAGAGGCTGCAGCAAATGTGACAAAAAAATTATTAAAATAAAGGCTACAAATGATGTATTTCAATTTACAAACTTTACCATCTTATTTATATTGAAACATATTTTTTAATTGGTCGTATAGTACATTTGTATAGTACATCTGGTCATCCACTCTAAATCCACCCCTCCAATTGGATCAAGGTAATCCAGATTTTTTTGGATCAAACTGATCCCAATCCTATGTTTTTGTTTTGAACTACCCGTTTTGAAGATTTGATCCAGATTAAAGCTGGGATTTGATTTCCTGATCCGATCGGATATCAAAGTGATCCCAATCCTTTATTTTTATTTTTTTGAACTATCCAAGTCTTATCCAATCGGATAGGGATTAAAAGTTTTGAACTACTGGGCCCAGAAGTCTGACGCAGAGCAGAAACCTTTGCCGAAATATGGATTTCCGGAACAAAGCGAAATTTCTCTATGGAGAAATTAAATGAGTTTCACATAATCGTCCCTGTCACAGTCTGTGATTTAAGTTGCCGTTTAAAACTTGGACGTTTTTATCTGGACACATTTCTCTCTTAAATGGTACTGGATCCACTGAATTATAATGATGCTTTCTAGCTGAAATAATTATTCTGCTAGCACAAGCTAACACTGCTGCGCATGTTCTATACGTCACAACTAGCAATTCTGTGCTTAGAGCGTTAATATACATGTAAAAAATAAATTAGTTTGTTAGTTTTTCTCAATTGTTTAGACACATTTTCATTCCAATTAAAACTAATTTCTCAAAATTATAAACACAAAACCCACACGGTCAACTCTTTTCATATATATCTATATATATTGAGCACTATTTTCAAAACCATACATTCTTATCCCAAAATGACATTTTTCTTTCAAATAAACACTAGTCAACAAATGAATACAAATTATAAATGCAAATTACACACTCAGGGGCACTTTAACTTGGGACTAGGCCCCTGGGCTACTGGGGTCCTTGTAGGCCCCCGCCTCCAGTGAAGTGGGTCAACGACTGAATGAAAGAAATGACGTAGAACGTAATTCTGTGCAAGATTTTCTAAAAGTTTTTTTTTAACCATGTTACATTGATAAAAGATGGGTAGTCAAGTGTAACAGATGACAAAATATAGTCAGTAAAAAAAAAATAAGTTAACCAAAATAAGAAAATAAATATTCTAGTGGTCTGTGTCTCTTAGCCTTGCAACTGTACACTTAACTCACTGTGGTTAATGTTATTGTTATATCAGCACCTAGTGGTAGAAATTGGTACCTAGGAATTTTAGGTTCTAGGTTTGGTTCGGATATTCGCCTGGCCCGATCAGACAATGCAAAAAGCCATGTCTAAGCATTACCATTGGTAAAAAATGGATAGATTTTTTTTTTTTTAAAGATTAATTTCAACTCAATTGACCACCAGCTGGGCTATCAGCTAACTATTTCCAATTGGGCCTAACCAATGCACAATTAATAAAATAAAGCAAGAGCGTCAACAAAAAAAAAAAACAATGGTCTTACTTTTAGAAGTGCTTTCATCTTGTTTTCCTGGCAGAGACGTCCTTGATTATGTCCGTAAAATCCAGTTAATGGAGTAAGCTAACGTTAGCTGCTGCTGGACTAGCTGTC
Organism: Ilyophis sp. 1 JC-2022; assembly: GCA_022702515.1. NCBI lineage: Eukaryota > Metazoa > Chordata > Actinopteri > Anguilliformes > Synaphobranchidae > Ilyophis > Ilyophis sp. 1 JC-2022. Next base: position 11,028,179 of record CM040403.1, on the reverse strand, counting down.
CGTTGGTGAGACGTTTGCTAACGTGCTGCTAGCAGTCTCTTTATTTCCATTTTCCAATGGTTGAATGAAAGAAGGTTTGAAAAACCCAGTTAGCTTGGGAATTTTTTTTTGCAACTCAGGAATCACTGAGTTTTGATATATTACAGTAAATAACAATAGAGCAGATCTACCTATTGTCATTTCTAAATGTTCGTCAGCCATTGTTCTCCAAATACAGGAGAGCTTACATTTTCCCCTTTTATTTGTGCTAAAGCTCCGATTGCTGATTGAATAATTAAATCAACTAGTGTATTACCTGTGATGAATATGCGTGTTAATTGATAATTGGAGTTTATAGTTTTTAATGGCAGTGTTTTTCATCTGAAAACAAGAAATATGCTTTTTGAAAATTGTGCCTAAAACAGAAGAATTGTGTGAAATGTGAAAAGAGACTGAAATTTGCATTAAAACAGTGCAAAATAGTGTTTATAATTTTGAAAAAATAGTCTTTCTTTTGACACATAAACTTAATGTTTTATTCATGTGGTCATAACATCAATTTTAGTGTGTAAACAATTGAAAAAAACTTTAAAAACACTCAGTAATCTTTTGGGAACTGAGGACACTAATTGCTGTAGTTTTGAAGGAAGAATTTTTCCCATTCTTGCTTGATATAAGACTTCAGCTGTTCAACAGTCCGGGGTCTCCATTGTCGTATTTTGCGCTTCATAATGCACCGCACGTTTGTAATGGGAGACAGGTCTGGACTGCAGGCAGGCCAGTCTTGCACCCGCACTCTCTGACTATGAAGCCACGCTGTTGTAACATGTGCAGAATGTGGCTTGGCATTGTCTTGCTGAAATAAGCAGGGACGTCCCTGAAAAATACTTTGTCTAGATGGCAGCATATGTTGCTCCGAAATGCAATTTGAAAGGTGGTCTCTTCAGACCACAGCACATGTTTCCACTTTACGTCAGTCCATGTCAGATGAGCTCAAGCCCAGAGAAATCGTGGCGTTTCTGGATGTTGTTGATATATGGCTTTCGCTTTGCGTAGTAGTCTTAACTTGCATTTGTAGATGCATCGACGAACTGTGTTTACTGACAACGGTTTTCCGAAGTATTCTGAAGCCCATGTGGTTATATTCATTACAGAAGCATGTCGATTTTTAATGCAGTGCCGTCTGAGGGATCGAAGGTCACAGACATTGAATATTGGTTTTCGGCCTTGCTTTTTACGCGCAGAGATTTCTCCAGATTCTCAGAATTTTTAATAATATTATGGACTGCAGATGGTAAAATCCCTAAATTCTTTGCAATCGTGCATTGTCCTGAAACTATTGGACTATTCGCTCACGCAGTTTTTCGCAAAGTGAAACCTCGACCCATCCTTGCTCGTAAACGCCCAAGCCTTTGTGGATGCTCCTTTTATATCCAGTCATGATAGCATCACCTGTTACCTATTCACCTGTTTTTTTGGCCCTGCCCAGGCAGCAGGCACAGAGGTGCATCCCAATACTCGAAAAATGCATCCTTCTTTCCTCCGCTACCACCTCCTCTCCTCCTTTCCTCCACTACCACCTCCTCTCCTCCTTTCCTCCACTACCACCTCATCTCCTCCTTTCCTCCACTACCACCTCCTCTCCTCCATGCCCCGGAAACCCATCTTTGTGTCCTAATCTAATGTTGCTGATTATATATTAATTACATATTAACGGTTACAAATTAATAAATGTCTTGACACAAACCGCAATGTCAGGTACATTGTATACTGTACATGGAACTCTTTGTATTCGAAACGTTCAGGCAGTTTTGCATATATTTCAGGTAGGAGACAAGTGGAGGAAAGGAAATGAGGAGTGAAGAATATTGGGACGCACCCAAGGGGTTCTGTCGCATCTACAGTTGTCACTGAAAAACAGGCGTCGGGATCAGGAAGCGCTCGTCCAGATGTAGACACTGAGAGGTGGAGGGAGCCTCATCGTGAGGGAGCAGCCAATCACACGCCAGAGATTTTTGTTGATTCAGCTGAGGGAAGCGTGTGCCGTGTCCGCACGTGCCGCAGATGTTGAAAGCGCGTGAAGAAACGCTCGGGATAGATGCTGTCACAATTATAGGACACGACAACGAATCCCCCACTGCGCACGCCAGTGACCCAGTCAGGGTACACCCAAAATAACATGGATGCACCATAGAAACAAAGAGAGAAATGTGAAGGATTTTCCATTGAAGGAAAGGAATGCTCAGACATACAGCAGCAATGGTCCTGACATCTCAAGGGGATGTAGATGGTGAAATATTGAGTACATAATATAATTTTAATTTGAAATAACAATGACAGTGTTCACCTGTGGCTAGACTAAAGGTCATTGTAGGTAGTGCCACCTTCAGGAGTGAAGTAAGAAATGGAAGAGAGCAGTGCCCAGTGCCCCTTAGTGTTCTGTGGTTTCCGTCATGGTCATGGCCATATCTCTCTCTCTCTCTCTCTTTCTTTCTCTCTCTCTATTCTTTCATCATAGAACCTGTGGGTGCTGCTCATTTACTGCCGAACCTCTCTGCCCACACAAGACACTAAATATCACATCACAAGGATGACAGGCCTCTCCCTCCTTCATGGACCACTAGCTGTTTATTAGAGGCGAAAAAGTTTAAGGGAAATGCTAACAATGTTCATTAATGGCCCGCATTGGGGTTTAATGAGACGTGTCGGTGTGCGGACCGGGCAGCGCCGGCGCTGGTAAATGGGTCGTAATTGTGTCCAAATCACGCAGCGGGGGCCTACGGGAGCGGAGCCCGAAACCGTCAGCCGCCGGTGACAGGGCAATTACGGCGAGGCAAGCGGGCCGTGTCAAATTAGCGCCCCGACGATGGCTCGTTTTTCAGCGGCTTGCTCTGCGACACGGCCAATGATCGGCGCTTGATTGTGAGTGATGGTGGACGCCGGCTTCATCCGCCGGCTTATGATTTGTCAATAGCTGTACCCGAAAGCCGAGTGTCACAGATATATTGAGGAATTGGGGTGGGGTGGGGTGGGGTGGGGTGGGGTGGGGGGTTGTAGGGGTTGTAAGGGCGGTGGGGCAGGAGATGAGCGAGTCACACCATCCAGTTGAAGGACTTCCTCCTCCAAGGTCATTACTCAGTGTTCCTGTCAGTGTGAGATCACACACCCGGAGCAGCCCACCCAGGTAATTGCATTTGACCGGGAATTGAAGATTGTCTTCTTTTCTTGCCGTATGACCGGCTGCATAATTTATAATTGACTGTAATCAGGGCAGTCAGAGGAAGGGCTTTTGTATTCTTCTCCTTTGTTTATTTCCCCTTTTTTTCCAGTGTCGAGCATCATTAACTTTACCTGAATAGATGCTCAAAATGTGCTGTTGTGCATAAAGGGAGCCTGCTCTTTAAATAGCTCTGCCACCATAATGAAGAACATAGAGGTCAGTCATTTGCTTCCTCCACTGATCAACACAATTAATGAATGTACTTTATTTGTATACCAATTATATGATCCCATATAATGTGGTTTAATACACAACTGTCCACATATTTGTATTGTGTTTGTTACTTTAACTTTAATTTTATTCTCAAAATCAAATTCAGTGCTTCAAGACATTTCACCAGCTGTGCAACCATGTTATATTTCGAATTAGCTTATGCCTCTTATTGTTTTTATTTGATAAATCAATTTACTTTGCATAATTGTGTGTGTGGTTCTTTCTTATTCTTCTTTTGTTATTTAGTTGAGGGTATTTAGAATTTCCTGAAGTGGGAAAAAACAATAATTGCAAGAGGATTGCAAATTATTTGTGGTTGTAAATTCCATGCCTAACAGGGAAATCACACTCACTCATGATATATTATTAACTGTGAGGGATGTACAGTATAGCGTGTGTGTGCATGTGTATTTGTGTGCATGCATGGACGCATGTGTGTGCATGTACATGTGTATGTGCCTTTGCATGTGTGTATGTGTGTGTGTGTGCGTGTTTGTGTGTGCGTGAGTGTGTGTGTGTGTGTGTCTTTACCAACATTAATATGAGTCTCTGCTTATCAGACTCAAATGATGTTAAATAATGGATGGCCTTCAGCATAAATGCTAATGCAGGATGCCTTTTACATCTCCAGCATTACAGCCTGTGCAGGAGCTCTTAGTGTTTTAATACAGAGCAACACTGCACACATATAATAAATTGGCCAGAAAAAACTAAAAACTACAACGTAGCTGCTGGCCACTCGCTCTAAATGTACTCTTCACATTTATCTAAAATAAATTAATTGCAGAGAGTCCACATTGTCTTTATTATCAATGTATTTATTAATCAGGATAACTGTATCCGGAAGTCTTAACAATTGTGAATGTTTCAGGAAATATGTGTCACGTACAGACTGTACGTGGCACTGTCGTAGACGAGCACTGGATGAGGCGTTAATTTCTGCAGAGGTGCATTCAGCTTTACGTTTAGAGATGCGTAAGTTCTTCTGGTTGTTAAATGGGTTGGATCCCAACGGCCACAGGTTTTGCGCTGTTTAAAATGGAACATCTCATTCGCTTCGTATGTTCATGGTCTGTGTTCAGTGCAGTGCTTTTAAATACAGGTCCTTTGCAGTCTATCGGAATGCTCTACCTTTAACAAAGATATCTAAGAATAACCACATTGGTTCAATTGTTTACAAACAATAGTCTAATTAAATTATTTCACAAAGTAAATTGGTAGGATTTTGCAGTGCATGCATATTATGGGATGTAAGAGTAAAAATGTGCAGTGTTTACTGCACACTCATGTGCACACACATACACACACATGTGCACACACATACACACACAAGCACAAAGCTGGCATCGTTCAGACATACATATTTCAGTCACATGCTTGTTTGTGATTGCAGGCCGCATGCAGCGCACTGGTGTTGGTATTCCATGTTGCGATAGTGAAGTGTCCAGAAGTGTCTTTTTAATTAATCTGAGCTCATAATTATTAAAAATTTGTGAATTGTAAAAAGGATGCACCGTGTCCGTGTTGCGTTTGGAAAAGGATCGGCAGAGGATGTGTATTTTTTTCGGCTGGGTGTTGAAATGGCAAATGTGTTGCCGGCGTGTCTCCTGAGGCAGTGCGGATTTGACAGGTATATTTTTCCCCCTCATCCGCCAGTTCCCGGCTAATGAAAACTAAATACGCACATCTTTGTCTCTCTCCGGCCCTGACAGGGCCCCGGCGGCCGGGGGGACTTGTTTCTCTGGTCCGCCGTTGTCAAGAGAGACGGCCAATAGGCAATCAAAAGTGGCGGAAGTCACGGAAACAAAAGAGCAGAGGCGTGGCTTGGGGGGCCGGCGAGGCTTGCATGTATAATTAAGCACTGGAGGAAGCGGAGCCACTTAATCTTGCCTCTAATGGCCGGCCCGCTCCATCACCGGCCTCCTCTAGGGGGCCGCTCTCTGCACCAAGCCTCCGATGCTCATGTCCCCTGCTGTCACGGCCAGATCTTCTTTATCAGCTCCAGAAGAGTTTTCCTGGGCTCTGACATTAATCCATTCATCATGGCTTTGTTCCTTTAAGGATTCTCAGGGCAGGCCCGAGGTCCTTCCCCAGCAGCCATTTATCATTTTGAGGAAAAGAGGAAGCGTGGGAGGAAAGAAAATTAATATTTCATTGGAGAACTTTTTTTTTTTTCAAAAATCTGCCAGGTCTGTGGGATTTTGGTTGTGCTGGTTCCTTTTTTAAATTTATGTATTTCTTAAAATAAGGTTCTCTTTGTTATGAACATTTTATGAGCAATTATTTTGCTTAAATGCGAATGTCGCCAGCGTTAGTAATCTGCCCTACACTGTACTGTGTGTGTTTCTCGCTCTCGGTGCACAGCTTTCAGAAGCACTGCTCTGAGCAGGGCTTTTTCTGCGCGTCCCTGCAGCAGTGTCTGTCCGTCTGTCTGTCTGTCGGTCTGCATGGAATCTGGTTGGTTGGATGTGACATGAAGCGGGTCTGTTTGCAATTCTGCTCAGAGGCGCCGGTAACCTCGTCTCCCACCAGCCCTCCACCTCTGGCAGTGTTTTTCTTTGGTCTGTAACCTGATCAAACCAAGGCAAGCTCTACTGCGCAATGCTACCCGAGCAGCCGCCCTGTGTGGCTTCTTTTGTGAAGAAACGCTACGGGAGGTTTGTCGGTTTGATTTTGTGCTTTTCTTCTCACCTCCTTCCCTCCTGTTATGAAACTGCTAGTATTCCCAGAATTGTCAGCGTCTCTTTCTGGCTTCATAAGGCGTCCCGTCACGCGGTGGCGCGCAGCCGGGGAGCAGCCGTGATTTAGCACAAATGGACACCGGGGCGAGGGCTGTGATGGAGGCCATTATGAAGTTTCAGCGCTGACAGTAATGGGAGATTATGGTGATTTAGAATGAGTCAATGGCTCCCCAGGTTGGGCTCTCTAATAGAGCTCTTTATGCGCTGCGCACTGCTTTATGAATGTCCAAGGCACTGTTGTGAAGTGAGTGTTTTTCTTTTCTTTTCTTTTGATCTGAGTTCTGACTGAACACTGACAAGTCACGTTTTCCGTGCAGGAAGGAAAGGAAAGGAAGGCCGCTCTCTCCGATTATCGCCATGATCGAGTCCTGGTTCCGGCTGGTTGTTGGTTCCTCCCCGGTGAGAAGTGTCAAGAATGCACCTGAGTGAGTTTTTCCTATTTCCCAAAAAAGGAACAGAGCGGGCAGATGAATTAGAGCCGATGGCTTGTGCAGAAATCTCCGAGGCTCCAGAGTTGGTGAATCATCGGAACGATTGATTCCTGGATTTTAGGTGATGCTGAAGATGTGCTGTTTCGTTGGCTTGTTATTCTACTGAGTTTTACACCTCTCACTGAGTGTTACATGGTGAGTCCTGCGCATCTCTCTACAGCTTGAATGAGTGAGTGGAGTGCTAAAGCAGCATCCTCCAAACTTGTCTTCAACTAGATTTTAAAAAATGCATTAAAGCAGCAATTGGGCACACACACACACACACACACACACTTTTCAGTATGACAGAGACAATGAGGGCTCAGTCTGCTGCACGTGACTGCTCTGCTTTCCGAGACCCAACAGCTCCTTCCTTTAGTCTGTGAAAAATGTGATGTAATGTGTAATAGTCCTGTAATCCTGTCGTTATTATGTGAGGAATGTAAGAATAGCCTGCTGGATTGTTGTCCAGTTATGTCCTGCTCCTCCAATTTCAGCTGTCCCCCTAATAAACCTGAGCCGTGCAGTGTCAGCCGTGCTTACTGAATAAACCTGAGCCGTGCAGTGCCAGCAGTGCTTATTGAATAAACCTGAGCCATGCAGTGCCAGCAGTGCTTACTGAAAAACCTCAGCCGTGCAGTGCCAGCAGTGTTTACTGAATAAACCTCAGCCGTGCAGTGCCAGCAGTGCTTACTGAATAAACCTGAGCCGTGCAGTGCCAGCAGTGTTTACTGAATAAACCTCAGCCGTGCAGTGCCAGCAGTGTTTACTGAATAAACCTGAGCCGTGCAGTGCCAGCAGTGTTTACTGAATAAACCTGAGCCGTGCAGTGCCAGCCGTGCTTACTGAATAAACCTGAGCCGTGCAGTGCCAGCAGTGTTTACTGAATAAACCTGAGCCGTGCAGTGTCAGCCGTGCCAGCCGTGCTTACTGAATAAACCTGAGCCGTGGAGTGTCAGCCATGCCAGCCGTGCTTACTGAATAAACCTGAGCCGTGCAGTGTCAGCAGTGTTTACTGAATAAACCTGAGCCGTGCAGTGCCAGCAGTGTTTACTGAATAAACCTGAGCCGTGGAGTGTCAGCCGTGCCAGCCGTGCTTACTGAATAAACCTGAGCCGTGCAGTGTCAGCCGTGCCAGCCGTGCTTACTGAATAAACCTGAGCCGTGCAGTGTCAGCCGTGCCAGCCGTGCTTACTGGATAAACCTCAGCTGTGCAGTACCAGCAGTGCTTACTAAATGAACCTCAGCTGTGTTTTTCCAGATCATCCTGGATAGTTCACTCACTTGGAACAAAACCAAGGTTATTATGGTTTTAAGTTTTTAATTTAGTTTTTATTTTTATTCGTTTTTTTTATTTCACTTTCTAATTTAGTTTAGTTTTAGTTTGTTTTCAGAGTGTGTTTATAGTTTTAGGTTAGTTTTAGTTTTTATTTCAGTTAATAACAGTCAGTCGTTGGGTTGGGGGAGAGAAAAATAGATATTGGTTTTGAATGTTTCAAATTACACTATATGCAATCCGCATTATCCAAACAAAAAAGGTCAGGAGGAAGATCAGAACCTAAAACTAAAATAAAATGCATGGTCATGTTTTTATTTTATTTCAGTTAGTTTTGCAACACTACATTACAGTTTTAGTTTAATTTTAGTTTTTAAAGTAATTTTTTATTTTAAAGTTTTTATTTTTATTTCAGTTAACTTATTTCATTTTTTTTGTTGTTGTTTCAGTTTATAGTTTTAGTTTCAGTTAATTATAATAACCTTGGGCCACGCAGATCAGCCAGTGGGGGAGTGGCTGGGCAGACGTATCTAAGGACTAGCATTAGCATTAGCATTTTGTTTTTGCTCCCATTCCTGTTTCTCTCTGCAGTAACCAGCAGTATCCACCAGTATCCACACACACACACCCCAGAACCAGAACACAGAGGATGGTCTGCCATGGCAGTCTCTACGCGCCGGATTGAACTCTAGAGGGTTGAGGGGTTTCTTTTTTACTCTTCATGACTTTTAATAGCCATTACTGTTCTGTTAAGTTATTTAAAGCCAGCAGCATCCAGCTGTCATAGGTTATGGGGGCCCATTAGAATCCTGTCCAAATACCCCACCTCTACCCCCCACCCCCCACCTACGGTCAACCCAGAGAGTGTAAAACCACCTGCATTTCAGCGGCAGAACCAGAACCTGAAATCCACCAATCAGGAGCCACGTATCTGTTACATGACCCAGTCCGACTTTAAATCAAATCAAATCAAAAACATTTTATATAGCGCATTTCACAAACAATTGTCACAATACGCTTCACAGAAAACCCTGGCCTAAACCCCACAAGAGCTAGCCAAAGGCAACAGCGGCAAGGACAAACATTCCTGACAGAATAATTATAAACCTGGTTCTTTCATTAAATTGGCCACTTTCAATGCTTCTTCTCCAATATTTTTAAAAAAAAAGACATGACCTATAGGAGCTGTGTCTCAATTAATGGAGTAGGTTTTTAATGTGATTTATTAGCGGGTTTTTATGGCAGCTAAAATTGTTCAGATGTCAAAGTTAAAGAGCATCAATTATTTTTATGAAATTGTCATATTTAGTTTTTTAAAAATCCATAAATTGTTTTTTTAAGATGGATGAAGAACAGGATTTCTGATTTAAACGCCCAATGAACTCAGTGAATATTAGATCTATTTTCAGGGCACCTGGAAAGCAGTGAACTGTATTCATAAACAAATTGTACGGTTCCTCTCTGCAGATCCACACGGCAAATATCATAGAAGAGAACCCTTTTTTCTACAGGCAACGGTTCTTGGAATCCAGTTTAGTTGACCGCAGTCATATCTAAATTAAGTGGGATCACATGATAATCGTGTCATAATAATTTTTTCTGCCAGTTTCAGGGCAATGTAGCTGTCCTTTTCTCTGGGAGCAGCCAGGATATGCCTGTCAGCCTCTAGTTTGCTTACTGTTCACAATGATTTAGCGAAGCTTAAAGGCTGGTATGACTAATTAGGTGGCGTTTGAGTGGAAGAAATGACTCCAGGGTCCTCTCAAGGTCACTCCAGCCCCATCCAAAGCCAAGCAATAAATTTGAGGTGTTTGAAACGAGGAACAAAGGCTCCAGTGAATATGAAGATGAAAGTCCCTTGACTCTTCATTTCTGTTCATCTGGGTGCTGGAGAGCGCTCCTGGCTGTCATCGGAGCAGAATTAACCCCCCACCCCCTCCCTCCCCCTCCTCAGGTTTGGAGTGAGGAGAGGAGAGGAGAGCATTAAAACAGAACAGGCAGACTGCCTGAGTGTTCAAGGTGATGTGAAGGAGAACCATTAGCCTCTCTGCACATTTGTTTGTCGGATCCCCTGGTCGTGTCCTCAGTTGAGTTAAACAGGGGTTTCCTTTTTCTTTTCTTCAATGCATACTGAGAGTACTGGGACCTTTCTGCATGCTATGTGGAATAAAATAATCTGCATTCAGCGCTGTATAATGAGGGCTTAAATGACCACTTGGGATAGATATCTCTTGACCTTTGACCCTGTGGGTAATGAGTCAGGTGGCTCTGTGCGCTGTTATTTCTCTGTAACGGCAGGTGGGTAGCCAGTGTAGAGAGGGAAGCTCTGACTGGCCGTGTCAGAGGTCTGCGTCTGTAATGACCGCAGGTACTGAATACCCCTCCCCAAAACAAACACTTTCTCTAAAATGCTGAATATTAACATTGCATATAAAGTAACACATTATAGCTCATGGTATTAGTCCCTGATAAATATACAGCGTCTATTCATATGGCCAAACTGATTTGAAAACAGTTGTTATCGGAAACCAATTCACACTGAATTCTTTAATGGCGGATTTTATATAATACAAGCAGATAAACATTGTGTTGATTGAGTTTGTCATTAGTAATCACCTTTCTGTGCAAATACCTCCTGTCTGAGTGAAGACGGGCATTTTATAATTTCCCCGCAAAAGTGACATCTGCTAATAAAGGAACCACAGCAAAAGGAGAGGGAGTCATTTTCACCTGGTGACACTAATGACCCATTTCACCAAGTGTTGCAAAAGATACTATTTCCGATCTGTAATGTTGCTATACTGACCTCTGCAGGGGGATATCTCTATCTCTATCTCTCTCTATATATATATATATCTGTCCCCCTCTCTCTCTCTCTCTCTCTCTCTCTCTCTCTCTCTCTCTCTCTCTCTCTCTCTCTCTCTCTCTCTCTCTCTCTCTCTCTCTCTCTCTCTCTCTCTCTCTCTCTCTCTCTCTCTCTCTCTCTATCTCTCTTTGTCTCTATATCTGTTCCTCTCTCTCTCTCTATCGCTCACTCTCTCTCTTTCTCTCCCACTGTGTGTTTCTATTATAGTGTATGTGACTTTTGTCAGGTTTTAGTGTGTGATTAGTGTTAGCGTGTAGTGTGTGGTTAGTGTTAGGGTGTAGTGTGTGATTAGTGTTAGGGTGTAGTGTAGGCTATGCTTAGTGTTAGGGTGTAATGTGTGATTAGTGTTAGGGTGTAGCGTGTGATTAGTGTTAGGGCGTAGTGTGTGATTAGTGTTAGGGTGTAGTGTAGGCTATGCTTAGTGTTATGGTGTAATTTGTGATTAGTGTTAGGGTGTAGTGTGTGATTAGTGTTAGAGTGTAGTGTGATTAGTGTTAGGGTGTAGTGTGTGATTAGTGCTAGGACGTAGAGTGTGATTAGTGTTAGTGTGTGATTAGTGTTAGTGTGTAGTGTGTGATTAGTGTTAGGGTGTAGTCTGTGATTAGTGTTAGGGTGTAGTGTGTGATTAGTGTTAGGGTGTAGTGTGTGATTAGTGTTAGGGTGTAGTGTGTGATTAGTGTTAGAGTGTAGTGTGTGATTAGTGTTAGGGTGTAGTCTGTGATTAGTGTTAGGGTGTAGTGTGTGATTAGTGTTAGGGTGTAGTGTGTGATTAGTGTTAGGGTGTAGTGTGTGATTAGTGTTAGAGTGTAGTGTGTGATTAGTGCTAGGGCGTAGAGTGTGATTAGTGCTAGGGCGTAGAGTGTGATTAGTGTTAGTGTGTAGTGTGTGATTAGTGTGTAGTGTGTAGTGTGTGATTAGTGTTAGTGTGTAGCACAGTTTATTGCGGGCTGTAGGCTGTAATCCAGAGGTGCACTGCATCAGGACTCCCTGTGGATTACCACAGTATAATTCTATTACCGCTGGGTTTTTATTGGGCACAAATTGGAATCTGGAGTGTTATTTTTCCTGTCCTGTTTCTCCGATATTAAACATGACTTATGGATTTTTGCGCTCTGTGCTGAAAGGGCATTGATTTCTGGGCTGCTTATCAAGTTGTTAGTATGTGCGGACACACTGGAGTGTGAGCTTGTTAAATGTGAAGTACATCCTCTTGCTTCCTGTGAGCTGATTGTCTGCTGCCACCGACGCAGCTATACCGACTTTTTGCATCAGTACTAACTTCAGGATTAGTAAAGCGACTCTGCTTATAAGACTTAATATTTGAACAATCACAGTGTTGTGGCAGATTGTTAAACAATAGTTTTGTTGCCCTTTAAATAAAACTTTTGTTTCCCTGTGGTCTCCCATCCTGGTCAATGACAAGGCCAGCCACACCCAACCAATGGTACAGACTGGTATAGTGTGAGTCCTATACCATCCGACCATTTTACGGATATTCCTGCATGGACTTAAACACATTCGGTCAATGTTATACATTGCATGTATACGAACACCATGCTTTAATTTACCCAGTCCACTCAGCTTCCTGTTAAGCGTCCGTTATGGCAAACACCTTGGGGGAAGTGATGTCACACACTGACGTCTGCAGAGAGGAAGCTGAGGGACAGCGCTTCCATTGGAGGGGATTAGTGCTTCAATTTCAGAGTGAGCAACATGCTCACATCCACACTCAATAATTACTGCTCGTGATGAGTGCCATCTACTGTGCGTGATGAGTGCCATCTACTGCACGCGATGAGTGCCATCTACTGTGCATGATGAGTGCCATCTACTGCAAGCGATGAGTGCCATCTACTGCGAACGATGAGTGCCATCTACTGCACGCGATGAGTGCCATCTACTGTGCGTGATGAGTGCCATCTACTGTGCGTGATGAGTGCCATCTACTGTGCGTGATGAGTGCCATCTACTGCACGCGATGAGTGCCATCTACTGCGAACGATGAGTGCCATCTACTGCACGTGATGAGTGCCATCTACTGCACGTGATGAGTGCCATCTACTGTGCGTGATGAGTGCCATATACTGCACGTGATGAGTGCCATCTACTGCACGTGATGAGTGCCATCTACTGCGTGTGATGAGTGCCATCTACTGTGCGTGATGAGTGCCATCTACTGTGCGTGATGAGTGCCATCTACTGTGCGTGATGAGTGCCATCTACTGCGCGAGATGAGTGCCATCGATCTCGGGCAGCGGCACAGCACAGCGCTGAAGTCACCTCCACAAAGTGCGGGGAGGCTTTTCAGAGCCCCAATTAAGAGGAGATCGACGCACCTCCTTCAGAGATATTAACCATTTAAAATATTCTCTTTGTCGGGGCAGTTTTTCTATTTATTTGCATTGATGTTAGTAGATTGCCTGACTTAATTACTTCAACGCGGATGGACATATTGTAGCATATTTTCAATAATCCTCTTGTCGCATGGATGGAAATTTTTATGTAAAAAGTATGCAAACTTCCTGGTCCCATTTAATTATGCTGTCTGTAAAAATAATGCAGAACAAATTCTAAAGGGAAATATTCAGAGTTTATGTAGGTGAGTATCTGTATAAATATGAGCTTACTGCATGAAGAAATATGTTTCACAGTTAGAGGCCCTTGGTGTGCTGGTGTGTGTTTCATTCTGGAAAGAGGTAAATGAGTTATCTACAGACATACTGCGTCCTGTGAGTTTAGACAATATACTGAGTGACTTGTCTGTGGAATAAACCCTATACTCACCTGGGACACCTGATTTGGATGCTAGCTGAATATAAAAAGGGTTTGAGCCTAAAACCTTTCACTGACTAATGAGGACTGAGGCATTATTTGTAATAATAATCATAATAATACTTGTGCGGTTTCCCTCTGTGAACGAAACACAATTTATTACCTGAGATATTTTAATATAACCACCCCAAAATTCAAATGCTTATATACTGGAGAGATACAGTATGTTAGAGAGATATGAGATATGAGATATGATTTTTAGGGGTGAAAGGAGTAAATTGTGTTTGCAGTTAAAAACAAAAACCTTTGGATCCAATGTCTTGCTTGCATGGTCTTAACATTCCAGGCCCAATTTAGAGAAAATTCTACCATTCTATTTCTGAGGCAAAATGAGACTAAAAACAAGAGCCAAAGCCTGTATTACCACTCCATATTTTATACCTTCCAACATGCTAAGTGTGTCAGTTATAAACAAACAGGGTAACCCTGCCCGTTCCTTCAGCCGCAAATTCTGCAAGTTTAGCTTGGCTGTCACACCCAAAAACCTGGCTTTGTGAATATTTGCTAATATTCCAGTCGGTGGAATATTAATGTGCATATATTTATAAAGCTGATCAAAGTGCGATTCTGCAACTATCAAAGATATAAGAGCCAGTTTAGTCAATGGAAAGGTCAAAGATTGTTACTTTTGAATGCGTGAAGCTGGCTGATAAACGACCATGTGGCTGAAAGCCTAACTATTTTTTTGAGAACTCATGAGACTGAATCCTGTCCTTAAGACGCATCTCTTGCTGTAGAGCAGAATTGACTTGTGTGTCGATATCTGGCCCCTCAGACAGGAGCAGGTGTGGGTGGTCTTCTTATTCCCATGCCAGTAAGAGGCTTACATGCAACACCGTAAGTGGGTGGGAATACAATTTAGTAGCAATCAGATTTTACGCCCTCCGGGTCAATAATTTTTTATATGTTCATATTATCACTCATTCATAATTTTAACATAACTACAGATGGGGTGGAATGGTGTGCAAATTGGTTTGTGTAGATAAAGAACTTTCTTTGAAGAATTTACCGCGCCGCGTATCGAGTAGTAAGGCGCGGTGGGCCTGAGAGGCTGGGTCTCGTTGGAGGCTGCAGGTTCAAGTCCATGCTTTGCGGCTTTGCAGTATGCGTCTCACACAGCGAGCCTCACTGCGGCGCCACAGCACCTCAATTAACGGCCTCTCCTGTCAGACGCGCGGTCCCTGTGAGCACATTTCAAAATGACCAATTTATTTTTAAAGGGTGAAACATTGCAGACAACAAATTGATACAGTTACACGCAGGTGACTTCCTTCAGGTGCTGGAGGTGGTATATAATTACGGGAGTTATAGACAAAATAACAATGTAGATGTCATTGCTGATGTTGTGAATAGTTCACTTAATACCACGGCGTACGCAGTGGACAGACACCTTGCACCTTTGTCCCGATTTCAGGAAGTTTCTGAATAAAAGTCTGACATAAATTCTACCACGTGTGAAATGAATAATGCCACAGTGTCTGTAGTTAAATATCACACAAACCCCAGAGGAAACGCATGGGAGAGGAGGAAGGAAAGGAGTGCTGTGAGAGGAAGGCTGGCACCGCTGTGCTGTAACCGTTAAACTTAACAGCAGTTAAGAACACTTATTTACACTATCATAAGGCTCATTAGGGGTTAGGTGTGGTCTAATCTTAACACTGCTTAAGTTACTGTGAATCGATGGACGTATGTCATGTGTGCGTGCGTGTGTCCATGTGTGTTTTACCACTATGGCCAGTTGAATTCAGTCAACTTTTGTGCCAGTCAAAAGAGTAACAATTGCACATTTACTGTCTGAAATGAAACTTATGGCAAATTCTTGATTGAATCCAGGATAAAGTAATGCTTCTCTTTCCTTCATCCTTTGTAACATTTTTGCAAAAAAAATATTTTTTGGTCTTCCTTTTCTCCTTGCTTATCTGGTTGTATTGCATGCCAAGAAATTAAAAGTTAAATTAAATGAAAAATTAAATGCCGTATTTGAGCCAGCGATGGTTTGTGAGGGGAGGTTGGGTCTGTGTGTGCAGAAATGCCTAATGAGCCGTGCTGGGCCACTGCCGAGCTGCAACACGTATGCATAGCCAGTTAGCCACCAGTAAGCAGGCCGGGAAGCCTCGACTCAGAGTTTAACATGGCTGACAGAAGACATCAGAACTGGGTCACGATTTCCAGCATAAATGCTATTGTTCGTGCAGCACACACAACTCCCTCCCTGCATTTTCCCTTTGGAGAATGTAGCTGGTGGGAGGAAATACTGGGGGGGGGTTTGCCAGAAAAGATTACCTTAATTTACTCAAATCAGTTTACCATCCAACACACAAAAACAACGCTGTTTTTACATATGGAACTCTTTACTTAATGTTTTCCTTGTTGCTGTAAAGGCTACGTATGTAACACATGATAATGGCTTGCAGATGGTCAGTAGACTAAGCTGATGTCCGTAGTTTGGCCACTGGCCTGGGTATGTTCTACTGTGTGGTTTAAATCCTGTTCACTCACAACCCAAATCCCATTAAATTCCCATTTGGTTGTGAGTGAACACTATTTTGTTTTAGGAGACATTTATCATTCTGAACTAGTTCGGCTGCAAAAAATCTGGTAGCATCCCCTGATTGTTCTCATTTAGTTATGTAAAAACATGAGGGATTTATGTCAATCTCATTTTAAGAATATCCAGATGAAAGGAACGTTTATAATGACCATCCACAAAACCCTTTTCTTAACTGGAAAAACAAAACTGAACCATGTCTTAGACCATTCCTGTACTGTTTGTTGTGACTTTAAATCAAATGTTCATGGGATCTCCATGAATTCGGAAAAATTTATATTTTGGGAACATTTACCCGAACTGGGTAATGTTCTGAGAACCAAGAATAATTGCCGATGTTTTTTGACAGCTGTTTATAACTATATGAGGCAGTTGACATTGGGTGTGGTGAGTCTTATATTACATATTAGGAAATGTCTCCACATGGTATTTTACACCAGGGGGCAGTAATGACGTCCCACTAGCTGACTGATGACTGGGTCCCTGTACCACTTACATGAGGGCGTGGGGTTTGTGATAAGTGCGATGGAGATACGCCCAATCTGGAGGCCCCATGGACTGCCTGAGACGGGGGTACTTCCCTGGGGAGCGGGGGGAGGGGGGAAAGGGTCACTCATTACCTCTTCATTAGCAGCCTCTGTTTGTGTGATTTCCACTGTCAATAATCTGTTAATCTCCAATCAAACAGAGTGCATCAACAAGGCCACGCCCCTCCGCAGCAGGCAGTGGATGTGTAGGGCTTCTGTACTCTATCACAGCGGTCCCCAACCACCGGTCTGCGGACCGGTACCGGTCCGTGGGTCATTTGGTACCAGGCCGCACAGAAAGACTGATAATCCATTTTTTTTTAAATTATTCTGAATCTGAAAGATGTTTTATTTTGAAAAATGACCGGAACCATCCATCTGTGCGTCTGTGTCTCTTGAGATGGTGAGTATTTTTTATGCACTTTATATTTGTTTTTATGCCAGTCGTATCATTTTATTTCGTCATATTTATCCCCCCACACCTTGAAGGCCAGTCCATGAAAATATTGCCTTACGTGAAACCGGTCCGTGGCCCAAAAAAGGTTGGGGACCGCTGCTCTATCATACGGTCTATGAAGTGCAGGATACAACACAGTCCTTTCCCATATCCTCAATTCAAGTGTATCCTGCAAATCGTCTGCTCCTTGCTGGCTTTATCCTGCTATTTTCATTTGATTGTGTCTTTTTGAGTTTTTTTAGTTATTATTGCCAGCAGGTATGAAGGAACTGTCTCTTCCACATCGTGATTTACATGGTTTTACTGAAATTGGAAACTATTGATATTTATTCTATTGATTTCTCTCTGAATTAGATTCCAGCCAGCTCTCCCATCACAGAACAGATATTGATATACATCAGCCTGGAAGACATTAATGTGAAAACATTAATATTTAAAATTGTCACGGTATATTTGTCTGCGGGGCTGGCAATGTGAAAGCAGTATTTTGACAGGACGCGCAGGAAGCCGTTACTTGTTTGAATGGGGAAGAGCACTCACAGCGAGGCTTGAGGAAAGCTCCCACAGAAAGAACAGATTTAAATGTATTATTAATAACAAAAAACTATGTTTTATGCGTTAAGTTTGGCTTGGTCAAAAGCCGCAAAAGACAGGAAATTCAAATGAGCAGCACCAAGCCAAACTTCAGCTCTCTACACTATCAGAGATTCCTAGTACTCCGTTTTTTTATATCTAACTGCTATACAGTTCTGTAACTATGTTGGTCTACTGTATTTAAAACAACATGTACTCATCACTGGGCAGATTGGTTCAAACCTTCTCTCAAAGAGCCTAATTCATAGTCTTAGAGTATGTGCTGCCACCCATGGTAATGACCTGTACAAAAAGGCTTTGTATTTCCCTACTGCAGTTTAATGTATGCCTCATACCAATATTGATAGCTAACGTGATAATATTGGTAGGTAGCATTTGAAAGGTGGATCAAAATTTTTGTCTCTTTCCATTTCAAATTCTTTTTAGAAGTATTCTAGAGCTATATAAGTAGATGTATAATTGCATGCTGTACCTGGGACGGGACAGGAGGCATGGAACGGGACGGGACAAGAGGCATGGAACGAGATGGGACAGGAGGCAGGGAACGGGACGGGACAGGAGGCATGGAACGGGACGGGACAGGAGGCATGGAACGGGACGGGACAGGAGGCATGGAACGGGACGGGATAGGAGAACCAAAAAAGAACAAACAAAGAAACAAACACAAAAAACTAACAGAACTCGGAAAAAAAAATACACAGGGGGGGGGAACGTGTATTTCCAATGTTCACATGTACAAATCAAAAGCTTGGCTTGCGAACTAGCGAATCTACATTTGCCTGTCGAAGGACACGCTTGATCTGCTTGGATTTACGGACAGAATTTTGAGACAAATATTCCGCTGTTTTTCACCGTGTCGATTCACGCTCGCTTAACTTGCGATTCGTAAGCTAAACTTCTTCTTCTTTGGTGCTACATAACACGGCGGTGTGTGTGTGTGTTCAGCTCATCAGCGCCACTTTTAGAACAAGTGGCCAAAATTGCACATTATCTTTAAGAAGTGGATTCATGGTAAATTTGATTAAAACAGCCAAGTTTTGAGTTTATTTAGGTTGTAAAGTTAACCCCACGCTAATCTTGCGATGGCAAGTTTTTTAAACAGTCATTGCACAAAACTCCTATCAGATTGCATGTAGCTAGCTAGCTAGATTACATTACACAGGGGTAGGTTTTAGTTAAATGGAGTCAATCACTCATAAACCATTGTTCAATCCAATTCATTTTTAGGTTTTAAACCCAAACTTTAATCATTCTACAGTGAATATCTGCGCATCACAGAAATAAAGCAACACAAGAGCCAGTGGTTTCTAACTATAAAAATGTCTGCTACTGGTTTCATCATTGTGATCAAAAGAGTGAAAAATGAAGGTTTATGAAAGAATATTGGATTTTGGCATTTAATTTAGTTCACAAAATGAAATTTTATCATTAAATTCCTGTTTTACTGTTTTGAATTTACCTTTTTTATTTTCTCTCCCTCACCCCAGATCTCCTCCCCATAAATATCTCACCACACACTCTGTAACCCCACTTACCCACACTAACACACACTCTGTAACCCCACTTACCCACACAAACACACACTCTGTAACCCCACTTACCCACACACACTCTGTAACCCCACTTACCCACACAAACACACACACACTGTAACCCCACTTACCCACACTAACACACACACTCTGTAACCCCACTTACCCACACAAACACACACACTCTGTAACCCCACTTACCCACACAAACACACACACTCTGTAACCCCACTTACCCACACAAACACACACACTCTGTAACCCCACTTACCCACACTAACACACACACTCTGTAACCCCACTTACCCACACAAACACACACACTCTGTAACCCCACTTACCCACACAAACACACATACTCTGTAACCCCACTTACCCACACTAACACAGACAGACCATGGTCTCACACTCTCATATAGCTTCATACAAAACCTATTTACATATACAACACTGAGTCCCCAGTGAAATAACAATAATCACATACAATATAAACATGTGTCTACATTCCATCTCCCCTCCACCTGTGTCTCCCTGCAGGTAGGAGTGATTTTATACAGGTGTGTAATGACCATGGGATGCATCTTCATCAGACTTCCCTCTCTCTCATCCCAGATCACACAGTTTTACAGAAGATCCAACAGTATAAACCCCAAACCCAGGATAGAGGGGCTGAGTGAATGTGGTCTGGACTCTGTGCAGGAGGGTCATTGTGTCAAAGATGCTGTAGAAAGACAGAGTTCCTGCCCTGTGATTCAGGTACACTCCTATTTTGGAAGAGGAGGGAACAGGGATTACAGTGCTCTTATTATTGTGCCTGAAAGAGTAACTGGAGGGAGAGCAGTCCAAACTCCAGGACTTGTCATTATTTCCCAGAGCACAGTCATTACCCCCTCCTTTCCTGCTGATCTCTTTATATGACACTGCTATATAAGCCCTATTCCCACTCCATTCAGCCTCCCAGTAACAGCGTCCAGACAGACCCTCTCTGCACAGCACTTGCTCCCAGCGCTCAAATCTCTCTGGATGATCAGGATATGACTGGATCTCTCTCACACGGGTCACCTCTCTGTTCCCCTCAGGCAGACAGAGGTGTCCATATGCAGTGTTGGGGTCCAGTGTTAGCCGACAGGAATCTGATGGGAGAAAAGAAGAGCGCCTCGCTTCCATATCTTACATATTTCCTCACACTTTTATTCTTAGTTCAGAATTCTCAACCAGTATAACTATGATCATAATTCTTTGTATATTATGTACATTTGTCTTGAAACTTTCTTCACACAGTCCTACTGTAGGACACATATTATCATATATGATCCATATGTTTAATAGCAGGATGACTGCAGCTTAATTACCAGGGATCTTATGGTGGAGAAGGTTTATGAGATCCCCAAAGTGAGTAATTTTACAAATCCTATTTTTCTTAATATTACCTAATATTCTCATGCTACTTCATTCTCTTAATTTAGGTTTAATTACAGACTCACAAAGTAAGAAGTCCTCTCTGGTCTTGGGCTCATGAACATGGACTGCTTCCACTGTAGAGAGAGATCACAAGAAGGTTGAGCTAAAGTTTACCTTACTTAATCAGTTCCTGCAGAAACTAAATTTCACAAGTTAATATGCAGGTAAAGGAGCTGCTGGATGGCTCATTTGGTTAAGGCACCACAGTGTGGTATATGGTTCAGCCCCACAGTCTTGGATCCAATCTGGACCATGCCAGTGCCAGTGCCGGTAGCTCCATAGGGCCACGTGCAATTAGTGATTGCGTTGCCCCGGATACGGAAAATTTCAATCGGTTAGGGGTCTGCGTTTGATCACTCTGTAGCAACCAATGCTGGTCGATTAGGTGCTTCTGAAATCCCAAAATTGTTTACAATCCTCTAAATATGTGATAGACAATTCATAAAAGTATTTCAGCAGTAATAACCTGTTAAAGAGATCTTCACTAATTCCCCCTTGCAGACGTCCTCCAGTCGCTCTTTCAGTTCAGAGACAGATTTCCTCACAGCCTCAAAAGAGATGTGTGGACTGACAGTGATGCTGGGTAACTCTCCAGGTCCAGGAGGGGCACAGAGAGACTGATAGCTCTGCAGACAGACAGACAGACAGAGAACAGTCTCAATACAGATTCCTCTGAAGATGTCAGGAGCAGATGTTTTTAAATGATGAGCACGCCATGTATGTACAATGTACATAGTGCAGACTGTCAGAGAGCCAGTGATGTTACCTGGAGGAAATGGATGTGATCCTCTGTGTGTGAAAGCTGCTCCAGCTCAACGTCTCTCTTCCTCAGCTCAGCAATCTCCTGCTCCAGTCGCTCCAGGAGTCCTTCAGCCCGACTCACTTCAGCCTTCTCCTGATCTCTGATCAGCTCTTTCACCTCAGACCACCTTCTCATAATGGAGCGAATCAGCTCAGTAAAGATCTTATCACTGTCCTCTACTGCTGCCTGTGCAGAGCGCTGTTAGGAGACACAGGGAGAGGAGGGCTGCACATTTTAACTAGGCCTTTCACTCAGCTCTTACTGGGACCCCAGACTCTCAACCACATTGGCAATCTTTTTGTCTTATTTAGCAAAACAAGTTACAGAAATAAGATTCTTAAAATACTTGTTAAGATTTGGTTTTTGCAGTGAGAGCCCTGACTGAGCTCTGAAATGGCTCTTCCAGCAGCCAGCTGTTGTCTTCTCCTCTGCTCAGTACCCACCTTGAGCGACTGCACAGCCTGTCTCAGATGCTGCAGCTCCTTCTCTCTCTCCTGGATTCTCTTCTGGAATCCACTCTGTGTCGCCCCCAGCTGCTTCTGTGGATAAATTATTTTTCGCTTATATTGTAGTTCACTGCATTTGTTAAATAATATCATGTTTAACGTTAAACACAATTAATAAGCAGTAAGGCCATTTCAAATTCTGCATTTCAGTGTGTAGAAGATTATTGGTTTTACAGGTAAAGCTTCTAAACCATGTGAGTGAACTAGCTGCTCCAGCGTGTTGATTTCCATTCTGGGAGTGAACAGGGGGTGAGGGGTGTGAACAGAGCTGTCACAGAGAGCTGACTTGAGCCCCTTTCACACATGAACCCCTAACAGCTCTTACTGCTTAATCACTGTGTACTTCAAACCTGGAAATTATTTACTCTTCATTTGTCAAATAAATCTAATGAAACACATGCTGGAAGTAACTGAATATTTTAATACTACCAGTTATATATGAAATAAAGATGTGACTTATGTAACTTTTTAAAAATATCACGGTAATCCCGCTGTTCCCAATTTACTCTACTCAGTTTATGTCCCATTATATCCAGTATCAGAGCTGCCAGTGATGAGTTCCAGTCCTTACCTGTTTCTCTGTCCTTTCTGCTGCAGCTGAGACTGTATCATGGCCTCTGTGTTCATCCATTACACACTGATAACAGATACACTGCTGATCGGTACGACAGTAAACCTCCAGCAGTTTGTCATGATGAGAGCAGATCTTCTCCTGCAGGTTTCCAGTGGCTTCAACCAGTTTGTGCTTCTTAAAGGCAGGAGATTCATAGTGAGGCTGGAGGTGAGTTTCACAGAAAGAGGCCAAACATGCCAGGCAGGACTTGATGGCTTTGCCCTTTCTCCCAGTGCAAAAATCACATGCCACTTCTCCAGGTCCAGCGTAACAGTGAGCAGGAGGAGCAGCTTGGAGTCCTGTCTTCTTCAGTTTCTCCACCATTTCAGCAAACATGGTGTTTTTCTTTAAAACAGGCCTTGGAGTGAAGGTCTCTCTGCACTGGGGACAGCTGTAGACACCAGTAAGATCATCCTGATCCCAGCAGCCCTTAATACAGCCTATACAGTAACTGTGTCCGCAGGGAATAGTCACTGGATCCTTCAGTAGATCCAGACAGATCGGACAGCTGAACTGGTCTTGATCCAGAAAAACTCCACCTTCAGCCATTTGACTACTCACACCGACAGAGACAGAGTTAAGTTTCGTTTCTCTGAAACCGTGTGAGAGCGAGAGAGAGTGGGAGTTACTTCCTGGTTCTGCCCACAGCTGCAGGAGGTGTGGTGTTGGACTGAGGCCAAGCTGAAGAGATAGGCTGTGTCAAAATCAGAGCCCTATTTACTGCGCCCTGTCTCCTGCGTACAATGCACTGGCAGAAGTGTGCTGTTTAATATGTACTGTTTAGCTGTCCGCCAAAAATATAAGCCATACTATATAAGCCGCACTGTGGAAGTGTCGTAAGCAGATCATAAGACAATGAGGATCAGGTGTGAGGAAGCAGGGAGGGGAGATGGCTCACAGGTAAGAACAATGAGGGTAACAAGGACCAATCACACAATAACGAGGGCAGACGTAAAACACGGACTGGATCATATGTGGACTTCACATAAACAATGATGACAACAGACCTGGAGTTTAACAGGTAACAAGTGCACAGCTCGAAGGGGAGGAACACGGAAGTGGACACATGTGCAGAGAATGTGAAATCACAGATAGATACAGGGATAGGATAACGAGGGAGAATGACCGCTGCAGGTAGAAACTCAAGATAAATTAGTAATTAGTAATGTTAGTAGAAAATTCTAAATCCCTAATGTTAGTAAGTTAGTTGTTTAGTATTATATACACAAGTTAGTCATTAGTAGATTAGTAGACCCTAAGTCTAAGATGTTAGTGGTTGTTAGTTAATTAGTATTATTTACAATTAAATAATTTAGTAAGAAGGAAGGAATGAGAGAGGAAATACAGAGAAACCCGAAATCCCCACAGACTCCCGAAAAGTGTGATGAAGACAGGGAGTGACAGAAATACAAAACACAGGACAGTGAAACCACAAATAAACAGAAACATAAATACATGAATGAAAATGAAAATACAAAACAGACAGACTCAGTACTCAGAACATAACAGCTATGACTGAAATGTTATTGACTACTACTCTGTATGTCAACAGTGTATGTTTTCATATATTTAATACTTCTTAGGTGTACATAAGTGATTTCATGGGTAGTGGTGTAAGCCTAGGCCACATGTCCAGTATAGGCTACTTCTTGGATGGATGATTCCATTTTTAATCAACAAATTAAGAGTAGAATCTATGATGGTTTAAGTCAAAATGAAATACCATGTATGCACTCCAGCAGCAGACGATTCAAGTAGCCCAGTGGTAGGCAACCCTGGTCCTGGAGAGCGGCAGGGTCTGCTGGTTTTTGTTTTCACCTTAAACACAGCAACTACTTAGACCAAAGAAACCAGGTGAGGTGAGTTAACTGTGTAATCAACTGCTTTAATTGATCAATTAAGTGGCGAGTAACAACAAAAACCAGCAGACCCTGCGGCTCTCCAGGACCAGGGTTGCCTACCCCTGAAGTAGCCTATTTAGACGCACTCAATAGCCTATTTAGTTTTCAAGTTTGTACATAGTCTTCTGTATAAAATAATAAGCATCACGTACAGAAATATATATACTATTGTGCTGCCCTTAATGCATTATAGGTCTATAGCCAATGTCTAAACCTACTCTATAGCTTAATGCAGCAGTCGTAGGCTGTTTATTATTTTGAAGAGTGTGAATTAGGCTCTTTGACAGAAGGTTTGAACCAATCTGCCCAGGGATGAGTACATTTTGTTTGAAATACAGTAAACCAACATAGCTATAGAACTGTATAGCAGTCAGATATAAAAAAACGGAGTCCTGTCTTTTGCGGCTTTTGACCAAGCCAAACTTAACACTTAAAACATAGTTTTTTGTTATTAATTCCCAGGGTTTTTTCTCCGGAAGGTGTCAACTATTGTAACACATCCATTTGAATGTTGAATAAACATAACTGAAGATTACACAATCATACGAAAATACAGCTACTGCTAGAAAGTTCAATCAATGTGCCTCGAGAACACCCCAATAAACTAGAATAAGTCCAAATAACATTAAATATCATAGCCCATAACATAATAACATAACATTACAAACTTCATAACACATTGGAAATAAAACATATTGAATCATGACAAACAACAACAGATATATTGTAGTTAAATAAAAATATTATTTTGTGTATTTTTCTAATTTGATAACTAATCTGTTCAAAATTCTACATATCGTGCTTGCTCAGCTAACGTTAACCCACATAACTGTTCTGCCCGTTAACTTTACTCCCAGAGTGTGCACTGTGCAGACCTGGCTAAGTTAACTTTACTCCCAGAGTGTGCACTGTGCAGACCTGGCTAAGTTAACTTTACTCCCAGAGTGTGCACTGTGCTGCAGACCTGGCTAAGTTAACTTTACTCCCAGAGTGTGCACTGTGCTGCAGACCTGGCTAAGTTAACTTTACTCCCAGAGTGTGCACTGTGCAGACCTGGCTAAGTTAACTTTACTCCCAGAGTGTGCACTGTGCAGACCTGGCTAAGTTAACTTTACTCCCAGAGTGTGCACTGTGCAGACCTGGCTAAGTTAACTTTACTCCCAGAGTGTGCACTGTGCAGACCTGGCTAAGTTAACTTTACTCCCAGAGTGTGCACTGTGCAGACCTGGCTAAGTTAACTGTACTCCCAGAGTGTGCACTGTGCAGACCTGGCTAAGTTAACTTTACTCCCAGAGTGTGCACTGTGCAGGCCTGGCTAAGTTAACTTTACTCCCAGAGTGTGCACTGTGCTGCAGACCTGGCTAAGTTAACTTTACTCCCAGAGTGTGCACTGTGCAGACCTGGCTAAGTTAACTTTACTCCCAGAGTGTGCACTGTGCAGACCTGGCTAAGTTAACTTTACTCCCAGAGTGTGCACTGTGCAGACCAGGGTAAGTTAACTTTACTCCCAGAGTGTGCACTGTGCAGACCTGGCTAAGTTAACTTTACTCCCAGAGTGTGCACTGTGCAGACCTGGCTAAGTTAACTTTACTCCCAGAGTGTGCACTGTGCAGACCAGGGTAAGTTAACTTTACTCCCAGAGTGTGCACTGTGCAGACCTGGCTAAGTTAACTTTACTCCCAGAGTGTGCACTGTACAGACCTGGCTAAGTTAACTTTACTCCCAGAGTGTGCACTGTGCAGACCTGGCTAAATTAACTTTACTCCCAGAGTGTGCACTGTGCAGACCTGGCTACGTTAACTTTACTCCCAGAGTGTGCACTGTGCAGACCTGGCTAAGTTAACTTTACTCCCAGAGTGTGCACTGTGCAGACCTGGCTAAGTTAACTTTACTCCCAGAGTGTGCACTGTGCAGACCTGGCTAAATTAACTTTACTCCCAGAGTGTGCACTGTGCAGACCTGGCTAAGTTAACTTTACTCCCAGAGTGTGCACTGTGCAGACCAGGGTAAGTTAACTTTACTCCCAGAGTGTGCACTGTGCAGACCTGGCTAAGTTAACTTTACTCCCAGAGTGTGCACTGTACAGACCTGGCTAAGTTAACTTTACTCCCAGAGTGTGCACTGTGCAGACCTGGCTAAATTAACTTTACTCCCAGAGTGTGCACTGTGCAGACCTGGCTACGTTAACTTTACTCCCAGAGTGTGCACTGTGCAGACCAGGGTAAGTTAACTTTAATCCCAGAGTGTGCACTGTGCAGACCAGGCTAAGTTAACTTTACTCCCAGAGTGTGCACTGTGCAGACCTGGCTAAATTAACTTTACTCCCAGAGTGTGCACTGTGCAGACCTGGCTACGTTAACTTTACTCCCAGAGTGTGCACTGTGCAGACCAGGGTAAGTTAACTTTACTCCCAGAGTGTGCACTGTGCAGACCTGGCTAAATTAACTTTAATCCCAGAGTGTGCACTGTGCAGACCTGGCTAAATTAACTTTACTCCCAGAGTGTGCACTGTGCAGACCTGGCTAAATTAACTTTAATCCCAGAGTGTGCACTGTGCAGACCTGGGTAAGTTAACTTTACTCCCAGAGTGTGCACTGTGCAGACCTGGCTTAGCTGATGAAGCACATAGGCTATGAGTTTTAAGCATTCGTGCTTCCCTACATAGCATAATGCGTGTGTTTGAACCACCAAACTATATTATATATAGTTCAGTGGTATGAACTAGGTAATAATGTTTATTTACAGGCTAATTGAACAAATACATTGCAAATGATCAAACCACTTATAGATTGCTGGCTAGCATAGAGCGTATATCAACACAGTTCAGACAGTGCTAGGTGGCTAGTCAAGAAACGGACCTGGAAATAATTATACTCTGGGAAGAATTGTGTAACAACGGGAAGAAAATAACGGAGATCCTCCGGTAATAATTAGGCTACATAAACGTAACCCCACCTCCCCCCGTAAATTTAATCTTATGCCGTCCGAATAGGTCTGACACATAATGTTACAATTCTTAATCTGTCAATGTCAGACTCTTCCCGTTTAAAATTCATTTTTTACCAAATGTAAGTTAGCAAGCTGGCTAGGGCCACATGGCAATGGAAGATATAACGTTAGCTAACAATATTTAACTTGGCTAAGAGATCATTATTTTCATTGCATTGTGCAGAAAATAACTCCGTAACGTTATATAGCTACGTTAAGTAAATTAGGCTATTAACTGAGTTAACGTTATACTGGCTAAAAATGTCATCTTAAACTATCACTCTTCAACTGTTGTGTTGGCGGGATTTTATTTAGTCGTTATATTCTGCCAAAACTATTCAGCAAAATATCTGGCTATTTTAAAAATGAACTAACTTAACATTAACACTAATTGTCCTAACGTTAACGTTCATTGCTTGGCACTGTTAGGCTCCTATATGTGGGGCTTGTAATGCTACCTAGCTAACGTTAGTTGCTCACACAGTGTGGCGCTTGTAGCTTCATTGACATTACAGATAATATTATGCCTGAAAGGAGTAACGTTAGTAATCTCGCTAGCAAAGTTAGATAGTAGCTGCATTATTTCTAGCTTTATCACTCAGTAACAGTAGCTAGCCTGCTGTTGCTGTTCAGTCAGTTATGTGGAACTGCTGTGATCACTGACTGACCTGGCAAAATATTAAGCAAAATAACGTTATCCGACTTGCTCTCCCGAGTTGATTTGCCCACACGTCTTGTGATTCAGAAAAAATGTTAAACCATACGGAAAATTCAAAACTCACTTTGGACTTTTAGTTTAAAAATAGGTAACAGTTAACGTTAGTAGCCTCCGGCTGGTGCTGTGGAAGCTCGTAGTGCACGAGACTGTGTGGTAACGGTAGTTCGAACCTTCAATTAGCCTTCGGTTGCTAGCAAATTTATGCCCCAATGTTAAGTCAATGGACAATTCATTTCCGGTATTGTAGAAGGTTTATTTAAAAACTATACAATAAACAGAAATATTACCCATCAAAAGCATTAGTTCATGTCATTTAAAAATTATTAAATGCTAGAAAAAACAATATGCAATTTGTTTACTAAACACATGGATGTAAAAGGGAGCATCCCGTTACATAATTCATACAGACGGAAGAAGTGCTTTGCACATGCAGTCTGTGTGTCAGACGTTGTTGTGTCAGGTTTGTTCTCTGCACATTAAAAATAGACTACTGTAACCCAGCAAAGAGACTGTGCAGCTATCATTTATTCAGCTCCACAACATTAATATTGCACATTACACACAGGCATGGTGTCTGTGGTCCCTGTTTAATATTACTTGTGTGTGTGTGTGTGTGTGTGTGTGTTTACCAGTCACTTGCATTGATGCAAAGATGAAGCTTTTCTTTTCTTATTTTCTCCTCACCAGACCCGTTTTTCTAACACTGTGTGGCCCCCTGAGTTAATTCAGGTGAACGCCTGAAGCCTGGTGCATTATGGGACGTCCCACATGATTTAACAGGAATGGAATTGAGCGAGTGTGTTTCCAGAGTGAGATGGTGAAGGGGGACAGGGAAAGGGGTACGGTCTCTAATTAGGGGTGTATGGGGGCGTCTGTTAGCATGCTGCCTGGCCCCTGTTTCTGTGGGTATGAACGCACCCCAATTAAAGGTGGGGGCCCTGTAATGATACCAGTCAGGGAGGGGCCCCGTGTCCTCTCTGCCTTTGAAACGCTAATTACCCAGGATCCCCCTCCATAAAGCGGTGAATTCATTTCCCCCTTTGTTTAGTTATTTTCTTCTTTTTCTTTCTTTTTTTCTCTCTTTTTTCCCTCTCCTTTCCTCTGGCTGCCTAATTAATGTGGTGGAAATGTCCTCCAGCAGTGTGTGTGGAATTTGATTTGCGATGATAAGGGCCGAGACAAGCGGCTGGTTGATGGAGTGGTGTCGTTTTCTCGCTCTCCGGAGATGGCGAGGGGCCATCAATCTTCCCTACGTGCCCCGTAAACTGATATTTCTGAAAATTAACTTCAATTAATAACGTAACGTCCCCCCCCCCCCCCACCCCACCACCGCTACTGTCCCTCTGCTGACATCTCCTTCAAAGCTGGACCTTGATGGTGTCTCCTGGTCCTCCTGCACGCACACACTTTGACTGTACTCTACATACTCATACTAATATGTCTCTCTGTCAACAGTGAAAAATGTGCGTTAAAATATATCAGTGTTTAGTCGCAGTGAAAATAAGACGGCTTGGGTAAATGCAGGGTCAAGAGAGAGTGACTCTCCTGGAGAAACCATTACGGTATTGTGAATCTAAGCCATTTTTCTTTGTTGAAATCGTGTATATCTCTTTGGCGGTTTGAAATGAGGTTGTTTTTTAACAATGGAAAGAAAGGTATTATATTGTTTTTGTGTTAATCTTGTATGTCTCTAATTAGTGCAAAAATCACCTCTAAAATATGAATAACATTTAGAATTTCTTATGAGAAATTAGAAATGTGTGTCTGGTAAATTACCGGAAACAATTTCTTAAATATTAAAAATACATTAAGTTTGCTTTTAATTAAATGTGCGCTGCTACTGAGTATTCTGCTGAATATAACTAGAAGAAAAAAAGGGGTGGTTTTCAGAAAATTGGAAAAATGGAATTTAATAGAGTGGTTCCTCTTCTCGTTATTATTTAGCCTATCACTCTCTCCCTCTGCTGACATTCCGCACGCACCTTAATGATTCAATTAGTCTTCTCACCTGTTCCCCTCCTTATTTACAGTAAGTTCCCTTGTTTCACTGCCTCTTCGCCAGGTACTTGTCTCAGCTCGTCTAGACATTCCCCGGCCATTCTTTCTGTTTGCGTTTTGCTGCGTAACCTGTTTGTTTTTTTTCTGTTCCTCGCTCCAGCCTGTCCAGCCTGCTTCCCGTCTTGTTCGCTCCTGCCCCATCTCCTGTCCAGCCCCGTTTAGTTTCGTCAACCCTGATTCCAGCCTGTTACCTAGTCTTCCCTGTTCGTTTGCCTTTTCTTGCTTTGTTCTCCATAAATATACTTCTTGCAGAGTTTTTGCCTGAGTTTGCCTCCGAGTCCTGCATTTGGGTCCATACCAGTGTTCTAAATCATAACAGCCATGTTGTTTTACCTTGTTTCCTCTTTTAAAGAGTGGGGATATAACAGATATCTCTCTCTCCGTTCCTATTTTGGTGGTAACAGGCGCGTGAATAGGCAGGGGGTGTGGTGTCTCGGTGAATCTCAGTAAATATAATCCCTTTATTCCCGCGGCACACACGCTGTACAGCGTGTCTGTTTGTGCCGAGCGTGTTTATTTGCAGATGTAAAGCGGTGTCGGAAGAGAAAGGGTCGTCGCGGGCTGTCTGGAGCATAATTGAAGCATGGCAGCGTGGCGCGATGTGGGTCGCGCTGAATAATGCAAGTCTGGAGCCCGCTGACGGGTCATGCCTGAGTACGCCGAGCACGCTCCCACCGCGTCCTGTACACTGATGTACCAGGCGTGTGCTGAAGCGTGTTCACACCAACAAGAGCAATAGCAAGCCAGAGGACAGGTGACATGCACACACACACACACACACATACAAATAAAATATGGATAGAGGTTAAGGCTTTGAAGGCGCTGTTAGAGAGGAGCTGTGTGAGAGTGATACAGGGGAATCCCTGCCCCCTCCCCACCACACACACACACACACACACACACCGCTGGCTCTGGAGCACAGCCAGCTGTTAACAGGCTGCCTATCACACACACGCACACACAAAAACACACATCATTCCTCCACAGGCAGAATGAGAGCAGCAGACCCAGTGCTGTGGAGGAGCTGAGTCACAAACACAAATACCGCCGTCTTACGGAGGAGTTTATCACCCACTACAGCAACCGCACACGGCCTCACACGGCCTCTCACAGACTCATACGGCCTCACACTGCCTCACACGGCCTCATACGGCCTCTCACAGACTCATACGGCCTCACACTGCCTCATACGGCCTCTCACGGCCTCAAACTGCCTCATACGGCTTCTCTCAGACTCATACGGCCTCACACGGCCTCAAACTGCCTCGCACGGCCTCATACGGCCTCTCACAGACTCATACGGCCTCATATGGCTTCTCTCAGACTCATACGGCCTCACACGGCCTCAAACTGCCTCGCACGGCCTCATATGGCCTCTCACAGATTCATACGGCCTCACACGGCCTCACACTGCCTCACACGGCCTCATACGGCCTCTCACAGACTCATACGGCCTCTCAGGGCCTCACACTGCCTCATACAGCCTCATCGCTACCTCACAAGGAAACTTTACCAAACCGTTGCAGTTGAAATGCATGTCTGCATTGGGTGCGGCCATTTTCTACCGCATCATGTTAATGGTAGAGGCAAAGGGGCCGTTTCTATGATTCAGTACCTCGCAGACAGACATTGATCTTCAGCAAGTACCAGAACTTTCCATATGGCAACCCACTCCCCAATATTCAACTCTCTCTTATTATTTTTGGTGGCAGCATTACTATTTATTGAACACAGAAAAAGGTGGAGGTGATGAATAAGCATGAAGGCGGCCCCCCCCCGCCCGCACGGTGACACTGGGCCAACGGACCGGAGACAACGCCGCGCACTCTCCACCCCATCTTCAGGATGTCTCCTCTGACACACGCTTCCAATTCCCTCAGACGAGGCTTATTGGAACAAATTACAGCGCTGCCGTCGGCCAGTGCCCCACGGCAACCAACCATTAATTATGAGCGCTCAAGCGTTTTAACATACACACCACTACGTCAGACTTTTTAATGTGTGAAACCGTCAGGGGCAGTGAAGGGTGGTGTAGTGTGGGATTGATTTCCATGGCAACATAGTGCAATATCTGCAAAAAAGGAATGTTTTAATTGTGACTTGAAGGTGGCTTTTATTTTATTTTATTTTTAGCCCTACAGTATTGTGGTCACTTTTTTTGCTTCTTCGGCTCATGAAAATAAAAGTACCTTCACTGTTGCAACAGTATGGAAAGATGAGTCAGTAGAAGAAACCTTTAAAGTGATCCATCCATATCTATTGCATATCTGGCAGCAGAGTGATGGTCTGAGGCTCATTTGATACCTCAGACCCTTGATGACTTACAGCCATTTAGCCGACCGTATGATCCATACTGTTAAATCCTCACAGTTAAATACAAAAGTATTAAAAGTATCCACAGCTGACCACTGCAGCCAATCAGAACACACAATACAGAAAGGCACTGAAAGTAACTGTGACAATGCGACTCATTGGCCAATGCTGTACTTCGAGCCACAGTTTGGATCCTGCACCAGACTGTGTGGAAAATCGGCAGCACAGCTCTTTTAAACACGGCTCTGCGGTACCAGCTGTTTCCAGCGGCACTGTGCCTCACTGATGACTGTGTCCAAGCGGTGCAGGCGCACGTGACATCGCAGTTCATGAAAACGCCTTTTTTATTACACCGGAGTGTCGTTTCAGATTGCGCTGAAGTTAGACTGCTATCACGGCAAAAATTATACTAAATAATATATTTTCGAGGGCCGGGGCTGATGCTGGCAGTGCTCTTGTATATTTGCCTTTTCTGAAACATATCATAAAGCACTTATTTTCTCTCCGTGTTTTTCCAATGTGGATGCGGAGCAAATTGTTAGCAGATGCTCTAATGTGCAAGGCCGGGACTCGTATGTTTGCACAGGCTGATCTCTAAACCGGTGTGAGACGCCCACAGCTGGTCTGCATCAGCCACAGCCCTCCTGATGGGTGCACCTCACAAAGCAGCATCAACATGTATGACCCTCATCTTCACAAGCCAAACACATTACTTCAGTTATATTGCAGACCAGTGAGCTGTAATGGACAAACAGGGCCTTTCTCTTTAAAAAAGGAGTCAGTATCAAATATGCTCTTCTTCTGCGTAATGACTCAATTTTTTATTTCATTTGATTTTGATTAATTTGTGAACATTTGGTGCACTTTACTTACAGCTTGGAATAAGGGGCTAATAATATGGTAATACAGTAGTAATAACATGGTAACACTGTGCTAATGTTGTGATGCTAAGTCACAATTACCCCAGACTGTGTGGATCTTCACATAGAATTAACATCTGTGAGATGCTATAAAATATTCTCCTGGACAGTGAGGCGAAAGCTACAGGTCTGTCGGTTAAATTCTTCACTGAAAAGTGGTATAAAAAAAGAGAAATATTAAGCCACGTTCCAGTTGTGTTGGCTGATCTGAGCTGTGTTTAAATGCTGTGGTTTTGTTTGGACAGAGCCAGCGTAGGTGCGATGTCACAATGAGTTTGCGCATCTGAATACAACACCAAGGAGCAATACCCGCCACCCCAGATCCACATTCACATGTTAAAATATTCCAAATGCAAAACAGCGTCAACAGTCTTTAAAGTTAGTAAAAATCAGACGGTTCACTGCAAAAAATTATTGTCTTAACAAGTGTTTTAGTCTTTTAATGAGACTTAAAATCTTTTTTTTTCTCAAAAGTGGAAAATATTGGCTTGTTTACAGTTACTTTTTTTGACAAGTGATATTATCTTACCCCACCGGCAAATCTTTAAATTAGTAAAATCTATCTCACCCCACTGGCAGATAGTTTGTATTATTTAGCAAAAAAGTAACAGAAATAAGATTCTAAAGTCTAAATATAAGATTAAAATGCTTAATAGCATAATGCAGACAACTGTTCTTCTCTTTCTTTCTCTCTCTCACTCTCTCTTTCTCTCTGTCTCTTTCTCTATACCACTCTCTCTCTCTCACTCTCTCTTTCTCTCTGTCTCTTTCTCTATCCCGCTCTCTCTCTCTCACTCTCTCTTTCTCTCTGTCTCTTTCTCTATCCCGCTCTCTCTCACTCTCTCTTTCTCTCTGTCTCTTTCTCTATCCCACTCTCTCACTCTCTCTTTCTCTTTGTCTCTTTCTCTATCCCGCTCTCTCTTTCTCTCTGTCTCTTTCTCTATCCCGCTCTCTCTTTATCTCACTCTTTTTCTCTCTGTCTCTTGCTCTCTCACTTTCTTTCTTTTTTTTTCTGTCTCTCTGTCCCTTTCTCACTCGATCTCTCTGTTCCATTAAAACAGCAACCGTGTGAAATTGCGGGTCCAAGTCGAACAGGAGGACTGGCTCTAAACCTGTTTACTTTTCGAGCGTCGTTGATGTAAAACGGCTGTTCCCATTTTAACAAAAGCACCTTGTGAGGGGCTAAGGGAACAAGGACAAAAAGAGAGGGTAGGAGGGAGAGGGAGAAAGAGAGAGGGTGGGAGGGAGAGGGAGAAAGAGACAGAGAAAAAAAGACAGACAGAGACAGAGAAAGTGTGGGGAAGATAGTCTTGTTCTGTGAACTTTCTGTAAAAACCAGGGCTCTGATCTCAGCTCATAACTCCAAAAAAGCTGAAAAGCTCCAAATATGGCAAGTAAAAATTATAATTTAAAAATTCTGAAAGCGAGGGAAAAGGAATTTGCCTCAGTTTTAACATCACACCCGCAACCGCAAAAGTTTGCAAATGCCACTATGAACATTGCAGGGAATGCCCGAAACAGCACTATGAGCACTGCAGGGAATGCCCGAAACAGCACTTTGAGCATCGCAGGAAATGCCCGAAATGGCACAATGAGCATTGCAGAGAAGGCCCAAAAGGCACTATTAGCATTGCAGGGAGAGCCCGAAACAGCACTATGAGCATCGCAGGGAATGCCCAAAATGACACTATGAGCATTGCAGAGAAGGCCCAAAATGGCACTATGAGCATCGCAGGGAATGCCCAAAATTACACTATGAGCATTGCAGAGAAGGCCCAAAAGGCACTATGAGCATTGCAGGGAGAGCCCAAAACGACACTATGAGCATTGCAGAGAAGGCCCAAAAGGCACTATGAGCATTGCAGGGAGAGCCCAAAACTACACTATGAGCATTGCAGAGAAGGCCCAAAATGGCACTATGAGCATCGCAGGGGTTGCCAAAAACGACACTATGAGCATCACAGGGATTGCCTGAAACAGCACTATGAGCATCACAGGGATTGCCTGAAACAGCACTATGAGCATCGCAGGGGATGCCCAAAACAGCACTATGAGCATTGCAGGGAGAGCCTGAAACGGCACTATGAGCATTGGCATGCCCGGCATATTGCATCCGTCTGTTACTTTCAGGCTCTGGAGAAGTTTATTTAGATATATTTCAACTTTATTTTACCCATTAAAAAATTCCAGGAAGACAGTTAAAATCATGTACATTATGAAGAAAATCCTCAGTACACAAATAAATAGCATTAAACATGCGTCTACAGGACAGACACACACATGCACGCGCACACACACACACACACACACACACACACACACACACACACACACACACACACACACACACACACACACACACAGATATGTCACTCTCTCCTCATTGTGCAATCCAGAATATTAACTGCCCTGTGATTCATCCAGGTCATTTTAATAAATCGGCCATCTTCACATGTTATTCATCACAGTGTGCACCCTGTTCTTTTTAAAAGACACCCCACTCCCTGCTCTTCCTTGCTTCTGGAAGATTCTTAGGAAAATCACCATGAATTCACGGCGGAGAGCTGGCGGTGCGAGGGAAGGTGCAGCCGAGGGTGATTAACCCTTTGAAGAGTTTGGGTTTTTTGGAATGTTTTTTTTTCTCCAAAAGTGTCAGTGTTCTAGAACTCCGTTGCTTTCAGTTACCAGTAGTGACTGTTACATCAGCATTAGAATGTTCAGTTAAGAACATTGTACTCACATATTTGTGATCTTACACCTTAAAGGGCTAATAATTTAATTAAGGAACGTGTATATCTAATCCACTGAGTCTCCCTGCCTGCATACTGCATGCAAAAGCCCCCTATTATTATTTACTAAACAGCCTCCTAACAAGGGCTGAGTGATAGCCATGAAAGACTGTGCTGAAAGGCCCTCCTGGTGGAAGAATAAACAGCTTAATTGAGGTGTTGCAAAGCAGATTACACACATTAGTGCACGCCAGTTTATTTATATATTTATTTTCAATATGACCGCCCCGACCGTGACAAATTCCATAATGTGGCAATAGGAGGGGGCATTAGTGAGCGTTGCGGGTAATGTGGGGGAATTGAAATCTGTGTTGCTCTCTGATCCATAATCATGTTTTATTTGTGGCCGTTCCCGCTGTTGAGGAGCACCCAGTAAACAGCTCAGGCTTGGCATGGATTCTGCCGCTGCGCTACAAGATTACGGCCTGGGCCGCTAATGCAAGCACGGCATTAGTCACGCAGACACACTGAGAACCTCACTGACAGCACAGGCATTATTCACAGATAGGATTGTTTAAATTGCCCGCTTATTTATTTATCTGACTATTTTTTAAAAGAACTGTGTATTGAATCAATTATGCTGGCATTTATGCAATAAAACTGCTCTGGGGGAGAACGAAAAACCCAAAGTATGATTTACAGATTACTCCTTACTCCTGGCAATTCATGTTTGTCCCCTGTAGGGGACATCAGCCTCTGGTCTTAATAACAAGAACCATGTATTTTACGATGCACTGCACTACAAGGTCTATTCAATAAAAAATAAAATAGATAATATTTTAGAAAATATTTTAACTTCAACATGTTTTTGTCATTCACGACACTTGTATTATGTAAAAAATGAAAATACTTTCTTTCTGCTGGGGCTGGGGTTACTGACCTGGGCCTGTTTCCCAAAAGGATCTTAGAGTAAAGATATTAGGCCATTTTGTTTTCATAATACTTTTTTCAATACTTCATTGATTGTTTTTTTGTCATTTGTTTTTTGTCTGTTTCTTCCTCTATCTTTATTATCTTTTTAATGTAAATTTCAGTAAATTTTAATCATAAAGCACACTCTAAGATGATCTTTACTCTACGATGCTTTAGGGGAAATGAGGGCCCAGTATTGATCTCTTGCACCCAGTTCAGGTGGGGTGCTGCACATTGGTGGTGGTTGCGGTGAGTTTCCCCCTCATCATTGTAAGGGGCTTTGAGTGTGAGAAAGGCGCTATATAAATGCCAGAGTAGCATTTGCATTCTGTAGCTTTTCTTCAGCTGAAAGGCAACAGGATTTTTACTGCTGTGTCTTTTTCAGAAAATATAACTACCTGCCTGTTTTTACACACCACAATGCAGTCTTGTTTTCTTAACGTACAGTTTTATTTGGCTTCATTAAGGCTCATTAATAGTTAATGTCATGCGTGTTTTGTTCTTATGCAGAGAGGAAATGACCTGCTGTACCGCATGTTTACATTAAGCAATCTTCTCACACAGTGTAGTTTCTGCTGCACTCCGGCTCTTTCTGACATTTCTAATTAACACTTTATATTAATGGCCTTCAGACTGACATGGGTAATTAAATTTCATCATGTACGTCACGGTGCCCCGAGTGATTGTTTTCTGCATGTTATTGTAGTTGGAGGTTTAACATGGTAGTTAAATTTGAAACAGTGTAAACATTATAAATTAACTATTCTGCAGTGTGTGTTTATTTTACTGTACATGAGATTGGGAGTTTTATTTATTTTTTTTAACCATGACCACATTTTCCTTTTGTCAGTTGCACATTCCAAGCAAACTCACACCAGGTATATGGAAAATATGCGACGATGCCGTGGTCATTTAGAAATGATGATTTGCAAAATGATAACATTTTTATTCTGTTATTCTGAAGACTGACCTGCGAAAAAGAATTTGCGGCTAATGGCAAACATGATGTGCTATTTCTTATTATATTTTTCGGGCTTTTCAGCTTTATTGGACAGCACAATGTAGAGAGACAGGAAGACTGGGAGTGAGAGAGACGGAGAGGCACGCGGCCGGATTCAAACCGTCAACATCGCAGCTCGCAGCGAGCATGTGGACAGTGCTCTACAGGCTACGCCACGGACACACCTCCGTCACGTGCTATTTTAACAGAGGTGGTGAGTTGGAATTGATGTGGGTGAGGTAAACAACTTAAACAGAGTCAAAGGATGTTTGCTGCTTCAGTGTACATTTTCTAGAGATGCTAGTACAATTTAAGTATGCACTTCTGAGTGTAAAACACAGACAAACATGCACAAACACACACACACACACACACACACACAAACAAACAATCAAACAGCTCTAGCCTGTACAGTCTCATCAGAGTAAGATCCTTTATGATATTACAGTATGCTCGGCTATATACCACATTCACTGTTCAGACAGTGCCATACTGTATAGTATGTGCACTGTCTATATTAAACAGATTTTCATGTAATTAACTGTTCTCGGCTTAAAAAACAACATTACAGTACTTATATACATCCCTGTTCCCTTTCTTCTGTTCCAAATCTGTACCAATACTGACACCTAGTTGTCTGAATTTGTATGTACTCAAAATTGTCAAAAAACAATTCAGTTTTATTGGAATTTTCTGAGTACTTTTTCCCACCCAAATGTCCCAATAAAGTATGTGGGCAGAATGAGTGCCTTCCTTTTTTCTTCTGTGAAGGAGAACACAGGCTGCACTTCTTGTGTTGTGTTGTGTTGTGTTGTGTTTTTCTTCTCTTCGTTCAAACAGGGGGAAAGCAACACGTTTCACAGAAGGCTCCACGGGGGGAACCGAGGAGTGCCCGCGCCGCCCAGCCGCCGTGGCGGGATTCGTATATGGGCCGAGACGCCATCACCCTACAAACTTCCACTCACTCTCCCCACAAAATGACTTCCTTTCGTGCGACCTGCACACATTCATAAGGTCATACATTATGATCATGAGGGTTCTTCTCTTACCCATTTATCGATCTCTTCCCTGTGTTCAGACAACAAGTGTCCGAGGGATTAATTTCACTTGCGCTGTGTTCGAATCAGAGCCCTATCTACTGTGCCCTGTCTCCTGCATATAGAGCACTGGCAGAAATATCCGTTGTGTCGTAAGCAGGTCTTAAGATGTCCCACCAGTGTTGCCATGTCCGCAGTTTTACAGCTAAATTGGGATACTTTCAAAGTGCAGTCACGGGTAAAAATTAAAAGTCGCAAAGCACGCACTTATTTTTAAAAGTAAAAACATGATCAAATACGTTGGTTTCAGTTAAAAATAGCCTATAATTTGGGCTAGTTTTGAGTCGCCATTTGACTGGAAAGTCTTACAAGATCTGGCAACCCTGCTCCCCACTCTTGCACTGCCATGTCACGTGTTGTTTTTGTTGTATTTGAAGGAAAACGTCGGCGAAGCTGCACTTCATTTTTTTAAAATTAAGCTTACGTCATATTTATGTGACCAAAATTTCTTGAAATGCATGGTCCCGAATCTACTCAGCGAAACCCCGGATGTGAGTGTGTCATCCGGGTGTTTGAAGTATACTGGAATTTGAAAAGATTTTGCGTACTCTATGACTTTCTCGCCCTATCTACTCGCCAAGGCTACTCAACAGTGTGGAAGAGTGCTGATTTGGACACGGCCTAAGACCTTTAGAATGTGTGAAACCTTTTTGCGCACACAAAACTAATAACAATCAATGATTGGTGCAAAAGAAACAGCATGACCAATCATTGGTCATGTTATTGGTTTTGCGTGTGCTAAAAGGTTTTTCAGCGATGCTAAATTAGGCCTTTAATATCTTAGGGATATCAGGGTAACAAACTGGCAACACAGGAATATGGGACTGCAATCTCCCTTCAGGCTGAACAGACCTCATTCTGCCTATCAAACTTCCCTGTCCTTTTGAACCTGACCTGCATGGAGGCCCAGACTGTGCAGCTCATAAATATGTATACTCTCCAGCCCTGATGCTCATTAAACAGTCTTCCACATGTACATGCACAGGTTTTTTATTTTAAAAATACTTTTAAAAAGTAAATGTTTTCCCTCCGTCTGCCAATATGTTCGGTAACTGTTTGGTAAAACAAGGGATTTTAAATCAGCAGACGGACGGGCTGTAATAGAGTCGGATCTCTGCGTTTAATAAACAGTTATTGATTCATTATGAATGAGTCCCGTCTCTAAAGACCAGTGGAGACGCGATGAATAATGCAAACACAATGTCTATCGAGAGCTCAGACTGCAGGCACAGAGAGAGCAGTTATCTGTGTGTGTCACTAACCGACCCACTGCTGGCCTTTGCTCAGACTGTGTACACAGAGGGAATGAACATGCGGCTTCGCTAGCAGAACTTTTTCATTTACCCGCGTCCTCAAGTGTTTTAGGGTACTGAGTGTTCACACCGGCTCCTGAATGCGGGATCAAACGCAGGTCACACCATTTCGATGGTTAGAATGAGGAGTCTGGGGCCGGGGAGGAGAGATTAGTACAGACGGCCGGCAGAGAGAAGCTTGAAAGAGAGGCCGCGCACTCGCACATCCCTCTGCAGAGGGGTCAAAGACGGATAAGGTTTTCAAAGTAGCAAAAAACATAAACCAGCAATTACAATTCCCTAAAAGGCTTTTTTATGTTCATTGGAGTGTCACCTATGCTCTTATATTAGTTATATTCAAGAATAAAGCCAATAAAAAAATGCTTTAAAATGGCTTTTTATCTTTGTTATACTGAATGACATTGATGAAGCGCAAAAGTCCGGACGAAAGTTATTCAAGTTTTTTAATATTTTTTAGATACAGTATGTCGCCCATTATTCTATATATTGTTGCAAACACAAACACAATTATGTCATGGGTGTTCATTTATATTTTTAGGATGAATTTCTAAATTTTAAAAACATTTTTTGTCATTAGAATTTTAACTCGGACAGTTACATTGAAGGACATTGACACTTTAGAGCTCAATAACTCCCTTAATTTAATAGTTTGCAACACAAATATTTCTGGGTCAAAAGAAATGTAAGAGTTGAGTGATTTAATATGTAATTTATACATATTTATTTTTTATGTTAAATAAATGGCCTTCGGACACCAAATTTACACATCTCGTCTTTGACCCCAGAGACCACACACAGACTGTCACATCCACTCACCAGGTTGAAAACACGATCACATCCGCTCCACAGAGACCACACACACTCTCACATCCACACCACAGAGAGAACACGCACACTCACATCCACTCCACATTGACCATACACACAGACACACTCTCTCTCACATCCACACCACAGAGAGAACACACACACTCACATCCACACCACAGAGAGAACACACACACTCACATCCACTCCACATTGACCATACACACAGACACACTCTCTCTCACATCCACACCACAGAGAGAACACACACACTCACATCCACACCACAGAGAGAACACGCGCACACACATCCACTCCACATTGACCATACACACAGACACACTCTCTCTCACATCCACACCACAGAGAGAACACACACACTCACATCCACACCACAGAGAGAACACACACACTCACATCCACTCCACATTGACCATACACACAGACACACTCTCTCTCACATCCACACCACAGAGAGAACACACACACTCACATCCACACCACAGAGAGAACACACACACTCACATCCACTCCACATTGACCATACACACAGACACACTCTCTCTCACATCCACACCACAGAGAGAACACACACACTCACATCCACACCACAGAGAGAACACACACACTCACATCCACTCCACATTGACCATACACACAGACACACTCTCTCTCACATCCACACCACAGAGAGAACACACACACTCACATCCACACCACAGAGAGAACACACACACTCACATCCACACCACAGAGAGAACACACACACTCACATCCACACCACAGAGAGACCACACACACGCACATCCACACCACAGAGAGAACACGCACACTCACATCCACACCACAGAGAGAACACACACACTCACATCCACACCACAGAGAGAACACACACACTCACATCCACACCACAGAGAGAACACACACACTCACATCCACACCACAGAGAGAACACACACACTCACATCCACACCACAGAGAGAACACACACACTCACATCCACACCACAGAGAGAACACACACACTCACATCCACACCACAGAGAGAACACACACACTCACATCCACTCCACATTGACCATACACACAGACAGAGAACACGCACTCACTCTCTCACACTCCCAGCCACACCATCCGTGTCTGAAATGGTAAATTCTACGGTGCGTGTGAATCATCTAATATGCATGTGCACATGCAGTATAATCAGAGTTCAGTAATCAAACTAAAATTCACCACACCGCAGCTCTGTTAGCTTTCTGAGAAGCATCCATTTTACCAGTAACCTCTCGTTCTTCACTGCGAAAAATATTATTTTTCCTGTTTTTTTCTGTCGACTGCAGGCCAAGTTGGAGCCATTTGTAACTGTTGACTGGTCTTTAGCGTGGATTGTAACAGAGCTCTGTCGACACGCCCTTGTTCGTTCTCCCTAACATGTGTTGTGTGTTTGTAGGAATCTGTTCAAATAATTGCAAGTTGATTTGTTTGAAGCTATGTTTTAGCATCTGGCGGTTCACTTGGTTTAAGCGTGGAAAGCCCATTCATGCTATAATGTTTAGCACAGCTGGGTGTTCTTTAATAGCTCTGTGCGCCATTGTTCATGCTATATTTCCTGGCGCCATAAACAGGGACATTGGCTGGGTGTGGCTCCCATCTCAGAAGTGATAGAAAAGCACACTGTGAGTGGCGCAGAATGGCAGATGATTCATTTTGCATACAGCAGCGTCGGATCTTGTGTGTGCCTTTGTTGCTGTAGATTTTCTGTGGGAAACAGTCACATTGATTCACAGCATTGCTTTGTTAGAATTCAGGGAAGTGTCCAATATAAACGGGACATGGTTTTGAGGTTTCCTTTGATCCATTTAAAGTTCATTTAGTTCTGAA
Organism: Ilyophis sp. 1 JC-2022; assembly: GCA_022702515.1. Lineage (NCBI taxonomy): Eukaryota > Metazoa > Chordata > Actinopteri > Anguilliformes > Synaphobranchidae > Ilyophis > Ilyophis sp. 1 JC-2022. The sequence goes on along the minus strand of CM040403.1, from coordinate 10,984,786 downwards.
CTCATGCTTTGTTGATAGCTACAGCTGTAGTTTCAGATAAAGTCCAGATAAATGTTGTGAATGATTTAATGTGCATAATGGCAGTTTTTCGATAGTAACCAGAATATCAGCTCTTGTTCCTTCTGTCCTCCCTACTACTGTTCAAGTGGAAGTTGGCAGTTGGTATCATAAGTTAAAAAGGGTTATATTTATACAAATTTGTAAAAGTTTTATATTTTGAAATATCTTTCCAAATCTATATGCATGTGAATTCTGACCAGGGACCCCCTACAGTACTTTCAAGGACCCCCTGGGGTCCCCGGACACCCTGTTAAAAACCCAGGGACGAGAGTACTAAATTTTCAATGATATGTACAAACGTAGTACCATGTGAAAAGTTATGAATATTCATGACCGAAAACAACATCAGTTGCATCAACGGCATTACCCTTGGACACACCCCTTCATTGATATACACAAGATGAGTCAAATTGGAACCGTTCAACTCCAATGTTCCAATTTGGGCTGACCATCTGGTTAGTCTACAGAATCTGTGGCTTCACCCAGCCAGAGTTGTATGGAGCAAACTGCTGGCGTTCAGTTCAACTGCTGGCACTTACCCCACTGTTCTCTGCTCTCACAAATGGGCTGAGATGTTGGAGACAGATTAATTCCAGGGGCCTCCTGGGGTTCTGAAATCCATTTGGCCTTTGTGTGTGTAGGCCATAAAAAGGCTGCATCGAGCCGAAATGACACAGTGAATTAAATACAGTGAATTGAATCGTGCGCAGAAGTCTGATTGGTCATAATATGTGGCTGCTATGTGGGAGCAAGTCACAGAGCGTTACAAAACTGAACCACCTGGGTTGTCCATGACAGCCTTTGTTATCCCTTATTTAAGTGGAAGGCCAGCATTACTGCGATATTCAATATGAAGCCATTTATTTTAAATTTGACACAGATGTCATTTGACAGACTTTTCCTAGAGTTTGGATATAGTGTAATCGTAATTGTATGTCTGTAATTGGTTGAATGTATTCAACAGTTGCCTTCACATAACCCAACAAGCAGCCCCAACACTCTCTGTCTCTGCCATCTGTAAACCTGAGCAGGGGATACTGAACTATCTCTTCTCAAGAGACCCTGGAATAACCGCTCTGTGCCTGAGAAACTTTAGACATCTTTAACACCCGCCATGGACTGCAATGCAGTGGCTAGTCAACACATTAATACGTGGAAGCGTGTCTCAGTTGTGATTTAGTGATATGACTGATTTAAATAAGACATGTAGCTGTTTGGTACAATGTAAATATTTAATAATTACGGGGATCACAATTCCATCATCGACGTGTAAACCAAACGCAATTTATTTAATCTTAAAGTGTAAAATATGTAAATTTATGAAACATGGAAAGTAAATAAAAATACATTTAAAAGGAGAAAACATTCTACCCCATTGGGGCTCTTCACAAACTGAAGAAAACAGTGATCTGCTGTGTCTGTGCTTGGAATTATGGGATAGGGGCTGACACAGGTGGGGGGCACAGAAGTGGGAGGAGCCGGATGGTGTGTGTGTGTGTGGGGGGCAGGTCAGAGGTCGTCACCATTGTCTGTGCTGAAGCTGCTCCTGCTGCTGTCTTTGGAGGTCTCGGAGGAGGTGTGGAGCAGGGTGAGGGGGGAGGTGTGGGGCGGGGCAGGGGAGGAGGTGTGGGGCGAGGAGGAAGAGGAGGAGGAGGAGGAGGAGAGCAGCAGCGAGCTGGGCCCGAAGGGGGAGAGCGGAGCGTCCAGCAGCAGCTGGTCCAGGCACTGCTCCTTCTTCAGCACCGCACTGAACAGGTCTGTGAAGTGGGAGAGCGGGTCACAGAACCCCACGGGCCCCTCATCCTGGGGGCGCTCCCCGATGCTGCCCTCCTGGTACTGCGTCTGGGCCGGGACCAGCTGTGGGGATGGCTCCGGACCCCCCAGAGCGGACCCCATAGTGGGGAGGCAGTGTACCCGAGCCTGCAGCTCCAGCTCCTGAAACAGCCCAGCAGGACCACAGAGATGCACAGGCTGAGGGTCGTCTCCCAGCAACACTTTAACCCTTAGAACAGTAGTTTTCATGTTTTTTGAAAATTCTAAATCAGTGTTCTAGAACTCTTTCAGTTACCAGTAGTGATTGTCACATCAGCATTAGAATGTTCAGTTAAGAAAATTGTAATCACATATTTGTAATTTTACACCTTAAAGGGCTATTTACATAATAAAGCAATACTGGGCGTATACTAGAGGCATCCACCAAAGAGCCTTAGCTTGTACAGCCTGCTAGTGATGTCACGTGGCGCTGTAATGGTGACATGTAGTCCAGCAGTCTCTCGTGTTCATGTTTGTTAATTTGAATGTGTTTTGTTGTGTCTGGCTTTTGTCTTCGTTTTTTTCATGCGCTGTGTGTCTGTAGTGGGACGGGGAAGTGGGCTGGAGATTTTTCAGGGCACTCCTGCTGCTCATTTGATAATATCGACGAATTGTCTAGTTGATATAATTTTGTTTGTGGTCGTCACCATGGAGACGCATTCGCAACATATGCTCGGGAATGTCCGTTGGATCTGCAGACTGCAGCAACAAAGTTTACCATCGCTCTTCACCGGAGTTGAGGATTTCGGGACTGATCCGGGAGTGCAGAGAATCTTCAAAAGGCAGCCAGGGAAGGAGAACATAATGCGGAGACGACTGGGAGGATTGACGCAGTTCGGTGCTCAGTTTCGGCGGTGGGCAGAGACCACGGCGCTGCGTGTATGGAGGAGAGTCGTGGAGGCGGAGTTTGTGTGTTGGACTGCTTGGTGACACTGGACATCTCAGGACAGCGGGACTATTTTTTTAACCATGGCTGTATTGCACTTTAATTCACTTGATTGATGTAATGATTCTGTTGGATGTCTTTCTTGATATGTTTGTGTGTTGTGGGTCTGCCGCACTGTCTGTCTTTTTTTGTTGTTGCTGGGGCTACAACTGAAGTTCCTTTGCGGGAAAATAAAAGTTATTCTATTCTATTCTATTCTATTCTAGCATTGAGGGTACAAAGTTAATAGCCGTGGCTATAGCTGCACACACAAGTGCCTTCTTCAAATAAACGCAAAACAGCAGGAGGAGCAGGAGGTGTGTGTGTGTAAAAACACCAGTAGGAGAGGGGCAGGTGCCCGACAGGCCCTGGGGCAGTACAGGGGCAGTAGAACGCACCTGTATACGCAGCAGTAGTCGGCGGTTGGCCTGCTCCAGCTTCCTCTGCCTGCTGTCCAGCTCTCGCACCTGCTGCTGCTCTTTCTGCAGCCACTTAATGTAGTCTACCGACGCCTTCAAAACGCTCCCTTTGTTCCAGCGCATGTCACTGCAGGGGACCCACATACATCAATCACTGCAAGGGACCCACATATGTCACTGCAAGGGACCCACATATATCACTGCAAGGGACCCACATATATCACTGCAAGGGACCCACATACATCACTGCAGGGGACCCACATATATCACTGCAAGGGACCCACATATGTCACTGCAGGGGACCCACATATATCACTGCAAGGGACCCACATATGTCACTGCAGGGGACCCACATACATCACTGCAGGGGACCCACATATATCACTGCAGGGGACCCACATATATCACTGCAGGGGACCCACATATATCACTGCAAGGGACCCACATATATCACTGCAGGGGACCCACATATATCACTGCAGGGGACCCACATATGTCACTGCAGGGGACCCACATATATCACTGCAGGGGACCCACATATATCACTGCAGGGGACCCACATATATCACTGCAGGGGACCCACATATATCACTGCAGGGGACCCACATATATCACTGCAGGGGACCCACATATATCACTGCAGGGGACCCACATATATCACTGCAGGGGACCCACATATATCACTGCAGGGGACCCACATATGTCACTGCAGGGGACCCACATATATCACTGCAGGGGACCCACATAATCGTTTCACAAGCGCTAAGAGAATAACTTCCTGCAGTCGTAGTAGAAACAGTCAAAGGTATCTGCAGAAAGTCAGGTCTCAGGCCCCTGTGTGGCAAACATGGATTCCAGAGTTGAGTGTTTTTGTTAGAAGAGGGCAAAAAGTGTAAAATATAGAGCAGGGGTCCAATTCAAGGTCTGGAGGTTTTTTTGGTTCTTCTTTCAATCTGCAGCATTTAAAAGGTTTTGAGAATAATGTGTGTGGAGCCTATGAGTGACTTAAATTAATTGTAAGTGCTGAAACACACCAAAAACCACCTGTGTGTGTGTGTATGTGTGTGTGTGCATGAGAGAGAGAGAAAGAGAGAGAGAGAGAGAGAGAAAGAGAGAGAGAGAGAGGACGTGAGTGTGTGTGTTTTATCTTGAAAAAATGTGCTTTACTGTATCTGACACAAATGAAGTATGTCAAATGGGGAGTACTTACGGGTCATTGGAGTTTGGGTCAAATGGGGAGTACTTACGGGTCATTGGAGTTCGGTATCATGGTTCCAAGTTCTTTAATTCTGTAATTAATGTTGTATCTTCTTCTTCTTTCAACTTTTGAGAGAGTAGAATGACACAGTGAATGAGAAAGTAGAATGACACAGTGAATGAGAAAGTAGAATGACACAGTGAATGAGAAAGTAGAATGACACAGTGAATGAGAGAGTAGAATGACACAGTGAATGAGAGAGTAGAATGACACAGTGAATGAGAGAGTAGAATGACACAGTGAATGAGAGAGTAGAATGACACAGTGAATGAGAGAGTAGAATGACACAGTGAATGAGAGAGTTGAATGACACAGTGAATGAGAGAGTAGAATGCCATAGTGAATGAGAGAGTAGAATGATACAGTGAATGAGAGAGTTGAATGACACAGTGAATGAGAGAGTAGAATGCCATAGTGAATGAGAGAGTTGAATGACACAGTGAATGAGAGAGTAGAATGACACAGTGAATGAGAGAGTAGAATGACACAGTGAATGCGAGAGTAGAATGACACAGTGAATGAGAGAGTAGAATGACACAGTGAATGAGAGAGTAGAATGACACAGTGAATGAGAGAGTAGAATGCCATAGTGAATGAGAGAGTTGAATGACACAGTGAATGAGAGAGTAGAATGACACAGTGAATGAGAGAGTAGAATGACACAGTGAATGAGAGAGTAGAATGACACAGTGAATGAGAGAGTAGAATGACACAGTGAATGAGAGAGTAGAATGACACAGTGAATGAGAGAGTAGAATGACACAGTGAATGAGAGAGTAGAATGACACAGTGAATGAGAGAGTAGAATGACACAGTGAATGAGAGAGTAGAATGACACTGAATTATAATTACTGATGCATTTCTCTTCAGTGTCTGACAGTTAAAGGGTACTTGTGGGACAGTGTTTGTTACACTACGATAGGTAACCACTAGGGGGTGGCAATGTGTCATTAATTGTTGTTCTTTCTTTTTGGTAGTTTATTTGCTCTACAGGCTAAAAAAATATTCACTTTATTATACTGCATTTGTGTGCAATGGTTGGTTAACTGTTTGTTTATCCTTTTTTAAAACACAAAATTAGTGAACAGAAATGTTATTAATTCCAAGTGTTATGGAAGTATGGCTTATAGTCAATGAATAAGTCAGAACTGGTTTGGACTACTGTGGAGATATCCCTCCCTATTTCTACACTTAGATGGAAAAATCATTAGGAAAAACACCAGATGATAAAATATAAAGATATAAAATTATACAATACCAAGATTTACATTTATGAACAAGTGGGTTAATAAAACTGGAAAATAATAAAACTTTTTATTGTTGCAGTTTATTTTTTCATTGAAAGGGTTCTTAATTATGTTGTGAGATTGTCTTACTTATGTTGTGATTGTTTTTTTTCTGCCGCTCTTTGGCCTGGAGTCTTGGGTCGCTTTCTGCAAGGGGAGAGAGGACAGAAGTGAGCAGCAAACTTTAAAACAGTTATTTATCACCACAATGACTCTACTTGTCTCTTCCTCAAGCACTCCCTGAACTGTGTGTGATGTCATACCCAATTCTGCATCTCCCTGTGGGGGTCACATGACAACGTTTAGCAGAGTCAGGAATGTACACCAAACAATGAGCATCATGGGTACACTGAGCGTAAAATATACACTGAGCATCATGGGTACACTGAGTGTAAAGTATACACTGAGCGTAAAGTGTACACTGAGCATAAAGTGTACACTGAGTGTAAAGTATACACTGAGCATAAAGTGTACACTGAACGTAAAGTGTACACTGAGCATCATGGGTACACTGAACATCATGGTACACTGAGCATCATGGGTACACTGAACATCATGGTACACTGAGCGTACTCCCCGGTTCCTACTGTTTAAGCCCGTGAGGACAGAGGACGTGGGCCCTGTCGCGTGTCATTCTGCAAGCATAAGCAACGCGGTGTCTGTCCTGCTTTAGATCCTTCCGCTCAGGCCTTTGTCTCAGGTAGAACACTTGCTCTCCCGCCATGGCGGGTAATGGGCTGTGGGCTCCCCTGCTGGTAATCAGTCAGGCTTCAGGGACTTGCAGATGGAAATTAGCCGCTCAGATACATCTGGCACCTTTTTGCATTGACGCTATTGTGGGCATGTTGATTACTGCGCATCCCCCACTCGTCAGCTAAACGCTGTAAATAACAAACTTGTGTTTCTGTAAGTTAGGGGTCCCCCAGGATGGACTCAGCTGAACCCCCCCCCCCCAATGTTTGTAAGGCATTTTGTCATCATTTTGCTGACTTACAGCGGCCTGTTTGTTCAAGGGGGAGAATGATAGTCGGTGTTTTTTATCATTGTTATTGTTACTGCTATTGTTTGAAGGGTAATAAAGGCTTTTTTTTGTTTACACAGTTTACACTATCCCATGTTTCATTGCACGCCAGAGCTTTGAGCAGAGGGTCCTTCCGCAGGGAAAGAGAGAAAGAAAGAGAAAAAGAGAGAGAGAGAGACGGCGTCTCCGCGGCGCACGCCATCGTACCCGTGACTTCCCTCTTCTCACAGATGATTGGCTTATGGCAGGTGTATAGCAGGTGTCATTGGGTTCATTCCAATGGCTTGTTTTATCTGTCCTCGTCCGCTCGGTCCTCACGTGACCCGGAAATCGATCAAGGTCCACCATCTTTAAGGACGTTCCAATTCGCTAAATTCTCCTCGGAGGAGCTAGGAGTGAAGTGCGAGGAGGCTTCCGGAGGATATTAAATTTGTATACGATGTAATCATTCCAATCGCTTATTTTCACTCCTTGCTCAGATACGAGGACGGAGGCAACATGCATTAGGCAAATGGAACGCCCTGGCTCAATCAAGCGTCAGCGTCATATTATGCTTACATGCTTAACTATAATGCTTATTAGCTTATTATTATTATTATTATTTAAATTGCATTTGTGTGGGGGTGTGCCTGTGACGCGTCAGATGTGGAGAGTGGTGGAAAATTTATACACATCACATGTTCCTAAAAAAGTCCTCCACAAAGGCTACACTTGTGTTTCCTCACTGAAGCACTCTCCGAGAGCCTTCTCGTTCTTCACTCCTCACTCCTCCGAGGGGCATTTAGCGGTTTGGAATGTCCTTAAAGGTGGTGAACCTCGATCGATTTCTGGGTCAGATGAGGACCGAGGAGAAGAGGACGGATAAAATAAGTGATTGGAATCCACCCAATGCATCATTATAATTGACATCACTTCAAACTGACGCTTGAATGAGCAAGGATGTTCCATATACCTAATACATGTTGCCTCAATTTCTCCATCCTCATATCTCATCTTTGAAGAAGAGATGCAAGGAGTGAAAATAAGCGATTGGAATGAACACATTCTGCCGTTAGAGAGAGAGAACCCATTCTGCCGTTAGAGAGAGAACCCATTCTGCCGTTAGAGAGAGAACCCATTCTGCCGTTAGAGAGAGCGAACCCATTCTGCCGTTAGAGAGAGAACCCATTCTGCCGTTAGAGAGAGAGAACCCATTCTGCCGTTAGAGAGAGAACCCATTCTGCCGTTAGAGAGAGAGAACCCATTCTGCCATTAGAGAGAGAACCCATTCTGCCGTTAGAGAGAGCACCCATTCTGCCGTTAGAGAGAGCGAACCCATTCTGCCGTTAGAGAGAGAACCCATTCTGCCGTTAGAGAGAGAGAACCCATTCTGCCGTTAAAGAGAGAGAACCCATTCTGCCGTTAGAGAGAGAGAACCCATTCTGCCGTTAGAGAGAGAACCCATTCTGCCGTTAGAGAGAGAGAACCCATTCTGCCGTTAGAGAGAGAGAACTCATTCTGTCGTTAGAGAGAGAACCCATTCTGCCGTTAGAGAGAGAACCCATTCTGCCGTTAGAGAGAGAACCCATTCTGCCGTTAGAGAGAGAACCCATTCTGCCGTTAGAGGCGTTCATACCTTGGTCACCACTGTACAGGTCCAACAGGCTGCTGCTGAGGTGGCCCTTAGGTAGAGAGAGAGGAAGAAAGGAAGGAAATTAGTCATTGGACAATTACATGATTAATAATGATTTAGTCATTCTGATTGGACAATTACATAATTAATAATGGTCTAGTCATTCTGATTGGACAATTACATGATTAATAATGATTTAGTCATTCTGATTGGATAATTACATGATTAATACTGATTTAGTCATTCTGATTGGATAATTAAATGGTTAATAATCATTTAGTCACTCTGATTAGACAATTACATGATTAATAATTATCTAGTCACTCTGATTGGACAATTACATGATTATTAACGATTAACCAATCATCACGTTAAGTAGGCTTTTTTATAACTTGGCTGTGAATACTGCTTGGCACTTCAGTAGTTAAAGTTTTTAGTACTTACGTTGTTTTGCAGTAAGATGTTTGGCTCCAAACATCCCAAATCCTCGTCTTTGAACCCAGATTCAAGGCTGAATAAGTCTTCAATAACATGATCCATTGGGAACTAAAGATAAAAACAATCACAGCGCACTCAATCATGAACAGTCACGATACTGTACGGTGCTGTACTGCGCTGTACTGTAGTCCTTTAACTGTAAATGACAATTGACGGGGCAGAGGGAGGGATACTGGAAATGGACTCTAATTATCAAACTTCACAACAACGCTAACACTTGTGCTCAGACTGTCACTGCCCTGATGTATGTCTTAGTGTGAGTGAGGTTACTGCTGATTAACCCACAGGGGGCGCCACATTTCGGGGGCATGGACTCACCTCGCTCTCATGCACAGCAGTGAGTGTCAGCAGGGGGGTGAGGTTGTCCGGGGCACCACCCTCACCCCCGGGGGGCAGACGGCCGTTTCTCACAGCAGGCATCGCGTCCAGAGGCTGTCCGGCGTGGGGCGGGGGAACGGCGAGCCTGGGGCCCAGAGACAGGTACTGCTTCCCCTGTTGAGACGGGGCCCGATGCAGGTGCACTTTGGAGCTCTCCAGATCAGTCTGGACCTGTTCAGATTATAAACAGCACAAACAGTCCTAAAGGCTGCCATTGAAAGCAGACTGGTGCGCATACTGTACGCAACCTATCTGTGCATACTGTATACAGTCTATCTGCGCATACTGTATGTAACCTATCTGTGCATACTGTACGCAACCTATCTGTGCATACTGTATACAGTCTATCTGCGCATACTGTACATGGCCTTTCTGCGCATACTGTACATGACCTATTTGTGCATACTGTACGCAACCTATCTGTGCATACTGTACGTAACCTATCTGCGCATACTGTACATGGCCTATCTGCGCATACTGTACATGACCTATCTGTGCATACTGTACGCAACATATCTGTGCATACTGTATGCAACCTATCTGCGCATACTGTACATGGCCTATCTGCGCATACTGTACATGACCTATCTGTGCATACTGTACGCAACCTATCTGTGCATACTGTACGCAACCTATCTGTGCATACTGTATGTGACCTATCTGTGCATACTGTATGCAACCTATCTGCGCATACTGTACGTAACCTATCTGCGCATACTGTACATGGCCTATCTGTGCATACTGTACGCAACCTATCTGTGCATACTGTACGCAACCTATCTGTGCATACTGTACGTAACCTATCTGCGCATACTGTACATGGCCTATCTGTGCATACTGTACGCAACCTATCTGTGCATACTGTACGCAACCTATCTGTGCATACTGTATGCAACCTATCTGCGCATACTGTACATGACCTATCTGCGCATACTGTACATGACCTATCTGTGCATACTGTACATGACCTATCTGTGCATACTGTACATGGCCTATCTGTGCATACTGTATGCAACCTATCTGTGCATACTGTACGCAACCTATCTGTGCATACTGTACGCAACCTATCTGTGCATACTGTACATGACCTATCTGTGCATACTGTACATGACCTATCTGTGCATACTGTACGCAACCTATCTGTGCATACTGTACGCAACCTATCTGTGCATACTGTACGCAACCTATCTGTGCATACTGTACGTAACCTATCTGCGCATACTGTACATGGCCTATCTGTGCATACTGTACGCAACCTATCTGTGCATACTGTACGCAACCTATCTGTGCATACTGTACGTAACCTATCTGCGCATACTGTACATGGCCTATCTGCGCATACTGTACATGACCTATCTGTGCATACTGTACGCAACATATCTGTGCATACTGTACGCAACCTATCTGCGCATACTGTATGTGACCTATCTGCGCATACTGTATGCAACATATCTGTGCATACTGTACGCAACCTATCTGTGCATACTGTACGCAACCTATCTGTGCATACTGTACGTAACCTATCTGCGCATACTGTACATGGCCTATCTGCGCATACTGTACATGACCTATCTGTGCATACTGTACGCAACATATCTGTGCATACTGTATGCAACCTATCTGCGCATACTGTACATGGCCTATCTGCGCATACTGTACGCAACCTATCTGTGCATACTGTACGCAACCTATCTGCGCATACTGTATACAGTCTATCTGCGCATACTGTACATGACCTATCTGTGCATACTGTACGCAACCTATCTGTGCATACTGTACGCAACCTATCTGTGCATACTGTACGCAACCTATCTGTGCATACTGTACATGGCCTATCTGCGCATACTGTACATGACCTATCTGTGCATACTGTACGCAACCTATCTGTGCATACTGTACGCAACCTATCTGCGCATACTGTATGTGACCTATCTGCGCATACTGTATGCAACCTATCTGCGCATACTGTATGTGACCTATCTGCGCATACTGTACATGACCTATCTGTGCATACTGTACGCAACATATCTGTGCATACTGTATACAGTCTATCTGTGCATACTGTATACAGTCTATCTGCGCATACTGTATGTAACCTATCTATGCATACTGTATGCGACCTATTCCTTTTTCTGAACTGAATTTTCTCCTTCAGTGAATGAGGCAGTGCTAACTGTGTTCCTGGGTCCATGGCAAGTCATTGCTCCTGGACAGGACCCCAGTGCAGCTATAGGCAGACTATGGAGCTGGAAAAGTGTGTGGCTTCCCTGGTAACTGACACACAACACGACACAGAGCAGGACCAGCACAATAAGTGTTTGTCTCATGTACAGCGAGACGCATCTATGAAATCCCAGGGCCCTCAGGCTATAATGGCGGAGCCGAAAGCCTAAGAAATGCCTTTGCATGCTGTGTATGAATCGAGGGCTCTGCTCGCTGGAATAAAACGCTGGAATATTACTTGCCTGTTTACAATTATGTGACCAAATATGCCCCGAATGATCTGGATTCAATAAGCAATTGTTCTTAATTTTGACAATACACAAGTGTTACAAAAATGTCCATAATGATTTATGGGAGAATTTCAATTAATTTCCTGAATTTACTGAATGGACATAAAATTGACCCCAATGCTTTTTCTTCCCGGAGTTGCAAGTTATTTTTGGTTTCGTGAGTTTTCATTTCTTTAAATATAACAAAAAGCACAAATATAACTAAAAGCACAAATATAACTTTTGACATTTAAAAAAAAATTTTTATAAATAAAATTCAATCATGCTTTTAAAAGTCCTTACATTCGAAACTCCAGTTCCTTCTCTCATCTGGAAGTAACCGCAGTCGGATAAATGCGGCATTCTCAAAGCCAACGTCTTCAGTTTCTCTTTGAATCAGACCTTTTGTACAATCCTGTGAAACCGCTTGTGTCATCTGCAGTAGAGCCGATCCTTCCCTACACGGCCGTCCCTTCAGACACAGAGAGGCAGGAGACACTTGGACTGAAACCCAGCTGACCGCCTTGGTTTGGACATACCTCTCTAGCTGCACTTTGTCTATATCACTTTGTTCCTGGGGCCGTCCATTTCTATTGGCTAGGGACAGCCAATCGACATCTTGCTTCTCACTGTTTCTTCAAATTGGTCAAACACAGACAGTGTTTGTTCTAAATAAAAGTGGTTGTAAGTTCCATCAATGGGCTTTTTTTGCCAAGCCCTCAGAAGCTAATTATCTCACATATCCATTGCTGAATACTTCTTCTCAAACCTATTTTTAGCCTGTATGTCTTTAACCTATATATATATAGAGGGAGAATGAGACTTGTTATTTATATCTCCCATCTTTCCCATCTTATTAGCGTGAAATGTGCCTCGCTATTACCAGCAGTGAGAAACTGGGAGTTTATTGTTGTTCTATTTTTATTTTTAGAAACTTCAGAAAAAGCGCTGGCAGAATGCAGACATATACTGTTGGGCTTTCATGATATCAAAGGTTATTCAGACATAACCACTCTCTGTGGTATAATCAATCAATAAAGTTATTCAGACATAATCACTCTCTGTGGTATAATGAATAAGCCGAGCTTTCCTTTAATTATTATTTTTTTGATTTATATGTATTTTCTGTTTAAATGCAGACAGGAATGCAATTAAAAATGTGTTGGTATGTGTATAAGTAACTGTCATCAATGGCTTCAGGACGTTATGGTCACTTACTGAAGCAAATAGGCTTATACAGGTACTGTGGTGCTGGTGTCTATGGAACTAACAAAACCTCCAAAATGTTATTTTATATTCAGTTAAAACTAAGCTTAGGCAAATCTGTTAAGCATTATTTTATAACTGGAATAACTAAAGTGAATAACATTTTAAGACCACCCCGTAATTGTAACTGTTAAATCATGTTTAACACTAATCTTCCGGGATTATTCTGAACCTTGTTTACTGGGATCATCCAGAAAATAGAGACTTTATTATGCTTTCATTTCTTGTCTTATGCAATCTTTATTAAACAGAATGCACATGATTGTGAAATGATTTATCTTATTTGTGAAGTGAAAATAAAGACAAAAAAAAAATTGTTCTATATAAAAAAATAGCAGCTGTGTACAGGAGAGTAAAGAGGGCCGTGATAGGAAGGACCCAAAGTCAGGTGCCAGTGGTAATGCCTGCCTGGCATTTTGGGCTCAGAGGACATAGTTCAAAGTTCATAATTCATGCTTTTTCCTCTGTGCTTCCAGAACATCAGGGTTCTATTCAGAAAAGTTTTATGACAACAACCCAGTCACCTCCACTGCCCTTTTTTGTTGAAGCTTTGCTGTGTCTATATGACACCAGGGACCTAAATCCCACCAAGGACCATTTTAATGAATATATCCTATTGAACTCACATTCATTTATGAGAAAATTATGCTTATTGGAAATGACACCCTCCGGGGGGTATTGGAATTTGAGTATTGGAAAACACCAATGAAACATGCTATATATACTGTATATATACAAGTATTATTAAGTAAATATAAGTATTATTTACTTCTACAGTATACATATTGGACAGTGGGTACAAATTGGACAGTGAGTACCACCATGCCAGCATAACTCCCAACCGTACGTAATAGATTTATTACAATCTTGTATAACGCTAATAGTGGTAGAATGTTTTCTGCAAGGTCAAAACAAGCTTCTGTTTGTTTCTTAACGAAGGGTCTGCCCTCTGCAGCAGAGCTGGGCCAGGTTATTACCCACAGCCAGCTATCTGTGTGAAGCTTGTCCTTAAATTACTTTTCTCTCCACTGTAAATGCAGGAGACATGCTTGTTAACCAGTTAGGCTCTGTAATTGAATTAGTTAATTCTCCTCCGACGAGCGACGCTCCCAGAGCAAAGGCTGGGCTACGAACGAGACCACGGAGCTTAAAAAACAAACCACTGCAGATAATATCTCCCAAGATTGAGTTTAACTGAGTTATACATTTTTGGAAATTATACCATTTTGGAACATAAGTTATAATTGTTAATTATATTTTGAACAATAATTTTTATTTTTTTAACTTTTCTTCCAAATTTTGAAGGTCCAATCATATATACAATTCAGCGATCATTGCTGGAACCTCTGCCAGCTATCCAGGAGCGTGCGGACAAGCATGTCGCTGTCCTCTGAAGCACGCAATGGCTCTGTGCAATGCAAGCAGTTCTATACAGACATTGATCAGCTTAGTTTCACCGTAACCTCAGTTTCTTGTTTCACTTCAGAAAAGTATTGGTTGTGAAACGCTGGAGTTTGATGATTTTGACATATGGAAGTCTGTGCAGGAGAAGTGTGTTATCACAGGGCCTTTAACCACCCCATCACATCCCAACACCCTATCCCATCCCAACACCCATCACATCCCAACACCCCATCACATCCCAACACCCCATCACATCCCAACACCCATCACATCCCAACACCCCATCACATCCCAACACCCCATCACATCCCAACACCCCATCACATCCCAGCACCCCATCACATCCCAGCACCCCATCCCACCAATGCCCCTGTCCACACTCCCTGCACCCAATGCCCCTGTCCACACTCCCTGCACCCAATGCCCCTGTCCACATCCCCTGCACCCAATGCCCCTGTCCACATCCCCTGCATCGCTACATGGTCAGCTCTGAAGCCCGTTTTCTTTCCATTTGCTGTAATTTTTGGCAAAATATTATGGTCTTGTGGAGTCTGTGGAGGCGCTGTACTGCACATGCCCATCGGACACAGCTGGCTAAACTGAAATAGTGCTCTTAATTCACGGTACTTTCCACCGACAGGAAGTACAAAAATCACCAGATGAAACACAATCATGTCCTGGCTAGTCTGTGATTTGAGGTCAGATCTATAAGGTAGAACAAGGATATATGTGGATAGTGTTTACCATCATTTGTGACCCACTCTACAAAAATGAGTCTGATGTGGAAAATCTTTTTTTATCATTTTCTCAGAAAAACATTTTTTTTGGTCTACATGAGCTGCTGGTACTAGTTCCCTTAAAAGAGAGTTGCCTGTTACTGAGGCTTTGCATAAAGACTCATCATTACAACCCCAATAGCCTGTCGTTAGACCTCGGGCCCTGATATAGGGCACCAGAGTATCGCCTAGGATGTTACCTCTCAGGTCGGGTTTCTGAAGAGAGTCTCTCCCGAGGCGTCAGTTTAGCGACTCTACCTGGAATTCCGCCAGGGAGATCACCTTGACGACTCAGCAGCCACTCATGCCTCCTTCCTGTAAAGACCCTGGGACCTGGATACGTGGCCTAACCGTCGTCACGGCGACTCTGACCACGGAGACGGAGACAGAGAGGGGTAGAGGAAGAGAGAAAAGGAGAAGTGTAGGCGTTTCCTCAAGCAAGTGAAAATGAAAGAGAGGAACGGCACGACAGGCTTCAGAGCTGCACATGCAGAAGTGAAAATGGTTGTGTTTGACACTCTCTCTCCTCCATACTGCCCTACTCAGCACATTCCTCTTCCTCAAAGGGCCTGGGAACACACTCTCATCATGCTGTAGACGCACTGGGAACACACTCTCATCATGCTGTAGACGCACTGGGAACACACTCTCATCATGCTGTAGACGCACTGGGAACACACTCTCATCATGCTGTAGACGCACTGGGAACACACTCTCATCATGCTGTAGACGCACTGGGAACACACTCTCATCATGCTGTAGACGCACTGGGAACACACTCTCATCATGCTGTACACGCACTGGGAACACACTCTCATCATGCTGTAGACGCACTGGGAACACACTCTCAGCATGCTGTAGACGCACTGGGAACACACTCTCATCATGCTGTACACGCACTGGGAACACACTCTCAGCATGCTGTAGACGCACTGGGAACACACTCTCAGCATGCTGTAGATGCACTGGGAACACACTCTCAGCATGCTGTAGACGCACTGGGAACACACTCTCAGCATGCTGTAGACGCACTGGGAACACACTCTCATCATGCTGTACACGCACTGGGAACACACTCTCAGCATGCTGTAGACGCACTGGGAACACACTCTCATCATGCTGTAGACGCACTCTGGGAACACACTCTCAGCATGCTGTAGACGCACTGGGAACACACTCTCATCATGCTGTAGACGCACTCTGGGAACACACTCTCAGCATGCTTTAGACACACTGGGGACACACTGCTGAAAAGCGTGTCTCAGCATTTATTTTGGGTGACTGTTGAGTCAGAGACACTGCAGTTTTTTTCTTCTTGGGAAAACAGACAGAGCAGAAGCGTGTCGCAGCACTCACTCAGCCCAGCTCCAGCTAATAGCCTCTGCTGCTGGGTATCTCTCTGTGTGAGAGATACTAATATACCAGTGTGAGATCACTAGTATGTGATTAGAATGTTCTGAACTGAATATTCTAATTCTGATGTAACAATCACTACTAGAATTTTGAGAAAAGCATTCCAAAAAAACCTACTCTTCAAAGGGTTTAAGCAGATGTCACCTAACTGAGTTTTGGCTATATGTAGTTGTAGCTTGATTTGTTTTAAAGTTATAAAAAAATTATACATTTATTCTATGGTGCTTGGCAAATCTTCCAAGACAGTTACTCCGCAATAAACTATGGGAGGTTGAGGCAAGGCAAACACAGAAATGCTTTTGTACATTTCTCTCAATGCACATTACAGGTCTTTTTACTGTCATAGAAATTTTAGGTGAACAAGCACACATCACAAAACAACAATGCCACATTGCCCAATGTCTGGAGCCATAACTATGTGTTATCTGTATCCCAGCTGCTGTGTGCTTTAACTTCAAAGACATGACTATGCAGAAGTAACATTAACGCTCTAGGGGACACATTATTCAAATGCATTTAGTGATTACAGCAGCATTGAGAATATTCACCAGATTAGAACAAAAACAATCATCTGGCACTAAATTACAATTTTAAATTCATACGTTTGTGTTTTTTATATTGCCTGGGCCTCTAAGCAGACTGATTTCACCTGTAACTTCTAATAAGCAAACAGGCATCTCTGGTTGTGGTTTTACATTAGACTATAAAGGCTCCAGAAAGGGTGGGCCTATGCCTTGCCTGAAAGCCATGCATTTTGACTTCCTCAAAGCCCTTGTTTGCCATTTTCTACCTGGGCAGAGACAGACTCCTCTCTTAGTTCCACACACAGTATGCCTAAATCATGAGGGGACTTCCTGTCAGAGCCAGGCTACATCTGAGGGAACACTTCAAAGTGCAGATCCACATCCAAGGGCTTTTCATCCAAGTAGAAATGGAATGCACAAGAGCTCATGCATTTATATAAAATATATATATGAAATATATTTAGTGCCTACCTGTTACCTGTCACCTTGGAGCTTGGGTGCATGGAAACAACTTATACAGGATATGACTGTATACAGTGCATACGGAAAGTTTTGTTTGGCTGTTTGCCACATCTACTCCATATCTGGCAAGAGAGTGATGTTTTGGGGCTCGTTTGATACCTTAGACCAGCGGTGTCAAACTCATTCCATCGAGGGCCGAGTGTATGCAAGTTTTTGTTTTAACCATGCTCTACACCAGCTGATTCCACTAATTAGTTCACCTCCTTGGTTGAAGAGCTGAGCTAATTAGTGAAATCAGCTGGTGTAGGGCACAGTCGGAACAAAAACCTGCATACACTCGGCCCTCGATGGAATGAGTTTGACATCCCTGCCTTAGACCCTTGATGACTTACAGCCATTTAGCCGGCCATGTGTTCCATACTGTACCAGTGTAATTTACAGCTGAATTTAGTCTCAGCCCCCAATTCCCATAGCGATCAATTCAAATGCAGAGAGGTTATTGTATCGCTTGGAAAAGTACCTGAAAATAAGGTATCGAGAGTCTTTTGATGTTGATGGGTCACAGACTTCAGGAAGTAACAGCATGCAAAGGATATGCGACCAAATATAAAATATGATACTTTAAAAATACATTAAAGCAAAGGGTATGAATACTTATGTAAATGAGAAATTTCAGTTTTTGATTTTTAATAAATTAGCAAAAATCTCTAAAAACATGTGTTCACTTTGTTATTATGGGTTATTGAGTGTAGATTGATGAGAAAAAATAATAATTTTATCCATTTTAAGATGAGTCTGAAACATAACAAAATGTGGAAAACTTGAAAGGGTCTTAAAACTTTCCGTATTCACTGTAAGAGCATAATAATAACCGTGTTAAAGGTGTGTATATTTTATGTGCAAATGGCACGTTTGGTTGTGAGTACAGACAGCTGGGAGGATGTGCGATTAGCAGCAGAAGAGACTGGCAGTTGAAAAAGAGAACACGTGAGTTTGCTTAAAAGTTTTCTGTGAACAACTCATTGTGTTTCTCTTCTTTCTTTTGTCATTAAGCACGGGAAGGAGTTCTCTAAATCTTTTAAATTTAAATCTGTTAAATTGCAATTCCTCAATCAGATTTCCCCCCTGTATTCAATTCAAATTCATAAACCCGTTTCTAGAATCAACCTCCAGTTCACTGGCAATCCCATACTTCATCAGCCTGAATTGTTCAATCCAAATCACAGCCTTATTTGGACCAGTACGGTGCATTATTGATACTAATCTGAGACGATGTGTACACACAGCTCTAGCTCAAGATCAAGATGCAGCCCAGAATTAAAGCAATAGCGCCTCACAGCTTGTTGGTTTTCAGTGGACTGAAGATCTAACTTCAGCTCCACATAAACTACATTTTTACAACCACTGTTCAAAACTTTTGAACGTAACATCTAATCAAAATGTATTCGTATAGTGCATTTCACAAGCAATTGTCACAATACGCTGAATCACAGAAACACCCAGCCTACACCCCCACAAGAGCAAGGCAACAGTGGCAAGGAAAAACTCCCTGGTGACAGATAGGAAGAAACCTTGAGAGGAACCAGACTCAAAAGAGGATCCTCCTCTGGGTCTCGGTTGTGCAGAAGACATTACATCACTGATTCGATTACGGCAAATTAAATAATGCAATCGCTGTGATGAGAGCTAATCAGAAAATTAGATCAACTTTGACCTTTGACCCTGATGGAAATACACACACACACACACACACACACACACACACAAACGTTTTAAAGCTCCCACAATGAGGAGTCTGTGCTGGCTGTCTCTTAGGCATGCTGGTTGAATATGGATGCTGTGTACAAGCTCTGTGGGATTCCTGTGTAGCTTTGGTACAGGTTGAGGTGAGAGTGGTGTGGCTGTGTGAAAAAGCTAATAACTTAATAACACGCATTTTAATGTTTAAAAATGTCTTGTAATTTTAAGGCTATTGCATGTATTAATCAATTTATTGTCAATTTTAAGTGCTGTAGGGGAGGAGCAAAGCCCTGTGTTTAGGGGCGGAGTCAGGCTCTGTGTTTAGGGGCGGAGTCAGGCTCTGTGGTTAGGGGCGGAGTCAGGCGCTGTGGTTAGGGGCGGAGTCAGGCGCTGTGGTTAGGGGCGGAGTCAGGCTCTGTGTTTAGGGGTGGAGTCAGGCTTTGTGTGTAGGGGCGGAGTCAGGCTCTGTGTGTAACATAGGGGCGGAGTCAGGCTCTGTGTGTACCATAGGGGCGGAGTCATGCCCTGTGGTCATATTTTTTAAATATATTTTCTATTTAATATTTATCATGCTGTTTGGAAATGAGTGAACTGTCACACTGAGCATTTTCAGGGTTTCATGTGAGGCTGCAGTAGGTGTGTACTGTCGCTGTTCTTAAACGTGTGGGAGGCAGCACTGATACACACTCCCGTCAGTCTCACAACGAACTGGACCAAACTCAGGAGTCTCTTCATGCCTATCGCACTAATAGGGCTCTATTTTCAGGACCCGACGGCAGGCACTGGTGCTTAATAAAAGCAGGCATGTCCGAATCACTTTTGGTCTTTTAAAGGCATTAAAAGACACAGTTTACAGGGGCATATATACGTTTTGCATTATATAAAGATGATGAATTTTGAAGGACACAGTGCTTTGGTTACTGAGGGCATTCAGCCAGCCTGATGTTGTTTTAATGGAAAGTCTTGCTCTTTTGCAAAAGTGATTTGGCAGTTGATCAACTTCTGCTGACTTTGCTGAATGGCCAGCCGATTTGTTTCTGTCTAATTTCTCACACCGACTCCAGGGGTTACTTTGTGCTTTTTTGGAAACTATTGATAGTCTTCATGACCAGCTGGAGGTTTTACATGGAAGCTCAGCTGTGCCGACTAGCAGAGAGAGGGGAGAAGTCTTCATCGTGGGATTTTAAACAGAATATAACTGTCATCCTACCAGCAATCAGTCAAGCTGAAATTATTATTATTATTATTATTATTATTATTATTATTAATAATAATAATAATAATAATAATATTACATAACTATTTAAAGATAAGTTTTTACTTGGAAGTAATTATAATTAGAATAATTACTTTGTTATTCCAACCTTAAATACATCTATTGTTTGATAAATCTGATAAAGTCTGTTTTAAGGTTCTGTAATGTAATGTTCAAAATGGTAATCCTGTAAAAATTGTTTCCACAAAACAAACATGCCAGACTGGAATGAATCACGGAAAGGTTTATTTTTCAGCCAAGAACAGCTTTGATCATATTATAAATTATATAAATATTATACTCATTCAGGTTTTTAGAGCATTTTTCTAATTATGTGCATATTACTAACAATGATCACAGAGTTGCAGTAATAGCCATATTTCTTAATTTGCAGTTACAATAACTGAAATGTGATTCATTGAAAGAAAGGAAGTGAATCGTCAGTTCCTGATGCAAACTGGGCAGGTTCGGTCTTGTGTCTAAAACAATACTTTACCAGTCCACAAGGGGGCGACAGATTAACGTAGCCACAGCTTGCCAACATGCAGTCTGCGGTCTCATCATTTGTTGCTGTTGGATTTGTCTTATTGTGATTGTCTTATTGTAGACTCAGGTTTGTCTTTTGTACAGAGGTCACCCTTCCTGTTTTGCTCACTGGCGGTCTCCTGTATCAGAGCAGGTGTGTAGAGTAATTTTGAGAGCAGCAGAGTGTATCTGGGCTAGATGCAGTTAATCTACTGTAGTCCCAAAATGGTGGTTTAGTGCAGCAATGAATCCCCCTAGAACTGCAGACCAAGGGAACAAGAAGGAAACATATTCAGATGAAATATGAACTAATGAAACATGAAATATGATTATATTGTGTTTTAGAGAACAGAGAAAAAAAGGTTCTGCAACTTTTGGTTCTGCAAGTGCTGTTGTTTCAGAAAGTTGACGCTTGTGAAATCATCTGTGGTAAAAAAGAACAGACAGCTGCAGTTTTGAATGCATTAAAGGGTAGTCAATGTGCAATTGAATCAGTGCATTCATCATCGTTTGATTTCACCTCAATTGTGTTATAGAATAAGGGTAAATGTTTTCAAAATGTCATGTCCTGCCCTCGGAATAATGGTGCTGCATGTACCTTCAAGTCCTGAGCCTCCGTCAGGGGGCGGGTGTGGGTGACACAGGCGGGAACGTGCACAGTGTCTTTAATGCACGGGAACATACTTAATACCCTTTGACGAGCAGGTTTTTTTGCAGTGTTTTTTCAAGATTCTAAGTCAGTGCTCTAGAACTCCATTGCTTTTAGTGATTGTCACATCATCATTAGAATGTTCAGTTAAGAACACTCTAATCACATATTAAGGGATCTTAAACCATAGAGTGTTAACACCACTGTGATGTGTACGCTTCCTTTACGTGTGTCCTTGGACGTGCTAAAGCTGAAAAGAACAAGATCCATCCACAATACAGGCGGCTAACTGCTCTAACAAAATATGCCACTAGGCTATTTCTGATTCATCTTCTGACATCAATGTTTCTCCTACCACTTTCAAGAGAAATAGAATAGATAAATAATACAATAAAAAATAAATATAAATATAAAAAATGTAGATAAATATAAATAAAACGATAGGTGGGGGGGGGGGGGGTACATTATCATGCATTTCCTTTTTGATCATCTGTGAAAATATTCCAAATAACACTTGAGACCTGTCAGCTGAACAAATTACTTTTCTACATCTACATTCATAAGGCATTGAACCATGGGAAAGTGTTCAAAGGCAGGAATAAGAATTGATACCATTTGAATACCAAATTACATAAATGTTATGCGTTATCTAATATTGTTTTAGTTTTGCATAATCGCAAAGTTTAAGTCTTTAGGTTACACACTGGCATACTCCAGCCTGATTGGTTGAGTCTGACTATGGAGGCCTCTGTACAAGATATATACATGCAACACTATAGCGCTGCTCTAAAGGGAGGTATTATGATGGGGTTTGGGTTGACGACAGTGGTTAATAGGTGTGGATTGTAAATTATTTGTAAATGCGGCCCTGGGCTGAGAGCTAATGGTGCTACGCTTACTTACGGAGGACACTGGTGCTGTGTGAGAAGCCATGGTTAATGAGGACAGCCTGATGTCCTCATAAACAGGGTTGTGAATGGAACAGTCAGGGCGGTAATCAACGAGCCTCACCGTGCTGTCAATGATGGAGGAAGCTGGGCTGGTTTCACACTGGTGAGAAGTGTAAATGACTTCCTATTGAACCTGTATGGTGACGTGTTTAAGCTCAGAGAATTATGACGTGTTTAAGCTCAGAGAATTATGACGTGTTTAAGCTCAGAGAATTATGACGTGTACATTCTGCGATGATGAACAATTGCACATTGTTCATATTCCGCCCCATCAATCTGGAGATTCAATCACAGTCTTTCTTACAGTATCCGCCCTTGTATATGTATACAGTACTTGAGGGATGTTGAAGGCACTGAAATTACTAAAGTGCACTGTAATTACTGCCCAGTTCTCAACAAGAGCATTTCTGCAATTTCCCAGTAATGGAATTTCAAACAAGCCGTATAAAAACAAGAATCAGGAGAGAAAGGATTAATTTCAGGCAATGCACAGCAAACCATATTAGAGGCATTTCAAAACACAAGAAGGAAATTTTTTTCAGTACAGTAGTTGCTGCTATAAAGCTGGCTGGTGCTATTTGAGGATATTTAGTTTAATTGAAATGAGTATTCAGGCAGAGTATTTTCAGTGTATTTTCAGTTATTTTCTCTGAACCTTCCGCCAGTGTGTAAAAACTCCCTGGGCTAAGGATGGCGGGGAAGAGTAGTGAAGAGTAGAAACTCCAAAGAATCGCAGTAAAGTTACTTGTGGTTCTTCTATTTCTATTGAGTGTTGCCATTCGTTTGGTGAATTTCCTGTGAAAATGTAGAAGTATCAAGTTTGGAGATTGACAACGCATGAGCTAATCCACATAACAGAAAAATTTGACTGCTGAAATTAAGCTGAGATGCTGTTCAGCGGTGAGTGAATATTACAGTGTGTGTGTGTGGGGGGAGGGGGGGGGGGGGGTAATATCTGTGGCCACATTTAAACAGCAGATACATTTTCCACCCAAGCCATTAAATTGCCAATTATGATGGATTTGATTGATATGTGTGAGATTTTATGCGTGAGTGAGTTTGTCTCTGAAAACTCCAAAACAGAAAACAGATGTGACACATTATGTGGCAGATTTTGAGGGGATGTTCTGAAGAGTCATTTTAATTCTAGGAAAGGTAACGTCAGGGATGCAATATTAATGTGTGTGTGTGTGTGTGTGTGTGTGTGTGTGTGTGTGTGTGTGTGTGTCATGTTTCCCTATTACAGTAGCAACACACTGTAAGTTAGAGAATGAGTTACAGTATGAGAAACACAAATGTCTCAGATAGTTTCAGCCTACTTAAGCCAACTGGAAAACTAAGCATTCCAAATGACGTCTATGTGCTATGGAGAATCTGTGTCTCCTCCCTATGGAATAAAATGGGGCCACGATGTTAAAAAGTGGCCCTGAGGTCGGTCAGAAGCTGTAACGGTATTTATATGTCAGGTTACGGCCCTGGAGAGACAGTTACCCTGTCTCACTGTGAGCAATAAGCTACCCTGTCTCACTGTGAGCAATAAAACACTAACAATATAGCAATAGCAATATAACACTAAAATGATTCAGAGCAGTCATTACACAAGGCCTTCTGTCTTCTTAATTATTAATTTTGTTGGACACGTGCATAATCAGAGGAGAATGAACAAGGGCCGACAGCATCCTGTAGAACACGCCTCCAGCATCCTGCTTCAGCTCCAGACACAGGAAGTGTGGGGGACATTTAGGGGATGTGTGAGAGCTGGTGTCACGGTGTAATAAGCTCCCCTAATTTTTCCACCAACTCCTCCCGCTGCAATGAAACCCAATAACATCTTCCAAACCAGACCATGGGGTCCATCTACACAATAGTGGGATGGTGCTGTGGGGTTTATTAATGAATGTTAGGCACAGGAAAGAAACTTGGCTTCACTGGTGCAGTAGCTTATGTTATCTTTTCCTATCTTCCTTCTGTAATTTGGAGCAGACAAACATACGTGCCTGTGAGCTTTCCATCACAGAGGCTTACCCCCTGACTAAAGGGACATCTCTTTCATTCACTCACAGTTCCAAGCTTCCTCTCTCTTATACTAAAGGGACTATTGTGGTCTCTCACGTGCAGCACAGTAATGACATTTCAACTCATTCTAGACTCCTTTTGCTTGTGTCACATGTATAATTGAGTTGGACATGTCCACGTGAACTTTAAACATTCCCGTAAATAACTGTGAATGAACAAACAGTGAAAAAATATGTGATTATCTAAGAACAAACTCAGTTGAATCTGTCCCTTTGGAATTACATAATCTGAATATCCAATTTTCCCATTTGAAACTGTAATTTAGTTTATATAATTTGGTACAGAGTTGTGCAGTAGTACAGGGAACAGAAGCCCGTTTCAGAAATGTCTTGATAGCAGCATCAGCCATAGAGGAATGTCTCCACCTTGTGGTTCATTTGGAGTAATGCACATTTTTTAGTACAATCGTGTCGTTGAATTTTATCATTGTACTAAAGCACAAAAAAGGAAAAATGGAAAATAAAAATAACAATATGTACCTTTGCCAGCTTTCACTCAAAGTATTTTAATTTATGTGGCTTTGAACAGTGCTGTATGGTGTGTTACCATTAGTGTGGGACGTTATGATTTACCTTTGACCTGTACATGAGCATTATTATCCTGGGAATCTTTTAATGAAGGAAATCCGTTCCTATTTATCTACTGAGTTTGTGATACTGGTACAACAGGATTACAAGTAAACTGCACAAATGCAGGGTAGAGGTTACCTGGATGTCTGGGTGCTGGTGAGAATGCAATGTAAAGTTGAGGTGTGTGAAGCACACAGTTTTCTGTATTGTTTGCAGGTATGTATGAGAGCTTTTAAAGTGTAACAGCACTTTCATCTCTTGTGTGCAGGGTGGGCAGGAGAGGAGAGGGGGGATCAGATTTTTTGTCTATAATAAAACTCCAGTAAATCAATCTCAAAAGAAGAACCAATGGTACTGCTCTCTCATGAAGTGGCACACGCGCAGACTACCCAAATATCTTTATTTCTGATCTCAATCTTCACAGCAAGAGCACACGTTGACCCAAGGATAAGGAGTCATCTCTGGCTGCCAAACACAAGCCATAAAGACCGGGTGTAGTAAGTACTACAAGGAAGGAACACACTCAAAGCATTCAGGCTTTCTAAGCTGTAAATAATAACATCAAATAAGAAGGCCTTGAGATAGCAAATACCACATGAACTTCGACAGAAGGAACCACACAAAAACCTTAAAGTAGGCTTCCAATGAGAGCTCAAATGACACTGACATTGTACATATGCTATGGCCTTCTCCAGGTGACATATCCCGATATTCTTCACTCCCCACCTCCCTTCCTCCACTCCCCCACTACCACTCCTCTACTACCCGGAAGTATGCAAAACTGCCTGAACGTTTTGAGTACAAGTATTTACATGTACAGTATACAATGTACCTGACATTGCGGTTTGTGTCGAGACAGTAATTCATATGTAACCATTAACACGTAATTAAGATGTAATCAGCAACATTAGATTAAAACACAAAGATCTGTTTCTGGGAGAAGGAGGAGAGGAGGTGGTAGTAGAGAAAGGGAGGCTGCATTTTTTTAGTATAATTTGGGACACATCCCAGATCTGAACCCCGTCAAGAATGTATGGGATATTCTGTAACAACACCTGACACAGCATTTTCCACATCTATAAGCTAATTGTGAGTTAGTATACTTTCTTGTGGAAGACCGGTGTCATTAATGCAAGAGGTAACTTTCAGCAAATTTACTGAGCTAATAGACTGTTCTTTGGTACTAGTTTTGTAAATATTTGAGAAATATAAAACTACATTTGAAAACTTGTTTAAGATGGTTTTTAATTTGTGCATTTATCCTGTGGTTTTTGCCATGTAAAGTAATTTACTTATCTATTAATTATTTTAAAATGGCAGCTTACGTATGTGCCTGCAGGTGATTGATCATGCAAGACATGCAGCCAGAACGAGATACTCATAACGCAGGTGGCCTTGAATATTTGCAAGCTGCACGTTTCTGTGCCGCCACAGGGTAGCGACATTGAGTTTATTGAGAATAATGTCACCCCAAAGTACAGTATGACTGGAAGTGGAATTATAGATACTGGTCATTTCTAGGGTTGTGGTCAATTCAATTTTATTTCAGGAAATTCATTAAAATTAAATTCATTAATTCAAAATGTGAATGATGCTTTCAATTGATACACTGCATTTATATTTATATAATGGATTGAACTGGAATAAACCCTAATTCAAGTATTGACCCGAATTCCCAAGAGTCAATATTTTTCTCTTTAATCTAGTAGAATTAATTGTTTCAGGTTAAGTAAAAGTCAGGTCACTGTGTCTAATAGGGCCTGAAATTACTTCAACAAAACTGTGAATCATCTCGCAGTGTAGCAATAACAAACACTTTGGAACTTCTGTCGAAACATTTTCCAGTTATTCATAATCTTGTTTCTTCCAAAATTAACATAAAAAATTTATTTTACCAGAAGCTACGACAAGGGCATTTAGTAGGCAATTGTTTGCAAGCAATAATTTTGTTTTATGTGTATCTTAAATTACGAATGTATGCTTTTTTTTAAAGTTGAAAAAAATGCACGCTGAAGGTTCATCTATACATGCAGACAAAATCGTTAATGTTTTTAATTGACCATAAAGACTACATGTACCACCATCCTCTGCTTCACATTGACGACTTTGGCCCGTATCCATTGGTATATATGTGCAGGACTTTGAGAAATCGCTGCGATGTCAGTGCAGGTTATGGCAGCGAAAATGGCAGAGGGCGAACTGAAAGACATCCCGTTTAAAGAACTGGTATCTCCAGCGACACCGAGGGCAGAGGAGAAGGGCATAATACAAAACGAAACAAATTCGGTCGCTTCTACTTCGTCTGCGGCACTCACACTTGAGACTGCTCCAGGAGACCGACACATTAGCCCCTCTCCTATGTTAAGCCCGAACCCCGCAAAGATGCCCCAAGCATCCGCGATGAAGCGGACAGATCCACAGCAAAACGGCGGAGAATCTTTCGTAAATCGTGATGGGACCGTAGCTGAAGCTCCAAGGATGAAAAAGGTGATGTTACAGAGGGAATCTGCATAAATCTCCAGCTAGCGCAAGCTATTACAGTAATGAAGTTGGCTAACGTTAGCTTTTCGCAGTGTTGTTCCACGTTGGTGGACAATGTTAGCTAGCTAGATGGCTAGTTAGCGAGCTGGCTGTTAACGAATGCGTAACGTATTGCAATCACACTCAATAATAACCTATGATCCGTCGCTAGCTTTTACTTAACTTAGCTAGCTTACTGCCTTCATTTGATTTGAGGAGATCGTGATTTGTATGTTATGAGAAAGAAGCTTGCCATGCTAACGTTAACATGGTGATTTATTCATGGTTTGACCGCAGTGCGCTGTCGTGGCGCTGCGTGTTTTGGTGCGGAATGCACACACTGGGGAGGCTACATTAATCTGCGACAGCAGTCAATGTTGGCTAGTGGTGTATACTTTAGATATTCTGTACATACAACACATACAATTTTAGCAGTTAGCTAACGCAAGTTAAGCACTGTATATTACTGTAATATCTGCTGTAGCATGTACTGTATTACTCTGTTGTGGAGACGTGTCATCTGAATTGATTACGGCTTGCTATGCATTGCTTCAATGTGATCGATCTGTCGATATTCGGCTAACTAACTTATATCCTACCCGCAAGCTATAGCTAAAGTAGCCTACACAGCTCCAACTTTGGATCTATTTGGTCGGTAGATAGGCACATGCTGTGGTCCAAACTTGTTGAAAACAATAGCCTACCGAAAACTGTCATATAGGCCTACCTTCGTGTGTACTGTTATCGGTTGAAAAGTGGAAACTTTAACACAGTTTAGCATGTAATTTAAAGTGAAATATATTGTAAGATTCACAAAGACACCGTGACACAAAGCCCGACTGATCATATAGGATTACAGTATTCAGTGTTGACCCTCGTATTGTCTCCACCAACCTGCAGGCCACACAGACTGATGGGATGTCACACGCTTTACTTTTCAAAAAAAATGTTCTGCAACATTACAAACAAACTCGCTTACATTTGATCCAAAATATTGTATTGAGTACTTATAAAGCTGGGTTTTATTTAATAAAATCATTAAATTGTTATTGAAATGTATTGCGAGCAACTATCCTGTCATTACCTTTTGCGTGATAAGATATTTGCTTGTTTACGCTTAAGTACTAGTGCGTCTTTTCAGCATTTTCAGCACCACGGCGCTGGACAGCGACCAGGTTTATCATTTTGAAGTTGGATCAATTGGCTTGATAAACTTAAACAACTTCTCACATTACCTAGCCCAGCTAGCTACATATGCTTAATAAACATTGTTCGAACATGGAATCTGCCCTAACATTAATGGAACGCATTGAACAGGACGAATTACCTCACAAGTTTGCGTGGTTCTGTAAATCAAGATTTCCTCGTATATTATAATCCATTAAACTGACAAGCAGATTTAAAAAATAGTCAACCATCAGTGTTGTTTGTTAATGTTTTTCACTGTGGTTGCGTGCGAAGTAATATTTAACCGAGTCACAGATGGTTTCTGTGTTAAAGGTGGTCCATTGGTTAAATGAGCTGACATTCTGTGGAAACTGTTTTCCTTAAGTGCTAGTTTAAATGTTATTACTTGAATTAAAAACGACACTTGAATGGTTCAAACATTTTTGCGCGCTTCTTTTGACTGGAAGGTGAACTTAATGTATGTGGCTACTCTCATTTAATGAAACCATAATTATATTATGAAACCACTGAATTTAATCTCTTCTTTGATACTCCCAGCTTTCTGGACGGAGGGTGCTGAAATATAGCAACATTAAAAAACATTTAAGATTGATTTTTAATCATTCATTGAAAATAGATTATCATTGTTTACTAAGTTTTACATGAATTCCAGGTTCTTCTGGTTGCTAGATTTAGATAATCAAATAAGTTTTATCTAGCAATGTTACACCATTATGCTACCCCATTCGTCCCCTATGTTTACGACTAACGCATCCTACATTTGTTCTTATTTTGGGTTTATATTTTCTACTCTCAGTTTGCCTGGTCCTGGGTTTTTTCATCTCTGCACCTGTCCACAGATTGATCTGAAATAATTGACAGAATCAAGGCCAGCATTATGATAAAGAGCAGAGTTAATTGTCTCATTGATATTAGCCCACACCTTCCATGCTATTGGATTTATAGCCTATTGTGACTGTTATACAAGCTGTCAATGCACTCTAGCCTTGTGATCAAATAACATGTGCTTCTGATGGTACGGCTGTTGAGTGGCAATAAATATCATTCTCCGGTCAGGTAGGAATATGATATGTAAAAGCTGGGAAAAACTGTGGAACTCGCATTACATTAGAATGCATTGTAAAGCAGATGACAGAGCAGTGTAATTAATCTGCAGAGAGACACACTTTCTGCAGCAGACTACACATGCAGTAAAGGAGCTGAGAGGCTAGGCTGTCAGTCCATGTTAAATGGGATGTGGATAAGTCTAATATATGGCCCAATGCCTTATCGTTTAGAGAATGTTGCTTCAGACACCTGTGGTGCCGTATATGACCTCATATAGAGTCTATAAAAAGCTGCAGTACGCCTGTGTTTGGATCACTGCCTAGGCCTATCGCCGTAGTGGTCAAGGGCAGAATAGCATTGTGTGGATAGGCAGGCTTTGGCTTGCTTTAAAAAGAGACAGTCAGATGTTTCCATGATTTAAAGTGATGGACAGATGCCAGCTTTGGAGAAGTTATCTTATTGGCCAGCTACTCACGCCACAGTTTGAAGGTACATAAAACTGTACAGGGCCTATCTCTGTAGAAAGTCGTAAAAACAAAGAAAATCAAGGTGATACAATGTTTTTCAAGTGTCTCTGCAGAAGTTTTGACTCCAATCTTTCCTTTAACAAATATCAAAAAGGTAGTTCCTGGCTGTTTGTAAAACTAACCCCAGCACTTATATTTGCTGTTGCCTGTTTTACTTGTAAGTATGTTTGTAATAAACCTTAACCTGCTCAGATGAACTTGATAGACTAGTACTACAGATGAAAAATTGTACCAGTTACATTTCATTATACATGTATTATTTAGTATTTCTATGCATTTTTTAAAATAAGTAAGTAAATAGTATTTTTATAAATAAATGATCAGGGTCGATGGACTATTGAAGCACTGACCCTATTGAGTGTTGCATAGGCAACGCAGAATAACATTTTGTAAGGTTATGTCATTAAGCTGTAATTCTCAGTACTGCTATGCTAACTGGTTTACTGCTCTGTAGAAGATATATATGGAGGCTGGGCTCGGTTTATAAATGTGGTTCCAGTGAAGTGCGCTCTTTGGACTGCTTTTGATAGGGAAGCTGTGATGATGCAGTGCTGATCCTGGGCGGCGTGTGGCCCGAGGTGCTAAGTGTGTGATAACTGTGTGTTAGGTAACGTCCTGT
Organism: Ilyophis sp. 1 JC-2022; assembly: GCA_022702515.1. Classification (NCBI taxonomy): domain Eukaryota; kingdom Metazoa; phylum Chordata; class Actinopteri; order Anguilliformes; family Synaphobranchidae; genus Ilyophis; species Ilyophis sp. 1 JC-2022. Next base: position 10,953,515 of record CM040403.1, on the reverse strand, counting down.
TGAACTGGGCCATGTCTCTATGCTGACTCTGAGAGACCTGGATTTAAATACATTTAACTCCAGTATCAATGGCCAGGGCCTAGCCTATATCCCAGGGAACCTTAACGCTTGCTGAGGGAGTGTTAAATGTGTCTTGACTGTGTCAATGTTTATGGTTATGCAGTGGGTCAGGGTTTGAGACTATTCTAACTAATAAGAGACCACTCTATAACTGTACTTTACAGAGACCAGTCTATTCCACTCTACAGGGACCAAACCACACAGAAGCCACTCATAGAGACCACTCTAACTCACCCAATCGAGACCACCCCAACTCACCCCATCGAGACCACCCCAACTCACCCCATAGAGACCACTCTATAACTGTACTTTACAGAGACCAGTCTATTCCACTCTACAGGGACCAAACCACACAAAAGCCACTCTCTAACCCCAAATCACCTCATAGAGACCACTCTAACTCACCCCATAGATACCACTATAACTCACCCCATAGAGACCATCCCAACTCACCCCATAGAGACCACCCCAACTCACCCTATCGAGACCACCCCAACTCACCCCATAGAGACCACTCTAACTCACCCCCTCACCCCATAGAGACCACACTAACTCACCCCACAGCACTCTAACTCACCCCATAGAGACACTCTAACTCCACACAGAGATTACTATGTGAAGAATAATGGTGGAAGTTCCCTGACAGAGGAACTGTTCTCCCTGCCCTCAGTGCTAAACATGTTCATCTCCCTGTGAGTCTCACCACAGGATTCCAGTAATCTCCCATGAGTCAGTGGGGCTGTGACATCACTGTGTTTCCCAAGTCCAGGAAATGCCACCATGTGTGGTAGGAAATGCAGGGCTATCTTGGATGAGGACACATTTAAATCATAAATGTAACACCCCATGATACAGCTCTAAAGAGTCCTTGAATTAGGTGAAGTGGGGCCTTCAAAGGACTTAGAAAAGTCCTTGAATTTGTGTCATAGGAACAACAAATAGGGCCGTGTGTTACAGCCTTAGAGCCTGTGCTGATGGAAAACACTGATCTAAACACTGGTGGCTGTTCTCTCTTCTGAAATGTTTGGTCAAACATGTGCTCGAAGAAAAGATGATAAAAGGACAGTTAAATATAAAAATAAAAAGCAGGGCAGACAGCCAATGTGTGTGTCGCGTAACTGCAGAAGGTCTGTCTGTGGGAACTGAAGCTCAGGTGTTAAAAGGGACTCTCTGCGTGTCAGGTGTCCTCGGATGACCCACAGGTCCGTGTCCTCGGGGCAGTAAACGTGTGCTTGCTCTCGTTAATCATTTCACCCTCCTTCACCAGTCGTCTGAGCGGGACACGGACTGTGACCCTTGGCCTTTTTTGGTTTAGGCGTGCCTGAGGGGGCACCAGGTGTACTGCTCTGTTTAATTATTATATCAGGACATCTCCATAACCAGAGCTCCGGGTTTTTGGGGGAAGATTTGCAGCATGAAAACTGATCCATGTTGTGCTGGCAGGGTGTAAAATGAACACCAACCACCAGGCAAATACTGGTCAAATTTTAATTGTGGCTGGTAAGATTTTCTACTTTGCAACCAGGTAACCAACCAGGTTGTGTTATATTCTAAAGGGTAATGTGGCTGGAAAAATGGCTGGTGAGGTTTACAATCCGCAAGCCACTGGTTAAGTTAATTTCCTGCCCTGGCTGCATGTTACCCTAAATCTGCAGAGCCCAACCCAGGAGTTCCATAATAGTAATCTGCTTTTTCCAGTAATCCTGCTTTGTGGAACAGGCCCCGGGGCTGCTTGTCACGCACAGACAGTCAGGCACATCCTCACCAAACTAAAGGAGCAATGTTTTGGTGAAGCACAGCGACTGCCTCCCAGATGCGGCTGCCTCAAATGCACCCCCCCCCCCAAGCTGAAGCTCCTCACCCCCACCCTGTCCCAGCTGTGCACACACAGGCCCTGCAGGGGGGAGGGGGGGGATCCCAGCGTAGCCTGAGGCAAGGTCATTATGAGTGAGAGTAGAGAGGGGGCGGGGCTTTCGCTGGGCAAGGTTGGGTAACAGAGCTGGCTCCTCCCCTTCATTGCACTGCAGTTTTGATTGTGTTCAGAACAATGACTGCAGCAGACAATGAAAATGATCCACAGAAAGGGCCCTAGTGTCTACAGTGCAGTGAATGACCTCCCTGGGATCTGTCTGGGAAAGGGGAACCCCACATACACACACACGCACACGCACGCACACACCATACACCGCGCACACACACTGCACACACACCGCACACACACGCGCGCATGCACACACACACCACACACCACACACCGCACACACACGCGCGCATGCACACACACACCACACACACCACACACCGCGCACACACACACACACACACACACACACCACACACGCGCACATGCACACACACACACACATGCACACACACACACGCACGCACACACACACACATGCACACACACACACACACACACACGCCATGCACACACACACGCACACACACACACACACACACAAAACGTTTCACCCTCCCATCAGCTGTGTTCACACAGAACTACATGTTTCTACCTTTGTGTCTCAGAACCTGAAACCACTTCAAAGTTATTAATTTCTTTCTCTTCTTTTCTAATGACCTCTGTGACCTGCTGCCAGGCGGATCAAACTCCTGCTGCTCGCATAGTTACTGTTCCGTGAAAACAAGTTAACTGGGCGAGGCGGAGGTTTGGGTCTTTGTTGTGTTCTCTGATTAATGGGAAAGCGTGCATATAAACGCTTACTGCAGTCAAGGCTGTTGTGTATGAATCGCTCCGTGTCATCCTGATGGTTCAGGAAAATTCCTCCGACCATAAAGCAAGAGAATTGAGTGAACGAGTCTCTGAGTGAGCGGGGTGACAGCATGTCGGCCCTGGCTTGCAGTTGAGGAGGTATTGTGACTGTTTGCTGAGGGGGTAGGGCAATATAGAAACTGGCCCTGGTGTAGTGCTGTTCCTTATAGTCCTGTCTCTCATCCACCCCCCTCAAAGGTCCCCTGCTCACCATCCTCCCCCCCTCCACTGCACCCCCCCCCCCCCCTCATAGGCACCCCAGGGCCTCACTCTACACATTCAGGAACATTTATTTATCAAAGAGTAAACCCCCCCAGAGCTACAAACAGACAGGAAAGTTCTAGATCCAGCACCCTACCCACACAGACTCTGTCTGGTCATGGCGTTTCAGTGTCCGTTACATCTCGCTCTTTCAGTCTGGTTCCCACGGTGAAAAGCGTCACTGAACAGGTCAGGTTTCGGCTTTCAGACGCTCTGCATCCCCCCCCCGGCATGCGACATTGTCCCTGCGGTGTCATGTGTGCCTTTGAAGCTCTAAGGCGTGGTGTCCTGGGACGCATTAGTATGAGCGGCTCCGCCGAGCGGGGCCAGTTTCGCCTGTGGCCCGACGCCATGAAGAGAATGTTCAATTTAGTCAACCTGGCCCTGCTACGGGAGAGGAGAGGAGTTCAGCCCATACAGGTGAAGATACCCGAGTTAGCGCAGGTGCACAAACACGGGGGACGAGACCAGGGGACGTTTTAACCCGCTCTCCACTGTATAGGTGATCCTGAAAATGGGCTCCAGGTTGGAGGAGAGACCCACTGTGGGAGGATTACAGATTTGTGCTGCTGGACATCTGGGGCTTTTGATCGTCGCCTTCATTAGCTTCTCTTTCCGCGCCGTATTTAGCGGTTTGAGCCGATATATTGGCTTTGTGATGCTGGTCGTAGCGCTGCCACGCTGCTGCGCTCTGCGTTGATTGGCCCTTCGGCCTGCTCTCTGTCTGCACGCACAGATCAATTCTGTGGTTAATCCCCGTCGTCGTCGTTGGATATTGGAACGGTTGTCCTGTACCAGCCTGTTTGCAGCAGGATTAAGTGTCTCTTAGAGGTGTGATGTGTTTCTGTACGGAGCACCTACAGCGCACCTATCTGTGTACAGGAAAGGACAGGAAGGGTGGGGTCGGTAAACAAACCGGTGGAAATCCCCCCAAAATGTGGCATTTTCATGATCTTCAGAGGCCTGCTGTTGTGTACCGGAACGCTATGTGGAAAGCAGTTGTCATTTAGTCACTTGTATTGAAGGACGTCATTTGTAAATCACTTGCACAACTGATTTGGTTTTGGGAGTAAAGGCTGAATTTTTGGGGAGCTTGTGGACCGCGCCGGTCGACACAGGGTGTGAAATGAACACCCGCCACCAGGCAGATGCTGGTCAAATTTTGATTGTGGCTGGTAAGATTTTCTACTCTAGCAGCCACTTTGGCAGGTAACCAACCGGGTTGTGTTGTGTATCGCAAAAGGTAATGTGGCTGGTAAAATGGCTGGTGATTTTTAGAAGTGAGTGAAAAAGTACATTTCATGCCCTGGTGACAAACTCTCCAGGTTTGTGCGAAGGACCCTTTGTGCAGCTGGCGGTTCGATTCCCAGGGCATTCTCCAAACGGTGATCCAAACTCTCTCCATAAAGTGCAGCAATGCATAAAGAGGTGGGACTGTCCGCTCAAAGGGGGGAGAGAGAGAGACCTTGGTTTGTTTTACTTCTTGCCTGCAATTAATAATTGTTGAGAGAGAGCAAGCTAAGTGTCTCCGCAGTCAGAGAATAGCAGCTGTCTGCATTATGCTGCTCGCATATGGAAAGAGAGATGGCTCAGTGGCAGATCTGCTGTTTAGATTGTCGGTGCATATGGGCTTTACTGTGTCTCAAAATTATGGCTTGACTTTGTTTGCAAGTGTCTGTGCTGTAATTGTGCACTTACTCTGGTGTGTCTATGCATAGATGTGTGGTCTGGTAGATATATAAGCTAGGGAGAGAGTTAGGGAGAGAGTTAGGGAGAGAGTTAGGGAGAGAGAGAGAGAGAGAGAGAGAGTTAGGGAGAGAGTGAGGGAGAGAGAGAGAGAGTGAGAGAGGCGGACTTGGAGGACAGGATTTGCCAGCGGCGCTCCCTGCTCTACGGGAGCGGAGCACAACAGCGCCCCTGGAATCCGTGCACCTGGTCCCACGCGTCGCCGGGACGTCCCGTTCTCACGCTGCTGCGCCGCCCCCCCTTCTCTAACTCTCCTCACAATGAGCGGGACCTGCAGGGCGGGTCGGCATCTGCAGCTCCGCTTCATTCCACAGCCCGCGTG
>CM040403.1:10738353-10943353 GCA_022702515.1 Ilyophis sp. 1 JC-2022 | reverse complement strand
AAAACAAAATAATCTAATATTATCCTAACTATATAATGCTTTAGGCAAACTGATAAAATCAATTTATTGCTGTCTACATTTATTGAAATTATTTTGCCTGTTGTGAATGTACAATGTACACAATAGGTCCTTACAAACTTGATGGGATAATTGATTACACCTGCTCTAGACTAGAAGTTGTAATCTATCACGTAGATTAGCGGCCTCTGTCTGCAGAGGTGGGACTTGCACGTAGTAGCCTACCACATCTCAAGACACTCTTGAGATTTCACGACTAGTCCAATGTTGTCTTGAACTCGCGACACATTTCACGATCTCTTTGAGTCACGAGCACTTTCGGGAAAGCGTCGTGAATGGCGAGTATATCCTCACGACACGTTTCACAAAATACTTTTCGCTACGACATGCTTTGGGAAAGCCACCCCAGCCCAGTGCTGAAGCTATTGATTTAACACTATGTGCTGTGAGCTGAACTCTGCATTACTGGCCCTCAAGGAAGTGATTGGTGCGCTCATGCTTCATAAACTCACTCTGTGCTCACTCTATGCTCACTCTGTGCTCACTCTATGCTCACTCTGTGCTCACTCTGTGCTCTCTATGCTCACTCTATGCTCACTCTGTGCTCACTCTGTGCTCACTCTATGCTCCCTCTGTGCTCACTCTGTGCTCACTCTGTGCTCACTCTGTGCTCACTCTATGCTCACTCTATGCTCACTCTATGCTCACTTTGTGCTCACTCTGTGCTCACTCTATGCTCACTCTATGCTCACTCTATGCTCACTCTGTGCTCACTCTGTGCTCACTCTGTGCTCACTCTATGCTCACTCTATGCTCACTCTATGCTCACTCTGTGCTCACTCTATGCTCACTCTATGCTCACTCTGTGCTCACTCTGTGCTCACTCTGTGCTCACTCTGGCTGAGGATGCTGGTGTTCTTGTTTGTGCAGAGATGCCAGCGCTCATGGCCCTGAGGAAAAGAGCACAGGGGGAGAAACCGCTGGCTGGAGCCAAAGTGGTGGGATGTACACACATCACTGCCCAGACCGCTGTGAGTGTCCCTATACATACATACATACTGTACATACATACACTCACACACAAACACACTCACACATCCACAAACACACACACACACGCAAACAGACACACACACGCAAACGCACACATACACACACATATACATACACATACACACACACACACAGACATACATACACACACATATAGATACACATACACGCACATACACATACACACACATCCACAAACACACACACACACACACACATATACACACACGTGCACACACAGGTCAGAGACGGGGGTTGTAAATGAGCTGGCTCCTCCCCCAGGTGCTGATGGAGACGCTGTCTGCTCTGGGCGCTCAGTGCAGGTGGGCCGCCTGCAACATCTACTCCACCCAGAATGAAGTGGCTGCTGCTCTGGCTGAGGGAGGTGAGCGTACCCCCCCACAGAGCGTCTCCTTCTCTCCCCTCATGTGGTATACCAGGGGCGCACAGAGCGTCTCCTTCTCTCCCCTCATGTGGTATACCAGGGGCGCACAGAGCGCCTCCTTCTCTCCCCTCATGTGGTATACCAGGGGCGCACAGAGCGTCTCCTTCTCTCCCCTCATGTGGTATACCAGGGGCGCACAGAGCGCCTCCTTCTCTCCCCTCATGTGGTATACCAGGGGCGCACAGAGCGTCTCCTTCTCTCCCCTCATGTGGTACACCAGGGGCGCACAGAGCGTCTCCTTCTCTCCCCTCATGTGGTATACCAGGGGCGCACAGAGCGTCTCCTTCTCTCCCCTCATGTGGTATACCAGGGGCGCACAGAGCGTTTCCTTCTCTCCCCTCATGTGGTATACCAGGGGCGCACAGAGCGTCTCCTTCTCTCCCCTCATGTGGTATACCAGGGGCGCACAGAGCGTCTCCTTCTCTCCCCTCATGTGGTATACCAGGGGCGCACAGAGCGTCTCCTTCTCTCCCCTCATGTGGTATACCAGGGGCGCACAGAGCGTCTCCTTCTCTCCCCTCATGTGGTATACCAGGGGCGCACAGAGCGTCTCCTTCTCTCCCCTCATGTGGTATACCAGGGGCGCACAGAGCGTCTCCTTCTCTCCCCTCATGTGGTATACCAGGGGCGCACAGAGCGTCTCCTTCTCTCCCCTCATGTGGTATACCAGGGGCGCACAGAGCGTCTCCTTCTCTCCCCTCATGTGGTACACCAGGGGCGCACAGAGCGCCTCCTTCTCTCCCCTCATGTGGTATACCAGGGGCGCACAGAGCGTCTCCTTCTCTCCCCTCATGTGGTATACCAGGGGCGCACAGAGCGTCTCCTTCTCTCCCCTCATGTGGTACACCAGGGGCGCACAGAGCGCCTCCTTCTCTCCCCTCATGTGGTATACCAGGGGCGCACAGAGCGTCTCCTTCTCTCCCCTCATGTGGTATACCAGGGGCGCACAGAGAGCACCAGTCTACTTACTTAACTCCTCTTCATTATTATTTAGTAGCCCTGACATTTTCAATAAGGTCGTGGGCTACAGCTGTAGACTGCATGTTTCCTCTGTGGAAATGTGTGCCTGTTGTCCAGTGCAGGTGTGTAGAGAGCTGGTGAGAAAATGGAGAAAGGAATAATAAGCCAAAGTCTGCACACACACACACACACACACACACACACACACACACACACACTGGTCCTACAGGAAGGGCGTTACTGTTTTATAAACTCTCTTCCTCCTTTCTCTCTGCCGTCGTTCTCTCGCTCTTTCTCTGCGCCTCCGCAGGATTCTCCGTGTTTGCCTGGAAAGGGGAGTCGGAGGATGACTTCTGGTGGTGCATCGATCGTTGTGTAAACCTGGAGACCTGGCAACCCAACATGGTACATCTGCCCCCCGCCCCCAGGAGTCTGTGTCAGCCCACCCCGCCATTATACATTACATAACATTATGTTTATTTATTCATGGTTTTATTTTTTATTTTTAGTGTACTTGTAGTGTTGTACAGTGCTTTGAGCGTGGGAAAAGTGCTCTATAGATAAAATGTATTATTATTATTATAACATGTTTACCTGCGCTGTGAAGGTGCAGACGTGCCTGGTTTCTTGTGCTTTGTACTAGTAGAGTCATCAATGGTTCTCAAGTTCAGTGAGACTAAAGTAGGATCGTGGCCACTTTTTGTGATCGTGTTCAGAAGGTGCCGTTCGGTTGATAACAGTGGAATCTTGATTAAATCTGTTATAAAAATAGCGATATACTTCCCTCGCTGCCTCCCACAGATTATGGACGACGGCGGAGATCTGACTCACTGGATCTATAAGAAGTATCCGCACATGTTTCAGAAGATTAAGGGAATAGTGGAGGAGAGCGTAACTGGAGTTCACAGGTTGGTCACAGTTTTAATGCGTACATACCACCCTCTGGTGGTATGTGAAGGTACAGCAGGTATAGACCCTGAGTTATTTATACCAGAGGCTGTTCACGTTCCCTCCTCCGGACACATTTCTCCCTGTGACCAACACTACAAACTAGAGTTTTACAACTTGTGTAACGTATTGCAAAACAAGCTAGTTTGTATAAAAATGTTACTTTGGAGTAATTATGCGCGTTGTTTGTGCACCCCTATTTAAATGTCGGCACAAAGCCAAACATGATCTCAGTGGTCATTTTGTGTGGCGCGCTGCTGAAATGGCCCTCTGTAACTGTAGGTTTTAGTTTCACTAAAACTACAGTCTAATACTACAGGCATGTGCACTGTAACGGGAGAGGTGGGATAAACAGGTTTGCGTTTGTAAAATAGTAACCTGGCAATAGGTTCCACCTGTTTCCACTGCATACAATTTCCTTTTCTTTTCTTTTTCTTAAATTTATATTTTTAGGTTTTTTCAACTTTATTAGACAGCACAGTTTATAGAGACAGGAAGAATGGAAGCGAGAGAGAGAGAGAGAGAGAGAGAAATGCAACTTGCGGCCAGATTCGAACCGCTGACGTCGCGGCTCGCGGTGAGCATGTGGACGGTGCTCTTACAGGATACGCCACAGAGTCACCCCACAATGTCCTTTTCTTTGCGTCGACCAAAAGCACCTCTCGGTGCTAGAGCAGTGTTTTCTCAGTGGCGCTAATGGTGCATTTGCATTGAACAGGTTGTACCAGCTTTCCAAGGCAGGCAAGCTGTGTGTCCCTGCTATGAATGTGAACGACTCTGTGACCAAGCAGAAGTTTGACAACCTCTACTGCTGCAGAGAATCCATTCTGGATGGGTAGGTGGAGTCATGTGACAAGGAGCCACACCCTTTTTTTTCTCTTCTTTTTTTTTTTTTACCTCTGAAGGGGGAAATGTCAACATGATTGACATGACCATGGCTGTGCCTGGATCCGAGCCTTATCTACTCCATCCTGTATACTGTATACCAGCATACTGTGTAGGCCTACTGCTTACCACATACTATTTAGTGACAAGCAGTATGCAAAGAATATCCTCCATACTATTGTCAGCAAAAAACCCAGAAATAAGTATATCATCCGGGAATTTTAAGTACACTACATTTAGAGAACATTTTGCCCATTTAACAGGTTTCTCATCTAGTGTACTCAACAAGCATACTCTAAAGTATGGAAGGGTGTTGATTCGGACACAGCCCAGATGAAGTGTAAACAAACATTATGAGAGTTTGGGAGGTGTGGTTCCCTGAAGTTTGCGTTGACCCCTGCCCCTCCTCTCTCCCTACAGCCTCAAACGCACCACAGATGTGATGTTCGGCGGCAAACAGACGGTGGTATGTGGATACGGAGAGGTGATTATCACTGGACGTCTGAACAGGGGCTGCGCGTCCATTATAAATATTTATTTGTATGTATTTTACGGAATGGGGAATGAGCCGTGCATTCAGTGGTGTTTAAAAGTGATGTGTTTGTTTTTAAGGTTTCAGGTTTAAAATAAATGTTTTCCAGTGCAAAGTTGGGTAATGTCCAATAAAAGACAATTCCCTGCCTGCTTCACTGCAGTGCACGGTTAACATTCTCACAGCACTGTACACACACACATTCACGCATACACACACACACACATACACACACGCATGCATACACACACGCACGCATGCATACACACACACACGCACGCACATGCCTGTTATTGTATGTTTTATGAGGGCTAGTGCAGTATAATGAAGCTTTGCCAGTATGTCCTTATTCATTGTGTGTGTGTGGGGTGTGTGTGTGTGTGTGTGGTGTGTGTGTGTGTGGGGGGGGGGGCGGGGGGGTTGGTGTGTGTGTGTGTGTGTGTGAATACAGGTTGGGAAAGGCTGCTGTGCTGCTTTGAAGGCCATGGGCTCCATCGTGTACGTCACAGAGATTGACCCAATCTGCGCCCTGCAAGCCTGGTACGCTGTGCTCTGATTGGACAGGGCATGAGAGAGGGTGGGGTTACCAGCACTGTTGGGGGTGGGGGGGGGGGGGGGGGTGTTAACAAATGTCCCTTCCTCTCTGTTTTTAAACAAAAGAGCTTATAATGCAAAGTGCTGAGGGAGGTTTGTGTTTTATTGCCTTTGTTCAGCATGGATGGCTTCAGACTGGTGAAGTTGAGTGAAGTCATCAGACAGGTGGACATTATTATCACCTGCACAGGTACTGCACGTCCCCACCTCTGTGCTTTTCACACACATACAGACACACCTTTCGCCTGCACAGGTACTGCACATTCCCACCTCTGCGCTTTTCACACACATACAGACACACCTTTCGCCTGCACAGGTACTGCACGTCCCCACCTCTGCGCTTTTCACACACATACAGACACACCTTTCACCTGCACAGGTACTGCACGTTCCCACCTCTGCGCTTTTTACGCACATACAGACACACCTTTCGCCTGCACAGGTACTGCACGTCCCCACCTCTGTGCTTTTTACGCACATACAGACACACCTTTCGCCTGCACAGGTACTGCACGTCCCCACCTCTGCGCTTTTCACACACATACAGACACACCTTTCGCCTGCACAGGTACTGCACGTCCCCACCTCTGCGCTTTTCACACACATACAGACACACCTTTCGCCTGCACAGGTACTGCACGTCCCCACCTCTGTGCTTTTCACACACATACAGACACACCTTTCACCTGCACAGGTACTGCACGTTCCCACCTCTGTGCTTTTCACACACATACAGACACACCTTTCGCCTGCACAGGTACTGCACGTCCCCACCTCTGTGCTTTTCACACACATACAGACACACCTTTCGCCTGCACAGGTACTGCACGTCCCCACCTCTGCGCTTTTCACACACATACAGACACACCTTTCGCCTGCACAGGTACTGCACGCCCCCACCTCTGCGCTTTTCACACACATACAGACACACCTTTCGCCTGCACAGGTACTGCACGTCCCCACCTCTGCGCTTTTCACACACATACAGACACACCTTTCGCCTGCACAGGTACTGCACGTCCCCACCTCTGTGCTTTTCACGCACATACAGACACACCTTTCACCTGTATATGTACATGGTGATCATTTACAGCTGAAGTGAGCCATGTCTAGTGTGGAGTAATTATTAGGACCAGCAGAATTTTTTGCACTTTGTACACAAACTGTCATTGTATTTTTTATGCCCACAATGCTGGTTTAATTGAGACAAGTTGCAATATGAAACTTTTGTAATGTGGCATAAATTGATAGTAATGGGATTGGAGCTATTGATGCTTCCAGCACCTCAGCAATCCTGTTTGTGCTCCAGGCAATAAGAACGTGGTGGTCAGGGATAACCTGGACCGCATGAAGAACGGCTGTATTGTCTGTAACATGGGACACTCCAACACTGAAATCGATGTGGTAAGTGGCACTGGCTTAGGTGCTGCCTGAAGTTCTTAGTGTTAATGTGCGTTATTAATTATTTATTAATAATAATTAATGTATTGAATAACGTGCCCTGAAATATGAGATCAGCAGATACATATTTGACTTTCCTGTGTTTGTGTTTATAGAGTATTAGCCATGCTCGTTGGTGTGTGTGCATGCGTGTGTGCATGCGTGTGTGTGTGTGTGTGTGTGTGTGTGCACTGTTGGGTTGAGAAAGAAAAATCCACCCTTGTCTTGTAATAAAGAGGCAATCCAGTCAGGAAGAACACTTCACAATCGATCCAATCATAAGAGTCTATATTTCTACAGAAACGGCACGCTGCTGACAGAGGCAACACCGTACTAAAAAAAGCGTTATTTACAGCGATCCTTTATACCTTCTAAGAGGACTGGGACTGTACAAAATACAATCGTGTTCATGGCAGCATCAAGGTCAGCCAGCTCATTAGGTAGAAAAGTTTAACTCTCAGCTGCACACTCCCTTTTTGCTATTTTCGCTCTAGGCCTGTAGGAGTTGAGCATAGGCCTGTAGGAGTTGAGCATAGGCCTGTAGGAGTTGAGCATAGGCCTGTAGGAGTTGAGCATAGGCCACGGTCTGTGATATGGCACTTGACTCCCACGATTGCCCGGCCAGCCCCTGTTGGATGGAAAATAAAGTTGAATAGGACAGAATACATCATTTTGTTGTAATAATAATAATAATATGGATAAAATATTAACCCGTTTACGTGTGTGTGTGTGTGTGTGTGTGTGTGTGTGTGTGTGTGTGTTTCTCCAGTAACTGACTGTCTCTGTGCTCCTCTGCTGTAGGCCAGCTTGCGGACCCCAGAGCTCACCTGGGAGCGTGTGAGATCACAGGTGGACCACATCATCTGGCCCGACGGCAAGAGGATAGTGCTTCTGGCTGAGGTGAGGTCAAACCCAACAGAGACACAGACACGCCCAACAGAGACACTCACTCGCACGCACGCAGTCACATATGCACACACACGCAAGCACTCACACTCATGCACTCACACACACACAGACACACACACACACACACACACACACTCTCACACACGCACTCACACACACAGCTCACGCATTGGCACCAAACAGAAGTGCTGCCCTTTAGAGATGGGAGAGTATTTTGTTGTGCTTAGTTGGTTGTTCTGACCTGTCTAACTGTGTGTGCATGTGTGTGTGTGCGTGTGTGTTCCACAGGGCCGTCTCCTTAATCTGAGCTGCTCCACAGTGCCCACCTTTGTGTTGTCGATCACTGCCACCACTCAGGTAGGTCCCTCAGAGAAGGGCATCATGGGATGGGATGTTTTTACTCGCAAAGATTGTGACGTGTTCTTTTATGACACAGCTTAGTCAAATGCACTTACAGGTATCGTATCGTAAGTCACATTGGATAAAAGCATCTGCACTACGTACGTTGTAAATTGAGATCCGTATGAAACAGAAACAAACGAGCTGCGTTTGACATGCGTCATGTTTGAGGACGCGGTACCGTGTAGATCTCACTGTGTGCCGTCCCCTTCCTCTCCGTTAGGCTCTGGCTCTTATAGAGCTGTACAATGCTCCAGAGGGCCGCTATAAACAGGATGTCTACTTACTGCCTAAGAAAATGGGTAAGGTGTTCAGCCACACACACACACGCATGCATGCATGCATACACACACACACGCCGGTTACACACATATTGTTTTATGAAGGCCAACGGCTGCTGCTAATGGTTGCGTGTTTTAACAATATCAATATTTCACTGTTGCAGACGAGTATGTAGCAAGCCTTCACCTGCCAACGTTTGACGCACACCTGACCGAACTGAGCGACGAGCAGGCAAAGTACCTGGGATTGAATAAGAACGGACCCTTTAAGCCAAATTACTACAGGTGAGCACAGGTGTCCCTGCGTCAGTGCTGTATCACAACATACGTTCTGTCAGTGCACTGAGTTCATATGTAATATGTATATAATATGTAAAACTCAATCCAGTCACACTCTTAAGGCCAATTCATAGTCGCCAAGAAAAGTATGCATACAGACGTCCGCAGGGTCTGCACAGACCTAAGTGACATCATAGCAGACCCAAAGGCAGTCTGTGCAGACCTGTCATTTCACCTACAAGCCTTTCTTCTGAGTGCCCTAATCTTCCTCCATGAAGGACTACATGTTGTTTGCAATTTGCATGAAAAAAACGATGGGAAATGTAGTCTACAAAGGGGGGTTAACCACGCTCAACTATGAAATGCAAAAGTCTACAGACAGTCCGTCCACGTAGATGTCTGTCCCCTCTTTTAAACATTCTGTAACCACCCTTACACTGGACAGTACACTGGAACTGCCACAGTGGGACAACCTCAGTCTGTGGCCTTAGTCTAAAGAAGTGTGATCTTTAAAATAACAAATCTTGCATTACATTCTGAAGTCGGTGATCATTCTTGGACGTAGTCTCACTTCCAGGGTTTTGTCTTTATTTGTCTTTTTGTGTTTGTGCACTTTTCAGGTATTAGCATTAAAAAGAAAAAGAAACCCCGGACTTCATAGCTGTACTACAAGGAAGATGGAGAGGAAGAGGAAGAATTTTTTTTTAAGCTAGCACACTGCGCTGGAACCCAAGTGAACTGCCGGACACACCGTCTCCTGGGCGCAACAGCAGTTCGTTCCCTCGTCTTCCCTGCCAGTCACACGACACCCCTTTAAAGAAGCCATAGTCACACTCACACCAGAGCTCACACACTCACGCCTGTTATCCAGGACTTGTGAGCATGTGACGATTTGCAGCCATAGTCACGCTCACACCAGAGCTCACACACTCACGCCTGTTGTCCAGGACTTGTGAGGACATGAATATTTGCAGCCATAGTCACGCTCACACCAGAGCTCACACACTCACGCCTGTTGTCCAGGACTTGTGAGGACATGAATATTTGCAGCCATAGTCACGCTCACACCAGAGCTCACACACTCACGCCTGTTATCCAGCACTTGTGAGGACATGAATATTTGCAGCCATAGTCACGCTCACACCAGAGCTCACACACTCACGCCTGTTATCCAGCACTTGTGAGGACATGAATATTTGCATGCTCCAGTCTCACCTTCTGTATCCCCCTGATGGTGATTTGTTAATTTCAGCTGGACTGTATTTTTGTTTTTGTTTAGTTTTTTTGGGGTGGGGGGGGTTTAATTGGGGGACCAGATATATTCTCTCTTAATGCTTCCTCTCAGTCAGATTGAAGTCGTCTGAAATGACTGTGAGAGGGGGAGGAGTTTCACTCTGCGCCCAAATCTGTACTCCCCTCACTTCCTGTTAGCCACAGTTTACTGGCTTCCACTTCCTGCTCTCCTTTACCCTGTTCTGCAGTGTCTTAAAGTTTCTAACTGTTAAAATAATGCCAGTGTTAGACTGGAAAAGTATTCCGCCAATGGGAATGACCTGGAACTGGTTATTCATATTGTATTTTCCTTCTACAATGAATATGGACAAGGTGATTTAAATGGGGGGTATTGGGTTGGAATTTTGTGTAAGAGAAATTATGCTCTTTTTTTAAGTTTAATTTAAGCTTTTTTTTTTTTTTGCTTCCTTTCTAAAGAACATAAATGTCTGCGACAAATAAGCAGTTAGATTTTGTTAGATTGACAAATTGTTTGTGACATATGTGCGATGAAGGTCCTGTTTTACATACTGTGAAGCCAAATCTGATTACAGAATCAGATATGTGGCCAGTCCAGTTCTGATCTCATTGGCCAGGTTCTCTGGCATTGGGACGTATCATAGATGCCAGCTGCCTGTTGCATAGCAACAGTGGGTGTCAGTGAGCGTTCCACTGAGGCACACCGACTCTGAGGCTCTAAAGCAGGGGTGTCCAATATAATCTGAAAAGGGGCTGGTGTAGGTGCAAGTTCTTTGTTTTAGCCCAGCACTACGACACCTGATTCTCACTTGAATAGATAGAATCAGGTGTCTTAGTGCTGGGATAAAACAATGACCTGCAACCACGCCGGTCCCTTTCGGTTAAGATTGGACACCCCTCCTCTAAAGCTTGTAATATTGGAATTTGTGAAAGCACCTTCACCATTGGCTAAACACACATAATAAACTGGAGCCTTGGCTCACTTTTCATGTGATGATCACAGTCAGAGTAACGATCATTTCAATTGGCTTTTAATTATTACTATGATTATTATTGTTATTATTATTATTGATAATAATAATAGCCATAGTCTCTCAGCAAAGCTGTGATCTGCTCTACTCCCTTGGTTTTACTGGGTCACGTCTGTTTCTCTCCATCCCTACCCCCGTGCTGGTCACTGCCGCAGCCCACATCTCTTATTCCTCTTTTTAAATTTCTCTAGTTTTTAACCTCCATTCATTTGGTCCTTTCTACGTGGCTGGCGGCCGGCGCTGTACCGTTGTCTGAACTCCTCTGATTTTGACCTGTTCTCGCGTGTGATTGGCTCCTCTGCATATCCAGGGCTGTCTCTGTAGCAGTCTTCTCAGGATCCGAGCCAGCGCAGTACGGTCCGCTCGTTCACGTTGTTCAATGGCAAAAATGACCCGGAAGAAGCTGACACCAGCATCTCAGATTAATGGTAAACTCTTAAAAGAGGAATGAAACGCAATCTGTGTTTAATCCCTTGTAACTTCAGTAAAGAAAAAACTTTAAATTCTCCAGATATAAGTCGTCTAAACAATGTTTTCAATGTTGCAAGTGATTATCATAGATAAGCAATAATTAATATGTAATGTTAAAAATAAATAAATATAATAAAGTGTAAACAAATGCAATGTTGTCTTTAATGTATTTTTTCTTCTCATGTATAAAATGTTTGTTTTTATGTTATAAAACAAAGTATGCTTTGAAGATTTTTAATTTTAACATGCAATTAAGCAAATCACTCACCACACTATCTACACAAGCTTTTACAGTACTTTACTTTAACTTTCTACGGCAGAGGTGGACAACGAGCACCGTATCTGTTTCTGGTTTTCACGCCAACTTCTGGCTTTATTTAATTAGCTATAACATTTATGGCCTGTTATTCAAATCACGGTTCTCGAGGGCTGAGAACTTCTGGTTTTCGACCCTCTCTTTAACCAGAACTCAGGTGTGAAGAGAGTCTGCCCAATCAGTAACACTAATTGTTCAGTTATTTACCTGTTTGCAATACACAAAGAATGTTTTTGCTGATATATTTTGTAGTGCAACAGAGTTATGTTTATGGCTTCTGAAAGTCATATGACACAATATAGATATTGCCTCTGCTTTAGTTACAGAGCTGTGCTAGTCCTGTAACTGAATGGATGACAACAAGGATGGACATTCTTAAGTATGTCTATATGTACTAAGCAATAATGGGCATCATGGGTAAAATTCACTCTGATACTTCACTTTCCAACGAGAGAACCAATCAGAGTGAAGAATGCACATTTACCACTTGCCCTAAGAAAAGTTTGTAGGAATTGCACCAAGACAAACTGTTTTCAAGTTTTTCTTTAGGGATTTTGGAACAGAACTTTGCTAAAGATAGCTACAGTTACCACAACAACTCTTATGTTTAATTTGCCGTTTGTGTAACATGACTCTGATTGGTTGAAATCAAGGTGGGGGGAGGGGTCTCATTAACCATCTGCATCTCACAGTTTCAACATTTAACTACATTGTACAATCCTGAAAATAACCACTAACCTAATCAACAACAAAAAATGTGGAAAGGCCTGAGCCCAACTGTCACTTCTGGCTATGGCTCAAGGTTGCACCTCACAAGTGTGAAAAGGAAATAGAAGAGGATTAAACCCACACTTACCATGTATTGTTGTTTGATTACTTTTCTTTCACTTGCTATAAATGTGCCTTTTATTGCTTAACAACATATTTAAACATTTTTACAAATATTTGGAAATTCAAAGCACAAAAAAACAACAGGGAATAAGGGCCAGGAAAACACAAAACCAAAGCAAACACATGGGGTAGTGCAATCGCATATAATTAACCTAATCAGCTAAAAAAAAAAGATGGTCCAGAAGACAAATCAAGGTAAAAAAAAATTTAAGCAACAATCTTTAAAAAGCACTTCAGAAGACAAAAGGTTTGTGCTTGGGTGGACTGCGGTAATGCGGTGACTGCCCATCTACTTTTAAATTCCTACTAATTTACAAAATAGAGCAGAAAGCTTAAATGCGGTGTGGTACATAGATTTTATTAGTAGGCTAGTAGTAGTAGTATAGTAGGCAGGTAGTCGTACCAAAACTATGTATCAATTATAAAAAGGACCATTTTTTAACCTCATATTATCGAGATAATGCTTACTGACTTTTTTACGTTGTAATTTTCTGTTTAAACATATTTTTTTTGCAGTAATTATGTTCGCATTCCGTGTAAATATACTTTGAATATTCGCCAGCAGCAAAAAAGCAGCTGTATTTTCATGAGATTATTAATAAATCGCATTCGCAATACAAGCGAGCCTTGCTAATCTTTCCCCGGTTGTAGGCAGGCCTATAACTTTCGGAGAATTTAAAATTATGTTCATGTGGAAGCTATATCCATGGCAACATCAGAACGATACGGAACAATGGTTTTACATTTTAAATCAATCATCTCAAAACTTCATTTGACGGAAAACAACAAACCCAATGCAAGCTAGCTAAAATAACTAATCAAGGTCGGGGAGAATCTTTTTTTTGGGTCCGTCCAGCTGCTGTGCGTCGTCGCAAACTTTGAAATCTTGAATCAAACCAAGTGGAATGCCCGCTTGGTGAGTAAAGCTTCAAAGGCTAAACGTTTCTATAGCCTATTTAGCTCAAAACACGCAGGAATAGACTATACCGAACTACCTATAATTATTATTATTTATTATTTATTATTATTATTTTCAAAAATGTAGCTGTGTGTACATGTGCATACATAAATACACGTTAAATGTATTAACATATCATTTGTAAACATATTTTGTAGGTTTTTAAGAGCAACTTTCACAAAATAATACACAATCAGAGAAGCCTGCTGAATATCGTAAGTTAGCAACCTGTTTCTACATTTAAAGTTAAAATAGATGATGAAAGATTATGCTTTGGTCAGTTGGTATTTAGTCCAATTTTGGCCAATTTGCCTGTATGTGTTTAAAAATGAATATCATAAAATGGAGACCATGAATGTTGTTTCTGATTTTTCCCTTTTTTCTCCCAATTTAGTAGCCAATTGAACCCCTATTCTAATTCAATTCCCCCCATGTAGCAACCGCTAGAGAACCACCGCTACACAATCCCGTCTATCGGTACTAGTAGTAGGAAGGAGGGCGCCACGTCCTCTACAGGGCGCGACTCCTCGAGCTCCTGACCGCGACTCGCCTGGGTCCCGTGCGCAGCGATTCTCTCCGAGCCCCTCCCCCCACCCGGAAGCGGCTGCCATTTGCCGCTTCCACAGGGCACCGGCTACGCTCGGATATGGCAGGACCGGGGCGCGAACCCCTATCCTCGGAGTACAACTGCGCTGACTGAAAGCACGCTGCTAACAGAGGCAACACCGTACTAAAAAAAGCGTTATTTACAGCGATCCTTTATACCTTCTAAGAGGACTGGGACTGTACAAAAAACAATCGTGTTTGTGCCAGCATCAAGGTCAGCCTTGAAAAGTTTAACTCTCAGCTGCACACTCCCTTTTTGCTATTTTCACTCTAGGCCTGTAGGAGTTGAGCATAGGCCTGTATGAGTTGAGCATAGGCCTGTATGAGTTGAGCATAGGCCTGTAGGAGTTGAGCATAGGCCTGTAGGAGTTGAGCATAGGCCTGCAGGAGTTGAGCATAGGCCTGTAGGAGTTGAGCATAGGCCTGTAGGAGTTGAGCATAGGCCTGTAGGAGTTGAGCATAGGCCTGTAGGAGTTGAGCATAGGCATGTAGGAGTTGAGCATAAGCCTGTAGGAGTTGAGCATAGGCCTGTAGGAGTTGAGCATAGGCCTGTAGGAGTTGAGCATAGGCCTGTAGGAGTTGAGCATAGGCCTCTAGGAGTTGAGCATAGGCCTGTAGGAGTTGAGCATAGGCCTGTAGGAGTTGAGCATAAGCCTGTAGGAGTTGAGCATAGGCCTGTAGGAGTTGAGCATAGGCCTCTAGGAGTTGAGCATAGGCCTGTAGGAGTTGAGCATAGGCCTGTAGGAGTTGAGCATAGGCCTGTAGGAGTTGAGCATACACCTGTAGGAGTTGAGCATAGGCCTGTAGGAGTTGAGCATAGGCCTCTAGGAGTTGAGCATAGGCCTGTAGGAGTTGAGCATAGGCCTGTAGGAGTTGAGCATAGGCCTGTAGGAGTTGAGCATAGGCCTGTAGGAGTTGAGCATAGGCCTGTAGGAGTTGAGCATAGGCCTGTAGGAGTTGAGCATAGGCTACGGTCTGTGATATGTTGACACTTGAATCCCACGATTGCCCAGCCAGCCCCTGTTGGATGGAAAATAAAGTTGAATTGGACAGAATACATCATTTTTTATAAGTTGTAATAATAATAATAATATGGATAAAAACATGTTAACCCTTCAGCACGTTTACGTGTGTGTGTGTGTGCGTGTGTGTGTGTGTGTTTCTCCAGTAACTGACTGTCTCTGTGCTCCTCTGCTGTAGGCCAGCTTGCGGACCCCAGAGTTCACCTGGGAGCGTGTGAGATCACAGGTGGACCACATCATCTGGCCCGACGGCAAGAGGATAGTGCTTCTGGCTGAGGTGAGGTCAAACCCAACAGAGACACAGACACGCCCAACAGAGACACAGGCACGCACGCACGCACGCACTCGCACGCACACACACACACACACACACACACACACACACACACACACTCACACACACACACACACTCACACACACCCACACTGTCACGCACACGCACACACTCACATACACGCACTCACACTCACGCACTCACACACACAGACACACACGCACTCACACATACGCACACACGCACTCACACACACACACACACACACACACACAGACACACACTCTCACACACTCTCACACACACACACACACACACACAGCTCACGCATTGGCACCAAACAGAAGTGCTGCCCTTTAGAGACGGGAGAGTATTTTGTGCTTAGTTGGTTGTTCTGACCTGTCTAACTGTGTGTGCATGTGTGTGTGTGCGTGTGTGTTCCACAGGGCCGTCTCCTTAATCTGAGCTGCTCCACAGTGCCCACCTTTGTGCTGTCTATCACTGCCACCACTCAGGTAGGTCCCTCAGAGAAGGGCATCATGGGATGGGATGTTTTTACTCGCAAAGATTGTGACGTGTTCTTTTATGACACAGCTTAGTCGAATGCACGTACAGGTATCGTATCGTAAGTCACATTGGATAAAAGCATCTGCACTACGTACGTTGTAAATTGAGATCCGTATGAAACAGAAACAAACGAGCTGCGTTTGACATGCGTCATGTTTGAGGACGCGGTACCGTGTAGATCTCACTGTGTGCCGTCCCCTTCCTCTCCGTTAGGCTCTGGCTCTTATAGAGCTGTACAATGCTCCAGAGGGCCGCTATAAACAGGATGTCTACTTACTGCCTAAGAAAATGGGTAAGGTGTTCAGCCACACACACACACACGCATGCATGCATGCATACACACACACATGCCGGTTATTGTGTGTTTTATGAAGGCCAACAGCTGCTGCTAATGGTTGCGTGTTTTAACAATATCAATATTTCACTGTTGCAGACGAGTATGTAGCAAGCCTTCACCTGCCAACGTTTGACGCACACCTGACCGAACTGAGCGACGAGCAGGCAAAGTACCTGGGATTGAATAAGAACGGACCCTTTAAGCCAAATTACTACAGGTGAGCACAGGTGTCTCTGTGTCAGTGCTGTATCACAACATACGTTCTGTCAGTGCACTGAGTTCATATGTAATATGTATATAATATGTAAAACTCAATCCAGTCACACTCTTAAGGCCAATTCATAGTCACCAAGAAAAGTATGCATACAGACGTCCGCAGGGTCTGCACAGACCTAAGTGACATCATAGCAGACCCAAAGGCAGTCTGTGCAGACCTGTCATTTCGCCTACAAGCCTATCTTCTGAGTGCCCTAATCATCTTCCATGAAGGACTACATGTTGTTTGCAATTTGCATGAAAAAAACGATGGGAAATGTAGTCCACAAAGGGGGGTTAACCACGCTCAACTATGAAAGGCAAAAGTCTACAGACAGTCCGTCCACGTAGATGTCTGTCCCCTCTTTTAAACATTCTGTAAGCACCCTTACACTGGACAGTACACTGGAACTGCCACAGTGGGACAACCTCAGTCTGTGGCCTTAGTCTAAAGAAGTGTGATCTTTAAAATAACAAATCTTGCATTACATTCTGAAGTCGGTGATCACTCTTGGACGTAGTCTCACTTCCAGGGTTGTCTTTAAATAGATGTATTTGTATTTTGCTCTGCACATGTTATTTAATTAATAATTAACTTTCACGTAATTACAAAGTATAGCATGATGCAAGTACAGAATGGGATTCATTTTATCTATTTATTTTTGAAGGAGCAAACCTTAACTGAATGAAATTCCTTGAGGTGGAAGCATGAATAGTTTTTAAAACCCTGCCTGCGTTTCGTCGTGGCCTGAAAACACACCTTTTCAGACTCCACCTGGACTGATACTTATCTAGGATATCTCATGGTTCTTGTTCTTGTTTACCTGTGTATTGAAGTTTAATATTTAGAATAGAATTTGTAGTAGAGCTGATTTACCCAGTTTACTGTGAACTGCATTCAATGTTCCTTACTAGGGATAGCTGCTACTTGATGGGAAGAATGTGCTTTCTTATCTGTTCTGTTGTTACTTCGATGACGTTTCTGTATGCACTGTATGTCGTTTTGGATAAAAGCGTCTGCTAAATGACTGTAATGTAATGTAATGTTAAAAAAAAGTTTTGTGTTTGTGCACTTTTCAGGTATTAGCATTAAAAAGAAAAAGAAACCCCGGACTTCATAGCTGTACTACAAGGAAGATGGAGAGGAAGAGGAAGATTTTTTTTTAAGCTAGCACACTGCGCTGGAACCCAAGTGAACTGCCGGACACACCATCTCCTGGGCGCAACAGCAGTTCGTTCCCTCGTCTTCCCTGCCAGTCACACGACACCCCTTTAAAGAAGCCATAGTCACACTCACACCAGAGCTCACACACTCACGCCTGTTATCCGGGACTTGTGAGCATGTGACGATTTGCAGCCATAGTCACACTTACACAAGAGCTCACACACTCAAGCCTGTTATCCAGGACTTGTGAGCACATTATTATTTGCAGCCATAGTCACACTTACACCAGAGCTCACACACTCACGCCTGTTATCCGGGACTTGTGAGCATGTGACGATTTGCAGCCATAGTCACACTTACACAAGAGCTCACACACTCAAGCCTGTTATCCAGGACTTGTGAGCACATTATTATTTGCAGCCATAGTCACGCTCACACCAGAGCTCACACACTCACGCCTGTTATCCAGGACTTGTGAGGACATGAATATTTGCAGCCATAGTCACGCTCACACCAGAGCTCACACACTCACGCCTGTTATCCAGGACTTGTGAGGACATTATTATTTGCATGCTCCAGTCTCACCTTCTGTATCCCCCTGATGGTGATTTGTTCATTTCAGCTGGACTGTATTTTTGTTTTTGTTTAGTTTTTTTGGGGTGGGGGGGTTTAATTGGGGGACCAGATATATTCTCTCTTAATGCTTCCTCTCAGTCAGATTGAAGTCGTCTGAAATGACTGTGAGAGGGGGAGGAGTTTCACTCTGCGCCCAAATCTGTACTCCCCTCACTTCCTGTTAGCCACAGTTTACTGGCTTCCACTTCCTGCTCTCCTTTACCCTGTCCTGCAGTGTCTTAAAGTTTCTAACTGTTAAAATAATGCCAGTGTTAGACTGGAAAAGTATTCCGCCAATGGGAATGACCTGGAACTGGTTATTCATATTGTATTTTCCTTCTACAATGAATATGGACAAGGTGATTTAAATGGGGGGTATTGGGTTGGAATTTTGTGTAAGAGAAATTATGCTCTTTTTTTAAGTTTAATTTAAGCTTTTTTTTTGCTTCCTTTCGAAAGAACATAAATGTCTGCGACAAATAAGCAGTTAGATTTTGTTAGATTGACAAATTGTTTGTGACATATGTGCGATGAAGGTCCTGTTTTACATACTGTGAAGCCAAATCTGATTACAGAATCAGATATGTGGCCAGTCCGGTTCTGATCTCATTGGCCAGGTTCTCTGGCATTGGGACGTATCATAGATGCCAGCTGCCTGTTGCATAGCAACAGTGGGTGTCAGTGAGCGTTCCACTGAGGCACACCGACTCTGAGGCTCTAAAGCAGGGGTGTCCAATATAATTTGAAAAGGGGCTGGTGTAGGTGCAAGTTCTTTGTTTTAGCCCAGCACTACGACACCTGATTCTCACTTGAATAGATAGAATCAGGTGTCTTAGTGCTGGGATAAAACAATGACCTGCAACCACGCCGGTCCCTTTCGGTTAAGATTGGACACCACTCCTTCTAAAGCTTGTAATATTGGAATTTGTGAAAGCACCTTCACCATTGGCTAAACACACATAATAAACTGGAGCCTTGGCTCACTTTTCATGTGATGATCACAGTCAGAGTAAAGATCATTTCAATTGGCTTTTAATTATTACTATGATTATTATTGTTATTATTATTATTGATAATAATAATAGCCATAGTCTCTGAGCAAAGCTGTGATCTGCTCTACTCCCTTGGTTTTACTGGGTCACGTCTGTTTCTCTCCATCCCTACCCCCATGCTGGTCACTGCCGCAGCCCACATCTCTTATTCCTCTTTTTAAATTTCTCTAGTTTTTAACCTCCATTCATTTGGTCCTTTCTACGTGGCTGGCGGCCGGCGCTGTACCGTTGTCTGAACTCCTCTGATTTTGACCTGTTCTCGCGTGTGATTGGCTCCTCTGCATATCCAGGGCTGTCTCTGTAGCAGTCTTCTCAGGATCCGAGCCAGCGCAGTACGGTCCGCTCGTTCACGTTGTTCAATGGCAAAAATCACCCGGAAGAAGCTGACACCAGCATCTCAGATTAATGGTAAACTCTTAAAAGAGGAATGAAACGCAATCTGTGTTTAATCCCTTGTAACTTCAGTAAAGAAAAAACTTTCAATTCTCCAGATATAAGTTGTCTAAACAATGTTTTCAATGTTGCAAGTGATTATCATAGATAAGCAATAATTAATATGTAATGTTAAAAATAAATAAATATAATAAAGTGTAAACAAATGCAATGTTGTCTTTAATGTATTTTTTCTTCTCATGTATAAAATGTTTGTTTTTATGTTATAAAACAAAGTATGCTTTGAAGATTTTTAATTTTAACATGCAATTAAGCAAATCACTCACCACACTGTCTACACAAGCTTTTACAGTACTTCACTTTAACTTTCTACGGCAGAGGTGGACAATGAGCACCGTATCTGTTTCTGGTTTTCACGCCAACTTCTGGCTTTATTTAATTAGTTATAACATTTATGGCCTGTTATTCAAATCACGGTTCTCGAGGGCTGAGAACTTCTGGTTTTCGACCCTCTCTTTACCCAGAACTCAGGTGTGAAGAGAGTCTGCCCAATCAGTAACACTAATTGTTCAGTTGTTTACCTGTTTGCAATACACAAATAATGTAGTGCAACAGAGTTATGTTTATGGCTTCTGAAAGTCATATGACACAATATAGATATTGCCTCTGCTTTAGTTACAGAGCTGTGCTAGTCGTGTAACTGAATGGATGACAACAAGGACGGACATTCTTAAGTATGTCTATATGTACTAAGCAATAATGGGCATCATGGGTAAAATTCACTCTGATACTTCACTTACCAACGAGAGAACCAATCAGAGTGAAGAATGCACATTTACCACTTGCCCTAAGAAAAGTTTGTAGGAATTGCACCAAGACAAACTGTTTTCAGGTTTTTCTTTAGGGATTTTGGAACAGAACTTTGCTAAAGATAGCTACAGTTACCACAACTCTTATGTTTAATTTGCCGTTTGTGTAACATGACTCTGATTGGTTGAAATCAAGGTGGGGGGAGGGGTCTCATTAACCATCTGCATCTCACAGTTTCAACATTTAACTACATTGTACAATCCTGAAAATAACCACTAACCTAATCAACAACAAAAAATTTGGAAAGGCCTGAGCCCAACTGTCACTTCTGGCTATGGCTCAAGGTTGCACCTCACAAGTGTGAAAAGGAAATAGAAGAGGATTAAACCCACACTTACACCATGTATTGTTGTTTGATTACTTTTCTTTCACTTGCTATAAATGTGCCTTTTATTGCTTAACAACATATTTAAACATTTTTTAAAAATATTTGGAAATTCAAAGCACAAAAAAACAACAGGGAATAAGGGCCAGGAAAACACAAAACAAAAGCAAACACATGGGGTAGTGCAATCGCATATAATTAACCTAATCAGCTAAAAAAAAAAAAAGATGGTCCAGAAGACAAATCAAGGTAAAAAAAAATTTAAGCAACAATCTTTAAAAAGCACTTCAGAAGACAAAAGGTTTGTGCTTGGGTGGACTGCGGCAATGCAGGTGACTGCCCATCTACTTTTAAATTCCTACTAATTTACAAAATAGAGCAGAAAGCTTAAATGCGGTGTGGTACATATATTTTATTAGTAGGCTAGTAGTATAGTAGGCTAGTAGTCGTACCAAAACTATGTATCAATTATAAAAAGGACAATTTTTTAACCTCATATTATCGAGATAATGCTTACTATGACTTTTTTGTTTTCTGTTTAAACATTTTTTTTTTGCAGTAATTATGTTCGCATTCCATGTAAATGTGTAAATATACTTTGAATATTCGCCAGCAGCAAAAAAGCAGCTGTATTTTCATGAGATTATTAATAAATCGCATTCGCAATACAAGCGAGCCTTGCTAATCTTTCCCCGGTTGTAGGCAGGCCTATAACTTTCGGAGAATTTAAAATTATGTTCATGTGGAAGCTATATCCATGGCAACATCAGAACGATACGGAACAATGGTTTTACATTTTAAATCAATCATCTCAAAACTTCATTTGACGGAAAACAACAAACCCAATGCAAGCTAGCTAAAATAACTAATCAAGGTCGGGGAGAATCTTTTTTTTGGGTCCGTCCAGCTGCTGTGCGTCGTCGCAAACTTTGAAATCTTGAATCAAACCAAGTGGAATGCCCGCTTGGTGAGTAAAGCTTCAAAGGCTAAACGTTTCTATAGCCTATTTAGCTCAAAACACGCAGGAATAGACTATACCGAACTACCTATAATTATTATTATTTATTATTTATTATTATTATTATTATTATTATTATTATTATTATTTTAAAAAATGTAGCTGTGTGTACATGTGCATACATAAATACACGTTAAATGTATTAACATATCATTTGTAAACATATTTTGTAGGTTTTTAAGAGCAACTTTCACAAAATAATACACAATCAAGAGAAGCCTGCTGAATATCGTAAGTTAGCAACCTGTTTCTACATTTAAAGTTAAAATAGATGATGAAAGATTATGTTTTGGTCAGTTGGTATTTAGTCCAATTTTGGCCAATTTGCCTGTATGTGTTTAAAAATGAATATCATAAAATGGAGACCATGAATGTCTACGTATGATTCTTGTTTGTTGTGATGGAAAATCCATGGCAACATAGACAACTTGCAAGATGACGTCACAAAGGGTTAGTTTTCATTCCAGTTTTCATATTCACAGGTAACTGCTGCCAACTAGTCCATTATCAGGAAGTCTTCTAAAAGAAAAAGAAAACTGGAGATTCAACATCTGGTTTTATGCCGTTTGAAACCACTGTGAATTTGTGAAAGTATCAGGGCCAAACAGTGAGTAAATTCAGATCGTGTTATTTTGGTCATTCATTTGTCATTCCATTGTGTGGCAACCATTTATTTCAGGCAATGCAGTCACCTATCTTAAATAAATGTACAACGGAGATACTCATATCCACGTTCATGTTGTGTTATGCAAAGTACTTGAGACAATCTGGTTGTTCACACCGTATACAATGTGATTTGTCAGTTTATGTGCACCACTCCCAATCTCACACATTCTGTCATGATTAGACATAGTCTTGCACCAAGTGAGAAAATGTGCCATCACACAAAACAGAGAGGTGATTTTATATTTCTCCTTTACCTTGGCAGGCCTTTGTCAGCTGGTGAATAAGGACTATATCTATCGTACCCAACACTGGTAGAGAAAGTCACGGAGGAGTGTAAGGTAGAGATGGAGATGGACATGGAGAGTATGAGCAAAGAGATAGGAGGAATGGACCCAGACTGCATGGCGGGTTACACAGTCACTAGCCACGATGTGAGGGATCAGGAGGACATTGAGAGGGAAATGATGAGGATTAGAGAGGAGGCCGAGGCCTTGGGGAGAGAACTGCAGAGGACTAAGAAGGAGCTGGATGACTGGTTGGGTCTGATGGAGATGGTGGAGACAGAAATGGACATAATCACGGCCGACTGGATGAGGGAGAGGAAGGACTGGAGGACGAAGATGGACACGCTGGAGAGAAACAAGCAGAAGCAAGAGACAGTGAGAGAGCACAGCAGGCGGAGGGAGAGGGAGGAGATCGAGGAGATGAAGGAAGAGGTTGAAAGAGAGAGGGAGAGGATGAGGCAGGAGAAAGAGGAAATGGTGACGGCGTTCCTGAACTTCAACCGCAAGTTCATCTCCACCTTCAACGAGATCGAGAGGCTGCGGGAGCTGGAGAGGATCAGGGAGGAGACGGACGAGTGGATGCTCCTGATGGCGCTGGTGGACACGGAGATAGCCAAGATCAAAGAGGTCTGCTCGAGAGAGAGAGAGGCATGCATGAGAACCATCGCCAACCTGGAGGCAAAGAACAGGAAGCAAGAGAAGGAGAGTGAGGAGATGATGAGGGGACTAAGAGAAGATCTAGATAATGAATGGACAAAGGTCAGGGAGGACAAGGAAACGCTGGAGAACGTGAGGGAGGAGATCGAGAGAGAGGAGAAGATAAGAGAAGCGAGGGAAGACTTGGAGAGAGAGAGGATGAAGGGAGGTAAAGGAGCTGAAGAAAGGATAAGAAAAAGGACAGAGTGGGAGGGGATGAAGGAAGGGAAAGGAGAGATGGAGAGGATTCAGGGAGAAATGGAGAGAAGCATTGAGAAAGAATGGACAGAGGGGATGAGGGAAGACAGGGAGAGAGAAAGGCAGAGGATGCAGGAAAGAGGAAATATGGAGAGTGAACAGGCAGGAGATGAAGGGATTGAGAAGACGGGAGATGAGATGGAGAGTGTGAAGCAGGGAAAAAGGGAAAATAAGGAGGAGAAAGGAGAGCTAGAGAAAGCAGAGTATATGGAGGAGAAAGGAGAGAGAGAGAAAGCAGAGGATAAGGATAAAGGAGAGATGGAGAGAGCAGTGGACAAGGAGGAGAAAAAGGAGACAGAGAAAGCAGAAGATAATGAGGAGAAAAAAGAAATTGAGACAGCAGAGGACAGGGATGTACGGAAGGAAGTGATGCAGAGCAAGAGGATTGCGAGAGAGGAAGTGCAAAAAGAGAGCGCAGAGATAAGGGTGCAGGAAGAGGAAGTGCAGAAAGAGAGCGCAGAGATAATGGCACAAGAAGAAGTGCAGAAAGAGAGCACAGAGATAATGGCACAGGAAGAGGAAGTGCAGAAAGAGAGCACAGAGATAATAGCACAGGAAGAAGAAGTGCAGAAAGAGAGCACAGAGATAATGGCACAAGAAGAAGTGCAGAAAGAGAGCACAGAGATAATGGCACAGGAAGAGGAAGTGCAGAAAGAGAGCGCAGAGATAATGGCACAAGAAGAAGTGCAGAAAGAGAGCACAGAGATAATGGCACAGGAAGAGGAAGTGCAGAAAGAGAGCACAGAGATAATGGCACAGGAAGAGGAAGTGCAGAAAGAGAGCACAGAGATAATGGCACAGGAAGAGGAAGTGCAGAAAGAGAGCACAGAGATAATGGCACAGGAAGAGGAAGTGCAGAAAGAGAGCGCAGAGATAATAGCACAAGAAGAAGTGCAGAAAGAGAGCACAGAGATAATGGCACAGGAAGAGGAAGTGCAGAAAGAGAGCACAGAGATAATGGCACAGGAAGAGGAAGTGCATAAAGAGAGCACAGAGATAATGGCACAGGAAGAGGAAGTGCAGAAAGAGAGTGCAGCGATAATGGCACAGGAAGAGGAAGCTGTTGCAGTGTCAGATGGGACAGGAGAGAGTGAGGAGAACAGGAGGAGCATCAAGGAAACGGAGGAGGAAATGCAGGTTGAAGAGCGTGAGTTGGAGGGGGCGGAGTTAAAAAGCGAAGGTGTCCAGAGTGAGAGGGAGGAGAAAGAGGAGCGGATCGGGGAGATGGAATAGACAAGAGAGGGAGGCATGGGTGAGGATGAAGACCTCCAGTGGACAGACAAACAGACGGCGGGCTTCTGTAACAGAAACACAGGACAGAGCGGCCTGAGACTCATTAACTAATGAAGAAATAAAGAACAATAACTTGGCAGGGGCACCACATTTGATGCTGCTAAAGATTGTGTAGATTCTGTGTATTATAATCTCTATAACATTGTTGCTGTAGTATTATGAACCCCCTCTTTGTGTCTGATAGTTTATATATTATATATACAACATAAATGGCTACGAGCAAATATGCATGTATTTTCTTGATTTGTATAATAATCTTTTTAATTAAACTCATTGACTTTTTTTTTGAGCAGCTAATTTAAAGCATAAACTATGTCACTGGTTCATTCTTCCTGAAGTTTCCATGTCAACAGTTCACCATGAACACTACAGGTACACATTCCTACCTCATTATAAGTTACACAGCAGCTCTTTCTGCTTCTGAGATCACAGTCTGGTCTTTCTCTGGCTTTGACAGGGGAATTTGTTTTGAGGACGCGTGCCTGCTGGAATATTTACAAAGCCATACAACTCACAAGGCTCATTTATCAAATTTGCTTGGATGTCATTCAGTGTATGCCCAGTTCTGAAATTGTGCATAAAAATGAAAAAGTTTGTGAATCACACAAGCTTGTATTTATAAATCAGATATTCAAAAACAATTATTCTGTGTGGGTGAACAAGCTTAGCGACTCCACCCAGTGAACGCTGTCAGATATCCTTCGCTGGTTATTTTAACTTACCTCGCTTTTTTAATTTGGTTGAATATTTGTCGTTCTGTAAAAACACCTGGTCTACATGCTCTTCCAGTTTTGTGGGTTTTTTTTGGTCTTCCAGTTTTGTGAGCGAAGCCATGGTCCCATGGTGGGGCGGCTGTGGCTCAGGAGGTAGAGCGGGTCGTCCGCTGATCGCAGGGTCGGCGGTTCAATCCCCGGCTCCTCCTGTCCACATGTCGAAGTGTCCTTGGGCAAGACACTGAACCCCAAAATTGCTCCCAATGAGTAGGCTAGCGCCTTGCATGGTGGCTGCCGCCATTGGTGTGTGAATCTGTGTGTGAACGGGTAAGTGAGAGGCCATTGTAAAGCGCTTTGGATAAAAGCGCTATATAAGTGCAGTCCATTTACCATTACTGGAATAGTCTGCATAGCTTTGTCAGGGAAGGACAATTTAATGTTTCACACCTGTAAAGCTGTTGATTTCGAAGGCGATTTTCGAATTTCTTACTTTGTCCTGCAGTGCGTTGCCGTTTTATGCTGACCTACCTCTAGCCTACACAGTTTATGCTCTTCCAAAATCAAACCCTGTGAGAGATCAGGAAGACATTTGTATCCGACATACATCGCATAGTTACTAAAATCATTTGTACAGGTCTGGAACTTGCATACATGTGCTGCACACATTTTATCGTAAATTGTGTATGCATCAAAATCCATGACACATTGTTATTTATAAATCTAGAACTTTATAAATGTGGAAATGCATACCTCCACATGCTTGTTTGGTCAATGAGGCCCATGGATCATAGAATGATGTTTTATACAATATTTTATTACTTGTAACCACCTTACATTTTCAACATTTTTTTTTGAATATTCAAGAAGTTGGTTTACTTTCCCATCAAATGTAGTGTCCCGTTAGGCCGGCCATGATAATGCAATTACTTTAGTCAGTCCAGGAAGGGAAATGTAGGCTAATTTATTTGGAACATGCCATCACACATAGGTTCAAATATGACAGGTGAATGTAAGCAGGCAGGAAAGGTTCAGGCTTCACATAAAGCCACTTGTGCGCTACCTTTAAGTAATGCGCTTAAAGTTTAGTTAAAATTTTACTAAAATGTTAATTCAAATACAGTTTATGAAAACCACTGCACCAGGGGGGTATTTCACAAAGCGGGATTATTGAGTTACCTGGATAAGTGCACTGAGTAAAACCTGGAACAGCTCTTTTTTACAGTCCATGTTCCAGATTTGGGAGGGTTCCGGGTTTTACTCAGTTATCCTGCTTTGTGAAATACCCCGGCCCCAGGAATGGAGTTTGACACGTGGCCGGAAAGCTGAATAACAAGGAGGGGGACGGTGGACGGCAGCGTTCCTCCTGCACCGGTACAAACACTGATGCCACTGCTGCATGGGGTCACTGGGCCCCGGGACATTTCGGGTCTGTGTCATACATGTGCTGCTGCAGGAAGGCCAAGGTTCTGTGCCAGGAGTCCTCCTGTGCACTAGAGTGCGCTCTAACCTCCCCTCCCCAGAGCACCACCACTGCAAAGCAAGCAAGAGAACCACATCAGCACCGTGCCGCTGCCAAACCGTACTTAACACAGCACACCGCCACTGTCCCGTGAGCCAAGTGGCTGCTCTGTGTTTCACACGCTCCCTGACGGGCAAAAGAAATAGGCGTGTCAGCTCTGTTAACAGTTCATGTCGGCTTATTCATTTGAATAATCAGAGACATCACGGTTGGTGCCACAGTTAATAGCCCCCGAGGTAAGAGGATATATTTTAGAGACACCGCTTTTTAAATCAGACTGATTTCATAGAGATGCAGAGCTTAATCTGTGGTTTTGATACTGAAGTTATTTGGTCATAGTGACAGAAAGAGAGGCAACATGTTCCTTACCCCACATCTTACACATCGCTCACGGTTCCCTACCTTTTCGTCTCGACTGGGCAACCGTGAAGTTACTGGAGCTAACGTGTGGGGTGTAGGGCGGCTCAATCAGGTGACCAGCCCCTGGGTAGGAGAGGATGGTCAACAGATGACCGTTTCCAGCCTCCTCCATCATCCTCTCCATCTAGAGTAACAGGAAGCTTTGTTCACACACAGCCACTGGTACACTAAATAAACAGGTCTGAAATGCAGATTTTTATCTGTGTGTGTGTGTGTGTGTGTGTGTGTGTGTGTGTATACATGTGTGTCAAAGTTTTTTTGTGGTTTCAATGTTTCCATTGCAGATTTATCTATGAATTGATGAGCATGATCAAGGCCACACAGCGATACAGACAGAGGTACAGACAGGGTTACAGACAGCAGTACAGACAGTTTTACAGGCAAGGTTAAAGACTCACGTCTTTGGCTGACTCAGAGGTTGGCCAGTTCTGATCATCTTCACCCACAATTAACAGCAGAGGACACTGCAACTGCCCCACCTGAAGATCAAAACAGCCACATCTGTGGTCTGTGGCACAACACTCACAAGCCAATCAGAACGGACAGAACGGGGAGGGAGAGTTTCCCTGTGCATAAAAAAAATGAGGTGAGGAGAGAGTGGTTTTTACTCACCTCCACCTTCTTGTCAGGGTCGGAGGGTATGGGCAAGAGAAGATCCCGCCAGATCACTCGATTCTCCTCGTCATACCGGGTCTTGTGGACGTTTCTGAAAACAAAACATAAAATAAATATCTATAAAGAAATAAGACAAATAAATGCAATGAAATATGACTTTCACCACACAGAAGAGGCATGGTGACACTCACGCTTCAATCTGCTTAAAGACATCCATTATAGATCCCCGCATTGGCTGCACATGGCTCCCACTCACACATACCAGACACCTGGGCTGGAAAGGAGAGAGCAGGTGGGACTATGGTGCGCAGTGTTTGCAAAACAACACTCTTTAATGCACTTTCATGGACAACACAAACAAACAGTTCCCTGCAGCTGTCCGGCTCAGGTAAAGCGAACATAATTCCACAAGGCTAACTTCCCGTATTCAAGTTTCCCGCTCTTTTCATGACGTTATTTGCCAGGACATTTTATGTGACCAACACTAGTAATATACAGTAGATTGGGAGGGATGTGGAGATGGGGAGACGTTGGACCGTTGTTAGCTTTTACACGAAAAACATTTTTCAGGACAACTACTTGTTTTCCAGAACATTTTGGCAGTTTTCTTTTTTTCCATGACTGAAAAACTTCTAAAAATTCCACATTTTCCAGAACGCATGGGGGACCCTGATATTTGGTCAAGCCCAGGACATCGGCCCATGGAAGACCTGAGCGGGACCTCAGTTCACAGAAAGTGCAGAGGAGACCAGGCCCCGTCTACCTTGGCGGGAACGTTCTCTCACCTGGATTGAGGGTGAGTACACGGCCATCCCCATGGCGACAGAGGCACCGAAAGACAGGCCAAACATGGCCACCCAGTCACTGCACACCTGGGGGTGCTCCTTCAGCATGGTAAATGCAGCCTGGCCCACAAACATATGAGGACATCTTATTCTCCAGTGGGGAGATTATACGTACATATGTATGTATGCACATATTAACGCGTCATTTTTCTGTGTATATTCAGATGTTCCTCAAAGAGATTTTACATCTCAATGGGACTGCATGATTAACTAAAGCTTAAAGAAAATACAAACCCCTATTCCAAAAAGGTTGGTACAGTATGCAAAATGCACATAAAAGCAGAAAGCAGTGATTTGTAAATTCTCTTTTACATATATTTAATTGAAAACAGTACATAGAAAAGATAATCAAAATTCGGAATTAGCGTATTGTAGAAAAGATCATCAAAATTCGGAATTAGCGTATATTTACAAAAATCAATAAAGTTGATAAGGTAAAACATTAAATATTTTTTCTTTGTACTGTTTTCAATTAAATATATGTAAAAGAGAATTTACACTATTTTCTGCTTTTATGTGCATTTTACATACTGTCCAACTTTTTTGTAATTGGGGTTTGTAATAATAATTCACATGTACCTCAAAATATTGGTTTCCAACGTCTTCAGACATGGTCTTTGGTGTCATATACTCCAGCGCCATGGAAACGTACCCATGGGATGCAAGCAGGGCAGAGCGATATTCGATTAACCCCCCACCCCCTCCCCACATGTCCAGAATTCCAGGGAAGGGTCCGGGACCTCAAAGAGAACAACACCTTTACCTGTCTGATGCACGCACGCACACAGCTTTGGACATAATGCTTCCCTGTGCAGTTTGGTCAGGTGAAAACAGCTGGGCGCTTAATGTGCTTTTCTTTCATTAAGTGACCACTTCTAGTACACGTGTATCTGAACAAAATACGTTTTCAACGTACATTCTCTTCAGATGGTAAGATGAAAAAACAGGGCCAAGTTACATTAAATAATTTAGGAGAGATTGGCTAGTTTTGCTTCAGAATAGGGCTTTGCTGTATATAAAAAGATTCCCGTAACTGGGGATGCCGAGGACCATTGCGGAGCAGCGGGGTTAAAATATACAGGAGGATAAATACCCTGTCTCCTGGAGTTTGAGCAACCTGATGCTAGCAAACACAACATTCACGATGCTGCCTGAGTTTTGAGCGTACCGTTGAGTTAAACCTAACCTCGGTCGAAAAACAGACTACAGTAGATAGCCCGTGACTGGACTGATTGCTGCTGTATAACACTTAAGCGGTGTCTTCAGAAGAAGACCCCCTTTGCCATCTTGACGTGGGTCTGATTTTGGACACTTGCTGCCCGGTGAGCTTGCAGCCTGCGACTCTGTAAATACTGTCATATGTGTTTAGAGAATAGCTAGTTACTACCATAAGTGTTTGTGTTATTAAACATTTTGTATTTTAAATCACTCTGAGCTTGACTGGGTTTGTCTTTGAAGTTGTGGTTTGCGTTTCCCCGGTGTTCACAACTCAACGCATCATCGGACTGACGGACACCGGAAGTCATTCATTCCAATGGAGA
This sequence comes from Ilyophis sp. 1 JC-2022, assembly GCA_022702515.1. NCBI lineage: Eukaryota > Metazoa > Chordata > Actinopteri > Anguilliformes > Synaphobranchidae > Ilyophis > Ilyophis sp. 1 JC-2022. Next base: position 10,912,342 of record CM040403.1, on the reverse strand, counting down.
ATGATTAACGGACAGTTACGGATGTGTGCTCCCTTGTGGCTAATGGTTCCGTTGGCCAACGGATGACCGGACACTTTGGATTTGGCGGAAGTAGAAAAAAAAAAGATTTCACCGCTTGTTTCTTTGATAACAACTTGTTAACTATTTTATTTTCCAGCAAACTAATAACATTATGTTCACAGACAATATTAAATGACACCCGTTTTCATTGTGAAAGGTTTGTTTTTATAAAAATTAGGCTATAGCTACAAATTTTATTACGCACATAATTCACGTAGCTTATTCTCCGTCCAAAATGAATCTTCATATCAAGGGTATGGCATAATACCGTAGCATATTTTGGGAAGTAGCCTAGGCTATTTCTTTCATTTAACTTGAGTGCCAAGACTCGCAAAATGCTGCTACTAACGTTAGCTCTAGAATAAACTCAAGATAGGCTACTGGGTTCACCCACTGCTGAGATGCGGGGAGAGTATCATAAACCTTCCCTTGAACTCAAACTAACTTATTCGGCGAGGAGTTCAGACGGTATTTTCTCGAGTTGTTTCCGTCAGATCTGTTATGGCGCTGCGTTGCTCTGGGGGCGGGAATTGCATTGAGGACTTATGGTAGGCTGCGTAAAAACAAAAGATGAGTTGTGAACACGGCATTAGTGTTACAGGGTCATTCCTATGTTCCCCAGCTCTATATAGCACATAATGGGAACCTGAAAAAGATGTTCCCCAGCTCTGTATTCACTTAATATGACATGGGCTATAGTGGGTTAGGGTTATAAACTGGATAATATTTAGGAAATATTTTAACTTGAAACCGGTCAAATTTGACCCGAACACAATAGGAGGATTAATGTGTGTTAACAGAATATTGAACTGGGGAACATACTATCGTACACCTGGTTATTGCAAGGAAGGTGGATTTTGCGACGTAAATTCATAGTGTCAGGGAAAACATTTACTTGGCTACTCTGTAATTTCGAAAATCGATTCTGTGCCATGATGAGCATGTTTAAAAGTTTGTCTTATATTTTGCGTTAGAACTGTATTGTCGGTGCCTGGCAAATGGAATATTTGTTCCTGTACTGCGTAAACATTAACCTGCGGCTGCGGTGAACCACTTGTTGGTAGCGAATAGACTAGGTTACCAGACCATGTTGGGTGACTTTCACTTCTTTTTAAGAATAAGAAGAAGAAACAGCAAAATAACCCCCACGTTTGGGGCTTTATTGTGTGGATGTGTGAAGCCGTATTTGAATTAGGTTACATGAGTCAGAACGTACAGAAGAGTCATTGTGGTTATTTCTGTAGGAAACCATGAAAAGTGCCGAACTCTCTATAGCTGTAGCCTATAGGTATGGGTCATGCCCCGCCAAGCCGTAACTTGGCAGATGGTATACCTGCCATCTCAATGTCTAGTTAGGTGATCAAAGACAGCAAAAGTGTGCCTTAATTACCTGGTGGCAGGAAGAGAGTGCCTCTCACTCTGCCCTCTGTGATCTCTACCCTGTTGACGCCTGGCGCCATGTACCAGCGCTCAGCGACGGCACACGCCAAGGCCTTCGTCTCCCCGAACCCCTGACTGATGTGGCCACAATACACGGAAATGTTCACCACCATCGGCGTGCTGACGTCCTTCTTCCTTAACCTGTGTTAAAAACACCTCAAATCTGAGGACACACCCGATCCCCTTGGAGTAACAAAACGTTTAACTGTGCACGTTACAGGTGAAGGTGTTACCTGAGTCCTGTTCTACTCCCAGGCACCGGCTTCATGCTCCAGAGCAGACCCATGGGCTCGATGCCCTGGTACGACCCTCCCACGCACGCATGTTCCGCAACTACGAACAAACATAACCTTATCTTGAGTTTCCCCACATCAAAACAAGCAGTAGGCTACTTGGCACTAAGTTGCAGTCCGTTAACAAATCAGTGCTTGAAATAATAGTAGCTACAGAATTTGAACTTGAGAACTAACACCTTCAAGTAACTAAATGATAACTGCCGACTAAAGATAAAAGTGCAGGGCGCATTGCTGCGCACCCGCGTATAGTGTGCAAGGGCGAAGTAGCAAAGTGAAAAAAAACAAGTTAAAAAAAAACCTTTCACGGTTCTGTCATCATCGCAGACATAATGCCCATAAGCTTCCCACAAGTCGTTGTCATCAGAGCGCATTAGCGTGTGCAGAGTGACGTTTTGTCCCTGGAACAAATTCTGAACAACCACTTGGAACTTTTCATCCACAAGTCCCCTGCACGGATGTACAGACAGCACGGCGGCCAGATCGTTCCCAGACATCGTTCTTATGTTCTTGTTATACCAGTAATCAAACGAGGCGTTTAGGCTATATACACATAAAGCACGTGACCTCGTGGACTTTGGGCGTGTTCGGCTAGAGCCGATTTACGTCATATCTGCGTCGGACTGCGTCGGCCTGCATCGGAAACTGTCCGAGATGGCCGAAAAATCGCAAGTATACATAGCTGCAGCTGCAGACTCCAAGAAACGCCCTCCAAGAAACGCCCCTCACTACAAGAAACGCCCCCAACCAACTACGGTGGCCTTTGGGGATCCTGTTGGTTCGCTGCTGTTAATCCGCAGCAAAATTATGCACACTAATATAAATGGGTATATACTGAAAGTATTTAAATGTATGTAAGCCAGCTAAACAGTCCGTTCTATCCATATCCATTCTATCCATTGTTACCACTCATATTTCTGTCATGAGCCAAATGAATTACGTTAGAGTGCTATATATTTTTACAATACAAACTAGTGAAAATTAACATGGCCGGGGGAGTCTATTGAAGAAGTCAGTAGTTTGTATTGAAATGATCTGTTATAGCTCGCTAAAAGTATGGATTACGGCGAACCGTTCATAGCCTGCTCCAGCCGACTGATATTTGTGGAGAGGTGAAGTGCCAGAATAGATAAACTTTCAGAATTACTCGATTGCTTTCATTAGACTACGTAAAGTATGCCGTTACCAGCCTATTCGTTAATTTCCAGCAATGCCACTTATACTTGCAATTATTATGAAATACAAAGTTTGTTCAGAAACACGTCTAATCCAGTGCTGAAACTAGCTACTAAAGTGATGTGTCAAACTAAAGAATGTTGTGCTATCAGTCAGACACCGTCTGCCAATCACAACTTGTTCTTCCCTGCGGAGAGGGGTACCCTAAATTACCCCAGACCTTATCAGAATGCCCATTTGTATTATTGATAGAAGCATGGCGCAAATAATCAGAAATAGCTTTACTTTTCATGATGTGATATAGGCCAACTACACTTCAATAATGACATTCCTGGTTAGTTAAACTAAGAGTAAGATTTTCAATTAAAATTATTAATTTATAATCCACCAGGCAATAGCCTACATTTTAGATTAACGTTAGCTACATACATTCTGCTAATTTCTCATTGTGTAGATAGTTATTTAATGACGGTTTTAGGACAAAATAAGAAATAAATATATTTATATATTTTTGTTTCACGGAACATTTTAGTTGGGCTATTCGTTTTTCACGATCAGCTTTAAAACAGTACAGTGAGATTTACTATTGACTATTACTATTAACCCCAAGAATTAGGTTACCTATTGTCTCCCAGCACAGTCTCAAGAGCGTGGAGGAGATATTAAACGAGGAGTTGATTAAGTGTTCCCTTCATTTCTTTAAGCAGTGTATATATATACTATATGGCCAAAAGTATGTGGACACCCCTACTAAGTATTGAGTTCAGGTGTTTCAGCCTCCCCCACTGCTAAGAGGTACATAAAATCAAGCACATAGCCATGAAATCTCCATAGATAAACATTGGCATTAGAATGGGTCGTACTGAAGAGCTTAGTGACTTTAAACATGGCACTGTCATAGGATGCCACCTAGAAAAGGTTTTATAATTTCTAAATTGTTCATCCGATATGGATGGAAATACCCTCAAATTAAAGCTGACAGTCTGCACTTCAACCTCATTGTCATTGTATCCTTTCAAACTCAAAGTGCTAGAGTAAGGAACCGAAATAACGAGACAACTGATAATTTTGCAGTGGTCTCTTAATTTTTTCCAGAGCTGTATATGTAACTCCAACCTGCCCATTAGTTAGGCCAACAAATTGACGTGAACAATCATGTCTGTCAATATGTGCATTTTTTTATTATTATTTATTTTTAAAGTTAGGTTTTAATTGAGAGAAAAGGCTATACAATGTATTATGCTGGAAGTCGTTTTCCTATTCCAATAGGCCAATACAGCCCATTAAAATGCTACTGTTGCACTAAAGAATCTCAGAGTGGACTTATTGTAAAAATAAGTCCACTTATTCCACAAGCGATACTATAACCTCTCTGCATTTGAACTGATCTCTATGAGAATTGGGGGGTGAGACTAGATTCAGCTGTAAATTACACTGGTACAGTATGGAACACATGACTGGCGAAATGGCTGTACGTCATCAAGGGTCTAAGGTATCAAACGAGCCCCAAACCATCACTCTGCGGCCAGATATGGAGTAGATGTAGATGGATCCCTTTAAGGGTTGTTTCTTCTGACTTTTTTCCCATAGTTCTATTGGAAAATGAGTCAGGAGAAATAACCCTTGCAGTGATCCATCCACATCTACTCCATATCTGGCAACAGAGTGATGGTTTGGGGCTCGTTCGATAGCTCAGACCCTTGATGACTTACAGCCATTTAGCCAGCCATGTGTTCCATACTGTACCAGTGTAATTTACAGCTGAATCTAGTCTCACCCCCCAATTCCCATAGAGATCAGTTCAAATGCAGAGAGGTTATAGTATCGCTTGTAACAGTACCTGAAAATAAGATATCGAGAGTCTTTTGATGTTGATTGGTGACAGACTTCAGGAAGTAACAGCATGCAAAGGATATGCGACCAAATATTAAATATGATACTTTAAAAATATGTTAAAGCAAAATATTCTAATTTTCTGAGACACTGAATTTTGGGTTTCATTAGCTGTAAGCCATAATCATCCAAATTACAAGAAATAAAGGCTTGAAATATTTCACTCTATGTGTAATGAATCTATATAATATATGAGTTTCACTTTCTGAAATGAGTGACAAAAAATATAGAACTTTTTCACGATATTCTAATTTTTTGAGCTGCACCTGTATACTCGTGTCGGTTGGAGAAATATGAAGCGTGGAACTCTGATTGGCTGTTACGGCCGATGGTCCCTCAAAAGTTAAATTGCTGGCAACATTTATCGGCCGATTTTTTGGTCGCTCAGTTGCCTAGTTGCTCAGGTCGCTGACCGTCGCTCAACTTCATAGAGAATTAATGGACTTCCGGCGACTGGGCGACCGAAGTTGCTCGATGTGAGAACGCAGCAAGGTGCACCGTACAATTTCAGCAACATATTAAAGTGGACCATACATTTACAACTATCACTACTAGGCCTACTACAATAATAATAAATGTATGTTGCTAGTTTTCATTGCCAGCAGACCAATATCATCCAGATAACTTTTTTTTTTTATACGGTCAAGTGAGCAGCCAGTTGAGAGCCGCCAGCAGCCTTGAACTTTGATATGCTCGTAACTTATGCGACGTACGGCAATAAAATAAATCACGTGCTAGTCAAGGACATTTTACAAGCATTTACCCGACTTTTATCCAGAGCGACTTACGAAATTAGAGATTTTTATTGATCTCTGCTTATTTTATATCTTGTCATTATCTTAGTCTTGTATTGTTTTCGTGCATTGTATTTTTATTTATTTAAAATTGTTATGTTGTGAAGCACGCTGTGCTATACTGCTGGAAAGGTGCTATACAAATGAATATACAGGTGCAGCTCAAAAAATTAGGATATCGTGAAAAAGTTCGATATTTTTTGTCACTCATGTCAGAAAGTGAAACTCATATATTATATAGATTCATTACACAGAGTGAAATATTTCAAGCCTTTATTTCTTGTAATTTTGATGATTATGGCTTACAGCTAATGAAAACCCAAATTCAGTGTCTCAGAAAATTAGAATATTACATAAGATCAATAAAAAAGGATATTTTAAACAGAAATGTCAGCCTTCTGAAAAGTATGTTCATTTCTATGCACTCAATACTTGGTTGGGGCTCCTTTTGCATGAATTACTGCATCAATGCGGCGTGGCATGGAGGCGATCAGCCTGTGGCACTGCTGAGGTGTAATGGAAGCCCAGGTTGCTTTGATAGCGGCCTTCAGGTCATCTGCATTGTTGGGTCTGGTGTCTCTCATCTTCCTCTTGACAATACCCCATAGATTCTCTATGGGGTTCAGGTCAGGCGAGTTTGCTGGCCAATCAAGCACAGTAATACTATGGTCATTGAACCAGCTTTTGGTACTTTTGGCAGTGTGGGCAGGTGCCAAGTCCTGCTGGAAAATGAAATCAGCATCTCCATAAAGCTTGTCAGCAGAAGGAAGCATGAAGTGCTCTAAAATTTTCTGGTAGATGGCTGCGTTGACTGTGGACTTCAGAAAACACAGTGGACATGGCACCCCAAATCATCACTGACTGTGGAAACTTCACACTGGACTTCAAGCAACGTGGATTCTGTGCCTCTCCACTCTTCCTCCAGACTCTGGGACCTTGATTTCCAAATGAAATGCAAAATTGACTTTCATCTGAAAAGAGGACTTTGGACCACTGAGCAACAGTCCAGTTCTTTTTCTCCTTAGCCCAGGTAAGACGCTTCTGACGTTGTCTCTGGTTCAGGAGTGGCTTGACACAAGGAATGCAACATTTGTAGCCCATGTCCTGGATTCGTCTGTGCGTGGTAACTCTTGATGTACTGACTCCAGCCTCAGTCCACTCCTTGTGAAGCTTCCCCAAATTCTTGAATGGATTTTGCTTGACAATCCTCTCAAGGCTGCGGTTATCCCTGTTGCTTGTGCACCTTTTCCTACCACACTTTTTCCTTCCACTCAACTTTTTATGAATATGCTTGGATACAGCACTCTGTGAACAACCAGCTTCTTTAGCAATTACCTTTTGTGGCTTACCCTCCTTGTGGAGGGTGTCAATGACTGTCTTCTGGACATCTGTCAAGTCAGCAGTCTTCCCCATGATTGTGTAGCCTACTGAACCAGACTGAGAGACCATTTAAAGGCTCAGGAAACCTTTGCAGGTGTTTTGAGTTAATTAGCTGATTAGAGTGTGACACCATGAGTTTCCAATATTGAACCTTTTCACAATATTCAAATTTTCTGAGACACTGAATTTGGGTTTTCATGAGCAGTAAGCCATAATCGTCAAAATTACAAGAAATAAAGGCTTTAAATATTTCACTCTATGTGTAATGAATCTATATAATATATGAGTTTCACTTTATGAAATGAGTGACAAAAAATATTGAACTTTTTCACGATATTCTAATTTTTTGAGCTGCACCTGTATAAGGATTTGCAAATCATTGCTTTCTGTTTTTATTTACATTTTATACACTGGCCCAACTTTTTTGTAATTGGGGTTTGTACAAAAAGTAAATACATTAGATACATTTTTATTAAACTAATCACACATCTGTCCATCAGCCATTGCAATATGGAACTTCACTGTGGAAATCAGAGGCGACAGGCTCTTTTGGGTTCTGATACAGACAGCAGGCATCTACTGTACTACTACTAGGCCATACTAAAAATTATAGAAAATAAAAACTGACACGGTCCTCATGAAAATAATTTTTATTCAATTAATCATTCATCGGTCTATCACATTTACCAATTTGGAACATTTTTATTGTGGTAATCAGAGGCAACAGGCTCTTTTTGGTGCTGATGCACAGACAGCAGGCATCTACTATACTACTAAGCCATACTAAAAATCATTTAAAAAAACAATTGTGAAATGTTCCGACATGAAATCATTTTTTATCAATCAAGCAGTTCTGTCCATCACCCATACCAATTTGGAACATTTTCACTGTGGAAATCAGAAGCAACAGGCTCTTTTTGGTGCTGTTGCACAGACAGTAATCTATCTACTGTACTAGGCTACACATTGAACATCAGAAAAAAAAATATTTAAAAAATTTTGAAGGTGCGTCTTACTTTGTCCTGCAGTGCCTTGCCGTTTTATGCTGTCCTACCTCTAGCCTACAGACTTTATGCTCTTCTAAAATAAAACCCTGAGAGATCAGGAAGACATTTTTATCCACCATGCAATGCAAAGCCAGTAAAATTATTTGTATAGGTCTGGAACTTACATAGATGTGCTGCACACATGTTATCATAAATTGTGCATCAAAATCCATGACACATTGTTATTTATAAATCTAGAACTTTATGAATGTGGAAATGCATACTTCCACATGCTGGTTTGGTCAATGAGGCCCATGGATCATAGAATGATGTTTTATACAATATTTTATTACTTGTAACCACCTTACATTTTCAAAATTTCTTTGAATATTCAAGAAGTTGGTTTACTTTCCCATCAAATGTAGTGTCCCGTTAGGCCGGCCATGATAATGCAATTACTTTAGTCAGTCCAGGAAGGGAAATGTAGGCTAATTTATTTGGAACATACCATCACACATAGGTTCAAATATGACAGGTGAATGTAAGCAGGCAGGAAAGGTTCAGGCTTCACATAAAGCCACTTGTGCGCTACCTTTAAGTAATGCGCTTGATTAAGAGGAAATTTTAAAAAAATGTACAAGTTTAAAGTTTATTAAAATGTTAATTAAAATACAGTTTCGGAAAACCAAAACCACTGCACCAGGGAGGTATTTCACAAAGCATTATTGAGTTACCTGGATAAAATCCGAAACAGCTCTTTTTACTTAAGTTCATGTTCCAGATTTGGGAGAGTTCCGGGTTTTACTCAGTGTAGTTATCCAGCTAATTAAGTAATCCTGCTTTGTGAAATACCCCCCAGGAATGGAGTTTGATACGTGGCCAGAAAGCTGAGTAGCCAGGATGGGGGCGGTGGATGGCGGCGTTCCTCCTGCACCAGTACCACCACTGATGCCACTGCTGCATGGGGTCACTGGGCCCTCTGTGTCATACATGTGCTGCTGCAGGAAAGCCAAGGTTCTGTGCCAGGAGTCCTCCTGGGCACTAGAGTGCGCTCTAACATCCCCTCCCCAGAGCATCAGCACCGTGCCACTGCCAAACTGCACATAAAAACACATTTTTCCAGGACATTTTGGCAATTTTTTTATTTTCCATGACTTTTCCATGACTGGAAAACTTAAACAATTCCACATTTTCCAGAACGCATGGGGGACCCTGATATGTGGTCAAGCCCAGGACATCGGCCCATGGAAGACCTGAGCGGGAGCTCAGTTCACAGAAAGTGCAGAGGAGACCAGGCCCCGTCTACCTTGGCGGGAACGTTCTCTCACCTGGATTGAGGGTGAGTACAAGGCCATCCCAATGGCGACAGAGGCACCGAAAGACAGGGCCAAACAATGCCCCCCCAGTCACTGCACACCTGGGGGTGCTCCTTCAGCATGGTAAATGCAGCCTGGCCCACAAACATATAAGGACATCTTATTCTCCAGTGGGGAGATTATACGTACATATAGTGCCCTCCACTATTATTGGCACCCCTGGTAAAGATGAGTAAAAGGGGTTATGAAAAATTCACCGTTCGGTGAATTAGCTTAATCTCACTCTGAAAAAATGAGAGAAATCTAACCTTTAATTAAAGTAAATGAATTATAGAAAAAAAAATCCCTCAAAATGGCAACAAAAACCCGAAACACGCGGAAGAAAACAAGCAACTAATTAAAACGGATCGAAGAATAGTCAGAATGGCAAAGATTCAGCCAATCATCACCTCGAGAAAGATCAAAGATGATCTAAAATTACCTGTAAGTGCTGTTACAGTCAGAAGACGTTTGATCGAAGCTCAGCTATCAGCAAGAAGCCCCCGTAAAGCACCATTGTTGAATAAACGGCATGTGCAGAATCGGTTAAAATTTGCAGAGGAACACATCGATTGGCCCAAAGAGAAATGGCGTAACATTCTGTGGACTGATGAGTAAAATTGTTCTTTTCGGGTCTAGTGGTCGTCGACAGTACGTCAGACGACCCCCGGGTACTGAGTTCAAGCCACAGTACACTGTGAAGATAGTGAAGCATGGTGGCGCAAAAATCATGGTATGGGGACACTACGGTGTTGGGCCTATTTATCGTATACCAGGGATCATGGATCAGTTTGAATACATCAAAATACTTGGGAGATTATGTTGCCGTATGCCGAAGAGGAAATGCCCCTGAAATGGGTGTTTCAACAAGACAACGACCCCAAACACACGAGTAAGCGAGCAACATCTTGGTGTGGCCAGCTCAATCCCCCGACCTCAACCCCATTGAAAACTTGTGGGGTGACATTAAAAATGCAGTTTCTGAAGCAAAACCCAAATATTCCCAGGAATTGTGGAATGTAGTTTGTTCATCCTGGGCTGAAATACCCGTTTCTAGGTTCCAGAAGTTGGTTGACTCGATGCAACGCAGATGCGCAGCAATTATCAAAAACAATGGTTATGCAACTAAATATTAGTTCAGTAATTTAAAGAGAAGTTAAATCTTGAAAAATTTCTTCAGTTTATACAGTAAGTGTTTGAGTTTGAAGAGAAAAATGTCGACACTGCTATTCTTTTGAACAGATTAGTAGAATAACGCAGACCTGTAAAAGAATAACACAGACTTGATAAAATTTGTTAATGCTTTCATTTGGAATGTTTCCATGACATTTGCAAAAAATATTTGCACTTTATTCACTTTTTCTAACGTACTGCTATTTATTTGAACAGAACTGTACCTCAAAGTACTGGTTTCCAACCTCTTCAGAGGGGTCTAACAAGGTCTTTGGTGTCATATACTCCAGCGCCATGGAAACGTACCCATGGAATGCAAGCAGGGTGGAGCGGTACTCCACTAACTCCCTCCCCCTCCGCCCATGTACAGAATTCCAGGGAAGGGCCTGGGACCTCAAAGAGAACACCTTTACCTGTCTCGCACGCACGCACATTATGCTTCCCTATGCACTTTGGTCAGGTGCAGTGCTGGGGACATAATGTGTCTCTTTCATCAAGTCACTTCTAGTACATTTGTACGTCTAGTTAGGTGATCAAAGACAGCAAAGGTGTGCCTTAATTACCTGGTGGCAGGAAGAGAGTGCCTCTCACTCTGCCCTCTGTGATCTCTACCTTGTGAACGCCTGGCGCCATGTACCAGCGCTCAGCGACGGCACACGCCAAGGCTTTCGTCTCCCCGAACCCCTGACTGATGTGGCCACAGTACACGGAAATGTTCACTACCATCGGCGTGCTCGCGTCCTTCTTCCTTAACCTGAGGAGTGTTAAAAACACCTCAAATCTGAGGACACATCTGATCCCCTTGGGTAATGACACGTCTAATTAGCCAAACGTCTGTGCGCATTACCGTAAAGCCAGGGTAAAACGCCCCCCTTAAGAACAACGGGCCTCATTCACCAACCATTCTACAAACAAATGTGTTCTTAAGACTTTCTTTAAAACGTTTTTATTAACATTCTGGCATTCACCAATGTTTTCTTAATTGGGTATTTTTTCTTGGGTCGAACAGAAGCTCAGAACGCAAACATCAATTAATCCCGAAATGTTTGTAAGAACATTTTAAAGAAAGTCTTAAGATCAAATTTGTTCATAGAGTGATTGGTGAATGTCTATTTTCTTTCTGAATGTCTATCTACACAAGAAGCATGCTTTTGTAAATACATTGATAAGGTAATTAAATCGCAACAGACTACAGCTTTGTTATTATAAAACTAAAAGTAAAATCTTATAAAGGGGCATCTTCCCTCAAGAGTCCTACTCCTACACTTTCATAGATTACAAAAAATATATATATTTTTTTTTTTTGTTCAAATTAATGGATCACCCTCCATATATTCTCATATTAACAGTAAAAAAAATATTTTTTAAAGATTGAATATGTACACATTTTTATAAAATACAAAAAAATCTGTCTTATTTTGTAGTGTCAAAATTGGTTTCTCATCAAATGGTTTCTTCCCACCACAAAAATGGATGCTATTCAAAGATTAGGAAGGCCACTATACCATCCAAGAAATTTGCCAAAATAAAAATTGGCGGCATCTAGTAATAATGAATGAAGATTAAGATGAATTACAGAGGGGGGGCTTCCTACCCCGGCTTACCCTACGGGTGAGGGTGGGGGGGGTTTACCGGAGTCCTGTTCTACTCCCAGACACCGGCTTCATGCTACAGAGCAGACCGATGGCTAATGCTTATGCTAATGATCTAAATCAATTTAGACAAGACCCAAACTTCACATTACGATCGGCTAACTGTTCATGTCATTTTCCTGTCACTGGACGTCTTAAGATGCACCGTACAGTCTCAGTAACGTATTAAAGTGGACCATTAAGTTCACTAGGCCTACTACTACTACTACAATAATAATAATTAAATCGGATGTTGCTAGTTTTCATTGCCAACAGACCAATATAACTCATATCGTTTTATTATTTTAAACTGGTGTCTTATTTAATCTATTTGTTGCCTGATTATTTTATCATCTATAATTGTTTTTATTATATCAAAATGACCTCTATTATTAATTTGGCCTGCAAAACATTGTATGTAAGGTGTATAATCATACTGACTGCGCCTAGTGCTTAGATTCGTGTTTGCCTTTTTAGGATTGTTTTAACGCACTTGTTACTAGTTCGGAAATGCACTATGTACGTCGCACTGGATAAGAGCGTCTGCTAAATGTCTATAATGTAATGTATAATGTATAAATAAAGTTTATTATTATTATACTACGACAGCAACTGCACAGTTTTGGTATGCGCGTGTTAGGAGAGGTAATAAATTAAATCACGTGTCAAGAAACTTTTTACAAAAAGTGATTTACAAAAGTACAGACTTTTATTGATCTCTGCTTATTTTAATATCTTAGTTTTGTACCGTTTTCATGCATTGTATTGTTTTTTATTATTATTATTGTAAATTGTGCTGTACTGCTGGGAAGGTGCTATACAAATAAAAATGAAGATATTATATACATATAATAAAATGCAGACAGCAGTACAAAAGTAAAAAATGTGAAAAGCTCCCGCATTAGATTAATTTTATTATGACTAATCACATACCTGTCCATCACCCAGAGCAATATGGAACATTTTCACCGCGGAAATCAAAAGCAACAAGCTCTTTTTTATGCTATTGCGCAGACAGCAGTACAAGCTGATACTAATTTTGTCATAAAATGAACTTTATTCAACTAATCCCACTTCTATCCATCACCTATAAGAATATGGAACATTTTCACTGTGGAAATCAGAGGCAACATGCTCTCTTTGGTGCAGATAGACAGCATCTACTGTACTAAGCCATACTAAAAATAATAAATAGAAACTGAAATGTTCCCTCGTGACAATTTTGATTCAATCGATCATACATGTCTATCATACATGACTATCACACACACCAATTTGCAACATTTTTACTGTGGTAACCAGAGGCAACGGGCTGTTTTTGGTGTTGATGCACACTATTGGACCATATAACAATATTAATGTCATTACAAGTTTTCATAAATGGAAATTCAGTGCCAATGCAGGTGCCTCCTTTTCCAAGAACGGAAGCTCTGCTCGGGCAGCTTAGGAAAACCCTTTAAAGATCTACCCGACTTGTGTAAATTGTAACAGTGCAAAAGTACACCAACAGAACGTCACACTGACAGTGAGTCGCAGTGTATGTGTGTGCAGTCGATGAGGTATAAAGGTAAAACCATGACTACCCCTCCCTGGCAACCTAGAATAACCATAATGCTAGTTGTAAAAATATTATAACATAAAATCTTGTACATTGGTCACACCCTGTAGTATAAAGCTTTATACTTGTATTGTTCTATAAAACTCCAGTGTGTGTGTCCTCAAACCCAATTGCATAATCTTGTTGCATTTGCAGCCAACAACATTGGGTGTCTTTTCGATTGATAAGATATGTCTGGGAACATTATCACCAAACTACACTAAAATCTGAAAATAGCAGACTGGTGTAATGTTTAGTGGCATTTAATATTAAATTCTGTTGAACAAATAGTTCTTTAAAAAGTGTAAGATAAAACAGAAAAAACAAAAACTATGAACTGGATGAAGACAAAATTTAAGCATTTGTTTCCTGATAAGTTATGATCAAAATGCTTGACCTCTATAGTACTCCATCTCCCAGCATTCTTTGCTGTCAGGCCACATGAGTGACACTTAAAGCTCCTCCCAGTCAGGTTTACTTACCAACCCCAACTGGGACTGTCTGATGTCCTTCAAGTCTGTCCAGCAGGGATAACAAAACGGGGATAGGACTATTGTAGCAAAACCCTACACGTAGAAAACAGTAAAAGAAAAGAGGAGCTCCACCAATCACAAATTACGTTGATAAAAACCAACAGGCCACCAAAGATGGTGATTGGTAGACGCACTTTCAGATGCCCCTGAAGCATCCAGGAAGCAGTTTCCATCCATCACAGTTGCCATTGTCCTGCTAGTTGCTACTCTGATTGATGGAGCTCTTCTGCATTTTCGACAGGCAAGGTGTCTGCACAATGGTCTATCCCCATTTTATCATCCGATCTCCAGACTGCCGTTCCACTCCTGGGGGGGGGTTGTCTGGAGCAGAGGTGCAGAGGTGCCCCCTCCCTCTCAAGCGTTGAGCACAGCCCCAGTTACCATGGGTGCAGCATTCCTCCCCCGTCTCACCGGCCTTCACGACATGGCTCTGCGATCACTTCACAATCAGCTCAGGTTAATCACAGAATCACACAGGAGTCCTTTCAGTGTCCAAACACCAGGGCTGCTTCCCAATAGTCTTCACTCCCCTCCTTCCTACCTGGAAATGCGCAAAACTGTACGTTTCAAGTGCAGGTAGCTGCATGTACATTATACAATATACCTGACATCGATGTTCACGTTGAGACATCAATTAATATCCAACCGTAAATATGTAATTAATATTAAATCAGCAACATTAGATTAGGACACAAAGATCCGTTTCCAGGGCACGGAGGTGGTAGTGGAGAAAAAGATTTTTTCTAGTATTGGGATGCACCCCAGGATTTAAAGGAGCATTATTGTGGAAAAATGTATATAAATTGTTGACCCTTTGTGTCCAGCTGCAATGTAAATATGTAATACTGGATTAATTCATTTTAAAGGACCATTTTCAATGTTACGCCGTGTAGTGAAGGCTGGGCGATATAGTGCAACGATAATTATCAAATGCAATAATGGCCGTCGCCACCATGTGGGATGTTTCTTTTCTTTTAGTGTTTTTTTCTTTAATTATACCGGATGCGAACTTCCGAGGCCGCGTGAATGCTTCCGGGAAAAAAAAACTAAAAACATCACAGCTGTGTTCCATTCAATTATGCATAGATACTTACTATGTGTACTAAGTAGTATGCAAGTATGCATAATGGTACACAGCCCACCAGTTATCTATTGGGTGTTCATAAGACAGCCAATCAGCAGCAAGTTCGTTCAGCTTCCATGTGATCATGTGATGTGTTTTTGTCAATCACATGGAATCTGCAACGCCTTGCTGCTGATGGTGGTGACGTTTTTCCCCCGGAAGTATTTCATGGCCTCTGAAGTGGCAGTTTTTCAGGTATAATTAAACAAAAAACAAAAAAATAAAAAATAAAGGCTGTACCCCACATGGTGAGGACGGCCGTTATTGCATTCGATAATTATTGTTGCAATCTATCGCCCAGCCCTACGTGTAGTCCAGGTTCTAAACTATGGCAAGAGATTATATAATAATAGCTAATATTAATATCCCACTGCATTATAACATTGCTGACCACCAACATGTCAACGCTGGTCTGGAAGAACTTCCCTCCGAACCAAATAAAACAAACGGTACTTTCAAGCAAGACTTCCTAGCTTCCCGACCAACTGGCTACGATAAATGTTTGCCGTCTACTTAAGAGGAACACAGTTTTTTATATTTTTGATACACCACCTACTCACCAAAACCAGCCTTAAAGTTAACCCAACTGTCAGCAATTTCCCTTTCGCACATGTAGGCAGTCATATCCCACTGAGGGAATATTTCTGCAGCAGCCCGATGACAGGAGGCAACTACAGGCCTGCAAAAAGGAGGTAACCGAGACTAAATCTGAAACCAAACACAAGCCTCACACATAGTTTGTCCTCAATTTAATTTTATTGATCACGAGATGGCTGCAACACCAGATGGAGCAGTATGTTAGCACACCTCCTCGGGCTCATGGCAGCCATCCAGTGAATGATGGTCTCTACTTTTTCCCAGAATGCACTGCCAGGAGGAGGAAGAAAAAAAAAAAAAAAAAAAAAAAAACCCTTGCCAGAATCCACTCGACCAAGTCACAGCTTAGTCTGGCAATCGAGTAACGGTAAAACTCCAGCCAATCATTAAAAAGGTAAAGGGTGGAGCCGGAACTCCCAGCATCCCTTTCTAGCAATTCCAAATCCCATGGGCGTTCATTTTTGAAGTTGGTATCGCGGACTTGCTATTTGTTTGTTTTTTTTTCTTTTTAATGGCACAGACAGCAAACCATGTTTGGTCGTTCTTTAGACAGTCCATGAAAATAAATTCTCTTTCATTTTCAAAACATACACAAGTCTTTTAAATGTATTTTTCTACCAGGCACATCTTTGTTTTTTTTTGTTTGTTTTTTTTTGTTTTGTTTTTTTCACGATGGATCCTTGATTTGTAGAAATCCAACCGACGCGGAGTGAATGCATGTCTTCAAATCGGCGAACGTTCGTTACAAAGCTCAGTCCTCTGGAAAAGCCATCGGCTTCCACACGATCCCCCGTTTCCCGGCCGCGGCTACGGTAGCGCCAGATCCGCACAGACCTCCTCCGCAGCACCTCGGTGCTCGGTCACACGTGCCTCTCTCCAACGCAGCCACGCGTCCGATTGGCTTTCCACAGAGGGCTGAGTACCACCCATCCTACATCAGGGAGTTCCCTTTTTTTATTTGCAGTCACCTTGTTCCACAATGCTGTCACCTTTCAATGTTGCAAACAAAAGATAGTCCTGGAGGTGGAGAGGTCAAAGGTTAGCTGGGGTTACTGCAAAGCAGCAGGTCCCCAACCCTGTTCCTGGAGATCCACCGTCCTGACGGTTTTCACTCCAACTTTAACAAATCACACATCATTCAGCAGCAAGAGATCTCATTCAGCTTCTAATTAGCAGAATCGGGTGTGCTAAACTAGGGTTGAAATGAAAACCTACAGGACGGTAGATCTCCAGGAACAGGGTTGGGGACCACGGCTGTAAAGGGTCACTGCATCTGCCTTCCGCTTCCACAAATCAAAAAAAGGACTCCCAAGTAAACCAAATAAACCAAACCAAAATTGGGTGCACAAATAATGAAGGATCAAATTAAGCGACTGATCAAGAAGGTCACCCATTTGTACCGTTCCTGTAATGTAAAATGCATAATAATATTAAGAACACATTCTAAGAATACCTTATTCTGACATGTCCACAAGTGGAAAAAAAGAGCGTCACCACACCTCAGCCAAACTGACAAAACGGGAGGATGAAAAAGGTGCTCTGTGATTTGTACGCGCCTCGTCGGGGAAATGCCACTGATACACCCGGTATTTACTGCGCATCATAAACAGAGTGTTCCTGCGCACTACGTCAGTGTTCGGCCTTTTCAAGTCTCCACGATAAGGTACGATTTCAACATTACATTTATGCTGTTGGCACAGGTGAGTCCCTCCGGTGACGTGGTCCTGGGCTTACCTGGTCTTCTGGTAGAACGTGCAAACGTAGCTATCGGAACAACCTCGTGAATTCTCGAATTGCCCAGCAGACTTGCTTGCACTCTTCTGCACTGCAATGGTGCAAAAAAATATACTTGTTATTGGAGTAAATGGAGCACTATTGCTTGCATCTTCTACACTAAGAGGGGCAAAAACATGCAGTTATTGACATTTCTGACTAATGTACTAGTGTAATCACATTCATTTTTAAGCACAGTGATTGGCAAACAGAAAAATCTTTAGTCCTATTTGGGGAATGAGACCATAAATAAATAAATTAAATTGAGCTCAGCACGGTCTACAAATTCAGCGTGAAACCAAAGTAAAGTGAGCACTCTCCTGCACAGGCCTGCACAAGAGTGCCACTCACAAAAGCATTATGCCAAAAAAATATTTTTAATAAATTACAAAAACTTTTTCTGGCATGTCCCAGGAGGAGATGTGTATACTGTACAATATCAGGGTTCATCAGACTG
The DNA here is from genome assembly GCA_022702515.1 of Ilyophis sp. 1 JC-2022. Classification (NCBI taxonomy): domain Eukaryota; kingdom Metazoa; phylum Chordata; class Actinopteri; order Anguilliformes; family Synaphobranchidae; genus Ilyophis; species Ilyophis sp. 1 JC-2022. The sequence goes on along the minus strand of CM040403.1, from coordinate 10,894,081 downwards.
AAACTCGAGCTCATGGCTCACCCCAATGCACTCTGGGATACTGGAAGATGGTCGAAAATGGCTCAAAAGTCTCAGATGCCCCTTCCGTTTGATGCCACACATACTGAGTATACTAACTAGCGAATGTACAGAGAAGGGGACGTTCAACTGGGGGGCGGGCGGGAGGTTGAGAATAATTCTTTGCACTTGCACAAATGCTCCCAATTATATTTCCAGGTCGCAGAGATTCAATTTCGGGCGCATATGTGACCAAAACGGTCGCAATTTCGAGCCCTCGATCAATAAAAAGCGAAGCAAACAGCAGTGAGGGCTGTAACACAGGCCATTGGTACAGACCACAGTCTCCCCTGGTCTGTGCTGAGGTTAGGACTCACCTGGTAACCTGTTTGTGGAAGTCTGTCAGCTGTTTGTGTGTGACGGTCACCGCCCCTCCTGCCGTCTCCTTGGGGAGACCCTTCAGTGCACTCTCCAGCCAGCGGCAGAATGTCTAAAAACATGGACATTTATCAGACAAGGCACAGGTGTTATACACACACACTCACACACTCACACACACAAATATCCAGTTAACTGCTCAGAAAGGAAGCCACATCTAAAACCCTTTACACGTCTCTTAAATTAACACGAAAAACCAAAATGTCACAATGCCTAGCAGAGACGTTGAGAAGGGCCGAACCGCAAAGTTAAAGCACTCCGTGCTGGTACTCTGCGCAGTGAAGTGACTATTAACCAGGCAACGGCCTCAGTGGGTGTAATTTCAGGTCCCGCCTGAAGAGGGCGCTTGGCTCACCGGCCGGTTGAAGAGCATGATCTCCCAGATGACCTCCGCCACGTCGGGCAGGGTGTAGGGGGGCAGGCAGAAGCAGCAGGTGTGAATGAGCTGGGTGACCAGCTGCTGACCGTTCTGCTCCATCGCCTGACCAATCAGCTGCTTCCGCAGCTCAAAGTCATCCTCGTGCTGTGAGAGACGGAAAAAGGTCGACCGTCACCAAAGCATCACACACAGCCGCCATCTTTCTTTCCTCTATTTAATCCACCAAAACGTACACCGTAGACTATACAGCGGTGGTGATAACCGACATAGAAATAGGGGCACACATTTCATCTTTAAACTTATCATTACTCAACCTCTTTATGCTTATTGTTTTCCCTTAATGATATAGCCATGTATTAACCAAATAATAACAGGTAAGGCTACAGTTAATTCTCAATTAGGAAAATTGCTAAATGTTTGCTGTTCAGAATGTGACCCGGGTGCTGACTAACAGAGGGAGAGCAGCTCCAGTCATGTGCGGCTGATTTCACTGAAATCATTCAGAGGTTTCTGTGCAAATATCTGAGACCTAACAAAACCCTAAAGAACCCGAAATCCTGCACAGACCAAGTGTACAATGAGATGAAATGCAGAGGGGAAAGAGCACCGGGCAGATAAGCCAGGGGGAGGAGACGGGCAGGACAGTGGGCTGGGGTAATGCTGAAAGAGCAGGAAATGACTGAGCCACTACAGAGATAACAAAAGGGTGTGTGTGTGTGTGTGTGCGTGTGTGTGTGAGAGAGAGAGCGAGTGTGTGAGAGAGAGAGCGAGTGTGTGAGAGAGAGAGCGAGTGTGTGAGAGAGAGAGCGAGTGTGTGAGAGAGAGAGCGAGTGTGAGAGAGAGAGAGCGAGTGTGAGAGAGAGCGAGTGTGTGAGAAAAAGTGAGAGAAAGAGTGAGAGAGATCAACAGATTCTCAAAGATCACTGAGGTAAAAATAGAGAAGTAAAAGCGTGCCGCCCACATCGTTGGTGATGCCCGTGTGGATGAGGTCCCGGACGAACTTCATGACGCTGCAGTTGGCATCTCGGTGGTCCAGGGTGGTGGCGGCGATGGCGCACTGGATGATGTGAATGATGATTTGACTGGACAGCAGCGTGACGGGACTGCGCTGTATGAACCTGAGTGCACACACACAAGTACACACACACACACACAGGGAGAGAAGAGGAGGACATAGAAAGTGAGCATTACATCCATCACACCACTGGAAAACAACAGTGAGGTTTAAGACCCTGTTCAATCAGTCATCACTATTTAGCAGCGATGCATAAACCACTAGATCAGTCTTCACACCCACACCTGAACTGATGACCAAATATTCAATCTAATACAGTGTGTAGGAAAGCACCTCATTTTAGTAATTGCCCAGTGACACAAAGTCCACATCAAAATCTTTATTGTACAACAGCGCTGGAGGAAGCACGTTTATGCACGTCCAGATCCATTGTGTAAGTTAGCTGTGACATGAGCAAGAAACAATATATCTCAAGACTGCAAAGTTTGCCAAAATGTTGAAACGGACCGTTGTATATGATCGTCAAATAACCTTTTAACAGGGCTTATAATGCTAAATACGGAACTTTACTCATTCACTTTAATCATTTAGTGAAGGTTATCAGTTTTCCCGCTTCAACAGTCACATGACCACTGGTGTACGCGAAACTGCAAAGGGTACCTGGTGGCCAGTCTGAAGAGGTCGTCCACCGTGTCGGGGTGGTTGCGCAGGCCGTTGGGCTGTTCCAACAGCTGAAAGGTGGGCATGCACAGGGCCTGGAGGGGAGGAGTTTTTAAAAAAAGATTTAAAAATAGAAAATGGGGAGAGTCAACTGAAAATGAGGGATTTGGGACGCTGTGGAAAAAGGGGAGTTACCTGTAACATGTCCAGGAGCCCCTGTCTGCAGCCCTCCTCCATTCCATACTCATCAACCAGGATACTCCCCAGATAGAGGAAACAGGAGTGGGGGTACACCTGATACACACCCACCATCTGAGAGAGAGAGAGAGAGAGAGAGAGAGAGAGAGAGAGAGAGAGAGAGAGAGAGAGAGAGAGAGAGAGAGAGAGAGAGAGAGAGAGAGAGAGAGAGAGCGAGAGCGCAAATGAGGAGTCTGATTCTGAGCATGGTACACCTTCTTCCCCACTTTTTATAGAGAAACACATCTCTCTCACGCCCGCACACACACTCACACACGCACACACGCCCACGCACGCGCACTAGGGGTGTGCAAAACTCATATTTGTCATGGTCGAATAATCAGTGGGTCGTATGAGCGAATAATCGATTATTCGGATGTGCCGACAGGATCAGAAATTGACACCTGTCAAGTGCGAAATGCAGTAGGTTTTCCTGACGCGGTAAAAGTTAAGCGACTGCGTGTTACTCTGAATGGAGAAGGCTTCCAATAAGCAACAATATACTTGTTGCAGCCACTATTGTAGGCTTATGAATTTGCCTTAATTTTTCGGATCTTAAATAGTGAATGCTTATTATGGTTTCATCTTGTGGGTTGTCGGCTTAACCCTCCTCCCTCTTCTCGCTGTCACCCTTCTTGTCTTGGTAAATTCGCTAAAGCCAACGTGGATTTCCAGATTTCTTTAACCCGACCCACGTTGGACCCCAAGTGGTAAACGTAAGACATAGACGTTAATTTGATGTTGCTGATTACATCTTAATTGCATATTAACGGTTACATATTAATGAATGTGTCGACGCAAACCGCAACGTCAGGTACATTGTATACTGTGCCAGCAAATACGTGTACTCGAAACGTTCAGACAGTTTTGCATACTTCCGGCCGGGTAGGAGAGGAGTGGTAGTGGGGGAATGGAGGAAGGGAGGAGAGGAGTGGTAGTGGGGGAATGGAGGAAGGGAGGAGATGAGTGGTAGTGGGGGAGTGGAGGGAGGAAGGGAGGTGGGGAGTGAAGAACATTGAGACCCACCCACTGAGTTTCACACACACACACACACACACACGCCCGCACACACACACACACACGCCCGCGCACACACACACACACACACACACACACACACACACACACACACACCTGCGTGACCAGCGGCTGCAGTAGGGAGGCGGAGCCCTTGCCCACGCAGCGCACGGCGAAACGCAAGCAGCGGCAGCAGCGCTCCACGATCCTGTTATCACCCTGGTGCTTATTGAGCGTCTCTGACAGCACGGGCCAGATCTGGGGAGGAGGGACAGACACAGGCTTTAAACACTGAGGCCTGCATCACAACATCCTTCACATCGTATTCTTACTACCACTGTCTCTTTAGCATTTCTGGCAGCAAATATTCTCAGAAATGATTTTTATTATTATTATTATCAGTACTATTACTATTATTATATGATGTGCAGAATCAAAAAAAAAAAATCAAAAAAGTTGTCAGCTTACTTCTTGTATGACTTTCTGACACGGATGAGTCTGGCCGTTCTCTACTATGGGGTTTGTGTGTCTGGAAAAAAGAAGCATTACATCTCACCATCTTTAGCCAACTCTCTTAACAGCAATTTTCACACGTTACATTTTTAAGTAGAACCCGTTTATACAGCTGGCTATTTACCAACGCAGTTGTGATCACTTCAAGGGAACAACAGGAAGCGGGGCACAACAGGACACCCCCAACCTTTCAGTAACAGGCCCAGTTCCCCTAGCCACTATACTACACAAGCAGCACACAGATAACAGGCCCAGTTCCCTAACCACTATACTACACAAGCAAACGTAGGCCTACAAAAGCACCGTGTGTGTTTTACACAACAGCAGCAACATAAACTATTTCAGCCCTAAATGCGATAGGTGTTCGCTGTGGAAATGTCAACTGTACGGGACTTTGGTGAAATGTAACAATAAACTCTTCAGGGTTAACCAGAAAACTGTTGTAGCTTCCAACCAGGCAGGTTTCATAAACATATTTATACGAGATTTCGGAGTAAAAAAATGAGGTGTCTTCTTAACCGAAAGTGCATTAGGTAGCCTACTGTAGCTATATAGTAGCCTACAGCAAGCAATGGCCGAATGCTTTGGCCTATTTGTCCAACATTTAAAAAAATATATTGTTTCTATATCTGATTTTCTTGTATAAACTGTATGCATTTAGTCTGTGGCAAGACGAGGGTCGTAAGCGCTTTGGTCTATTAATAGCACCCTCTTATTTTATTGCACTGCAGTAACAACCCTGCAGGTTTTCTTAAAGCTGTAGCCTAGTTTATAATTTCGGACAAACATGAATAATGTATTTGGGACCGATACGTCCATCACGTTAGGGCACCAACGTGGATTGAGTTAAAGAAAATTTTCAGAAATTAGGGCTTCAAAGGTAATTCAAAATTGGAGCGTGTTCCACCCAACTCGCTGCGCACGCTCTCTTTCTACCAAGTCAACCCAAAGATTTAGGTCTCACACTGCCACAGAATAGCTGAGCCGCGGTTATATGCATTTGTATACAGTCTATGGTTCTATGCTTCTTCTACTCGTCTCCTAGTACTGACTTCTCGAAAGCGACTAGTACAAAATATCGCCATCCGCTGGCCGAAAGACCATATTGCACCCAAAAACTTTCATTAAATTCATTTGGATATGATTTGAATTGCCGTTCTCAATTATTGTCATTTTGGCGGCCGCCAAAGAATTTACTATGTAGGAAAAACCCTGCAGGTACTGTACTGCACCAAGAAAAGGTAAGGTATAGGCAAAGCTATAGGCCTCCTGCACTCCATTTCTAACTCAAATGTAATACTTTGAAGTGATTTATCCCATTAGACAAAGCATCAAAAACACTTAAACGGGCAGTTTACCTGAAGATGACTGCTAGCCTGTCCAGCCAAACAGTGGGGTCAGATGATTTACCATTACTGGGATCCTGGGAGAGAAGCTGCAGATAAGACGAACAGGAAACAGGAAGTTCAACAAGCAGCCACTCAAATTTCAGGTCTCAAAAAAGCATCACATGATAACAGGGGGGGGGGGGTCATACAATTGCGCTCATTGGTGACACCCACCTTTTTAAGGGCTATGACTTGCACTGCGCACAGGTCACTCAAACATTCCGCTATTTTCTCCAGTGGCAGTCTGGCTAAAACTAAAGCAGTGCCTGATGGAGCAAGAACAAAAAAGAAAATAAATCAAAGTTAATGATACGGTTAGCACAATTCAGACTCATCACACTGTATAATTGCACAGCCACATCCTGCTGCCTGGGTATAACATGCAACACATTCAGGAACAATATTTAATACTTTATTTTTGACAAAAAAACAATTTTAAACCTGAAAAATGCATTTTAAAATTAGTTTCATGTATTAGCGGTGACGTAAAGAGCTCTTTAAGGCTTGATATCCACGGAGACCGATCCATTTCTTATTGTCTTATTCGGACAATGTGTCATCGCCCCCTACCTTTCAGGAGGCCAACTGCAGCCTCGGTGGACAGGGTAAAGGAATCTAGAGCGCGGGCGATGTCCAGTAGTCCCTGGAAGTGCTGTGCCATGTGGTCTCGGCACACAGAGCAGATATTGTGGATCGCCTTGGCAGCCACAGAGGCTAGGGGCTTCTCTCGCAAACCCTTCATCAGATAATTCAGCACAGGATCTGTAGGAAACAAACAGACAAAAAACTTTACAGCACGGACATGTCGTATGCACTGCTGAGCTGCTGTTCAGCAAATGCATCCGTGTCCCCAGACCCTCAGCTGATATAATTCACCCACTCACGAGTGTTCAGGGCCACTGCATACTGTACAACTCCTTCCCCCAGTCACATCCAACAAGGCAAGAGACCACAACTACTGTAATACGTTCACACACAAAGCCGTCTGAAACCCTTATGGCAGTGGTTAGTTATGGGCCCCTGCAGCATGTCACACAACCAAACCCTGGATGAGACTAAAGCAGGATGAGACACCCAGCAGTAACGCATTTTACATCCTAACACTCGGGCAGGTGCGGGCAGAGAGAGGGGCAGGTGCGGGCAGAGAGAGGGGCAGGTTTCGGGACAAACGCTTACCTAAGAAACGGGGGTTCCGGTCCACCACCTCGCTCATCTCCCCCACCAGTTCAATGCTGGTGTACCGCACAGCGATGTGGACCGTCTCAGGAAGCAGCACCACCTGCTCCAGCACCTCCGTCAGGGTGGGGTTATTATCCCTGCAAAGGAGGGGGTTAGCATGTTACACACCGGAGACTCTTTTTTATTCCTTGAATCGAACACCATTTTAAAGCCTTTGCGTTTATTCAGCTGAAAGATAAAGATGCTTACTTTCTTCTCAATTACAAACAGGAAAATGGAAAATAATATACAGTATACCTATATATTGAAATGGAACAGTGACAATGAGGTTAATGTGCAGACCTTCATACTTTCAGACTATTCCCTTTAACCTCACTGTTCCATTTCAAATCCAATGTGCCGGAGTACAGAGCCAAAACAACAAAAAAACGTGTCACTGTCCTAACACCTTTGGAGTGCACGGTAATCTCCTTTCAATTTAAATTATGTTTCTTTGAACACAAGCGCTGGATATTCACTTCTGACTGGCCGCCCCCACAAAATGGAAACACCACCGATTGGTTAAAATTCAAACGACGCGTTAATTACGCAGTAAACGCAGTCGGCAAACGACCACTCAAGCACACAGTAGCGGAAATGAAGCGTCTCTCTACTCACGGATCTACACTTTTGGCAATGGCAGCCATGATGAAAAGCACAGCTTCGGTCACCTCCCAGGGCGGATTCCCATCTTTCAAAGTGGAGTACAGCTGGAGCAGAGATTGGGCACGTCATACCAATGACAACTGGTGCAGCATTGGTATACAACAAGTAGAATAATATTGGACACTTGGTAGACATTTGGCAGACGCTCCCTGCTGTCCAAGAGAAGACTGGGGAAGCAGAGCTCAAATACCTGGGAGAAGCATTCCATGGAACCAACGAGGAAAATCACGTCCTTCACAAGATCAGAGACCCTCATTCGAAACTCCCCAAAATCATCTGTGTCCTCGGGTATTCCTTCCTTTAAAAGAGAAAATATAACCAGAGTAAAGAAAACCATAAAAAGTAGAGCAGTAGACAAAGATTAAAAAAACAAATGCAAAGATATGTTCCTGGTCATACCCTAGGACAGAAGATCCGAGATAAAAATCAACAGATTGGATAGAAGAAGAAAGAGAAAAAAAGAAGTCAGGCTGAACGACTAGCTAATATCCATGTCGAGATTACAACTTGTTTAGCAAACAATGCTTGTATTAAAAACAGGCCTGACTGCTCCATCCGGATAAGATCACTGCAGATGCTCAGGTATGACCTCTGATTGGCCATTCACAGCCTGTCTACCACCTGACTGTTAAATGCATGTGAATCAAGTAGAACTACAGACTAAAGTAAGCAAATTGTGTGTGTGAGCGGGAGTTTGTGTGTGCGAGTGAGTGAATGTGTGCGCATGCGCGCTGTGTGTGTGTGTGTGTGTGTGTGAGAAAAAGTGTGTATGCATGCGTGCTGTGTGAGTGAGGGAGAGGGAGAGAGCGTGCATGCGCGCTGTGAGTGTGAGTGTTAGTGTGTGCGTGCGCATGTGAGTGGTTTGGGGGCTCTCACGTGATCAGGGTCCAGCTGGCAGTGACGGGCCAGCCCATGTAGTAGCCTCTGGATGTAGGGCCTGAAGATGCTATGGAGAACAGCATCGTTGGTCTTGTACAGGTGCTCCCCGAGCCGGTACCAGAAGTTAAAGGAGATCTCCACAACCTGAGCCGAGGGGAAAAAGAAACGTGGCATTTATACAATTTTACAATATAATTTATTACTTGGTACTTTACAAACAATAATAATCCCTGACACAGAAAAAGTGGCAGAACACAAATGCGATGGCGTCGTCATATTCTGTATCCATCAGTCTCTGATTGGGGGAAATAGGCAATGACTACAAAAGTATGTATACGGTCAAAAGTATGAATGATGAACATCTACCCAACAAATAGAAATGTTCGGGCACTGAAGCCACTTTACTACTCAGTTGCTGAGAAGAGGTAGCAATGAGACTTGGGCGTGGCAGGTTTCGGTAAAATGGCAGAGAGAGATCTGAGCGGCTGGGGTGGGGGGGTGGCCCCAGCGCCTCACCTCGTATTGGGGGTGTCCCGCGCAGATGAGCAGGAGCTCCAGGGTCCGCAGATCCCCCATGCCCTGACCAGGGCTACGCACGATTGTCTCCAGGAAGGTCTCGCACAGTTCGGTGAAAATCCTGCAGTAATTCAACACCCTGGGAGGGGGGACACAGAGAAGGGCGGTGATGAAACCAGCAAGAACAAACAATGGGTGGACACGTTTTGAACATCTCGGCCTATCCCCCATCACGCGGCGGGCGAGGGAAGTCATTCACACGTGCTTCGCTGACTTTCGCTGTATGTTTTCAGCAGGCAAAGCGGCGACGCCCGGGCTGATTTTTGTGAAAAACGAGAGCAAAACACGCCCAACAGGCCCATTCGGGCCTCCCGCTTGCAGAACGAGTCCAGTCCACCCAATGTCTCAATCAGGACGGCTCCCTACAGAGAAGGGACACTCCCATTTAAGAGCATTTCAGTTCAATAGAATCCACTGATGGGAAGCTTCAACACCCCTCTAACCAGGGTGTGAAATTAAAGGTGCAGTAGGCAAGGTTTCTTCGATATAATATTGGTGAAATTACTAAATTTGCTCATTACATTCCACCAGCTATCAATAAATCAAGTGTTCTGAGAAAAAATCTGGTTTCTGTGAGTGTCCTGGGCTCTGTACTAGGCTGTAAAAACAAATCTCAAGCCGGTCTTCCAAAAATCAACCAATCAGGACTAGCTATGTAGCTAACAATCAGGGCAACTACAGGCAAAAGATGCACCTGGTAGAATAAACCCCTCCCTGTCTGCCTGTCTCCGCGTGTGCACTGGAGCATAAATTGGTGGGAGATAGGCGGGAGGAGTGCAAAAGGGGGAAGTCTTTTTGCCTTGTATATTTTCAAACTTGCCTACTGCAGCTTTAATACCAACCACCAGTCAAATGCTGGTAAAATTTTGATTGCGGCTGGTAAGATTTTCTACTCTAGCAGCCACTTTGGCAGGTAACCAACCAGATGTGTGTTATTGTAAAAGGTAATGTGGCTGGTAAAATGTTGAAAATGGCTGGTGACTTTTAGAATCCACAAGCCACTCTGGCCAGTGGGTGAAAATGTTTCATGCCTCGCCTCTAACAATGTTAAAAAGATGGACAATCAAGCACGTAATCACTAATTTTTATTTTGTAATACAAATTATTTGTATTTGATAACTGCAAAGTGTGTTTTTTGTTTTTGTTTTGTTTTTTTAATGATTGCAATCGTGAACAATAGCCAAGTCAGATTTTCATCCAGTTGGCCCATCATATGGTTCACCGCAGCTCAAGAGTCAGTGAGGGGTGAGGTCAGGAGGTATCCGTGTGGTCAGGAGGTATCCGTGCGCTCTACTTCTGAAGGCCTGGAGACCAGTACCAGTGATCTGTCCAACACATTCTTCTGGGCGGCTACTCCATATACAGACAGCAGCATGGAAGAAGCTTCTGTGCAGTTTGTAATGTCATATTCACCCAGAGTTTGTATATAGTGCGTTGTATTGTTAGAAAATATTTTGTTGCTCGTAGTGTTAATGTAACTTTTGCTCACCTGCTCAGGGACTGGGGATGAAAATAAGCTCTTTAGCTATATGTCTGTACAATGCATCAGATTTTAAACCTTGAAGTTTTATTATATGTGGTCCCTGTCAAATAAACGTAATAATAATCATAATATAGAACATTGAGGTTTTGGCGGTACATCGATCTGTGCTTACTTGTCTAGATCCTCCCGGGCCACAGCCATATGGTAGGCCGTCTCCAAGGTCAGTACACCCTGGAACAGCTGCATGGCCAAGGCCACGTTGGCGTCCACGTTCTCGATGGCGTACAGGGCGGAGCACACGCAGTCCGACGCCGCCTCGTGCAGGTTGGTGGACGTGTCGTCCCGTTGCTGCGGGCGCAAACACAGAGGCAAGTGAGACGGGAACCTCTTTCGCTTCCAGGGTATTTGAATATTTTAATTCTGCACAGTCAACAGCCCATTGAATACGGATCTGTGGGGGAGGAGCTCACCAGCACTTGGAAGAGGACGATGAGGAGCTGGTTGTTGGCCATGAAGTTGCTGTCCAGCACGCCCAGGTTGAACCAGCTGCCCAGGCAGCGGAACACCTTAATGAGCATCTTCTCATTGCTGCCCGTCTTCTCCACACAAGTGAGCTGCAGAGAAAGTGCAGTGGTGACCCCCAGAGTTCTCCCCAGAGCTGCTCCCACCCCCACCCTTAACCACCCCCCGCCCCCCAAAAAATTAAAAAATAAGTCCCCAATATATTTCATGAACTTGAATGGTGTGTAAATTCTTCTGGACCCTATTTATCTGTGAACTACACCAGAGCGGAGAGTATTTATAAAGCTGAATTTGTACTGTTCAGGTTGACCATATTTTTCTAGAGTACACTACCACTTTCCCATGTAGGAATGAAACCTGCAACTTCTGGTTCCAGCCCCCCTCAGACATTCCAGGGATCATGGAGTGCTTAGGTTATTAGAAACATAATCAAATTCCCGCTATGCCAACACCACGCCTCCATTTGAATACAGGGCCAATTAAAATGGTGTATGAGGCGTTCTAAACGAGGCTCATCAACTCTGCAGGTATTTTCAAGCTCTCTATAGACACAACAAGCCTGGTGAGGGAGACAAGCTGGTTCATTTAAGGCAGCAGTTAGCCGGAGGAGGTGCCCACAGGAATGAAGCCTCGGCAGGACCAGGGTCAAACTGAACAAACAACCGGATTTTAAACTCAACCCATTCTTTATGGGAAAAGATAATGAAGGTATTCAAGAACAAGCTTGTTTCCAAAAATCATGCAAATTTTTTTTCAAAAACCCAAGAAGGACCACCACTTCACTCAATTTTATTCCCTCCTTGCCCCCCAATTAAAACATAACCTATAATTGGTTCATGTACATAAAAAAAAAACAACTGTGATTCAAAACAAATAATACATTGTCCATTAACAGCTACCACTGTCAATCTCAATGCCTAGAAATCCTATTTCAGAAAATCGTTTCAAAACGTGTAGTTAGTCACTCAGAATCATCTTGCTCATTCGCGATAGGTCCAGCAACAGTGGAGCCGCTCTAATTAATTCAGGGCATCGGCAGGGGTGGGGGACCCCAATTAAAAATAGTGCAGCGGGTTTGGGAAATGGGTTAAGTAGACACGAGTGAGCGAGCGAGCAAGTCCCTCACCAGCAGAGTGACGACTGTGCTGGAATAGTAGGCCAGGTCCTCGATGATCTCTGTGCGTCGGTTGGCTCCGATCCGTAGGGAGCGGCTGTGCACCTCCTCCGGCAGCACGGTCAGGATCTCGATCAGGAATGTCATGGACGACACCTCGTTGCTGTATCTATGCGGGTAGAGGAAGTGGTGGGGGGGGGGGGAGGGTGTTGTGTCATGTATGAGAAACCACAATTTACTCCAACCATCTTAATTTATTAACAATTTAAAAAAGGAAAGTATATTCGATGCCCGACAGTCCCTTTTAAGTGCTGTTTGTAATGCGGGACCTCAAGCTGCAACCTAACCCGAGAACCCGAAAACCCAAGAACCCGAGAATCCAAGAACCCAAAATCCGAGAAATGGCCCGGCCATGCCAGTGGGCTGTCTCAAAGCAAACAGTGAACGCAGACGAACTTACTTCTCGATAAGTGTGTGAACACAGCCCTTCCAGGAGGCCATCTGAAGGGCAAGATCTGCTATTGCAAGAGCGAGCTGCAAGAAAGCGCAAGAACGCCATCATTAGTCCACATCGTCTCATTGTAAAACACAAGCTGCTGTGCATTTAAAGTGCTGTGGAGCACATGAGTAATGTCAGGACATGTCGCTCCTGATTTTGCTTTTGAAATGTGGAGGTTGATTATTTGTTCTCAAATTGCGGTCCATGTCTACAAAATGAGTAGTCTGCCAAAAAAAATTAATAAAGATAAGGCGACAGAAATGTCAAAACTGCAATACAATACAATTTTCAACTCTTAAAATAGTGTTTCGACAACACTTTCACAATACCTTCATATCACTGAGAATCTACAATACGGCATACTTTGTATTTTACCTTCATTGTATGCATTTTATTGTCATGTCAACCGAATTTACATTTTGAAAAAAGTACACAAAATAAAGTTTACCATCATTTTTACGTGTAGCTTGTAAAAGACCAAGTAGTTACAAAAATGTTTCGCATTTCTATAATTACACGAGACATCTGACCGTGTATTCACACATTTGCAGAAGAAACATTGACGCAGCGCTTATCGGCAGCGGTGAAAAGCAGAACACGACTCCGCTTGTGTTGCAATGTCCAGCCATTTCGAATCACAAATCAATTACAAATCGTACGTTTCAGATCTCACTCCAAAATGGTGACAGGTTTAGATTGTAGGGGTGTAAAGCGGTAGGATAGTGACCGTTACAAAAGAAATACATAAAAATAATTTTTAAAAACAAATGAGTTTCTTTGCAGAAGCATTTTCCGGCTAATGTGCGAGCACAGACTGATTGTGGGTGTTGTCGTAAAAGTTACAATATGAAGGGAGCCTGAACTCGTAGCACAGTTTGTAATACTATGACACGGTGCATGAACTTCAAACTGTGGCTCACGGCAAAGTGAGCTGGAGAGAGCCGTTTTGGTCAAAAAAGGTGGTCACTCCATTAGAATTCTAGGCTTCCCACTCTGGTCTGAAAGTATTCCCCCTTAAAAGTACACACGTTTCAGGACTAATTAGGACTGGTCTTGTCTATAATTAGAAATAAATCAAGCTTTAATTCTAAGACTGTAAAAAAATGACAATTCACAGGACCACAAACAATATAATTATTTCAATGCACATGGATAATACTCGTGTATGTGGATAACATTTTAACTTTGCTTACATCAGATGGAACATGCTACAGAAAACCATCTACAACTCACTTAAACCAGAACTTTAAGTGGAAAACAATAAGTGTCGGTACTCATACGACTCGTCTCCAGTACACAGATGTAAAAACATAGAAGTTCCGGTACGGTCCTTTCTGTAACTTCCCATTTTTCAACCAAACTAACATGTTGAAAAGACAGGTACTGTTGCAAAAAAATCAGTGAGAAAGCAAGAAAGCAGGTACTGTCTGGGTAATGAAGTCCGTTGGTATGACATGTCAATGAGTGAGCTCACTTGAATGAATCGTTATGGACTACAATACACTGACTGTTGTGGGAATGAGAGAAAGAGAATCTCACGGGCACACAGACACTGTGTACAGCTTATAAGAAGTAGTGGAGCGCTAGAAAAAGTGATCAGACTTCACACAATTCATTCCAACTGCAATAATGCTCAACAATCAAAAGCGCTATTAAATTACAAAAAATGTACATACATTATATTAAATCAAATATACCTTTAACTTTCTTACATTTGTTGCAGCAGGACACTGTCATTTTAAATGCCTCTTGTGGCCCTCTTAATTCTCTCAAGTGTTCAATGACGTGTGAAAGGACTAATAAAATGAATACCTGCAAGCAGTGCATACATACTTCCTGATCGTTCATTTAAAAATTCAGAAGCCGTTCCAAATCGATGGCACTCGGAAGTGCCGGTTACCTGGGTTACGATGATGGGGGAGAGGTCTTTGAGGTTCTCAATGTGAGCGAGCAGCGAATCCCGCAGGGCCACGTGAGTGTCGGCAGGAAGTTCATAGAACGAGACCTGGATCTTCATCTTCATCGTCTGGGCTGCGAAGTAGCAGGACTCCACGTCTTGCTTCAGCTGGAGGAGCTGATCTGAAATCTCCCAGGCGTACATCTACGGGGGGGGACGGGACCAGGAGCAGAGACGGTGGATTTACAGCACTGGAAGCATTCTAAAAACAAGTGTTTTTTTAAAAATATTTGCCTATCCATTTGTGGCATTGAATGTTTGCAATGCAAAACCGCGCAGAGCGATTCATAGCACCGCCATTGTACCTTTTCCACTTGATGAGACATGTATAATTCCTTACAGCAAAAATCCTGGTAGCTCCAGTAAATATGCAGTGTTAAGAAGAGTACGCCATGTTTTTTTGCCTACATGTTGAATTATGATTGGGGAAATATTTAAAAGCAGATATAACAATACTATTACTAATATCCTGTGGAATAATATGTAAAGCATATATATGAAATGAACCTCTTCACCCACTGTGGCCAGAGTGGCTTGTGGATTCTAAAAATCACCAGCCATTTTCAACATTTTACCAGTCACATTACCTTTTACAATATAACACAACGCAGTTGGTTACCTGCCAGAGCTAGAGTAGAAAATCTACGAGCCACAATCAGAATTTTACCAGCATTTGGCTGGTGGCGGGTGTTAATTTCATACCCTATACACTCATCTTTGACTTTTAGATTGATGAGATTGTGTCCTAATGGAGGACTATGTGTTAAATCTGGCGTTACGTATGGAACATCCCCTCACAATAAGAGGCGAAAGCCTCAAGCACATAATTAGACTTTACAATAAAAAATTACAATATTCTACCCTTGAGCCATACATTAGATTTTTTTTTCTTCCTTTTTTTCACGCAATTTTGAACGCCCAATCGGATTCCACGTCAGCACTCCGCAAGCATGCGCTCTTCTCAGAAGCACATGATGTCAGTCAGCCACTGCTTCTCATCACACCATGATCTCACGGCGTCAGACTCACACAGACATTCAGAGGAAGAACATGTGCAGCTCTACAGGGACACGGCGGACAGCTGAGCCACTAGCGAGGGTCACTAGACCAGCGCAATGAAATCATCCCTTCCCTTCCCCGAGTGATGCTCGCGCCAAACAGGCATTGCTCTGCGGTGCTTCCGGACATTGTCAGCACTGGCACAGTCCACATTCAAAACCACGCAAGTACAAGCTGTATTTTGGTTTGCATCTTGTTAAAGGGAACTTTGTTACTTGCATTGAAGTTAAACACACAACAAACCGTTTCCCCTTTGTCTTTCTTAGATTGATCTTTACATCCATCTTCTTTCATAACCAAGAGTTCTATTTATAACAGGCCGCCACGCTCCTTTTACTGCAGCACAATCACTGTTGCTCATACTATGATCCTGTGTGTCTTTCAGTCCCTCTTCGGTCCCTTTCACACGCGCTGTCCACACCCTTGCCCTTCCCCTTTTAGTTCTTCAATGATAAAATGTTGTCGTTTCAGCTTTGATTCAAACTAACTACTGGCAGAACTGGTAAGTGGATTGGGCAGCAGAATCTCTCAGTCACAACTACGGCCAGGGAGAAAGTTTCTGACACGGGAGAAATTCGAGAGGGTGCAGAAGCATATTCATCGTGACCTTCTGTCAGAAGCCACAGCACCCTGCATTTTCTAAAAATGACCAAAGAGGACGACAGGTTGACTGGTTAATTCATTTAGGCTTATATTACATTGGGTTGGAACCACAAGGTAACTATGCTGGACAGCTCAAAGTAAAAACATTTTCAGACTTCAAAAATCTAAGGCATTATTGAAAGCATGAAAATGACTGGCCAAATCAAAGACAAAAAATAAATAAATTTAAAGTGAAAGTTCAGGAAGATTTTTCTCTTTTTAAATTTACTACTGCAGAGGAACATTAGATTGATGATTACATTAATGAATGCAGGTGTCACCGCTCAGTTGTAAGAATGTGCAATGATCGGAAGTAAATCGTTTTAAAAACCCACGTGAACTTTGTGTTATGCATTGAATTTTGCTTTCATGATCTTGACCATGCTTGCAGATGACTACCGCTGGGCACACGATCTTAACATTGTAATGTCATGCCAAGCATAGGCCTCTGCCACAGGCCCTGGTATTCATTGGGGACCGTGCCAGTCACACACCCAAAATGGTCTCTTCAAGGTCTTCACCAGCTCTTAACCTATTCATGGTAACTTACTGTTTAAGGTTTCAACCATACATACAGGACTGGAGGTAACCGATATCTGCCACCTGAAGCGAACATGACCTTACCGAGGAGTCGAAACAGATAGTGGTGTCTGGCTCCTCTTCATATGAACGACAATCTTATGACAGCGTCCGAATCGCTCAGATATGTACGGAGGGCACACAAATTGTTGCACTGTCAACAATATGCGGCAATGGCTTGGTAAATTCAACCAATGAAAACCGGAAATAGCTCATCCAAACACTTTACCCATACATTATAACTTCCTTGATGGACAAATGTTTAGAAACACCCGCCCTAAACTCGACAAAATGATCGAGTTGGCATAAAGAATGTTATGGAACATCAGTACTGACGAGGCGAAATTGCAAAGAAGCATCAGCTAGAATTTAAGTTAAATTAACGTTAGACACGTTATTGTGTCCAAGATATGGCTGAGAATGATCTCATCGCGTATTCTTTTAATTAACGGAAAAAATCATATTGACTTCTGTGGTGATGTTGACACATATTCCCTTAGTACAACATGCAATACTACAAACACATTTCAAATTAAATTGTGCAAGTTAGATCGTTGATTAATATTCAGCGTTATTCCAAAATGAGGTACTTTCATAAGGACCTCTAATATGACAGCGGTAGATGGCACGCTAAAATATGTAAGTTTCGGTTAGTGAATATCACGTCATAGCTGATTCTGCACCCAACACTAATGTTAAAATTAAGAATTAGCAAAGTTACAAACGCACCTCGACCTACCATTAACTAACTATCGCCGGTTTATTCTTAGCTAGCCCGCTAACTTGGCTAACTTAGCTGACTAGCGACCGCATTTCTTATCGCGCGTAGCTAGTACTTGTAGCTTGTGACCCGATATACAGTATACGTAATGCTCAAAATACAAATTAGATAACAAACGTTACTAAACGACATAGATACTGCCGGTCGAGTGACGTTAACATAAATACAAAGTCGTATTGGGGGGTTTTTCAGTTCGCAAAAACACGGTTAGTTAGCTGGCGTGTCATAACGTTACTTGCTCGAAAATCCGGATATCATCCTCCATGCATCACGGGCAAGGTAACTTAGCTGAGCTAACGTGAGCTAGCGTTAGCTGCACTTACAAGCATTGATCGGTCCAAAGCCAATGCAACATTAATTATGTAGTCAGCCAGCGATGTGATAGCTGTGAACCAGAAACAGACGCCTAGTACTATCCTAACCTAGCTACCTACCTAAATATGTAACGTTATCGCAACATGAGCTTGGTTAGAGGAGCTAGCTAACTAAGCGGCCAGCTATCGAGCCTTTCGGCAAACAGCCTTCTCCAACATAGCTAACCTAGCTAGCCAAATCCCCAAAGAATTCTTCCAAGGTTTACCATTTACCAATCTAACAATACACATTTGCTTACACAGCACGGCTTATATGCAAATATTGCATTTTTAAAGATGAATTATAAATAATTGACTCTACTGCTGTGTAATGCTTAATTATACGCCGGGAGTTAAGAGTCCAGGGCTAGCAAGCTTCCTGATCCAGAGAATTTAGGCCCATCTAAAGCCTCGGGGTTTCCCACTCGTTACTTACCGATCTCTGCAGCTCCCCAAGCCACACAGAGGCTCGTTCTTTTCCGGCGGGGTCCGGGTCGTGATAAAGAGCTTGCACGGCCTGGTAGACTAACGCAAGGGATGGTTTACCTCCCTCCATGCCGCCACACTGCTGCAGGGTAGAGAAAAAGGGGTTAAGTACAGATGCGTTATCTGTTCCGGAGAGGGTGAAGGACTGCGTGATATTATTTATTCGGGCGTTGTATACAGCACTCTAACCGCCATCTTCACGCAAACACTGGCTTCCCCGCGTGCTCTGGGTAAACGCCCCCGTCTGGAAATCGACAAACAGGAACCATAATCACAGTGCATTGAGAACTAAGGGGACCTTTCTTTGAGGATGCACTACATTGCCAAATTGTGTTCACTAGTAAATGTACGTAAATTATATAAAGGCGACAACTTCGTTTGTAGAACAACATGTATCAACAGCTCTATCAGCATAGCAAAATTCATAATCTAGAATAAAATATCACAATTTGTGTTCTTAAATAATAAATACAGGAATTCCTTAATATAGTTGCTAGCTTTGTCAACTGCAGCCAATCTTATTCAACAACCTAGCTTCTGCACATGTATCTATGCCTTTTATTGTCATGTTCTACACTGGTTCTACACCAAATTTATTATCATATTTCTCATATATTTCAATCATATTGTTTTACTCACTACTCGTGCAGCAGTATTAGCCAGCAGAAAAACAGTTACACTGGGGGGAAAATAGACAAACAATGAAAAAGGTTTTAGACATTTAATTATATGGAAGTTGTACTTAACATTCCTTAAAATATTTATCATCTTCTAAAGTTCCAGTTATGGCAGGGCAGGGCAGGGCTTGGTGGCCTGGAGCAAAATACAGCCCACAATAGACATCATGCATCTTCTTTTTTTTTTTTTTTTTTAGTAGCCCAATGGGTTTAATATTTTTTTTTTCGATATATTTTTTTAATATATTTTTAAATTATATATATGTGGTATATTTTACCCGTACAAAATGGAAGACCTGGCCTCATTAAACACTTTCAGATCACAAAGGGTGATCAATTCTTATTTATAATATACTGTACTTGGTTGCAATATTAACAAGTGAATTAAATGTACCTTACAGCTATGTAAGTTCTACTGATATAAAACACTTAGGCTGCGTCCCAATATTCTTCACTTCCCAGCTTCCTTTCCTCCACTCCCCCACTACACTCCTCTCCTACCCGGAAATATGCTGCCTGAAAGTTTAGAGTACAAGTATTTGCATGTACAGTATACAAAGTACCTGACATTGCGGTTTGCTTTGAGCCATTAATTAATATGTAATCAGCAACATAAGATTAAAACACAAAGATCCGTTTCCGGGGAAAGGAGGAGAGGTGGTAGTGGAGGGAATGAGCTTGCATTTTTTGAGTATTGGGACACACCCCAAGGCTGTACCCGAATCAGAGCCCTGCGTACAGTGCACTGGCAGAAGTGTGCTGTTTAATGTGCACTGTTTATCAGTCCGCAAAAAATATCTGCGTGGAAGTGTCGTAAGCAGGTCATAAGATGTCCCACCAGTCTTGCCATGTGCGCTTTTACAGCTGGCATACTTTCAAAGTGCAGTCATGGGTAAAAATGAAAAATGAAAAGCACACACTTATTTTAAAAAGTAAAAATATTATGATTTATATTATATCATATGGTTATGGTTAAAAATATATTTTGGATTAGTTTTGAGTCGCCATTTTTCTGAAAAATCTTGCAAGGTCTGGCAACCCTGTGCCCCACTCTTGCGCTGCCATGTCACATGTTGTTATTGTTGCATTTTAAGGAAAACGTCAGCGAAGCTGGACATCATTTTTTTAAACGAAGCTTCACATCATATTTATGCGACCAAAATGTTTGTGTACTTCTTGAAAAGCGTGCTCCCGAATGTACTCAGCGAAACCCCAGAAGAAAGTGTGTAATCCGGGTGTTTCAAGTATACTGAAATTTGAAAATTTTTCGCCTACTCAACAACTTTCTCATCCTATCAACTCACCAAGGCTACTCAATAGTGTGGAAGAGTGTTGATTCGGACACAGCCTAAATGTAGTGTAGCTTAACTGATTCGTTCTGAGCTTCTGTCTTTCTACCCCAAAACAATCCCAAGTAAAAAAGCATTGGTGAATGCCAGAATGTTCATCAAAACGGCAGTGTAGTACAAAGGGGTGGGGGTTTGTTTTTGTAAAGGTGCAGGTTGATTCCCCAGGTAGGACACTGCGTTGCCCCCCCTGAAGGTACACTTCACTGCATTGCTTCAGCATATATATATATGAATGTGAATGGATATGTAAAATGCAAAAAAAAATGTGTGTAGTCGCTCTGGATAAGAGCGCTAAATGCCTATAATGTAATGTAAAAACGTTTTAAAGAAAGTCTTAAGAACACATTTGTTTGTAGAATGGTTGGCAAAAGAGGCCCATGGCCATATTATGGACCCAGGGCTCTGGGAACACGCCCGGGGGCCCATGAGGAGCCTGAAATGTAACACGTTTATGTTCAATGCATTTCACAAAATTATATTACTAATCTAAATCAAATCTGCCCAGATGGGAGGTCCCCTAGCCCCAGTCTCTACTATGAGGTCCCCTAGGCACAGACCACAGTCTCTACTATGAGGGCCCATAGGCACAGACCACAGTCTCTACTATATGGGCCCATAGGCACAGACCACAGTCTCTACTATGAGGGCCCATAGGCACAGACCACAATCTCTACTATGAGGGCCCATAGGCACAGACCACAGTCTCTACTATGAGGGCCCCTAGGCACGGACCACAGTCTCTACTATGAGGGCCCATAGGCACAGACCGTGGTTTCTACTATGAGGGCCCATAGGCACAGACCACAGTCTCTACTATGAGGGCCCATAGGCACAGACCACAGTCTCTACTATGAGCGCCCATAGACACAGACCACAGTCTCTACTATGAGGGCCCATAGGCACAGACCGTGGTTTCTACTATGAGGGCCCATAGGCACAGACCACAGTCTCTACTATGAGGGCCCATAGGCACAGACCACAGTCTCTACTATGAGCGCCCATAGACACAGACCACAGTCTCTACTATGAGGGCCCATAGGCACAGACCACAGTCTCTACTATGAGGGCCCATAGGCACAGACCACAGTCTCTACTATGAGGGCCCATAGGCACAGACCACAGTCTCTACTATGAGGGCCCATAGGCACAGACCGTGGTCTCTACAAGGGGGGAGGGTCCTTGGTTGGTAGATCCGGCCATGATGAGGCCCATTCTTTTCCAGAGTGACTTACACAGCTTTAACATTTATTTTCAACGCACTCCGTTTATATAGCTGGATATTTGCAGAGGCAATTCAGGTTAAACACCTTGCTCAGTAGGGCACAATGGCAGTGCCCCACCTGGGAATTTAATCTGCAACTTGAGTTACAAGTCCCAGGTGTAAGGTGGAAGAAACAGAAGGGTTTAGATTTTTTTGTAAAACATTTTTTAAATTGTTTTAGAGGCTCATCCAAAGATTGGACACAGGTGCAACTATTATGATGTCAGGGTTGATACCACGTGCTACATTACATGCCCTCGTTTGTAGATTAAATTTTAGACACAATCGGAACCTCTGAGAAATTAGAATCCATGTAGCTATACGCTTCTCCCTTCCCCTGCTGTATTTGGAGTAGCCTAGGCGACGCTTTTAAACACACAAACCCTACTTGAAAAATGCATTCTCCTTTCCTTCATTACCTCTCCTCCCTGCCCCGGAAACAGATCTACTGTTGCTGATTACATATTAATGGTGAAAAAGTATATTAATGAATAGCTCGACGCAAACCGCAATGTCAGGTAGGCTACATTGTATACTGTACATGTAACTACTTGTACTGGAAACGTGCAGGCAGTTTTGCATACTTCCGGGTAGGAGACAGACGAGTGGAGAAGAGTGAAGGAAAGGAGGTGAGGAGTGAAGAATATTGGGACGCACCCCACTCTCTCCTCTTTAGGGCCCAAACATACCTTATGCAAATACGCAAACGTGGACGCTTCGAGCTACGCAAAGTCGATTTATTTCTAAAATGTGTCACCTGAATTTCTTGCTATAGCGTTGTAGTGAGGGACGCTATAGCATGAAACAACAGCAAACAACTTTCTTGTTCGATCTGTGCTTTCCTCTGGTTTGTCTTTCACAAATGTCATGGCAAAAGAAAGGCTTTGTGTAGCTTGAAGTGTAGCTATATTTCGGCCTTTACGCATCAAATCCAGTGAACGCACACCATTGGTGGTTTGTGGGAACATTTATTTCGTATAACTATTTATCCACGTATAGTTACCAATGTCAAATTTGTCCGGTTTGTTTATCATAATGAATGAAAGGAGGTCGTGATTACGTTACTTAGCCTACATTATCCACTGGATGTGTTTATCTCGGTGTTATCGCGGTAGAATTATAAACCTATCCTTTATAACTACAGTGCCCACAAGTATTAATCCCCACCCTGAAGTCGTTATCATGCATCTTCATCACACTATTGTAATGAATTCATTTTGAGTTATATGTGCGAAATTAGTTTCGATTGTGTGATCGAACAATTTGTCACAAAGGGAGTTGATGAATAGCGTGCTGGAGGAGAGCGTGACACATTCGCACCTGGGTCCAATAGTGCGGATTGACCCTTTCACACCACCAGTAAGCACGGGAATTACCCATGTCGGTATAACCCTTTTACACCTAAACCTCAAACAGGCCGCCTGAATTTATTTTGTTGTTAGATAGAACTTAATTCATCTCGAAGGAAATTCATATGTTGTTCAAAAAAGTTACAACAGCATACAAACTGCACATTTGACTACACTCTGGTTCAGATTAAATCGCTCCTTCGTCATGGGTCACTGTCGTCCTCAACGAACCTGTTGGGTGGTTTTGTAACTATTGAAGATCTCCTTGACATTTGTTCCCTCAGAAATATTCCCACAAACTCACAAAATTCGCTAAAAATGACCGCTCGTAATATCGCTCCTCTCTTTCGCTTTGCGTTATGTGTGTAACCGGAGCCTGTGTGCGTCATGCTGACGAGTTTACCGTAATATAACCCGTATATGGGTAAAAAGCGCAGATTCTCTGCTTTAAGAAACCGTTGGAATGTATTTTATAGCGCAAACGGTTTAGGAATTACGGTAATGAAAACAACGCTTGTAAAATGATGTCGGCGCCGATGTCAAACAGATAAGTGAGTCGCTTTGTTGGGTTGGTGAGGCCAGATATACAGGTTACCAAGGCCATAAATACAGGTTACCAAGGCCATAGCTTCCCTTCAACCGTGATTTGATTTGGACTCAAGAAAGTTCTACACGTACAACGTACAGTGTAGGATACACATATCAGAACATTAGTAGCCTACTTTGAAGTGTATCATTTAGAAACTCATACTAATTGGTTCCTTATTGTGTTAAAAACGATCTAGTGTTTGGTCATTTTGAAATCAGAAGGAAATAATTGAATCACTGGAATGTAGTAGGCTATATTTTACATGCAGCTCATGAATGACATTTATGTAAAAATAATAATAATAATAATATATATATATATATATATACAGTGCCCTCCACTATTATTGGCACCTCTGGTAAAGATGAGTAAAAAGGGTTATAAAACATTAACCGTTTGGTGAATTAGCGTAATTACTAGCACCCCTGCATTTATATATAGAATAAAGTAATAATTTTTAATAGCCTATTTGGTTGCATATCTTTTGCATGCCATGACTTCCTGATGTCTGTGACCCAACAAAATCAAAAGACTCTTGATATATTATTTCCTGGTACTCTTACAAGCAATACTATAACGTCTCTGCATTTGAATGGATTGAATTGGGAAGTGGGACAAGATTTAGCTGTAAATTATGCTGGATCAGTAGGGAACACATGGTTGGCTAAATGGCTGTAAGTCATCAAGGGTCTGACATATCAAACATGCCTTAAACCATCACTTTGCTGCCAGAAATACAGTAAATATAGATGGATAACTTCAAGCGTTTCTTCTCCTAAAATGTATACATGGTATGCCAGTCATAAAAGAGAAAATATAGGTAAGAGAAATGGGAGCAAATATATAGCAGCTGTTTTATGAAAAACATTTTTTTCCGTTTCTGTTATATTTTGTCTACCCCCTGTATACATAGCTGGAAACATCCAACATAAAAACGTTAGAAGACAAATCAACCAAATCACACAACACTGCTTGGTTCTTTTTTTTTGTTTGTTTTAATCGAGAAATGAGGTGGTCCAATCAGAACCGATTCAAAAATCTTAGTGTTCTCACATTCTGCTTCTAAAGCATCGATTGTAGCGCTTACATTGACTTTCAATTTATTTACAGAACAGCATCTAATATCAATGACATTGCACTGCACTGTATGTGTACAAAAGTTCGAAATCCTACATTTACAAACAAATTTTCAGTGGTTACAAAAGGAGGAACATGGAGGAATTTCAGTAACAGTCCACGTTCCCCTGATTAAACCCTGACAATCAGGGTTTGTTTTGGATCCGTAGCTTTACAATACACCTGGGAGAAACAGCAGTTGTGGACACCATTGCTTTTACTTCAAAAAGGCATTCAATACCCATAAATAAGCATCCACTTTTACATGATCATTTCAGTCCTCTTCTACATTCTCTTGCAAAATAAAAAACAAGAGTCGAGGATTGCATGTTGGAGTCCAGTCCCCTGGTGGACTCTACTGTGTCGTGGTAAGTTTCACTGACAAAAATGAAAATAACATTAATGCAAATTGGTGACGTGTGCAAAAATATATTCAAACAACTATCCATGTTTGCTTATTGTTAAAATGACAGTAATAAAGCACAAAAAGAAGAGAATCAGTTTAAATAGTTGTGATTAGTTCATGAATGAATTAGTTCAACAATGAATATGGCTTCCTTGGCACACAGCCATATGACATAAGGCCATAGCAAATCAATGGAGGGGGGATGTGTTTTATAAAAACTAAATAAAAAAATTAAAAAAAACTTGTCTAGCGTGCCACACATCTGGTTACTCATATCTAATTAATGAACAAATATTTCTGAAGGTCCGAGCACTTTTGAAAGTACATTATGGGATGTTATAAAGCTTATGCATATTCAGGCTTTTGTAATAATAAAAAAGATTCAAATAAAAACACTGCATGCCAAAAATACTCTACAAGAATAAGCACAACCGAGGGAGACTGAACAGCACTACAGAAGGTCATTTCACAAAACACAAAACTGAAAGTTTGTCTGCAAAAAATATATATATATATTGGACGTCCCTATAACGAGCTGGAACAAAGGTTCATAAAATAAATTATTGTTCACCTAGTCAAGATTTATAAAAACAATTCCTATCTAGATGGGTTTTAAAACTCGTCATGCCGTACTAAGGCCTCTCCGAAATCAGTCGCTTGGCTCCCAACAAACAAATCATATTTGTTGACTATTTCTTCTTTGGTGAGGCGACCGTCCTGCAACAAAAGTAATGAGATGGAAAGGTAAATACAGGTGCTGCAAACGATGTTGGCAAGCGTAAACTGTCCAAATTTACCAAACACTGTGACTCACCTTGTCCGAATCAGACTCATACACAAGG
Source organism: Ilyophis sp. 1 JC-2022 (assembly GCA_022702515.1). Taxonomy (NCBI): domain Eukaryota; kingdom Metazoa; phylum Chordata; class Actinopteri; order Anguilliformes; family Synaphobranchidae; genus Ilyophis; species Ilyophis sp. 1 JC-2022. The sequence continues at coordinate 10,868,034 of CM040403.1, read as the reverse complement.
TGTTTGGTTTCTGCTTCTGCGTGGTCATAGTCTGAGGGCAGGATCCAGTCCATGGTCTCCTCCTTGTCCATCTTCCCGTCCTTGTTCTTGTCTCTGAACTCAACAAACTGCTCACGCTCAGTCTTGATCCACTCTGGCTCCTGGGGATCACTATCGTGATTGTACATGTCACCTAGCAACAGATGACATGCTCAGCACAAAATTCCACAACAACAAGTCCAGGGGGGATTTCCACAGGAAGTTCTCTGCTCCAGCTGCATCTACTGAATTTATTTTTAGTTGGGTCAGTTCAAAATGATGACAGATAGATTGTGGCTATACTCTCCATCTTTCAATGATCAAGGTGACCTTGTACACAATTTGTGATTTTTGCCCATTAACCTGACCTTGTTCTAATCCTTTCATTTTGACAGAAAACTAATTAAATTACTTTTGACTTCTCTTTCAGCTCAATTGGAATCGAGTGATGAGAAATCCATAAGGCGGCTAACATAATTGGCCGGATCCACTTAAAATTCAACATCAATCCGGCTGACTTGTGTTTGTAAATTAACTGATCTTCAACTTCAATAAGTAGCTGACTAATTAAATGGAAGCACATCACATACCTATGTATTCTTCCAAGTCAATGAAGCCATCTCCATTCTTATCAATGTCTTCCATTGTTTCCTATGGGGAAATGAGACGTTTTCTAAAGGTTTCTCACACAACCAACTGTGCTGTTAGAGGAAAAAGTGATTAAATTCTGACAGATTTCCATCCCTTGCCTGAAGTATACACATTTTAATTTACGTTAACATGCAAAATTCTTGAGTTACAAACACCTGCCACAGTAGAGACTTCGTAGCCATTTCAATATTGCCTGGGAATCCTCATTTGTAAATCAATGGTTTCTTAGTAGGAGTGCAGTTCGGGAGATCTGTAAAAGCTGACTTACCAACACTACAATTTCCTTCATATAGTCATACTCCTCTGGGTGCAGGAAAGCGGTGAACTCCTCCTTGTCCGCAGCGAGATTCCCGTCCTTATCCGCCTTTTTAAAGCGTCGTTCGTCTCTGGACATCATCTGCTTGTAATTGAACCCGTCGTCAGGCTCAGGGTCATCTGAGGAGCGGTTGGAAATATAAACAGGCGATGGTACTGCAGCAAAGTTGGCCCATTAAGTTGCACTACTTAATTACACAGCGGATGCCATTTTTCCAATACAGGCTTATTATCCATTTAGAGAGCTGGATAAGTACAGGAACAATACAAGCTTAGTACTGCGTTACTCAAGTGTACAACAGCAGTGCCCTCTTTGGGCGGCTTCAAAAATAGCACCCCAAGCACAACACAATAGCTATATACATACAGTGAAAAGGAAATTAAAGCTATGAAGAGAGCTAACTGCTAACAAGATGGAATTATGCTGGCAAAATAAAGCTTCTCAGCTGTGCTCATTAAAACAGATGTGTTAGTGGACTTCCAATTCCATGTCTGGCCACCAAATTTCATCCTGGCCACACCATCTTACCCAGGTAAGTACCGTATGTGACATTCTTGTACTCCTCCCAGGAGATCACGCCGTCGTTATTCAGATCGAAGTCCTTCCACTGCCTGTCCACGTTGTCATAGATGTACTTCTTCTGTGCCTTTTTAATCCATGCCTTAAGCTCCTCCTCAGTAACATAACCGTCTTTATTGGCATCAATCTTTTCAACAATCATGCTGAGACAGAGAGAGAGGGAGAGAGACTCATAAAACAAGCAAGAACACTTCGACAAACAAAGAAAACGTGTGTGTTTTGTCATTTTCAGAAATTTTGATTCAATTTGTCATGAAGGGGCATTCTTGACAATTTTGAGGCGCCATTTTGAGGCATGGGGAAGGAGTAAAGTCTAAGATATCATAAAATCATTGTACACACATGAGAGCTGCATAGCACTGGAACAACAATAACTTAATTCGCTCAGGGGTGCGGAGACAGGGCTACAGTTCTCGAGCCTCCATAAACCTCATTGATATCAATGAAATGACCAAAGCCTATTCCTCTACTTATGCAAATAAATGATTACTGTGTGGATAAACTGGTCCTTCTGTTACATCAGAACGTGTCACACCATGAGCAGTGCTGTCTGACTTGCACACTGACAGTAAATCTGGAGAAAGCAAATATTCCCTGCATTTCAACATCAACCATATTCAGAACACATGCCTCTGGGTGTAGCAGCCACATCTATAGACAGACATCTATATAAATATCCAAACTACCACAGGCTATTTTGTCATGCAAATCAAAACGTTTGATATTGAAATTAAAACTCAATATTTGAGAGACTTATGACTTCCACTTTATTTGAACATCCCTGACTTGCGTAAACTATGACATAGGATTAGAGAAACCAAATAAAACAAAAATAAATGTACAGAATCAGATGACTTGACAGAGAGGACACACACACACACACACACACACACACACACACACGACTGGGTGAAAACTTGCAAGCCAGCATAAAAGCGCATTAAAAAAACGCAGCGCAGCGTTCATGGCAACAATATCACAAATGACAGCTCTCAACTCCAGTGTGAGGACTAGCCAATACCCTGGAAAAGGTCAAACAAGCCATTGGTTTAACAGCATGCTGCTGTGCAAGCCACCACCAGATGAGTCTGTGCCCAGCACGTTCCTGGAGATCCACCATCCTGTAGGTTTTCATTTCAACCCTAATATGGCACCCGGATTCTACTAATTAGCAGCTCAACAAGATGTCTAGCTGTTGAATGAGGTGTGCTGTGCTTTGTTGAGGTTGGAGTGAAAACCTACAGGACGGCAGACCTCCAGGAACAGGATTGGGCAGCCCTGGAGGATGAGAATCATACCCCAAACGCTCCTTGCTCTCCTCAGGCGTGAGCTGGTCGAAGGTCTTGGCCTCCTCTTGGCCCAGGAAGGCATCGTGGTCGTACTCAAAGTTCTCTGCGTCATCGTGCAACTTATCGCTGAGCTGCTCGTGGTGGACCCGCTCATTCTTGTCCTTGTCCGTGGCCGTGGGCTTGCTGGTGGCATATACCACACACAGGGCGAAGCACATTACCAGTGGGCGGAGCACCATCTTCAAATCTATTCAGGTGGAAGGGGAGTGGAAATCCGAACATATATATTCAGTAAATCCATTCAGTACATGCATTCATTCAATTCTCTATTCAGTTCATATATTTCTGATGAAGTAAAAAAAAATACATGAATAAAAATTACAGGGCACCTACCTACCTGTAAAAAAATAAAATAAAAACGAATAAAGATATTTGTTAACATATTTCTGGTTGAATAGAATTTTAACAAGAGGGATGGAAGTGACAAACATTTGAAGCTTTTAAAGTGAGCCTGTTTGACTTTCAACAAGAAAGTCATCTTAATTCTAGTTCAGATTCGCTTTACACCATATTAAAGTTACATTCCTGAATTAAAAGATGGACAGTAATCTGCCTGTAGAAGAACATGTTTGCACAGAGAGTATACACCTCAGCTGTTAAACAGTCTTGCCAGCATATTACACCAGAAGTGGGACAGGAAGTAAGATGTTTGGCAGTGTATGAGCCTTTGCCTTGGAAACAGGAAACAGAAAAGAGTGGCCGGATTCCATTATAAGGGATACCGACAGAGGGTGATCATGAAGCCACTGTGTGTGTGTGTGTGTGTGTGCATAAGAGGGTAACTGGGTCCCATCAAGTCTGTTTATACAGATAAATTAATAGCACTGCCCTGCTGCACTAGCTACAGGCATGCGGGGATAACTGGAGCCCAGCAAAGGCTGCAGCCAGGAACACCCGCTAGTTGACAATTGATCACACACAAGCAAACTTCACCAAGGTTTTAATGTTGATCTGGGGAACACCTCATTCCTTCAGACTAAGTGGACATTGACTTCCACTTAGGCTACAGCAACAATTGTATTCAGCACATTTTTAAATGTTGGGAAAATAACAGAAATTTGATACCAACCATTACAAAAAATTGAAAAGAATGTTGTAAGCTATAACATGATTCTCAAATGCATTGTTAAGAGGCTTCGGTTCACAATGCAGTTCCCAGGAAGCGACACCGCATCGTATTTCAGGACAGCACCAGCCGTGCTTCCCAAACTATACCACTATTACTCACTGCGGGATAAATCCCATTCAGATATTATCTTGTCATTTTATCATAACTTGATGGTGCTGGAACCAATTATTCAAAATAAAGTCTCTAGTTTCATTATGGCCGGAACCAAGCTACCGAATCTACTCCATGGGACTTCAAATAAGTCATTGCCATTGTATTAGCTATACATGTTGTCAAATACAAAAGTAAAATAGGCTTTATATTTGGACTTGATAGTCTATGCCAATACGCATTAGGATTTTTTCAAATTAAATTATTTCGTTGATAAATTGGCCATTACATCGAATATCAATAGACCATTTCGTCACTTTAATGACACTACGACAAGAAACTTGAAACATCGCGGATCCGCAGTAAACACGTTGCAACAGATGTTTCCATATCTTGCATCAGGCCTGAGATGAATTCTTCGCCTTCAGAAAAGCAAATAGCGAAGCCTACCATTCATTAAAAAGGGGGCATGCAATGTGGCACGTCCATTTCGTCAACAGAGTTTTCAATCACAACCTAGGTTTATGGGTCTTGCGCTAGCCTACAAGAAATTGCCCTTGTATCAACCGGATCGCAAGATAATGGTTTGGGTTTCCTAGAACAGTTATCAAATAAGGTTTTGTGTTGAAGTTCCGATTCTAAGGAAGCCATATTTTGTTATTGGGTCTGCTTTGAACTGTCCAATAATTTGTAAAAATGAGCAACTGTAACCACATACCAGGAAAGCCGTCTTACGTTCCAAAAATATTGTCTCTTTCTATTATAACGTTACCAAATAACTAGCAAGCTACCGTTTTTGGCTGGGTCAGTTACTTCCAATTCCCGAGGTGAGAAACAGAAAAACTCGTGATAGAGTTAGATGCCAGAAGTTAGCTAACAGTCCAAGTTGTGATGGAATGTCACAGCGATGATGCTCACTTAAGACAACAACTTAAACGGCTGGCCAGCTACCTAGCACAATATATAGTTAGCAACGATAAGGAATAAGACTGCAGAACATACAGCTGACTAAATTAAACCGATGCATTTAAATATCATGAATTAGGCTAATTAACTGTTACAGGTTACATAGCCTACATACCCGTTCTTCAGTCCAGAGGCGCAAAAACCTTCCCAAATGACTGGACAGCCACTCAGGCAGGATCCGGATATACACCCTTTTGCTACACAGTTTCCCGTTTAAAAAAAAAACGATTTAGACCAATGACATGAGAGATACAACTCAACGTGCCCTAAAATAACAGCCCCTTTGTCACCACAAGATTGGTCCACTTCAGTGCAAAAGAAATTGTTTGATTGGACGGAAAGCGCCACGTCTGCAGACTACGGGAGTATTGAAGGTTCGTAAACGCAACATCGTCTTTCCAGATTAGGAGCGACCCGCTCCTATGGGGGAATAACCTGACAATTTTAGTTGGTCGTCTGTAGCCTACTTTCCTGAGAGCTTGCTGTTCCTTGGTAATTCGCGTAGCCAAATGTTGTGCGGGACACAAAAGCAAGCAGAAGGGCCACTGTGATGTAGCCTATAGATGTGAAATCAGAACCTGATTGAAACTTATAACACAGCCATTTCCAAATTCATCTTCAACAACATGTATAATGTGATGTAGCCTACTACAGCAGGACAGACTTCTTTGAGTTTAGACATTTATAGCTTTAAGAAATTGTAAAAAAATCCAGGCAAAAAAATTAATGAAATGCTATATTGCAATGCTAAAATAATAATTTGCCGTTTTTAAATCGTAAATGGGGTTTGCGACGGTTTAAAAAATGTTTTTTTATCCTAGCCAGCACACAGGTAGTAGTACCTACTTAAACGGTTGCCACCCCAAAAATCACTTACTGAAACCTATTTCTATACAGTCGATGGCTGAAATCCATTGCATGACGTCCAGGGGGATTTTAAGTGTGGGTGTGGCAACCCTGCACACATAACGGCACAAACTTCAAACCATAGTGGAAGACTATAATTGCACTCTGTCGAGAAGGTTACATAATATGGTGAATGCTTATAATATTCTAAAGCTTATTTAATGTAGTGAATGTATTATGATACCTGTATCTTGGAATGCAGTCAAGTGCAGCCTACACCTCCCACAATGTAAATGTTTACATTTAAGTTTACATAAAGTAAAATAAGGCGTCACATCGGAGAACACTGCTGTTGTCACAAAACTGGATACACTTGTTGTGAGATTAAATTTACAAAAAATATATACAATTGGCCCCCATTGAGAACATTAAAAGTACCCTACACCGATCAGCCACAACATTAAAACCACTGACAGGTGAAGTGAATAACATGAATTATCTCGTTGTTATTTTGGTTCTGTACTCTAGTACTTTGAGTTTGAAAGGATACAATGACAATGAGGTTGAAGTGCAGACTGACAGCTTTAATTTGAGGGTATTTTCATCCATATTGGATGAACCGTTTAGAAATTATATAACCTTTTGTAAACCGCCCCCCCCCCCCCCCCCCCATCTTTGGGCATAAAAAAATATTGACAGTTTAACATGCAGAATAAAGTAATCATTTTTAAAATATTTGGTTGCATATCCTTTGCATGCCATGAATTCCTGATGTTTGTGACCCAACAATATCAAAAAACTCTTGATATCTTATTTTCTGGTACTCTTACAAGCGATACTATAACGTCTCTGCATTTGAATGGATCTCTATGGGAATTTGGGGGTGGGACTAGATATAGCTGTCAATTATGCTGGAACAGTATGGAATACATGGTTGGTAAAATGGCTGTAAGTCATCAAGGGTCTGAGGTATCAAACCACTGGACAAGCCTCTGGAGGCAGTGTTATGTATCTGGGGCTGCTTCAATTGGTCAGGTCTGGGCTCAGAAATGTTATGCAGCAATAAAATGAAGTCAGCTGAGTACCTGAATGTACTGAATGACCAGGTTATCCCATCAATGTGCATATTCCAGGACCACAATGCCGAGATTCATCGGCCACAAATTGTGAAAGAGTGGTTCAGGCAGCATGAGGAGGAATCATTTTCACACATGAATTGGCCACCAGAGTCCTGACCTTAACCCCATTGAAAGTCTTTGGGATGTGCTGGAGAAGACTTTACAGAGTGGTTTGACTCTCCCGTCATCAATACAAGATCTCGGCCAAAAATTAATGCAACTCTGGACGGAAATAAATGTTGTGACATTGCATATGGTTGTCGAAACAAGACGTATCAAACACGCCATCACTCTGCTGCCAGAATTATAGTAGATATGGATGAATAACTTGAAGGGTCTTTTGATGTTGTTGGGTCACAGACATCAGGAAGTCATGGCAAGCAAAGAATATGCGACCAAATATTAAAAATGATTACTTTATTCTGCATTATGTTAAACTGTCCAATATTTTGATGCCCAATGGGGGTTGTTATTCACTTCACCTGTCAGTGGTTTTAATGTTGTGGCTGATAGGTGTATATAACAATTTGTTGCCAAACTAATCCAGGTTTTGAGATTTATAACCTGTTGGATGTATTTAAGCAGAATAGTTTGATTAAATATCTCTCGATGTGTAATCTTTGTCATTCAGTATACATATATGCATAATTCATTATTATTATTTGCCAGTTCTGTTTTTCTACAGGCTTATCAATGGACACGTTTACAGAGTTACAGTATACCAATGAACAATTTATGTGGTTAACACCAAAACAATTTTTCCTTTGACATTAACTACAATGCAGTTCTTCACAGAAGCTCCCTACAATATTAGGTTTACAAAAACGTAGCCTAAATGTCAGATGTGCTTGCTTGCTTTCGATAATGCCTGACTGTTTCACATTTTGTGGTGTAAAGACAGGATAGTGTGGAGAATGGTTTGTTTGAAACAATTGGTTTCATTAACAGTGCAGCTACACAAAAAGGCCACAAGATGGAAGTGAAGTACAAACAGGTGAAAACTCTGCAGAGGTCCAAATACTTGGTGACAAAGGTTTAAATAAACATTTAATTATTTTTTTTAAAATCTAAGCACCAAATATCGGACAGCAAATTGTATTGAAAATGATTGTACATATGCACTTAGTGTTGGTGGCACTGTTTACACAGAAAACTTCAGGAATGCAGCCAAGCGCTGCTCAAACCTTTTGGGACGTGAGATTGATCGCAGCTACCCTAAAAACAAATATCGTGTGCAATAATGTTGAAAACTGGCATTGATGCTCTTGCCTGAAAACACAGTCAAACTGAACACATAGTATCTAAGTGAACAACATGCTCAATGAAATTGAGATGGTTATGCACTTTGCAGACTATAAATGTATCGTCACTCACAGCTGTAAAATATTCAAAGCCAGACAGGAATATTTTGCTCTGACAAACCTGATGTTAGTGAGCTTCAGAATCTTCTGCAAAACAGGTCTCTACATTAACTTGACCTTTCGGTTGTTTTAGCCGAACAAAGTGGGGTCCTAGCTAATAGCACGGTTACACACTTTCCACTGAAGACAAAGCCGTGCATTGCACAACTTGTCAAAAAACACTTTCTGCTGTCAGTAATGCACTATTAAGTGAATTTCAAATAAATGTCCATTTTTATTTCCAAAATACACATTTTTAACAATACAAAAACCAAAATTTTAACAAAATTAAAACAATAACAAAAAATATATTAGTAGTGCAGCTGCGAAATGGTACTTTATTAGAACAAGTGATTGCAGCCTGTTTGTTCGTCAGTCAGCTGCCCAAATGCCATCAAGAAATAGTCGCAATTTATACTCCAGTGCTTCAGGTGGTACGCATGCCACCAACACATCCACCGATAAATAACAGCAGCATTCTTCATGTTCAGTGTGGTCCAGAACGCAGTAGTTTCAGTTGTTCAGGATAGCAAATCAGTTTTTTTCCTTTTGCGTGAAATGCGCATGTTCAAAAGCAGCTTCTTTTGAACAAGGCTTTGATCTTTAGTAGCTACAGTGCTTCCGTTAGATTAATAAAAACGACATTTGACTCTTCGCGAGTCACCTTGGTTAGGCTACTCCAGTGCCTCTTGAACGGATCTTCGAGGAAAGCTTTTGTCTTGCCATCCCGTTGCTTCCCGCTTCGTCGAGATCTTGCCCCCGACAGTACATCAGACCTCCAAAGGAGTCAACAAGTGCAATAATCGCGACTATAACAGACAACAATGTGCCAATCACGTAGATCTTGAGGATCCCGCTCATCGTCTCAGATCCGTCCACTGCAGACGCCTGTGTGATAAGGGATGTTAAGGAACAGTTGCGAACTACATCAACATTGCCTGGCTTTGAAACGCGGAAGCGCTACTCACTAAAGTTCAACCTCGTTTTAAAGACAACACGCTTATTAGGCTACTAGTAACATTTTGTTAGCTGACATTCATTTATAACGATGGCAGCTACAACACACGCAAATGTAACTAGACCCCGCTATTAAGACGGCACACACGTGGGCTATTGTTACGTCATGGAATTGTCTGCTTCATGTGGCGAGTGGCGACTGCAACCAAATCTTACCTCGACAGTTGTGTGAAGTGAAACTCCGATGTGTACGTCTGCTACTTTCTCTTAAAATCCTTTGAGGTTTTATAGCCTATGCTATTAAACGCCACCTCCTTTAACGGTAGCGACTGCCAGTAGCATCGTTCAAAGGCTGGGAAATTCCAAAACGTCATACCATGAAAAGAAAGTACCACATATTCTAGCAACACTGAATGTCGAAATCACATGAGCTGAACATTAACTCAATGCCACCGTTTACCCACAAAGAGCCCAAGAACGTCTGCTAAATTGTAAACGTTACAGCGCCGGGGCCCTCTGTTACGTCAACGTAAATTCAGATGCACGCATAGAATCAGAAATTATGTGTTTCTGGGTGAATGTCGGGGGCCATGAACAGATCAGATCATTTCTATTAATTGACATTTGTCACATCAGCATAAGCAAATAGCATTACTTTGTCTACCTGGTGAAGTAAACCAGTGGTTCTAGGCCCCCCCTGTGTATGCTGGTTTTTGTCCCAACCACAATTGTAATCCCAGTAATTTAACAAGCTGTTAATTTTTCATAATTATGTGGTTTTCATGTTTAGAGGATTTATTTACCCTCTTAGGCCACACACATGTATAATATAGCTACACAATAAAAAAAAAATAAAATCACTCTCATTGTCCCCCTTTTTTTTATACTAAAAAAATTAAATAACATTTTTTAACTGCTCAAAATAAAGTCTGAGGTGAATCAATAGGCACCTATATGTTTTTCGTAAATTTTCCCTTAAACTAGTGGTAACCACGACAACCTCCTCTACTCAGTGTGTTTTAATCGAATGTCGCTGATTACGTCTTAATTACGTATTAATGGTTACGTTACGCAAACCGCAATGTCAGGTACATTGTATACTGTACATGCAAATACTTGTACTCCGAAACGTCCAGGCAGTTTTGCATACTTCCGGCCGGGTAGGAGAGGAGTGGTAGTGGAGGAATGGAGGAAGGGAGGTGGGGAGTGGAGGAAGGGAGGTGGGGAGTGAATAATATTGTGATGCTGCCCTGGTGTCATTTTAGTGCATTAGAACAGTGGTTTCCAACGTCTGTCCTATAGGGCACCCCTGCTTGTTTTCGTTCCAACCATAATTGCAATTCCAGAATTTTAACAAACTGTTAATTTTTCTTAATTAGGTGCTTTTCATGAGAAATTCTTGACCCTCTTAAGCTACATTACGCCAGAAGGTATGCATATATGTAGAATACATGTCCCATGTTCACATTGTGCTATATTACAAACAATTTTATTAAAAGAGGTAAGAAATTATTTAACTGATTAAATGAAAGACAGGTGAATCAATGGGCTCCTTATTTGTGAAAGTGTGGATACATGGCCATGCACTAAAAATAACCACTTGGTAGATAATGAAGAATTCAAAGACAAAGGATTATGTTTGTTTAATAAGGTATGTTGTGTTTGTAGTGTTGTTTTTTACTGTCGTGGCCTGTTTGTAAAATATCGGGCCTTGTGTGGGTAAAATGTTGATTTCCGGTAGTTTACTACTTACCAGATGATTTTTAAGGAGCAGGTCTGTTTTGCAGAATCCTGGCCAGGTTACGTTTTAATTTTTCCGTTCGCTATTTGGCTGAATGTTGAGTAGGTGGTGATAAGCGGAATGATTTTTCTAGTGTCCTGTTGTTTTGTAGCCAAGAAGGTTTTCCAAATCTGTCTGAGGAACGATCTGGAATTTTTGATCTTGGTTTTAATGCATTGAAGAGGGTTATGGTAGCCTCCTCAAAGTCTGTAATCTGTGTGCATTTTCTGTTGAACCATATCAATTGGGATTTAATCAAACCTCTGAATGTATGTTTCGGGTGGAGACTGTCCTTGTGTAAGAGTGTGTCTGTGTCTTTAAAAAAGACTTTAGTGTCTAACGTGTTTGTTTGGGGAAATGAGGGCCCCTTGTATGTGGTAGTGTCCAAAAAATCTCTATGTTCACAGTGTATGTTGTGTTTAATTGTGATAGATGTGTGCTGCGTGTTGAGGATCCGTATGAAGTGTTTGAAATCTTCTGAGCGATGTGCCCACGTTCCCCAAATGTCATCTAAATAAATGGTAAATGGACTGCACTTATATAGCGCCTTTATTCAAAGCGCTTTACAATGGCCTCTCACTCACCCATTCACACACACATTCACACACCAATGGCGGCAGCTGCCATGCAAGGTGCTAGCCTGCTCATTGGGAGCAATTTGGGGTTCAGTGTCTTGCCCATTGAACCCCAAATTCTTCGACATGTGGACTGGAGGAGCCGGGGATCGAACCGCCTACCCTGCGATCAGCGGACGACCCGCTCAACCTCCTGAGCCACAGCCGCCCCAACCCAATCTAACGTTAGGGTTAGGTTCACCCACAGAGGCATCCTGCTGGAGCTCACGTTCTCCAATAGGCTAAAATAATTCAACATTCATTGTGATTTAAATGATGAGTTGAACAAATGTTCATATCCAGGATGGCAAACAGTAGATTATACTGCAGTCATTAGTTCAGTTGGCAATCTGCTAAAAGATACAACGGTGTGTGCCAATGGAGATTACAGACTACTTTCCCAACTTGCACTACTGAACATTTCCTTTGATACAAATTTAATTGGAAAGAGATTATTAACACTTTAGTCCAGGTGGGCAAGGAGGGCGGTATATGTTTCTGGATTTCATGCCAACTTCTGCTCTTAATGACTTGATTAGCCCAATCATTTATTAACTGATATTTTAGCGAAATGTCTTGGCAAGTTCATGAATGACAGCTTTTCCTGTCTCCCAACATTAAACATCATATTGTGGTTTAATCTACAGCTAAACCAGCATAAGTGTATTCAGCTAAATTAGGTAATTTGACCAGTGTAATTTGGCGACAAAGAAAACCTGCATATACACCTCCGGCTCAGCAGGGGATTGCCCACCTCTGCTTTAGTCTGTGGTATCCAAGCTGTCCAGAGTCTCTTGGAAAGCTGAGGTTCCTGGTTCCAAATCCATCTCCGTGCCTTCATCGGTTTGTTCTACCTGCTCCGTGTCACTGGCCTCCGCGTCCGATTCGGCCCCACTCATTGGGCTACGGTTGCCGATTTCCAACCCCCCCCCGGCCCAGCCCTCGCTGGAGGCTGCCGTCACATTCGGGTCTTGGACATGGTTGCAGATAAAGTTTCGGTGGCGGACATCTCCATCGTTCAGCTGTAAAAATTCAATGCTCTCTGAAAACAAAACGATCAGGTCGGTCACATGACTGCAGCACATGGGACGCCCAATAAAAAGCATGAATATACTCTTTGTTTAATTGACAGACCATATTCAGTATGATGGGCTTTTCTCGACTCGCCACTACAAACAGCCGAGTGTGTGCTAAAAAGGTCAGTCTTCCTCAAGAGGATTTGACCAGCACCATATGAGGAACTTGAACCCTGAACTCTGTTCATAAGCCATAACCTTTGCTTATTATTTATGAAAACATTTAAATAAATCCTTTTATAACCCACCTGAGCTGGGATCTCCTTCTTTCTTCTCAGTGAGGAAGGTACGCTGCATCATGAGTTTCTTCACTGTATGGCACTTATACTCCAGTTTGGGACTAGACTCAGCATTCCCGTCTGTAACAGCCCAACACAACGAATGCAGGTACACTTTAGGGTTTCAATTTGTTTCTCTCTCTCCAGAGAACAGATCGATTCCACAGGCTAAAAAAAGCTTATTATTTCAGAGACTTTAAGAGTTTTTAGTATTTCTAGTGTTCTACAAATGGCGCACTAAGTTTAACTTACCCAGTTCAGAGAAATACATTTATATTACAGTACATTTTTCCATATGTATATGTGAAGGGGTTGCTTGCAATCCTTTTTTACTGTGTCACTCAAGGCAACAGTTTTGAAAACAGGATTCAAATTTCTAAATGCAGAAAGGTGGCTGTGATTCCATTTGCATTTTCAAAGATACAGGTGATAAATACTCACCACAGCCACGGTTTTCTTCAAAGATCACGCAAGTACCCAGTGCATCTGCCACAGGAAGTGGAGAAATGTTTCACTTGACACGATGTGATACAGAGTTTGAGAGACTTCAGTATCAATAGCCATATTACACTGTAAACTCTATTCCACGGTGACAGTGATTGCAAAAAGATGCTAATATTAGCATTAACTTGTGGAATCCCATGGTAAAGGTCTATACACATATAATGTACATACATACAGATTCAAATGTCTTGCTTATGGGTTGGTTGTAAGTGACCATAACTATACAAAAATGCAATGCATGGCTGTCATCTTAACTGAATCAAGTATTAGGCCAAGCCATGGTATATTCATTTCAGACAAATACCTGAAACTATAAGCTATAATGGCCCAAGCTGCTACCTAGTGGTCTTGTGGAGATTTGAAATGGAACATGCGTTAGGGGAAAAAGTCACTATAAGAGTGAGAAAAAAATTTAAGTGATTTCTCCCACTTACCTTCATATTCCCCTGCAAATACATAATTTCCCACTTGGATCATAGGTTGTTCAGTGTCTATTCCCTTGAGTCAAAAGTGGCAGAAAATGTATTAACAATTAATTTAATGTCATTAATTTACCCCAGTTGAAGCCATTTCTTTGTTTATGTGCTATTACTTGATTATTTTCGGCCACTGAAGAGCAAGATATAACTTACCACAACCTTTAATTTCCCTTGGCATTTTGTTAAGAAGTCTGAATTTATCAGTCCGGACAGCTCGACCACAACGAGTTGCTCCTGATGGGATGGGGAGACAAAGACGCTTCAAATGTTTAAAGAAAGATTTTTTTTAAATTGTGCTTTTGCTTAAATAAAATAAGTTAAATGCAAGCAAATCATTCAATCATCAAATGCCTAAATTCAAAGTGACAACTTGACCCTGAACAGTCATTTTCTCTTGCTGATAAAAAAAATTATAAAAATTGCTCGTCACCTTCCAAATGAATTAGTAAACTAGTTAACATACTTGCTCAACAAGCTATCTACTGGACTAACCATATGTAGGCCTATATCATTCATTTTCATTAAAATCGGCTAGTTTGCTACCTAGTTACGCTGGGAACAAATATGATTGTAGTTATGTTACCCAGCCAACACTCAAAAACCGTTCGCTATTTAGCTACGGCCCTACTGCCAACCTAGTGCAGCAAACAAAATAAACTGAGTGTTAATACTTAGGTCATATAATGTAATTTCAGCAGGTTAATCACAGAAAAGCTCGCAGCCACTCACTGTGGAACTGCTAACGTTAGATTATGAGCTCGCGAGCTAGCTAGTACTGAGAGAAATATCTCAAAATAAAAGCTTTTGTATCATGATCGAGTGTCGCTCTAACCTCTTCTTCCCATTCATCCTCCATGTTGGGGTACTCTTTTTATGCTTCTTTGATTAAGTTGTTTCTTTTTTAGTCCTGAAATGAGCGTTTGAAACATCTAGCTATCACCGTCAACAGCCATGTTGTTTGGTCAGCCGCTCGAAGACCAAGACGCACAATGACGAACATCCGGTTTAATATTTTCAAAATAAATGTCACAAAAAAAATAGCTTTTGATAAAGAAGCAAAGAAGGCTGTATAAAACAAGTAATGAGTTATATTGCCTGCTCAGATATAAATGGTAAAAAGTTATATTTTACATTCATACATATATATTTTCCAAAAATATATTTCATAATACCTCAAACCTCACATAATTATTTTAGATAAAATACAACAAAAACACTTGTCTCACTGAGATATAAAAATGAGGTAACACACATGTAAAATCCAGTTTAGTTCCACCGGAAAACTCAATCGCAGACTGAAGGATCTGAATGATTTTTAAAGATTCTGCATAGAAGAATGGTCAAAGATTCCTTCACCCCCCCATCTCCCAACATGTTCACCAAATCTCATAATATACTCAGCCTACAAAAAACAACCCAGTAGCGTTATCCTTGAGAAGAGGGGCTGAATATTTGTTTATTGGGGGGGGGGAGATTCAGGCTTCTCCTTTACTGAATCATTAGTAAAGTGCAATTATCAAAATAAAAAATAGTTCAGGACTTGTTTTATAGCTTTGTTTTAAAAAATATCTTTATTAAAGGTGTGAATCCAGGAACCAGGAAAGAAGGGTACTGTACTTTGCTTTTCTTGTTAATAGGTATAATTCCAATATATGATGTCTCACCTTTGACACTATGTGCTCCTATATTTGAATCTGTGTTCCAAGCAGCTGTTGCCATGCATTGCCATTTACTACAAGCTTATTTACAAATCTGATTACAAGCACACATCTGGACAAGGAGGGGGAAATATTAACAGCAATCATAGTCTGACTGATTTTTATAGCCCCATATCCAGACTTTTCTTCTAACTAAATTTGGTTTCAATGATAGCCTTATTTGTTAAACATATAAGTAAAGGTGTAGCCAAACTTTGTTAAATGAACAATGTTCTGATGTCCACACAAAGAACGCTCCCCGGAACTTCACAGAATGACAATAGGATCTTCGAGGAAAATACTCTTTATTATCTTCATTATCAATTCAAAAATCTAAATATACATTTATGCCAATAGCACTGTTAGTATCAACTCTCAATAGATCCTCTATGTCATTACAATAACCTGTATACTTAAGTTAAAAAAAAATCTGATTAATCCAATATTTGAAGCCAGGAAAACAATTATATACAAAGCAGTCAAACAAGCAGTTGAACACTTCTGCTACGCTCTTTAAAAAGCTTAAAACGTTGAAGGCAAAGCTTTAAAACGCTTGCCTCACTCCTGCTTCCACTACCTTTAATATTTTTATGTTACACAAGTCATCAAAGAGAAAAAATCTCAATTGCAGTCTACTGTTGATCCCACATAAAACTGCACAATTTTTTTGTGGAAGAAAAAATGTATATGCATGTTTTTGAAGCGTCCGTGGCTTTTACTTTTGCGTGGTTGTGTACCAAGCTGTGTCTCACCTGCTGCTGTGATCATTCATTGTGTAAATGAACAACAAATGGAGCCCTGTACGTGTGATCTGGCTCTGCAACACAGTCAAGGAGGAAAATACTGGGTGGACTCGTTTTGACAATCTCAGGCTATCCCCCATCACGTGGCAGGCGAGGGAGGAGCTCACTGCTGGAATCGAGTTAAAACAGGGGCCCTAATTACAGGCGTGCATCATACGCAAATCAAAAGATCCAAAAACCGGCATGGCTCATTTGGAACCACTCGTTGGTGTTTGACGTCATTCACAAGCACTTCACCAACTTTGCCTATAGTTTGTAGCGGTCAGGGCGGCGACACCCGGCGGCTGCTTTTTGCGCAAAACGAGTGCAGAACACGCCCACTCTGTCATTGTCGGGAGGCCTTCCGCTTGCAGCAAAACAAGTCCACCCACTCTTCCCCTAAGGTACTGGGGGGCACTGGTGGGTCATGAGAGAAGGTGCGATGGGTCACAAGATGAGCACAAAAAACCCAAAACAAAACAACGACAAAAAAGTACTGTATATCACACACTTTCAACTGACAATCACGCAAATCAAATGAAACACTGCATACACCTTACAAGTAGTTGTTACGATACATGCTAAAAAAAAATTCCATTGGTCAAAAGTCAGGCTGCATTATAAAAGGCCCCCTGGACCTCATTAAGTAGCCTAGATTGTGGGCTTGGAAATTTTTGGAAGGACCCTTAAAGCATTCCTGTGCTCCAATTGACTTTGCGATAAGGCCAATGTTAACTTACTGAATACTGGCTTCTCTGCATGGACAGTGACCACACTTCTTTTCACATTTGGACCAGATATTTGAAAATATGAGAAACACAACTATAGAAGTGTACTTTTAGTAGCTGTAACCTCATAACAGAGATTCTTGTCCATTTCAGTATTTTGTTGAATAACTTTTCATCTTTGCACTATATGTACTTATGTATATATGCTACTATATGTATGTAATTACACTTTATTAAATTATTTAATTTACCAGAGGATAAAATGTAGTGCCAAGAATCACAATGGTAAAATTAATGAAATTAAAGAAAACTAATCCTTCTCCCATTCCTGTAATGTATTAATATCCCTGACACGTGATCTCAAGAGGAACAAGTTTGAATTCTATGTTAATGACAACAGTAAAATGGTAAATCAGTCCCCATATTTTGGCACAGGTTGGAAGTACAGTTTATTAAGACAAAACACTCCAAGTTATGAATAATATGACCATATTTCAGATTAATTTCCAGAATTTATACAAAAACGTGACCGTGAAAGTGTGTTCTAAAGTCTGTCTACACATCAAAAATGTGCTTTAACTTAGATAAACTATCCCATAATGCCCCTGAAAGGTGCCTGTTACCTCATCCCTGAGCTCCACCAGCCCTGGGCTTGCCGTTTGACCACAGCCTGTTTCTCTTGGGGGCTGAAGTGTAATATTGTTTGAATGGCAGTTAGTGTCTGCTGGCGCCCCCTGTTGTCCTGGAGTGTAAGAAACCTGAAGATGATGTTCTTCAGGTACTCGAGGTTAGACCCCTCTCGGCTCTGGTCCCGGGCGTGTTTCTCTACTTGGTCGCGGAGCTCGGACACCTCCTCCTCGTGAAGCTCGCCGCGGGCGATCAGCTTGTCCTGCAGCTGGTGGACATCCCCCTCCAGCCGGTGCTTCTGCCTCCTGAGTACGCTCAGCTCCACCTCCTTGCGCGCCAGCTGCTCGGCGTACAAGAGGAGCGTGGGCTCATTGGGCCCCGCCAGCTTCAGCGCCACGATATCCTGGGCGGAGTCGTCCGCAACATCGCCGTCTGGCTCCGCCGGGTCGCCGAGGGCCTTGCGCCCGCCGAGGCCGTACGTGAGAGCGGCGGCCCGCAGCCTCTCCAGCTCCCGGTCCTTCTCGGTCAGCAGGGCCAGGGTGCGGTCCCTCTGCTTGTGCAGCTCCTCATCCAGCCTGAGGGAGCTCTCGCGGTGCTGGCCATCCAGCTTCTCCAGCTCCTGCCTGTGCCCCAGCTGGAGCACAGCGGCCTGCTGTTGACGGGTCTCGAGCTCGCGCCGGTGCCTGGCCTCCTCCTCGTCGCTCTGGATCCGCAAACTGATGTACTTCTCCTTCAGATCGGCCAGCTGCTCCCGCGAGTTCTCCAGCTCCTTGACCGCGTTGCCGTCCTTGGCGCTCTTGTTCTTGAGCACGGCCTGAGCGCGCGTCTTGTAGCGCTCAAACTCGTCCTTCAGCTGCTTCAGCTCCTGCTGGTAGTACAGCACCGAGGCCTTCTCCCCGTCCGAGGGCTCCTCCCGCTCTGGCTCTGCCTCCTCCAGCTTCTCCACACCCAGGGACTGCCTGGACCTCCGGGAGGCCAGGAGGAGCAACCTTTTCACCGTTTCCATCTTGTCCTTCAGCACGTTGACGTCCAGGCAAGCCTCGTCGATGATGAGGTCCGCGGTGGAGGTCCGGGCGGAGGCAGCGATGGCCAGAGTTTTGTTCTCCATGTCCAGCTGCAGGATGCGTTCCCGCAGCTTCTGCACCGTCTGCTGGTCCTTGAGCTTGGCTCTCTCGCAGGTGCCCACCAGCTCTGAAAGCTCCGACACCCGCTCCTCTAGGTTGGCCACGCGAGCCTCCTCCAGCCGCGCGTGCTCCCGCAGACGCTCGTCCGCCTGCGCAGCCTGCGCAGACACAACAGGGGTGACACCAGCCGGTAAATATTGACCAAAGGCGCTCTCTGCATAATCTCTGCCAACATTGTGGCCGGATCTAAAGCATTCACAAGCAATCTTTTACATGTTCTTATGTAAACGACAGTCTTAAAGCGACCGTCTAAGTTTAAGAATAAGGTTGTACCAACTTGATTTAATTTATTTTTCATTTATTTATTCTACACAGTAGATACTACATCTGGCATATCATGATACAGATATGTACATGCAAGCAGTGCACGAGAAGTTAATGCGCAACAATACAAATGGAAATACAACGCATTTAGTGAAAAGTTTGGTAATATTGAAAAGCAGTTGCCACTGACAGTATGAGGGCTTCCTTTATGAGCTTGGCTAAAGCAGACGTAGCCTACCTTCCTTATCTCCTGTTGCAGCTGGAGCTGAAAATTAACCCTGAGTTCCTCCAGCTCACGCTGCTGCACTTCCACGCGTGGGTCGGGCCTGCTCCTCTCCACCTCCGATGCCTGCAGGCTTCTCCTCATCTCCTCCTTCTCCCTACACACCTGCTTCAGGCGCTCCTCGCACTCCGCCCCCCGGTCTGCGGCTACACCCCTCTCCAGCAGGGCCTCCTTGGCGTCCTCCAGCTGCAGCTCGGTGTCCTGCCGCAGCTCCCTCTCCTCCTGCAGGAGGTGCTGCAGCTCCCTGAGCATCAGGGCGTGGTCGCCCTGCTCCTGCGCGCGCTCGTGCTGCTGGGTGATCACTCGGGCCTTGCTCTCGGCCAGCAACTCCTGCAGGCTCTTCAGCTCGGCCTCTTGCCTTTGCCGCTCCTCCTCCAGCCTCCCCTGGAGCTCCTCAAAGTCCTGCTTCATCTTCCTCTTGTCCGCTTGGAAGGAGGCTTCCATCCTGGACTTCTCCTGCGTGACGGTGGCCAGGGAGCTGGTCAGTGTGGACAGCTGGGCCTTGAGCTGCAGGACCCTCCGGTCTACCTCCCCCGCGGACGGCTGCTCCCCGCTGCTGGAGCTGATGCCACTCTCCGAGCCGCTGGCCTCTTCACACCTTTGGCATGCAGCTGCCGCGCCCTCCCCTGTGCCGCGATCCTCTTCCACCACCAGGTCTCCTTTGGTGCTGCTGCTCGCTATACTGTTGCCCGTGTCGGCGGAGGCAGCGGTATCGATGCTGTCCGTGCTGTGGATTGAGCACTTGTCTTCGCCGAGGTCGGAGGGGCGCCTTCCCAGGTTGAGTAGCCCAACAGGTGGAGCCTGGCCATGCAGGTTCAAGTCCACTTCCTGGGACACGGTCAGAACCCTCAGACTGGCTTCCAGGGCATCTTTTTCCTTCATCAAGCTTTTGTATGCCCTGACAACGTCCTTGAATCGGGTCTGGTACTGCACTAGTTGCTTTTTCTGTGTCTCTATTGTTTCCAAAAGCTCCTTCTTGCTGGGCCCACTCCCAAAGTTCATGCCAAACTTCTCCATTGCGTGTGTTTCAGCTCACGTTAGAATTCATTCATCTCAAATATCCATGTTCTAAAAAAAATTTTTAAAAGGATGAAGTCTTGTCAATTACAACTTAGGTCTGTTTAAAATCAACACAACAATGGCAACACTTGTTAAATACTTGATCCATGAGCTCCGACATGAGATTTGCGAAGATAATCATCACAATACTAGACGATATAATGTTAGCCTACGTTACATCCTGCGCTTGAGCCCACCGTGAAACCAAAAGTGCAACTTGCAAGACATCCCTACAGCTACCTAGCAAGTCAACCACAATTACCAGTACACATATAACACCAGATATAATTTCTAGACTTAACTGTACAGAATACACCTAAAGTTAACTAGCTAGCCGTTTGGAAGACAACATGGCTAACGAGATATATATCTATCTAGTTAACTATAAAGAAAAGCAACAGACTAGTCGATACGGTTGACCAGGTTATCCAACTAACGTTAGCTAGAGAAAAGTTATTTTGACTAAGCTAACGTTAGCTAGCTGGTTAACGCTTATAATTTAGCTAGGTTAGCTAACGTAAACACAGGAATGAGAGGCCTGACAGGGTTTGTGGGTGCCTTGAACTCAAGAAATTTTGCAAATATTTCTCTGAATAAATCGGAGATCGTCGAACTCCTTACCCGTTTATTTTAACATGAATGAGTTCTGAACATATGTTGACGAGCTACAGGCTTACGTGTCCATGGCGCTAGTTACTTCCTTGAAACGCCACCACTTCATCAATGCAGATATTTGTTTGTTATTCCATTTTATCAATAAAGTTTTGTCCATTTAACAGGACGTTTTCTAGGGCGGCCATTTTGTGAAGGTCTATTAACAACGTTCTTCGATGAGAAATATTTGGCTAACGTTAGCTCGCTTTTATCAGAGAATAAAGTTAGCAGTTATCAGAAACCAGCTTCAAACTAATTACGTTAAATTCAATAAACAAGACAGCTCGCCCACATTCCTGTGTCTTCATAATAGTGTGATAAGCGACCAACGCTCAAAGGTGATGAGCTTCTAAATGTAGTGGTCTATCCATTCTGATCCACACTCCATTTCAGAAGGTGGCGGTAATGCACCTATAAGCTGTTTTAAAACCGCCATAAAACACCAGAAGAAGAAGAAGAAGAATGTATGATTCAGGTTAGAATTGGGGGGGTGTTGTCTGGTGAGGTGGGGACTGAGAATGGCACCCCGCAGGGGAGTGTGATCAGCCCGGTACTCTTTAATGTAATGGTGAATGATATGTTCCAGGGGGTGGGGCCGGGGGTGGGATGTTCCCTGTTTGCGGATGATGGCGCGGTTTGGAAGCGGGGGGGGAATGTTGGGTTTGTGATGAGGAAGATGCAGGAGGTGTTGGGGCAGGTGGAGGAGTGGGCGGGGAGGTGGGGGTTTAGGTTGTCGGTGGAAAAATCAAAGATGGTGGTGTTTGGGCACAAGCGGAAGGGGGGAGGGCTGGTTGCGACGAGTTAAGCTGGCTCTGCACTATATTGCAAAGGTTAGTGGCCAGGGGCCTGGTCACCCAGGGAAGGCGTTGGTAGAGGGGTGCTGGGAGTGGGGGAGAAGTAGGAGAGGGAAGTGGAGCTATGTGAACCAGGTCTGGATGGAGGAGGCAGGGCTAGGCATGGGTGTGGTGGCGCCGGTGGTGGTCTGGCCATGTGTGCCCCCGTGGCTATTGCCTACGCCGGAGGTGGACGTATCCTTGCTGGGGTTGGTAAGGGTGGGGGAAGGGGGCGAGGGCCCGGCTGGGCTGGTGAGGGAAAAGTTGCGGAGTGTGTGGGCGGAGCACTTGCAGATATTTACAGATGGTTCGGTGGACCCCCGGAGTGGGAAGGCTGGTTTTGCCATCCATATCCCCCAGTTGCAAATTACCGAGGGCAGGCGGCTGCCTGATGGGCTGTCGGTGTTCACTGCTGAAGTAATGGCGCTGGTGTGGGCGCTGGACTGGGTTGAGCGTGCGCGCCCGCAGTGGGTGGTTGTATGTTCCGACTCAGCGGCTGCCCTGGGGGGCCTGAGCGGTGGTTCACGGGCTAGACCTGATCTCATCCTTGAACTGGTGATGGCTCTGTACAGGGTGGAGAGGGTGGGGTGTAGGGTAGGATTTATGTGGGTCCCGGCTCATGTGGGGGTGGAGGGGAATGAGGCTGTGGATGCAGCTGCTAAGGGGGCTTTAGGGCATGAGGTGGTAGGGGTGGGGGTGGATTGGGGGGTAGCTGAGTGGAAAGGTAGGATACGGGGGGTGCTGATGGAGAGGTGGCAGGCTGAATGGGAGGTGGAGGCGAAAGGGAGGCATTTCCATGGGATCCAGGGGAGTGTTAGGGGGGAGGGGGGCACCCTGGGAAGGGGTAGGAGGGAACAGGTCATGATGACCAGGCTTCGGCTTGGTCATTGTGGCCTGGCCTGGAACTTGGCCCGGATGGGGAAACATGTGAATGGTCTGTGTAGCTGTGGGGGGAGGGAGACGGTGAAGCATATCATGTTGAAGTGTGGGAGGTACAGGAGGGAGAGGGCAGTTATGTATGCTCATGTAATGAGGGTGGGGGAGCCAGCTGTAACTATGAGGGTCCTTTTGGGCCATGGGAAACACCAGAATGAGGTGGGGAGGGCAGTGGCAAAATTTATGTACACTACTGGCCTACATCTTAGGGTGTAAAGGCCTGGAAGAGGTGTAGTACCGTGTCTGGCCAGGGAAAGGCAGCAATACGCCACGTCGGCGTCTAGACTGCCAGAAAACAAAAAGAAGAAGAAGAAGAAGAAGAAGAATGTAGTGGTCTGTGTTACTGTTAATAAAGTTTTGTGAACCAATGACGTCAATTATTCCGCGTTGGCCTGGACGTGGCAAATGAGGAAGATAGCGGAGGAGAGCTGAAAGCTGCTCCCATATCCTGTAGCGAAAACATAGAAGAAATACCATTTATAATTTACGTTTCTTTTTTGGGATAGGCATTCAAGGGCGACTTTCTTTATAAAACATGGGTCTCACGATCTCGTCTATCTTCACCAGGCTTTTTGGAAAGAAACAGATGAGGATACTTATGGGTGAGCATTAGCCAGTTACCTTACCACCGTTGTGAGAGGAAGGAAAGTAGTCCGAGAGGTGGAGGGGAAACGCTGCGCCTTTCTACATTACAGCTGGGGAGAAAGTTTCAAAAGTCCGCTTTTAAAACGATTGAAACAGCAGTGACATTATGTGCGTTGCATTGTCGTTATCTTAGCAGCTTGCTTATTCTCTTGCTAATCATCGTCACTTTTGTGTAACTGGGAGCGAGGATGGATAACCTAGCTGGTTAACCAAGTATTTGCTATTTTATATGATGTTACAGGCTAAACAACTGTTTCTCTTGGTAGTATTTTCAAGGTATGTTGAATCTAATTTTACATATTGTGTTTATTCGTTAAAAGGTGGACTGAGATTTTTAAAAACACAGGAAGAGATCTCGTTAATGCCAAACTAGAATGTATAAGTTAGCGTAATTTTGCTGCTTTGTTATTTTACGTTAGCTAACGTAACGTATACATTATTCTGGATATTAACTGTTGTAAGTGCTAACTCCTATTCGCCCACTTAACTAGCTTAAAGCATGTAGATGTGAATTACATTGTATATGCCGAGTATTGTAACGTTAAGGTTTCCGTGTTTTACGTGCATTACTCAGACTATATTGAAATCTTCTGATCTTGTTTGAATTTTTGGGGATTAAGGAGAGGTTGGAACGAGTTGCAACATTTTTTACCCTGTTTGATATTTGACAAAAGAACACAAACCTACACTAGGCCTACATTATGTTGGGTGTGATCATAAGTCACTACCACAGGGAAAGGATTATGTATGTAGCCTATTTGAATGTAACTTAAAACACTGTTCACACCTTTTTGTTAATGTCGTTGGTGGTGCTTGCTGCTATTTCGATGGCTAAGAGCCTGGAGGGCTTTGACACTTCGGTCAGCCTCACACAGTGAACATTAAAGTTATATAATTCTGCTCATCTTTCCCACGGCAAACAGCCTACCTACCCAATGCTCTGCGTTACCTGTACCTGTCCATTATATAGCATTTCAGCAAGTAATACTTATGCAATACAGAACTGCAGTAGTCTCCTCACTAACATAGCTCTTCTTATTTTGCAGTGGGTTTGGATGCAGCTGGTAAAACCACTATCTTATACAAACTGAAGCTGGGAGAGATTGTAACCACTATTCCGACAATTGGTAAGAACCATGGGAATCTTTGTAATGATTAACTGCCACAATTGAAGGCACAAGGCTATTTACAGTACTTCGTATTTTGCCGTACATTACGGAGTAGAATCCAGCTAACCTCTTAAGTAATTGCAAGTGAAATGAAGGTAAGTTCAGCAATAGTTTCCTTTCTTTGTGTCTGTCACTGCTTTGCTTTGATGGCATGGCAGTGTCTGCTCTGTAGGGTCTGGTGTCGAATGTGTCTGGCTGTCTGCACTCTGCATTCAAAACAGTCATTCCTGTGCAGTTGTGCTCACACTGACTGAGCCCATTTGTGCACAGGGTGTCTGTGACAGATTTGGGTCACTACTGCATTCACACTGAATTGGTTTGATATTTTTTTTATGACATAGCATGACACTGTTCTTCCTTTGTGTTTCATTCTTTATATGACACAACAATGCTCAGATAATTTTCTAGTTTCATTAATTAATTGTTATTAATCCCTGATACAATAAAATTGCACTGACTGTATTACGCTGTTTCAAAATGGTGTCCAAAGTTAACTGCATATCTATCTGTATAAGTCTGTCTATACGTGCTGGTTATGGGCATGAACATTTTAAAGCGTCTTTGTGCCAGTAAAAACATTTTTTTATGCTAATATTTTTGTAGTTTGTAATGGAATTGGCTTTCTCTTAGGCTTTTAACTACAATTGGTAAAGGATGTTAAAATTTAATTAGCAGAGAGCTGAGTGTGTGCTTGTTTTTGTTTCTGTCAATTTCCCCTGGTTCAATTAGCCTAATTAGATAAACAAATGCCACTCCTAATATATTTATTTTTAGAATATAATCTGCAAATGGGATTTATCAGTGTAAATTATTCAATTCCGTTATTCAATAATTAAAGAGCAATAGTTGAATGAGTATCTAGTTTATATACAGAGTAGACTTTGAATACTATCATATTTTACTCAATATTGTGTGGCAGGTTTTAATGTGGAAACTGTGGAATACAAAAACATCTGCTTCACCGTGTGGGACGTGGGCGGCCAGGACAAAATCCGTCCCTTGTGGAGACACTACTTCCAGAACACGCAGGTATGCACACCTTATCGACATCGTCACACTGCTCAGGTGTTTCCATAGGGTCTTAACTCTGTGTTTATCAAGGAGAGGGTCTCCACTAAGCTTTGTGTGGACTATGCCCTTTGCCCAGTACAGATGAGCATGGTCATGTAAACAGCCGTTTTACAGCCACTGTGGCGTCGCATAGCCTGTGTCTAACCAAGCCCTTATGTCCCCTCCCCTCTCACCTGCCATTGGCTATTATTTATTAATGAGAGGCAATATTCCACCATATTGTCACAAGCATGAGGAGGAATATGCGTTGGTGTACTTATGCGTAGAGTTATTTCAACAAGCAAATGCACACGGGTGGTCGCAGTCTAGTCCTACGAATAAGCATGAAGAGCCTGTTTTTTTTGCACATTGCGGTCTGATGGCCTGCTTTGTTTGAAGCGTGTATTGTTGTTTTGACTGGCTCTGGGGTAGGTGCTGGTAGAAGGGTACCGGTACAGGGGTGCCAGCAGAGGGGTGTGGGTGGCCATTCCTCCAGTCAGCTTTGCCATTAATAGTTTTCATCAGGTTGAAGGATTCGGCCCGTCTGTCTTATAGCATCACATGCTCCAACTGATTTCACCGTCCTACTGATAACGCCATTTCTAAGATGGATGCTGTGACTTGTGTCACAAAGGCTCCTTTCTTTGCTGCTGACTGAGTTTGTGCTGGTCTGCTCCGGCAGGGCCTTATCTTTGTGGTGGACAGCAATGACAGAGAGAGAGTCGCCGAGTCGGCAGATGAACTGAGCAAAATGGTACGTATTTACATTTGGGTCTGGCCCATTTGGGGTCAGTACCATTTCAATTCATTTTCTGTTCAAGAAATCAATAGGCAATTAAGTTAATTAATTCAAAAAAGAAAAAAGACAATAATATATGGAATTTTTTTCCAATTCATGATTTGAATTTTGCGAACTGAGTACAATTAAATGTAATTGACCACAGTCCTGGGTACTGGACAGTAAGAGTTACTGTTGTCATTTTAAGCAGTGCACACCTGTGGGTATTCGATTGGGCTAACAAATTGCTTCAAGTGTTAGGTAGTTATAAGTTGTAACAAGCTGATTGATTGTCTACATATTACATATTACATTCTTCCTTTAAGCCCCAATGTCACCATCACCAGAATTATTTGAGCTCAATAAATTTCAGTACCAAGAAAAACTCTACTGTCAGACCTTGGAAAAAAGCAAAGAGTGAGTGGTCTCTTTACAATAAGCCGTCTGAACTTTGTCTTTCTTCAGTTGGAAGAAGAAGAGTTGCGAGAGGCCGTCTTGTTGATATTCGCAAACAAACAGGACCTGCCCAATGCCATGGATGTGAACGACCTGACGGAAAAACTTGGGCTTAAGAATCTGCGAGGAAGAACTGTGAGTTCACTGTCCGTTCTGAATACGTTTCCGCTCGTTTTTACAAGCGTGAGAATCCAATAACACTGATGCTATTGCTAAGAAATCACAGCGGTATAATTGTGTGTTTTGAACATCAATTTGAGACTGCTTTGAAATCACAGACAATATTAGATGGACTTTGAAGGAACATTTGTTGTGTTGATACATTTTCCCGTCCCCATCTTTCTTTTCTTTCCACAGTGGTATGTCCAGGCTACCTGTGCTACACAAGGAACTGGCCTGTATGAAGGACTGGACTGGTTATCCAATGAGTTGTCCAAGGCCTAAAGAACACAAGAAGAACTGGCATGATTGAGTGAGCGAGCGAGCGAGCGAGAGAGTGGCAGATGAGAACTTCAACTGGAGGAAACGGGGAGAAAAAGAAAAAAAACTAAACAAAAACTTTTGTCTAAGTTGTTTGTGGGTCTGAACTTGAACTTGTGGACTTTACAATCACTTTGTGTTGTGAAACTTTTTATTTCTCTCTCTTTCTCTGACTTCCTGGTCATTTCGACAGAACTTGCTTTTTCCACTCTTTTCCGTTTTCCTCCCTACTCCCAACAGTTAAACATGTTTTAAACGGTAAGGATGATTGATTGTTTTTATGGTAACAGAGGAAGCATTTGGCGGTTTTGTGCTGAACACTTTGAGAGGTGCATTATAAGCCCGTTTCAGCCATTTTAATTTATCCTGTCTCCACACATCCACATCCTCAAAGTTTTATCCTTTCAATGAGGGGTAAATTAGCTGCAGTACCAGGTTCTTTCCAAAACCAGGTTTGAAGAGGGCAGGTTGTACAGAAAGATCTTTGAAGATAATAACAAGGGCCAACCTATTGCAATAATACTAATAATATGTATTTCCCGTCTATTACCCATCTATATATAACCTGTGTTCAGTTTTGAGAAGAATGGAAGGACATTTTTATTTAGGTATGTGCATTTATTTAGGGAGTTATATTTACCTCTTCATTTTGTTTTTGTTTTTAATGCTGTGTAAGTATTCCTCTGTGCCAGCTCATGCATCATTTTGTACAGTGCTTGGATATTGCAGCTTGCTCCTATGGTGCAGGGAGGAAGAGGAGGAGGAGTAAAGGAAAGGGGGGTTTTGTTTGCAGGCTTGTGTAACTTCCCTCTTTCATGATGTCTCCTGCCAGTGCATACATTCCCACAGCGTCCTCCATACCATGCATGGAAAAAGAAAAAAACACAACCTCAAATATGTTGCAAGCAATTTATTGTAAAAAAACAAATAAAAAATGAAAGAAAAATCTAAATAATAAAACACAAACTGCGAAATAAGCTGTTTTTGTGACAAGACTAGGAAGCATAACCTAACAACGAAGTGAGGCATTGTTATACAAAAAGAGTGAGTTTTGGTGCATTGAAACTAAAACCTCTGCTCTTTGGTTGCTAGGATATGGGCTTGTCTTTCATATGTGCAGAAGCCATAGGAATACCATTTTAAACTGGAAGCCAGTGTTTGGATTTGAGTCTTCAGGAAATGTGATATATTTTAAAATCCTTGTCAGTACCCTGGCTGCTGAATTTTGGACAAGCTGCAGTTATCTAATGGCACAGCTTGACAGGCCAGAAAACAGACTGTTAATAGTCTGGAATAGATGAACTGGAAGTGTGGGTGATTTCCCAGCATCTGGCTGTGATAAAATGATTTTTGCTGTATTTCTGAGATGATAAAAGGTGACGTCGTTTTTTTCACGTGATTTCAGTCTTAAGATAAAAAAAAATTCTAACTTTAAAGTGCAACATTTTAGAAATTTTACCCATGTGAAGCAATTCCTTGCCTGTCAGGGCCAACTAAAAGTAATTTTGTGTCTTTAAATTTAAAAAAAAAAAAAATGTAATTCTCATTGTGTACCTAATGTATTGGGCACATTATTGGAAATGAGCTAATATTTTCAACATGTTTGAAATGATGCCTGATTTTGATATTTGGAATATGTATTATCCATTCCCAGAATGCCCATTTCTTCTGTTCTCTGCTGTTTCAGTTTTTGGGCTAAAATTTAACCATGTTTTTCATCACCACTTCCTGTCTCTCGATCGAGACTGTGCTGATGCTGGGTTTTATTATTGCGTATGTACATCATTGCTAGTTAACTCAGGTTATGTCACATTCCATGTGGACACGTTGGAGCAATTGAAACCAGCTTAGCAGGAATTTAAAACTCTGGTTTAAGGCCCTAGGCCTCAGAACTCCCAAATCAACTGGAACGGCTGTTCCGTGTCTCAAAGGTTAGGAGGAGCATGTTCCTGTTCGCATGCAGATCTGCGGTCTGGAGGTTTACCCCTGAGGGTTATACTCCAGGAAACGTTGGTTGCAATTGACCCCGATGGCTTCAAAAGCTTATGAAGGAAAGTTTAATATCTTATGGAAGATACTGTTCCACTGTGTGGGTGTGAGTCTCAGCCTATTGAATACTGATGATACCAGTTCAAACTGCTTCCAGCAGCCTCACAGGGCAATACACAGTTCGCTATAGACCATGGGGGGTATACTACGACTAAAACAACTTGCTAAGTGAACACAGGCTTTGTTCTCAGCCAGGATCAGGTTAAAAGTTCTGACCCTGGCCTACACTGCAGCCAATAGGACAGGCCCTGTCTACCTGCAGGACTTGATCCAGAACTATGTTCCTGCTCGACCACTTCGCTCATCTACTGCAGGGCGACTTGCACTTCCCCCCCTCCGTGTCAATGGCACCCGCTCATCCCGACTGCGGAGCTTTTCCACCCTAGCTCCCCAGTGGTGGAACGAACTTCCCATTCCCCTACGTTCCATGCCAACCCTGCCTGCTTTCCGTCGTGGCCTGAAAACACACCTTTTCAGACTCCACCTGGACTAATACTTATCTAGGACCTCATGGTATGTGTTCTTGTTGAACTGTGTATCCAAATTTATAATATTTAGAATAGAATTGTAGTAGAGCTGATGTACCCAGTTCACTGTGAACTGCATTCAGTGTTCATTACTAGGGATAGCTGCTACTGTATGGGAAGAATGTGCTTTCCTATCCGTTCTGTAGTTACTTCGATGACCTTTCTGTATGCACTTACTGTATGTCGCTTTGGATAAAAGCGTCTGCTAAATGACTAATGTAATGTAATGGTGTTAATGAGGCTCTGTGCGGATTCCCGGAAAAGGGGCGGTGCAACAATGAGCCTATAGCGGTACAGCATGGGCTGTACTCAAGCAGTGTATAGGCCAGAGAAGTGGGATGTGTCTGTGACGTCAGAAGTTGGTACCAGGAAGTATCTCTCCCCATGTCATTTTTCCATAGACAATTTTTCTAATACAATTTTTGTAAAAACGAGATCACTGAAACTTCTATCCTACCAAGTGTCCTTATATGAAGTAATAGTTGCCGAGAGAGCAAAAACAACCTCCATATTATCCTCATTTTGACAAGGGTACAAGCATGTAGTACAAGTTTTCTCGTAAACAAACAACATGTCCCTTCAGTCGAGTAGATTTAGGGAAATTACGTCACAGTTGCCACTGCCATTAGACACATTAGACAACCTCTGGAACTTAACTCCAGAATATTTTTAGCAGAACTCAATAATCTCACCCTGTGAAGAGACCCCCTCAGTATCCACGCATATCTATGGGATCCTATGGATTGGAGACAACTTTTTCCAAAGCCAAGGTGTTGATTAGTCAAGGGGCGGTGCTTTTATATGTTTCAATTCGTTAGCCTGAACATAACCTGCCAGGTTAGCCGCGCAGTGTAAGTTACCATGGCAATATACCCCCGATTAAAAGCGAGTCAGCTTTGTGATACAGAAAATCCAGGGTTGAGGCTTAAATTAACCCGCTAACCCCGTAATCTCGCTTCATAGTACACCGCCTGTGGGTCCTCAATCTTATGCAGAAGGGGCCGGTGTGGGTGCAGGCTTTTGTTCCAACCAAGGAGTAACACATCTGATTCTACTAATCAATCACCAGAGTCTTTGCTAAGGCCCTTGATTGGTAGAATCAGGTGTGTTGGAACAAAAGCTTGCACCCTGTTGTAGACTGAGCAGAGATTGAATTCAGTTTTCCTCATTAAACCAGGGATGGGCAACTCCAGGCCTCGCATGCCGGTAGAACTGAGGGATGGTCTCCATTGTCTGTTCCACAGCTGCACCCCACCAACCCCCCCTCAAACCCCAACCAAAGAGCGAGTTGGATGTTGTGGGACCACTCTTCTAAATGGGTGCTCTCTCATTGGCTCACAGAGTGGAGTCCCCTGAGGCTCTGATCAATGGGAACAACAGGTGGGAAGTTTGTTTTGGCCACTGGCTGTGAAACACCTACTTGCTCTAAGCTGCTTTACCTCAACATACGCTTAACAGGATATATGTATATGTGTATCAGTGGCTGTTTGAATTCTAGATCTCTCACAGAATCTGCAGTTTGACCTCATCCCTTCTTCTGAGTCGTCATTAAACACCATTTGAAAGTTTTTTTAATTTTTAAAGTTTTTTTAGTGCTTGCAGTTTTTGCTATTCTCTATCCATAGAAAGCTGAAGATGGCTAATTTAGACCCCCCCCTCTCTATCTCTCTCTGTTCTATGTTTGTTTTTGATTGGGTGGGGCACGTGTTGTCAAAAACAGTCATTACAGTGTGAGTGTGAAAGAAGGGCGTGTGGAGAGATTATCTCTCTGTCCCTGTTACATGATCTTGGTTTACCAGCAGAGGGCGATGTCGGCATTATAGGAGATGTCGGCGCGAGGTTTTCTTTATTTGTTACTTAAAGCATGATTTATTTTTAGGGAAACTGAATCTCATTTCAGCGCACACAAAGCTCTGCTGTGGCCTTTTTGCTTCTTGCGGCATCACACAAGGTTCAGCATCTGGAGGATCTTCAGTATTGTTTATTCCAAGCTCATGTTTTTAAACATAGATATAATTTCTCTTATTGTGTAAGACTTGTGAAATCTCCAACGACTATAAATGGTGTTGGATAGTATTTATATAGATTCCAGGTAGGATAGCTTGTTTTGTTGAAGGGGTTGTGTTCTATGAGATGGAACATCTCTTAGTGAAAGTGCAGACTGACATGAACTGAAGAGTGTGAAGTTATGTGGGCTGCAGAATTTCTGAGTTGAAGTCTACCTCTGATTCTGTTTGCCCACATCCTGCTTCAATAACAGGGGCCTTAAAGACTGTAAAGGTATCCGGCATTTTCACGATGCATCCTGTGTTCTGCCACCTGTATTTAGTGCTTTAAAAAAAAGAGAGAACCTCCACTGCCAGCGCTGCAGAGGTGAAACGAAACCGTTCAACACTGAAAAGATGAAACAAAACTTTCCACGAGACTTCCCTACCCACAGGCCGAGAAACAGGAAGTACTTCCCTACCCACAGGCCGAGAAACAGGAAGTGTCAAGTATGAAACCTCCTGCCCGAAAATAAGAGACAAAACCATGCAGGGAGGAATGGTGAATGTTCAGTTCCATTAATGCAATGCAGGGTTTTCCTGCTCAGGAACTGTTAGGGCGGAGATATAGGGTATAAAACAGGCCAGTTCTTTTTTCCCTTGCAGAGCTATGAGCTAAAGGAACACAATGTTAAGGATGACCGATTATTGTGAAATATACTGCATGTTGTATTTTTCTGTAAGTAACCCTGGCAAATACAAAAGCTGCTTAAAAATGAGGAAATATTAAGGAGTAACTGCAACAGCAATAATGATAATAATACTACTGGTGAAAAAGTATAATGTGAATGATCACAACGAATTCTTTAACTTATTTTCCGGCTCATGGTAATTCATTTTTTGAAAAGTAACGTATTATTGAAAATAGATTTTAATTTCCTTTTCATGTAAAATATGTTGCGTAAACATGGGTACTGGAGGTCTAGCACAGTGTGTCCATTTTGTATGGATGGTCACTTCTGATTGGCCACTCCCTAAATGGTAGCACAGCGGATGAATATATAAATACCATGTGAATTACATGATAAACATAGTCTTCAAATTAGCCAAACAAAATGAACTTGTAGTGGGCAGTATAAGAACTTTTTGGATAAACACGAATTATTTCACAGTTTAACATCTAAATGGAATAAACTAGGCTTAATATCACAGTATTTGTTTTCGTTGTTTCTTTATGTATAACTATTCAAAATCATGATTTTGAATCCACAAAATGTTTAAAAACTTTAAAAAACATTAACAAACAAAGAGAGTTGTTAAAATCTCATCAAAAATGTTTCTATTTTCTGACTAATTTCAAAATGTTGCTTCAGCGACACGGAAGACCATTCTTTGTGTTACCTGGGCCGTGGCCTGAGGATTGCAGTCTGTCTAGTGTTTCAACTGTCTTTTCATTACATTGAAAAACTCAGAGAATCCAGGAGTGGTTTATTGAATCAGGTGGCTAAAGGCAAGACTGTAGAAACATTGCCTTAAGTGTATTATAAGGAGTGAACGTCAGCGTTGTTGTGGAGATAACTGACAAACTTCACCCTGGACACACAAAGAACACAGCTCCTACACACACAATATCCTATACCTTAATATCCTTACATGCATTATGTCTGCTGAATGTATTTTCTATATTGCATTTAAAAGTCTCAGGTGTTTCAGTCCACTTCACTCATATTTTATATATTGTATTTATCATGTACATCCAGGGACTGAATCTCACTTTTTTCTCACAGGAGGAATTGGAAAAAGATTAGGAAGAAGAAGAGGGTGATAAGATGCTGTAGAAATTGGAGGACAGGAACTGGAGGAGCTGCTCCCAGGGGCAGGACGCTGATCCTTTTGCATCTCCAATAATTGGGGCAAAAGGACACGGGAAAAATCTGAAATCCAATGCAACGACGAAACCCAACCTTGCTGCAGCTGCCATGGCTCTGCAGGATGGACAAACGTAAAACGTTCTGCACGTTAAACGTTCAAATAGAACAGTTCCTATGGTGAATTGTTCACGTTACTTGCAACTGTGGATGCACTCCAGATAGGGTGCAATTATTTCAGTTGCAATCACACAGTGAAACCCAAGAAGAGAAGATGCACTGATGCTGCAAACTTCTGTTCATGTGAGCTTGTATATTCTCAACAGACAATTCTGAAATATTTGGTCAAAGGTATCACATCAACTAAAAGTATGAGTCAAAGAGGAATAATTAATGTTAACAAACATCAAATAAGGGTTTGCTTTTCTATTTATTAATTTTTTTACACGGCTGAAATGCCGATTAGAAAAACACATGTTGAAAATATATAAGCTCTTTTCTTGCTTATTCATTTTTTTTAGACACTTCTAGAAAAAAGTACGCACTGGTATACACAACAGATGTGTGTATCTCTACACTGTGTGAAAATGTCACTGGCATGTGCATTTCTTTATTCATGCTATTGAGTAAAATACACAAAGCAATAGGTTGTGAGTTGCACAATGATGTATTCTGTTTTCCCAGTAAATATCATGAAAGGTTTACTGTTTTTCTGCTTGGTTCTGTGGGTTGAACTCACGGGTAAAAATGAAATCCTTTAAGTTGTTTCTTTCCATTTCTGTCCTGTTGTGGTTTATTTAAATGGCTTCAGAAAAGAAGCAGAACCACCAAAAGAGATTTGCTATTATTTCTGGGATTTTTGCCATCATTACCAAAAGCTACAATTAAATTTTAAAGCTGATATCGAACTGAGGAAAGTCAGGTTAAGCATCTTGTCAAAACATCAGCGTGGATCACCACGGATTTAAAACCGACACTCTGGATAAAAACGCATACTTGCTCGCACGTATACATACTTTTAATTTCATACTTAGTCACTCACTCACTTACTTGTGCGTGTATGAGCGTGCATGCGTGCGTGTTTGTGCACTCAGCTGTTCGTTGATCAGATCAAGGTACAGGCATGTTGGAGAGGGTGTTGATGACAGTAAACACAGTGAGGATCCTGAACCAGAGAAGCAGGGGTTTTCCACCTCTTACCCAAATATTAATTTGATGAATACTAAATGGGGCGTGTAGCAGTAAGAAAACTCCGCACCCGCTGTCCTTACAATAGAAAGAAATTCCCCTGCTCTGCTGAATCACGAGTAACTTTATTTTCCGTCCAGTAAAACATACAGCTTCACAAGGAAGTAATTATATTATATGCCAGAGATACAATTTTCATATCACCAAACAATAAAAAACAAAACAATATCCCACTGCTAATCAAGTCTATCAAGTATCTGAGCCAAATCTCTGCTCTGACAAGACTGACTACAGAGGAACAGAAACCTAATTCTGATAGTAGTTTGCTCGGTGCCGTCGTTATGCCATTAAGATTTTGATCTCCTGTTTTTACAGTGCGGCGTGTTGCTTAGCAACGTGGAATCTTGTGACGAGGTGAAAGCTGCTCGTTCTTACGCACAGCTGGGGTATATTAGGAGGTTGTGTCAGATCGCTCTTTCTTTTCCTGCGGAGTCACCAGAAGCAGGTTCACTGAGTGGTAAGATACAGCATCATTATCTCTGATATTTTTGTATTTAATTTCCTGTAAACACAAGTTAAAGCTAGAATTGTTGCTGTAGATTGCTTCACGACATTTTGGCCATCTCTGATCGTTAGGCCACTTTACTGATCTGGTGGGATAGCACTTGTTTTGTGGTGTGGTTCTGGGCTTCTAAGCATCCTGATTACTGCTCTCAGACTCCAGATCCTTGTGGAAAGGGTAGAATCCACTAGTTTTTCTCATGGCTGTCAGCTGCCTGCTATGAACTACTACAGGACCAGGGCGGCTAAGTGTTGTTTAGTAAAACTGTTGACTTCCTGCAGATGTGTGGAGCAGAATAAATGCTTATAAAATATTTCAGATATCGATGTTATTTGCTCAAAACATTGCACAGTGAGAATAAGTTGTCAGCAAACTTTTCTAATTTTTCTAAAACATTTTCAATAGAAGTAGTATGTAATCTGTACGCATCTGTAAATACACACTTGGTGAAAGGTCTCTGCTTATCAAATTACTGGTACCAAAGTGGTGCCAATTTGCAACAAGCTTTGTAGTTGTGTCAATGACCTTCAATATGCACTTATTGTATGTCGCTTTGGATAAAAGCGTCTGCCAAATAACTAATGTAATGTAATAATTGGCTAAAAATTAATAAGGCAGAAGATTTTTAAAAACACACCATTACCCAAGTCTGGGAATATATTTTGCCGTCATATAAAGTTGCATCTGCAGTCAGAGGGTATAGAAGTGAATGTTTTTAAGGTCTGGGAGTTTGTGGTTAAGGCAACACACCTTGAGAAGAGCCAAACTCCCAAAGCTGTAGTTATCTTGCTGACCTTTAACGTCTTATACCTGTCATCCTTGAAAACAATTACTTTGTTCTCATACTGTATTCATTTTCCAGAATTCCTATGAATGACGGACGAAACGCTATATATCTACAATTCCACAAAGCTTGAGATGTATTTACACATATTTTCATGTAACTGCTATCAATAGAAATGATTTTACGTCTCTTATTTTACAGGCTAACTCCCACCAAAGTGTATGAGGTGGGGTGGGGGGTCTTGTCCTCTCCCACCCGCACCATTTAAGCTCAAGTATGGCAACGACATCTGCCACGTTTTCTCTGTGAAGACCTATACTTGTAAGTTTACCTGTATTTGTAAAAGTGCATACCTCAATATTTGTACGTGTGTGACAGATAAACTAGATTTTGCTCAAAGTAAATAGACACACTACAATATCTTCAGGGTGTAAGAAATGTGTAAGAAATCATACAAAGGTGTATTTTTAAATGCAATGTCACAACTGTCAAGGCCGATTTTAAATACTTTTATATTTAAATATTTGACCATTTCAAGCCTGATTACAAGTATGGTTATTGGTTTACAAGTGTACAAATGTTACAAGGATATAAATTGGCACCACATAAGTTTTATGTAAGATTTATAAATGCTTGCTTTGAAATTGACTGACCTTTGTATCATTTTCAGGAGTTATCTCCCAAGGGGTAAACTGGAGTTTCTGCCTCAGACTGAAGGATTGCCAATGACCCCTTTCCCTGTTTGAGAGTGAAAGCAATGACATCACCGTCCCCACTTTGAGAGTGGGGACAGTGACATCACAGACCCACTCCATGGAGAGGGGATGACATCAACATTTTTGATTTGGATGTCGTCACCACTCCAGGGAGAGGTGATGTCGTCACCACTCCAGGGAGAGGTGATGACATCTAAATCTTTGATTTTGATGTCATTTCCTCTACCCATAGAATGAGTACAGTGATGTCACTGTCCCTGCCCCGGCAACAGGGACAGCGATGTCATCGCCCTCGCTCATGGATTGTGAAGGGAGTCATCAGCGTCCCCCAGTCAGAGCGTAGGAACGACAGCGCAGAATCAATGCTAT
This sequence comes from Ilyophis sp. 1 JC-2022, assembly GCA_022702515.1. Classification (NCBI taxonomy): domain Eukaryota; kingdom Metazoa; phylum Chordata; class Actinopteri; order Anguilliformes; family Synaphobranchidae; genus Ilyophis; species Ilyophis sp. 1 JC-2022. Next base: position 10,830,211 of record CM040403.1, on the reverse strand, counting down.
GAAGAAACATCCACGGCACGGATTCACTCACCTTGAAGCACACACGTCACTGCAACAAAGACAACAAGCGAAACTCTCAAATATATTTAAAAAAAAGACTTGGCCAGTCTGGTACCAGCATGCTGGCACTAAATGGCCTGCTTTTAGTCTGCGTGGCTTGGTTAGGGTGTGACAAGGAATACGACATGGGAACCCAATAAAACCCCCCCTGTCCAGGATACATCTGCATGTCAGAGAAAGAGAGAGAAAGAGAGAGAGCGAGAGCGAGAGAGAGAATTGAATCATGGTCTTGCTGTGTATTGTGCTCTTGGCCATGCTTGCTTGGCAGATTTGATCTCATTCCTGAAATGTAATAAAAGTGCAGATGAAATCCGCTGCTGTTGACGTGTACTTCCTTGTGTATGTATTGGGGTTAAGTATGGGTAATTATGAAAAGGATTGGTATAAGGGCAGAGGCAGTTTTTTTCTGATCTAATCACTGCGGCTGCAGAAACAGAGACTTGAGTAGAAATTTAAATGAGTTAAATATGAATCATCAGGCCATGTTTTTAAAAGGTTATTTTAAAGAAAAAAATGTTAGTCGTGAAAATAGTTTTGCCATTCACAAAAATCACACATAAAATTTCTATTACTTTTTATAATTGCTTCCTCCTTTAACAAAGACCAGTAGAGAGTGAACATTTTCTTAATCATATTCAGTTTAATATACAAAACAAAATTAGAGAAGTTGTTTGTTAGTCAACTGTTAATTCTCAAGAGACTTTCCCAAAGCCAAAATTAATAACAAAGAATCTCATTCAAGTTAACATTTCTGTCTTTGTTTCACACATTGGCCCACTAGAGGGCAGGCTTGACAAAACTAGGACCGTGTCCGAATCAGTGCACTTGCCTACTATTGAGTATGCCAGTTGAGTATACTTTTTAAAAAAGCTGTTAAGCACGCGACAATTCTAAAATTGAGTTTTCTTAATATCCCCGGATGATATACTTATTTGCGGATTTTCGCTGATAATAGTATGGAGGATATTGTTTGCATACTGGATGTCACTAAACACTATGCAGTATACAGCATGCTAGTACACAGTAAACAGGACACAGTAGATAGGGCTTTGATTCAGACACAGCCAAGGGTTGTTTCTGTGGATGAGCCTCAGAGACTGATACTGAAGCCTGACTGTGCTATAGTGTCACCTGAAGGGTTAATCACTGGAGCGACCACTCAGGCGACTGCAGTCTCCCCGTACAAGCTGCACCTTAAGAGCAGTCCTCTGATACGATCACTGTGAGCTGAGCCAGTGAACTGGGGAGTGAAAAACGGTGGCAGCCGTCATTAGGCCATGTTCCGGAAGGGAGTGCGTGCTTGCCTGCAACGCTCCCAAACTGATAGAAGGGACCGCAGTAACGAGGCCATCTTGCGAATGAAAGCAGCCATTTCAAATTGGGAGAACTCAAAAGTTGGGGATAAAAACAGGTTATCACTCAATTTATTCATATATTTCTGCTTGCCTTTATTCTGTTGTCTGGGGCTGCACTGCCAAGAAACGGAAACATTTGCCATTAAACCCATAATAAGTTAAATGAACTCTTATTACGCCAAACACATTTTTATTTATTGGCAAAAAGCAAAATGTTTGTCTCGTCTGACCATAGCACCCGCTTCCAATCTATCATGTAAAATCTGTTTCTAGAAATCTTGGTGTGATTTTTGATCAACATCTTAACTTTGAGTGTCACATAAAGAAATCAGTCCAGACATGCTTCTACCAACTGAGGAACATCTCCAAAATCAGAAAAATATTGTCTTTTGAAGATACAGAGAAAATTGTACATGCGTTTGTGTCATCACGCATAGACTATTGTAACTCGCTGTATAGTTGCCTGGGACGCAAAACTATGGTCCGGCTCCAAGTGGTGCAGAATGCAGCGGCCAGGCTATTAACTGGGACAAATATGAGAGAACATATTACCCCTATTCTACACTGGCTCCCAGTTGCGTTTAGAGTTGATTTTAAAATTTTACTAATTATTTTTAAAGCATTAAATGGTTTAGCACCTGCCTATATAGTTGAGCTTCTTACCCCTTACTTACCAAACCGAACACTCAGATCTGCTAATCAGAATCTGTTGGTTGTTCCAGATTCTAGGGTAAAGACGAAGGGTGACTGTGCCTTCTCAGTGGTTGCGCCTAGACTCTGGAACAGCCTCCCACTCAACTTAAGAACTGAAAACTCAGTATGCACTTTCAAAAATAACCTGAAAACTCACTTTTATAAACTAGCTTTTACTTTAAAAATTATTATTTTATTTATTTATTCATTTATTCTTCTCTTTTTTATTATCTTGTATTTCTGTATTCTTATTGTTCTTGTTCTTCTGTTTGTTATATATTTTGTCATTTTCCTTTGCCTGTCAAAGCACCTTGTATCCTTGCATTAGAAAGGTGTTATACAAATAAAGTTATTATTATTATTATTATTATTATCATAATATTAATTTGATGAATGCTAATTGGGGCATGTAGCAGAACCACCGCACCACCGCTGTCTTTACAATAGAAAGAAATTCCCCTGCCCGACTGGATCACGAGTAACTTTATTTTACGTCCAGTAAAACATACAGCTTCACAAGGAAGTAATTATATTATATGCCAGAGATACAATTTTCATATCACCAAACAATAAAAAACAAAACAATATCCCACTGCTAATCAAGTCTATCAAGTATCTGAGCCAAATCTCTGCTCTGACACGACTGACTACAGAGGAACAGAAACCTAATTCTGATAGTAGTTTGCCCGGTGCAGATCTCCTGTTTTTACAGTGCGGCGTGTTGCTTAGCAACGTGGAATCTTGTGACGAGGTGAAAGCTGCTCGTTCTTACGCACAGCTGGGGTATATTAGGAGGTTGTGTCAGATCGCTCTTCCTTTTCCTGCGGAGTCACCAGAAGCAGGTTCACTGAGTGGTAAGATACAACATCATTATCTCTGATATTTTTGTATTTAATTTCCTGTAAACACAAGTTAAAGCTAGAATTGTTGCTGTAGATTGCTTCACGACATTTTGGCCATCTCTGATCGTTAGGCCACTTTACTGATCTGGTGGGATAGCACTTGTTTTGTGGTGTGGTTCTGGGCTTCTAAGCGTCCTGATTACTGCTCTCAGACTCCAGATCCTTGTGGAAAGGGTAGAATCCACTAGTTTTTCTCATGGCTGTCACCTGCCTGCTATGAACTACTACGGGACCTGGGCGGCTAAGTGTTGTTTAGTAAAACTGTTGACTTCCTGCAGATGTGTGGAGCAGAATAAATGCTTAGAAAAGATATCAGATATCGATGTTATTTGCTCAAAACATTACACAGTGAGAGTAACACAAGTTGTCAAACATTTTTCTAAAACATTTTCAATAGAAGTAGTATGTAATCTGTACGCATCTGTAAATACTTGGTGAAAGGTCTCTGCTTATCAAACTACTGGTACCAAAGTGGTGCCAATTTGCAACAAGCTTTGTAGTTGTGTCAATGACCTTCAATATGCACTTATTGTACATCGCTTTGGATAAAAGCGTCTGCCAAATAACTAATGTAATGTAATAATTGGCTACAAATTAATAAGTGTTACGCCCCCTATGGGTCAGAAGACCAAGGCGCAACATTAACCACAACAGACACAAACCAATGAGGGTGTAGCCACACAAAACCACAACTTAACCAGAATTCATCAAAAGAATATTTATTAAGTACAAAGCAACATAGGGAACAAAGGGCATTAATCAGTGGCACCAAATAAAAGATAACATAAAGAAAATCCCACCCCCCCACCATTGACAGGCGCCAGGCGCCCCTAAATACAGGGGTTGGTGCTCACTGCTGAACTAATGAATAATAACAAACAAACTGAAGGTAAGAATGTAGACCCCGGTGTGTCTAAACTTACCCAAATGTCCCCCATGAGCTCAAAAGATACAGTATTAATTTAACAAATCAGGCTGAACAGAGGTTAACACAAACTAATTCAACAAACTAACAAACTAACAAGCAAAACCAAACCTTGCTCCCCTCCTGGCACTGCCACCCCCAGAGAGAGAGAGCCAGAACAAAGAAAACCCAGGACTATTTATAGGGGGAGGAAAAGGCGTGGCTGATTGGATAAGTTGGAACAGGTGTGATGAGACCAGGGCGCCAAGCAGCTTCTGAAAGGAATTAAGAATTATGAAGACACTAGGGGGAGACATACCACAAAACACCATGACAGACAAACATCCACATACAAACAACATGCAGGCCTGCATACATTAATTCAACACTCAAACAAGAACAATACCGAACGTAACAATAAGGCAGAATATTTTTAAAAACACACCATTACCCAAGTCTGGGAATATATTGTGCCGTCATATAAAGTTGCATCTGCAGTCAGAGGGTATAGAAGTGAATGTTTTTAAGGTCTGGGAGTTTGTGGTTAAGGCAACACACCTTGAGAAGAGCCAAACTCCCAAAGCTGTAGTTATCTTGCTGACCTTTAACGTTTTATACCTGTCATCCTTGAAAACAGTTACTTTGTTCTCATACTGTATTCATTTTCCAGAATTCCTATGAATGACGGACGAAACGCTATATATCTACAATTCCACAAAGCTTGAGATGTATTTACACAGATTTTCATGTAATTGCTATCAATAGAAATGATTTTACGTCTCTTATTTTACAGGCTAACTCCCACCAAAGTGTATGAGGTGGGGTGGGGGGTCTTGTCCTCTCCCACACGCACCATTTAAGCTCAAGTATGGCAACGACATCTGCCACGTTTTCCCTGTGAAGACCTATACTTGTAAGTTTACCTGTATTTGTAAAAGTGCATACCTCAATATTTGTACATGTGTGACGGAGAAACTAGATATTGCTCAAAGTAAATAGACACACTACAATATCTTCAGGGTGTAAGAAATGTGTAAGAAATCATACAAAGGTGTATGTTTAAATGCAATGTCACAACTGTCAAGGCCGATTTTAAATACTTTTATATTTTAATATTTGACCATTTCAAGCCTGATTACAAGTATGCCTATTGGTTTACAAGTGTACAAGTGTTACAAGGATATAAATTGGCACCACATAAGTTTTATGTAAGATTTATAAATGCTTGCTTTGAAATTGACTGACCTTTGTATCATTTTCAGGAGTTATCTCCCAAGGGGTAAACTGGAGTCTCTGCCTCAGACTGAAGGATTGCCAATGAGCCCTTTCCCTGTTTGAGAGTGAAAGCGATGACATCACCGTCCCCACTTTGAGAGTGGGGACAGTGACATCACAGACCCACTCCATGGAGAGGGGATGACATCAACATTTTTGATTTTGATGTCATTTCCTCTACCCATAGAATGAGTACAGTGATGTCACTGTCCCTGCCCCGGCAACAGGGACAGCGATGTCATCGCCCTCGCTCATGGATTGTGAAGGGAGTCGTCAGCGTCCCCCAGTCAGAGCGTAGGAACGACAGCGCAGAATCAATGCTATGAAGAAACATCCACGGCACGGATTCACTAACCTTGAAGCACACACGTCACTGCAACAAAGACAACAAGCGAAACTCTCAAAAAAAGCATGCTGGCACTAAATAGCCTGCTTTTAGTCTGCGTGGCTTGGTTAGGGTGTGACAAGGAATACGACATGGGAACCCAATAAAACCCCCCCTGTCCAGGATACATCTGCATGTCAGAGAAAGAGAGAGAAAGAGAAAGAGAGAGAGCGAGAGAGAGAGAGAGAGAATTGAATCATGGTCTTGCTGTGTATTGTGCTCTTGGCCATGCTTGCTTGGCAGATTTGATCTCATTCCTGAAATGTAATAAAAATGCAGATGAAATCCGCTGCTGTTGACGTGTACTTCCTTGTGTATGTATTGGGGTTAAGTATGGGTAATTATGAAAAGGATTGGTATAAGGGCAGAGGCAGTTTTTTTCTGATCTAATCACTGCGGCTGCAGAAACAGAGACTTGAGTAGAAATTTAAATGAGTTAAATATGAATCATCAGGCCATGTTTTTAAAAGGTTATTTTAAAGAAAAAAATGTTAGTCGTGAAAATAGTTTTGCCATTCACAAAAATCACACATAAAATTTCTATTACTTTTTATAATTGCTTCCTCCTTTAACAAAGACCAGTAGAGAGTGAACATTTTCTTAATCATATTCAGTTTAATATACAAAACAAAATTAGAGAAGTTGTTTGTTAGTCAACTGTTAATTCTCAAGAGACTTTCCCAAAGCCAAAATTAATAACAAAGAATCTCATTCAAATTAACATTTCTGTCTTTGTTTCACACATTGGCCCACTAGAGGGCAGGCTTGACAAAACTAGGACCATGTCCGAATCAGTGCACTTGCCTACTATTGAGTATGCCAGTTGAGTATACTTTTTTAAAAAGCTGTTAAGCACGCGACAATTCTAAAATTGAGTTTTCTTAATATCCCCGGATGATATACTTATTTGTGGATTTTCGCTGATAATAGTATGGAGGATATTGTTTGCATACTGGATGTCACTAAACACTATGCAGTATACAGCATGCTAGTACACAGTAAACAGGACACAGTAGATAGGGCTTTGATTCAGACACAGCCAAGGGTTGTTTCTGTGGATGAGCCTCAGAGACTGATACTGAAGCCTGACTGTGCTATAATGTCACCTGAAGGGTTAATCACTGGAGCGACCACTCGGGCGACTGCAGTCTCCCCGTACAAGCTGCACCTTAAGAGCAGTCCTCTGATACGATCACTGTGAGCTGAGCCAGTGAACTTGGGAGTGAAAAACGGTGGCGGCCGTCATTAGGCCATGTTCCGGAAGGGAGTGCGTGCTTGCCTGCAACTCGCCCAAACTGATAGAAGGGACCGCAGTAATGAGGCCATCTTGCGAATGAAAGCAGCCATTTCAAATTGGGAGAACTCAAAAGTTGGGGATAAAAACAGGTTATCACTCAATTTATTCATATATTTCTGCTTGCCTTTATTCTGTTGTCTGGGGCTGCACTGCCAAGAAACGGAAACATTTGCCATTAAACCCATAATAAGTTAAATTAACTCTTATTACGCCAAACACATTTTTATTTATTGGCAAAAAGCAAAATGTTTGTCTCGTCTGACCATAGCACCCGCTTCCAATCGATCATGTAAAATCTGTTTCTAGAAATCTTGGTGTGATTTTTGATCAACATCTTAACTTTGAGTGTCACATAAAGAAATCAGTCCAGACATGCTTCTACCAACTGAGGAACATCTCCAAAATCAGAAAAATATTGTCTTTTGAAGATAGAGAAAATTGTACATGCGTTTGTGTCATCACGCATAGACTATTGCAACTCGCTGTATAGTTGCCTGGGACGCAAAACTATGGTCCGGCTCCAAGTGGTGCAGAATGCAGCGGCCAGGCTATTAACTGGGACAAATAGGAGAGAACATATTACCCCTATTCTACACTGGCTCCCAGTTGCGTTTAGAGTTGATTTTAAAATTTTACTAATTATTTTTAAAGCATTAAATGGTTTAGCACCTGCCTATATAGTTGAGCTTCTTACCCCTTACTTACCAAACCGAACACTCAGATCTGCTAATCAGAATCTGTTGGTTGTTCCAGATTCTAGGGTAAAGACGAAGGGTGACTGTGCCTTCTCAGTGGTTGCGCCTAGACTCTGGAACAGCCTCCCACTCAACTTAAGAACTGAAAACTCAGTATGCACTTTCAAAAATAACCTGAAAACTCACTTTTATAAACTAGCTTTTACTTTAAAAATTATTATTTTATTTATTTATTCATTTATTCTTCTCTTTTTTATTATCTTGTATTTCTGTATTCTTATTGTTCTTGTTCTTCTGTTTGTTATATATTTTGTCATTTTCCTTTGCCTGTCAAAGCACCTTGTATCCTTGCATTAGAAAGGTGTTATACAAATAAAGTTATTATTATTATTATTATTATTATCATAATATTAATTTGATGAATGCTAATTGGGGCATGTAGCAGAACCACCGCACCACCGCTGTCTTTACAATAGAAAGAAATTCCCCTGCCCGACTGGATCACGAGTAACTTTATTTTCCGTCCAGTAAAACATACAGCTTCACAAGGAAGTAATTATATTATATGCCAGAGATACAATTTTCATATCACCAAACAATAAAAAACAAAACAATATCCCACTGCTAATCAAGTCTATCAAGTATCTGAGCCAAATCTCTGCTCTGACACGACTGACTACAGAGGTGAGGCCGAGTGCCAGAGGAACAACAGAAATCTAATTCTGATAGTAGTTTGCCCGGTGCCGTCGTTATGCCATTAAGATCTCTTGTTTTTACAGTGCGACGTGTTGCTTAGCAACGTGGAATCTTGTGACGAGGTGAAAGCTGCTCGTTCTTAGGTACAGCTGGGGTATATTAGGAGGTTGTGTCAGATCGCTCTTCCTTTTCCTGCGGAGTCACCAGAAGCAGGTTCAATGAGTGGTAAGATACAGCATCATTATCTCTGATATTTTTGTATTTCATTTCCTGTAAACACAAATTAAAGCTAGAATTGTTGCTGTAGATTGCTTCACGACATTTTGGCCATCTCTGATCGTTAGGCCACTTTACTGATCTGGTGGGATAGCACTTGTTTTGTGGTGTGGTTCTGGGCTTCTAAGCGTCCTGATTACTGCTCTCAGACTCCAGATCCTTGTGGAAAGGGTAGAATCCACTAGTTTTTCTCATGGCTGTCACCTGCCTGCTATGAACTACTACGGGACCTGGGCGGCTAAGTGTTGTTTAGTAAAACTGTTGACTTCCTGCAGATGTGTGGAGCAGAATAAATGCTTAGAAAAGATATCAGATATCGATGTTATTTGCTCAAAACATTACACAGTGAGTAACACAAGTTGTCAAACATTTTTCTAAAACATTTTCAATAGAAGTAGTATGTAATCTGTACGCATCTGTAAATACACACTTGGTGAAAGGTCTCTGCTTATCAAACTACTGGTACCAAAGTGGTGCCAATTTGCAACAAGCTTTGTAGTTGTGTCAATGACCTTCATATGCACTTATTGTACATCGCTTTGGATAAAAGCGTCTGCCAAATAACTAATGTAATGTAATAATTGGCTACAAATTAATAAGTGTTACGCCCCCTATGGGTCAGAAGACCAAGGCGCAACATTAACCACAACAGACACAAACCAATGAGGGTGTAGCCACACAAAACCACAACTTAACCAGAATTCATCAAAAGAATATTTATTAAGTACAAAGCAACATAGGGAACAAAGGGCATTAATCAGTGGCACCAAATAAAAGATAACATAAAGAAAATCCCACCCCCCCACCATTGACAGGCGCCAGGCGCCCCTAAATACAGGGGTTGGTGCTCACTGCTGAACTAATGAATAATAACAAACAAACTGAAGGTAAGAATGTAGACCCCGGTGTGTCTAAACTTACCCAAATGTCCCCCATGAGCTCAAAAGATACAGTATTAATTTAACAAATCAGGCTGAACAGAGGTTAACACAAACTAATTCAACAAACTAACAAACTAACAAGCAAAACCAAACCTTGCTCCCCTCCTGGCACTGCCACCCCCAGAGAGAGAGAGCCAGAACAAAGAAAACCCAGGACTATTTATAGGGGGAGGAAAAGGCGTGGCTGATTGGATAAGTTGGAACAGGTGTGATGAGACCAGGGCGCCAAGCAGCTTCTGAAAGGAATTAAGAATTATGAAGACACTAGGGGGAGACATACCACAAAACACCATGACAGACAAACATCCACATACAAACAACATGCAGGCCTGCATACATTAATTCAACACTCAAACAAGAACAATACCGAACGTAACAATAAGGCAGAATATTTTTAAAAACACACCATTACCCAAGTCTGGGAATATATTGTGCCGTCATATAAAGTTGCATCTGCAGTCAGAGGGTATAGAAGTGAATGTTTTTAAGGTCTGGGAGTTTGTGGTTAAGGCAACACACCTTGAGAAGAGCCAAACTCCCAAAGCTGTAGTTATCTTGCTGACCTTTAACGTTTTATACCTGTCATCCTTGAAAACAGTTACTTTGTTCTCATACTGTATTCATTTTCCAGAATTCCTATGAATGACGGACGAAACGCTATATATCTACAATTCCACAAAGCTTGAGATGTATTTACACAGATTTTCATGTAATTGCTATCAATAGAAATGATTTTACGTCTCTTATTTTACAGGCTAACTCCCACCAAAGTGTATGAGGTGGGGTGGGGGGTCTTGTCCTCTCCCACACGCACCATTTAAGCTCAAGTATGGCAACGACATCTGCCACGTTTTCCCTGTGAAGACCTATACTTGTAAGTTTACCTGTATTTGTAAAAGTGCATACCTCAATATTTGTACATGTGTGACGGAGAAACTAGATATTGCTCAAAGTAAATAGACACACTACAATATCTTCAGGGTGTAAGAAATGTGTAAGAAATCATACAAAGGTGTATGTTTAAATGCAATGTCACAACTGTCAAGGCCGATTTTAAATACTTTTATATTTTAATATTTGACCATTTCAAGCCTGATTACAAGTATGCCTATTGGTTTACAAGTGTACAAGTGTTACAAGGATATAAATTGGCACCACATAAGTTTTATGTAAGATTTATAAATGCTTGCTTTGAAATTGACTGACCTTTGTATCATTTTCAGGAGTTATCTCCCAAGGGGTAAACTGGAGTCTCTGCCTCAGACTGAAGGATTGCCAATGAGCCCTTTCCCTGTTTGAGAGTGAAAGCGATGACATCACCGTCCCCACTTTGAGAGTGGGGACAGTGACATCACAGACCCACTCCATGGAGAGGGGATGACATCAACATTTTTGATTTTGATGTCATTTCCTCTACCCATAGAATGAGTACAGTGATGTCACTGTCCCTGCCCCGGCAACAGGGACAGCGATGTCATCGCCCTCGCTCATGGATTGTGAAGGGAGTCGTCAGCGTCCCCCAGTCAGAGCGTAGGAACGACAGCGCAGAATCAATGCTATGAAGAAACATCCACGGCACGGATTCACTAACCTTGAAGCACACACGTCACTGCAACAAAGACAACAAGCGAAACTCTCAAAAAAAGCATGCTGGCACTAAATAGCCTGCTTTTAGTCTGCGTGGCTTGGTTAGGGTGTGACAAGGAATACGACATGGGAACCCAATAAAACCCCCCCTGTCCAGGATACATCTGCATGTCAGAGAAAGAGAGAGAAAGAGAAAGAGAGAGAGCGAGAGAGAGAGAGAGAGAATTGAATCATGGTCTTGCTGTGTATTGTGCTCTTGGCCATGCTTGCTTGGCAGATTTGATCTCATTCCTGAAATGTAATAAAAATGCAGATGAAATCCGCTGCTGTTGACGTGTACTTCCTTGTGTATGTATTGGGGTTAAGTATGGGTAATTATGAAAAGGATTGGTATAAGGGCAGAGGCAGTTTTTTTCTGATCTAATCACTGCGGCTGCAGAAACAGAGACTTGAGTAGAAATTTAAATGAGTTAAATATGAATCATCAGGCCATGTTTTTAAAAGGTTATTTTAAAGAAAAAAATGTTAGTCGTGAAAATAGTTTTGCCATTCACAAAAATCACATAAAATTTCTATTACTTTTTATAATTGCTTCCTCCTTTAACAAAGACCAGTAGAGAGTGAACATTTTCTTAATCATATTCAGTTTAATATACAAAACAAAATTAGAGAAGTTGTTTGTTAGTCAACTGTTAATTCTCAAGAGACTTTCCCAAAGCCAAAATTAATAACAAAGAATCTCATTCAAATTAACATTTCTGTCTTTGTTTCACACATTGGCCCACTAGAGGGCAGGCTTGACAAAACTAGGACCATGTCCGAATCAGTGCACTTGCCTACTATTGAGTATGCCAGTTGAGTATACTTTTTTAAAAAGCTGTTAAGCACGCGACAATTCTAAAATTGAGTTTTCTTAATATCCCCGGATGATATACTTATTTGTGGATTTTCGCTGATAATAGTATGGAGGATATTGTTTGCATACTGGATGTCACTAAACACTATGCAGTATACAGCATGCTAGTACACAGTAAACAGGACACAGTAGATAGGGCTTTGATTCAGACACAGCCAAGGGTTGTTTCTGTGGATGAGCCTCAGAGACTGATACTGAAGCCTGACTGTGCTATAATGTCACCTGAAGGGTTAATCACTGGAGCGACCACTCGGGCGACTGCAGTCTCCCCGTACAAGCTGCACCTTAAGAGCAGTCCTCTGATACGATCACTGTGAGCTGAGCCAGTGAACTTGGGAGTGAAAAACGGTGGCGGCCGTCATTAGGCCATGTTCCGGAAGGGAGTGCGTGCTTGCCTGCAACTCGCCCAAACTGATAGAAGGGACCGCAGTAATGAGGCCATCTTGCGAATGAAAGCAGCCATTTCAAATTGGGAGAACTCAAAAGTTGGGGATAAAAACAGGTTATCACTCAATTTATTCATATATTTCTGCTTGCCTTTATTCTGTTGTCTGGGGCTGCACTGCCAAGAAACGGAAACATTTGCCATTAAACCCATAATAAGTTAAATTAACTCTTATTACGCCAAACACATTTTTATTTATTGGCAAAAAGCAAAATGTTTGTCTCGTCTGACCATAGCACCCGCTTCCAATCGATCATGTAAAATCTGTTTCTAGAAATCTTGGTGTGATTTTTGATCAACATCTTAACTTTGAGTGTCACATAAAGAAATCAGTCCAGACATGCTTCTACCAACTGAGGAACATCTCCAAAATCAGAAAAATATTGTCTTTTGAAGATAGAGAAAATTGTACATGCGTTTGTGTCATCACGCATAGACTATTGCAACTCGCTGTATAGTTGCCTGGGACGCAAAACTATGGTCCGGCTCCAAGTGGTGCAGAATGCAGCGGCCAGGCTATTAACTGGGACAAATAGGAGAGAACATATTACCCCTATTCTACACTGGCTCCCAGTTGCGTTTAGAGTTGATTTTAAAATTTTACTAATTATTTTTAAAGCATTAAATGGTTTAGCACCTGCCTATATAGTTGAGCTTCTTACCCCTTACTTACCAAACCGAACACTCAGATCTGCTAATCAGAATCTGTTGGTTGTTCCAGATTCTAGGGTAAAGACGAAGGGTGACTGTGCCTTCTCAGTGGTTGCGCCTAGACTCTGGAACAGCCTCCCACTCAACTTAAGAACTGAAAACTCAGTATGCACTTTCAAAAATAACCTGAAAACTCACTTTTATAAACTAGCTTTTACTTTAAAAATTATTATTTTATTTATTTATTCATTTATTCTTCTCTTTTTTATTATCTTGTATTTCTGTATTCTTATTGTTCTTGTTCTTCTGTTTGTTATATATTTTGTCATTTTCCTTTGCCTGTCAAAGCACCTTGTATCCTTGCATTAGAAAGGTGTTATACAAATAAAGTTATTATTATTATTATTATTATTATCATAATATTAATTTGATGAATGCTAATTGGGGCATGTAGCAGAACCACCGCACCACCGCTGTCTTTACAATAGAAAGAAATTCCCCTGCCCGACTGGATCACGAGTAACTTTATTTTACGTCCAGTAAAACATACAGCTTCACAAGGAAGTAATTATATTATATGCCAGAGATACAATTTTCATATCACCAAACAATAAAAAACAAAACAATATCCCACTGCTAATCAAGTCTATCAAGTATCTGAGCCAAATCTCTGCTCTGACACGACTGACTACAGAGGAACAGAAACCTAATTCTGATAGTAGTTTGCCCGGTGCAGATCTCCTGTTTTTACAGTGCGGCGTGTTGCTTAGCAACGTGGAATCTTGTGACGAGGTGAAAGCTGCTCGTTCTTACGCACAGCTGGGGTATATTAGGAGGTTGTGTCAGATCGCTCTTCCTTTTCCTGCGGAGTCACCAGAAGCAGGTTCACTGAGTGGTAAGATACAACATCATTATCTCTGATATTTTTGTATTTAATTTCCTGTAAACACAAGTTAAAGCTAGAATTGTTGCTGTAGATTGCTTCACGACATTTTGGCCATCTCTGATCGTTAGGCCACTTTACTGATCTGGTGGGATAGCACTTGTTTTGTGGTGTGGTTCTGGGCTTCTAAGCGTCCTGATTACTGCTCTCAGACTCCAGATCCTTGTGGAAAGGGTAGAATCCACTAGTTTTTCTCATGGCTGTCACCTGCCTGCTATGAACTACTACGGGACCTGGGCGGCTAAGTGTTGTTTAGTAAAACTGTTGACTTCCTGCAGATGTGTGGAGCAGAATAAATGCTTAGAAAAGATATCAGATATCGATGTTATTTGCTCAAAACATTACACAGTGAGAGTAACACAAGTTGTCAAACATTTTTCTAAAACATTTTCAATAGAAGTAGTATGTAATCTGTACGCATCTGTAAATACTTGGTGAAAGGTCTCTGCTTATCAAACTACTGGTACCAAAGTGGTGCCAATTTGCAACAAGCTTTGTAGTTGTGTCAATGACCTTCAATATGCACTTATTGTACATCGCTTTGGATAAAAGCGTCTGCCAAATAACTAATGTAATGTAATAATTGGCTACAAATTAATAAGTGTTACGCCCCCTATGGGTCAGAAGACCAAGGCGCAACATTAACCACAACAGACACAAACCAATGAGGGTGTAGCCACACAAAACCACAACTTAACCAGAATTCATCAAAAGAATATTTATTAAGTACAAAGCAACATAGGGAACAAAGGGCATTAATCAGTGGCACCAAATAAAAGATAACATAAAGAAAATCCCACCCCCCCACCACAGACAGGCGCCAGGCGCCCCTAAATACAGGGGTTGGTGCTCACTGCTGAACTAATGAATAATAACAAACAAACTGAAGGTAAGAATGTAGACCCCGGTGTGTCTAAACTTACCCAAATGTCCCCCATGAGCTCAAAAGATACAGTATTAATTTAACAAATCAGGCTGAACAGAGGTTAACACAAACTAATTCAACAAACTAACAAACTAACAAGCAAAACCAAACCTTGCTCCCCTCCTGGCACTGCCACCCCCAGAGAGAGAGAGCCAGAACAAAGAAAACCCAGGACTATTTATAGGGGGAGGAAAAGGCGTGGCTGATTGGATAAGTTGGAACAGGTGTGATGAGACCAGGGCGCCAAGCAGCTTCTGAAAGGAATTAAGAATTATGAAGACACTAGGGGGAGACATACCACAAAACACCATGACAGACAAACATCCACATACAAACAACATGCAGGCCTGCATACATTAATTCAACACTCAAACAAGAACAATACCGAACGTAACAATAAGGCAGAATATTTTTAAAAACACACCATTACCCAAGTCTGGGAATATATTGTGCCGTCATATAAAGTTGCATCTGCAGTCAGAGGGTATAGAAGTGAATGTTTTTAAGGTCTGGGAGTTTGTGGTTAAGGCAACACACCTTGAGAAGAGCCAAACTCCCAAAGCTGTAGTTATCTTGCTGACCTTTAACGTTTTATACCTGTCATCCTTGAAAACAGTTACTTTGTTCTCATACTGTATTCATTTTCCAGAATTCCTATGAATGACGGACGAAACGCTATATATCTACAATTCCACAAAGCTTGAGATGTATTTACACAGATTTTCATGTAATTGCTATCAATAGAAATGATTTTACGTCTCTTATTTTACAGGCTAACTCCCACCAAAGTGTATGAGGTGGGGTGGGGGGTCTTGTCCTCTCCCACACGCACCATTTAAGCTCAAGTATGGCAACGACATCTGCCACGTTTTCCCTGTGAAGACCTATACTTGTAAGTTTACCTGTATTTGTAAAAGTGCATACCTCAATATTTGTACATGTGTGACGGAGAAACTAGATATTGCTCAAAGTAAATAGACACACTACAATATCTTCAGGGTGTAAGAAATGTGTAAGAAATCATACAAAGGTGTATGTTTAAATGCAATGTCACAACTGTCAAGGCCGATTTTAAATACTTTTATATTTTAATATTTGACCATTTCAAGCCTGATTACAAGTATGCCTATTGGTTTACAAGTGTACAAGTGTTACAAGGATATAAATTGGCACCACATAAGTTTTATGTAAGATTTATAAATGCTTGCTTTGAAATTGACTGACCTTTGTATCATTTTCAGGAGTTATCTCCCAAGGGGTAAACTGGAGTCTCTGCCTCAGACTGAAGGATTGCCAATGAGCCCTTTCCCTGTTTGAGAGTGAAAGCGATGACATCACCGTCCCCACTTTGAGAGTGGGGACAGTGACATCACAGACCCACTCCATGGAGAGGGGATGACATCAACATTTTTGATTTTGATGTCATTTCCTCTACCCATAGAATGAGTACAGTGATGTCACTGTCCCTGCCCCGGCAACAGGGACAGCGATGTCATCGCCCTCGCTCATGGATTGTGAAGGGAGTCGTCAGCGTCCCCCAGTCAGAGCGTAGGAACGACAGCGCAGAATCAATGCTATGAAGAAACATCCACGGCACGGATTCACTAACCTTGAAGCACACACGTCACTGCAACAAAGACAACAAGCGAAACTCTCAAAAAAAGCATGCTGGCACTAAATAGCCTGCTTTTAGTCTGCGTGGCTTGGTTAGGGTGTGACAAGGAATACGACATGGGAACCCAATAAAACCCCCCCTGTCCAGGATACATCTGCATGTCAGAGAAAGAGAGAGAAAGAGAAAGAGAGAGAGCGAGAGAGAGAGAGAGAGAATTGAATCATGGTCTTGCTGTGTATTGTGCTCTTGGCCATGCTTGCTTGGCAGATTTGATCTCATTCCTGAAATGTAATAAAAATGCAGATGAAATCCGCTGCTGTTGACGTGTACTTCCTTGTGTATGTATTGGGGTTAAGTATGGGTAATTATGAAAAGGATTGGTATAAGGGCAGAGGCAGTTTTTTTCTGATCTAATCACTGCGGCTGCAGAAACAGAGACTTGAGTAGAAATTTAAATGAGTTAAATATGAATCATCAGGCCATGTTTTTAAAAGGTTATTTTAAAGAAAAAAATGTTAGTCGTGAAAATAGTTTTGCCATTCACAAAAATCACATAAAATTTCTATTACTTTTTATAATTGCTTCCTCCTTTAACAAAGACCAGTAGAGAGTGAACATTTTCTTAATCATATTCAGTTTAATATACAAAACAAAATTAGAGAAGCTGTTTGTTAGTCAACTGTTAATTCTCAAGAGACTTTCCCAAAGCCAAAATTAATAACAAAGAATCTCATTCAAATTAACATTTCTGTCTTTGTTTCACACATTGGCCCACTAGAGGGCAGGCTTGACAAAACTAGGACCATGTCCGAATCAGTGCACTTGCCTACTATTGAGTATGCCAGTTGAGTATACTTTTTTAAAAAGCTGTTAAGCACGCGACAATTCTAAAATGGAGTTTTCTTATTATCCCCGGATGATATACT
This sequence comes from Ilyophis sp. 1 JC-2022, assembly GCA_022702515.1. Taxonomy (NCBI): domain Eukaryota; kingdom Metazoa; phylum Chordata; class Actinopteri; order Anguilliformes; family Synaphobranchidae; genus Ilyophis; species Ilyophis sp. 1 JC-2022. The sequence goes on along the minus strand of CM040403.1, from coordinate 10,812,724 downwards.
TATTTGCGGATTTTCGCTGATAATAGTATGGAGGATATTGTTTGCATACTGGATGTCACTAAACACTATGCAGTATACAGCATGCTAGTACACAGTAAACAGTACACAGTAGATAGGGCTTTGATTCGAACACAGCCTAGGGTTGTTTCTGTGGATGAGCCTCCAGGACTGATACTGAAGCCTGACTGTACTATAGTGTCACCTGAAGGGTTAATCCCTGGAGCGACCACTCGGGCGACTGCAGTCTCCCCGTACAAGCTGCACCTTAAGAGCAGTCCTCTGATACGATCACTGTGAGCTGAGCCAGTGAACTGGGGAGTGAAAAACGGTGGCGCCCGTCATTAGGCCATGTTCCGGAAGGGAGTGCGTGCTTGCCTGCAACTCTCCCAAACTGATAGAAGGGACCGCAGTAACGAGGCCATCTTGCGAATGAAAGCAGCCATTTAAAATTGGGAGAACTCAAAAGTTGGGGATAAAAACAGGTTATCACTCAATTTATTCATATATTTCTGCTTGCCTTTATTCTGTTGTCTGGGGCTGCACTGCCAAGAAACGGAAACATTTGCCATTAAACCCATAATAAGTTAAATGAACTCTTATTACGCCAAACACATTTTTATTTATTGGCAAAAGCAAAATTTTTGTCTCATCTGACCATAGCACCTGCTTCCAATCTATCATGTAAAATCTGTTTCTAGAAATCTTGGTGTGATTTTTGATCTTAACTTTTGAGTGTCACATAAAGAAATCAGTCCAGACATGCTTCTACCAACTGAGGAACATCTCCAAAATCAGAAAAATATTGTCTTTTGAAGATACAGAGAAAATTGTACATGCGTTTGTGTCATCACGCATAGACTATTGCAACTTGCTGTATAGTTGCCTTGGACGCAAAACTATGGTCCGGCTCCAAGTGGTGCAGAACGCAGCCGCCAGGCTATTAACTGGGACAAATAGGAGAGAACATATTACCCCTATTCTAGCACTGGCTCCCAGTTGCTTTTAGAGTTGATTTAAAAATTTTACTAATTACTTTTAAAGCATTAAATGGTTTAGCACCTGCCTATATAGTTGAGCTTCTTATCCCTTACTTACCAAACCGGACACTCAGATCTGCTAATCAGAATCTGTTGGTTGTTCCAGATTCTAGGCTAAAGTCGAAGGGTGATTGTGCCTTCTCAGTGGTTGCGCCTAGACTCTGGAACAGCCTCCCACTCAACTTAAGAACTGAAAACTCAGTATGCACTTTCAAAAATAACCTGAAAACTCACTTTTATAAACTAGCTTTTACTTAAATTTTTTTAAATTTTATTTATTTATTCATTTATTCTTCTCTATTTTTTATCATCTTGTATTTCTGTATACTTATTGTTCTTGTTCTTCTGTTTGTTATATACTTTGTCATTTTCCTTTGCCTGTCAAAGCACCTTGTATCCTTGCATTAGAAAGGTGCTATACAAATAAAGTTATTATTATTATTATTATTATTATTATATTAATTTGATGAATGCTAATTGGGGCGTGTAGCAGAACCACCGCACCACCGCTGTCTTTACAATAGAAAGAAATTCCCCTGCCCGACTGGATCACGAGTAACTTTATTTTCCGTCCAGTAAAACATACAGCTTCACAAGGAAGTAATTATATTATATGCCAGAGATACAATTTTCATATCACCAAACAATAAAAAACAAAACAATATCCCACTGCTAATCAAGTCTATCAAGTATCTGAGCCAAATCTCTGCTCTGACACGTCTGACTACAGAGGTGAGGCCGAGTGCCCGGTGCCGTCGTTATGCCATTAAGATTTTGATCTCCTGTTTTTACAGTGCGGCGTGTTTCTTAGCAACGTGGAATCTTGTGACGAGGTGAAAGCTGCTCGTTCTTACGCACAGCTGGGGTATATTAGGAGGTTGTGTCAGATCGCTCTTCCTTTTCCTACGGAGTCACCAGAAGCATGTTCACTGAGTGGTAAGATACAGCATCATTATCTGTGATATTTTTGTATTTAATTTCCTGTAAACACAAGTTAAAGCTAGAATTGTTGTTGTAGATAGCTTCACGACATTTTGGCCATCTCTGATCGTTAGGCCACTTTACTGATCTGGTGGGATGGCATTTGTTTTGTAGTGTGGTTCTGGGCTTCTAAGCGTCCTGATTACTGCTCTCAGACTCCAGATCCTTGTGGAAAGGGTAGAATCCACTAGTTTTTCTCATGGCTGTCAGCTGCCTGCTATGAACTACTACAGGACCAGGGCGGCTAAGTGTTGCTTAGTAAAATTGTTGACTTCCTGCAGGTGTGTGGAGCAGATTAAATGCTTATAAAAGATTTCAGATATCGATGTTATTTGCTCAAAACATTGCAGAATAAGTTGTCAGCAAACTTTTCAAATTTTTAAAAAACATTTTCAATAGAAGTAGTATGTAATCTGTACACATCTGTAAATACACACTTGGTGAAAGGTCTCTGCTTATCAAACTACTGGTACCAAAGTGGTGCCAATTTGCAACAAGCATTTTGACTTTGGGGGGGGGGGGTTCTCCTTTCTCTGTTCTGCAGCTGCACCCCACCCCCCACCAATGAGCGAGTTGGATGTTGTGGGACCACTCTTCTAAATGGGTGCTCTCTCATTGGCTCACAAAGTGGAGTTCCCTGATGTTGGGTGCTCTCTCATTGGCTCACTTCGTGAAGTCCCCTGAGGCTCTGACCAATGGGAACAACAGGTGGGAAGTTTGTTCTTTATGTATAACTATTCAAAATCATGATTTTGAATCCACAAAATGTTTAAAAACTTTAAAAGATTAACATTAGCAATTAACAAAGAGAGTTTGTTAAAATCTCATCAAAAACTTTCCATTTTCATACTAATTTCAAAATGTTACTTCAGCGACACGGAAGACCATTCTTTGTGTTACCTGGGCCGTGGCCTGAGGATTGCAGTCTGTCTAGTGTTTCAACTGTCTTTTCATTACATTGAAAAACTCAGAGAATCCAGGAGTGGTTTATTGAATCAGGTGGCTAAAGGCAAGACTGTTGAAACATTGCCTTAAATGTATTATTTATTTATTATTAAGGAGTGAACGTCAGTGTTATTGCTGGAGATAACTGACACTTCACCCTGGACACACAAACAAAGAACACAGCTCTTACACACACTGCACATACAATATCATATACCGTAATGTCCTTACATTAATTATGTCTGCTTAATGTCTTTTCAATATTTAATTTAAAATTCTGAGGTGTTTCAGTCCACTTCACACGTATTTTCTATATTGTATTTATCACATACATCCAGGGACTGAATCTCACTTTTTTCTCACAGGAGGAATTGGAGGAAGAGGAAGAGGGTGAGAACATGCTGTAGAAATGGGAAGACGGAAACCGAAGGAGCTGCTCCCAGGGGCAGGACGAAGATTCTTTTGGAGCTGTTACAAAAGGACAAGGGAAAAATTCAGAAATCCAATGCAATGACAAAACCAAACCTTGCTGCAGCTGCCATAGTGTATGCAACAGAAGGACAAACGTAAAGCGTTCTGCACGTTAAACGTTCAAATGGAACAGTTCACATGGGGAATTGTTCACATTACTTGCAACTGTGGACGCACTCCAGATTGGTTGCAATTTTTTTCATTGCGATTGCACAGTGAAACCAAAGAAGAGCAGTCAGATGCAGTGATACTGCACTGTTCTGAGTTCATGTGTAAGCGTACTGGAAAAAAACAGCATGTGAGCTTGTATATTCTCAACAGACAATTCAGAAATATTTGGTCAAAGGCATCACATCAACTAAAAGTATGAGTCAAAGAGGAATAATTAATGTTAACAAACATCAAATAAGGGTTTGCTTTTCTATTTATTAATTTTTTTACACAGCTGAAATACAGATAAAAAATGTAAAAAAACATGTTGAAAATATATAAGCTCTTTTTTTGCATCTTAATTTTAAAGTATGCACTGGTAGGGGTACACAGCAATAATACTAATTTTAGTAATGCTATCTATGAACGAAAAGGACATTTAAAAAATAATTCACAAGCACTGTCACAGACGAATATGACTCGCATCATAAAATGTAGTGAGACAGCGCTCAGCAATGGTCAGGATGGCCCATGATTCACATCATGTAAACTGGAGAGGGAACATCTAAAACAGAAAATGACTCGTTTATCAAGAATGCACCAGAAAAATGAATGTATCTCTACTACACTGTGTAAAAATGTCACTGGCATGTTAGAAAACTGCATTTCTTTGATCATGCTATTGAGTAAAATACACAAAAAGGTTTTGCATTGATGATCCATTCTGTTTTTACAGCAAATATCATGAAAGGTTTACTGTTTTTCTGCTTGGTTTAGTGGGTTGAACCAGAGATTGTATACTCTCTCTTTAGGCTTTGGTTGAATTCACGTGTAAAAATAAAATCCTTTAATTTGTTTCTTTCCATTTCTGTCCTGTTGTGGTTTATTTAAATGGCCTCAGAAAAGAAGCAGAACCACCAATAGATTTTTGTTATTATTTCTGGTATTTTTGCCATCATTACCAAAAGCTACAATTTAGTTTGAAAGCTGATATTGAATTGAGGAAATTCAGGTTAAGCATCTTGTTCAAGGGGAAAACAGCAGCATCTCCTCCACGGATTTAAAACTGTGACACTCTGGACAAAAACTCACATACGTGTACTGGCTCACATACTTGCTCGCATACATACATACAGTGCCCTCCACTATTATTGGCACCCCTGGTAAAGATGAGTAAAAAGGGTTATAAAAAAAAGTAACTGTTTGGTGAATTAGCTTAATCTCACACTGAAAAATTTTGAAAAATCCAACCTTTAATTGAAGTAAATTTATTATGAAAAAAATAAATAAATCCCTCATCAAGAAATAATAATTTAACAAAACCATGTATGCCACAATTATTGGCACCCCTAAATTTATATATAAAATAAATTAATAATTTGTAATCGTTGGTCGCATATCCTTTGCATGCCATGACTTCCTGATGTCTGTGACCCAACAACATCAAAAGACTCTTGATATCTTATTTTCTGGTACTCTTACAAGCGATACTATAACACCTCTGCATTTGAATGGATCTCTATGGGAATTGGGGGGCGGGACTACATTTATCTGTAAATTATACTGGAAAAGTATGTAATACATGGTTGGTAAAATGGCTGTAAGTCATCAAGGGTCTGATGTATCAAACGAGCCTCAAATCATCACTCTGCTGCCACATATGCAGTAGATATGGATGGATCACTTTAAGGGTTGTTTCTCCTGACACACTTTCCAATTGAACTCTATGGAAAAATAAGTCAGGGGAAGAAACCCTTCAAGTTATCCATCCATATCTACTGTATTTCTGGCAGCAGAGTGATGATTTAAGGCTTGTTTGATACTTCAGACCCTTGATGACTTGGAGCCATTTAGCCAACCATGTGTTCCATACCGTTTCAGTGTAATTTACAGCTAGATCTAGTCCCACCCCCCAATTCCCATAGAGATCCATTCAAATGCAGAGAGCTTATAGTATCGCTTGTAACAGTACCTGGAAATAAGATATTGAGAGTCTTGATGTTGATGGGTCACAGACTTCAGGAAGTAACAGCATGCAAAGGATATGCGACCAAATATTAAATATGATACTTTAAAAATATGTTAAAGCAAAGGGTATGAATACTTATGTAAATGAAAGATTTCAGTTTTCGATTTTTAATACATTTGTTAAAATTTCTAAAAACATGTTTTCACTTTGTCATTATGGGCTATTTTGTGTAGAATTTTGAGACAAAAAATTAACTCAATCTATTGTAGAATATGTCTGTAATGTAATAAAACATGGAGAAGGTGAAAGGGGTGGGCAGACTTTCCGGCTTGACTGTACATAGATGCATACTTTTTATTTCATACTCAGTCACTCACTCACTCACTTACTTGTGCGTGTATGAGCGTGCATGCGTGCGTGTTTGTGCACTCAGCTGTTCGTTGATCAGATCAAGGTACAGGCATGTTAAATAGGCCCTGCCTAAATTTGCGGGATGGGGAGAGGGTGTTTATGACAGTAAACACAGTGAGGATCCTGTACCAGAGAAGCAGGGGTTTTCCACCTCCTACCCAAATATAAATTTGATGAATACTAAATGGGGCGTGTCGCAGTATGAAATCTCCGCACCCGCTGTCCTTACAATAGAAAGAAATTCCCCTGCTCTGCTGGAGGAATTTTATTTTCCATCCAGTAAACCATACAGCTTCCACAAAGCTTGAGATGTATTTACACAGATTTTCATGTAATTGCTATCAATAGAAATGATTTTACGTCTCTTATATTACAGGCTAACTCCCACCAAAGTGTATGAGGTGGGGTGGGGGGTCTTGTCCTCTCCCACCCGCACCATTTAAGCTCAAGTATGGCAACGACATCTGCCATGTTTTCCCTGTGAAGACCTATACTTGTAAGTTTACCTGTATTTGTAAAAGTGCATACCTCAATATTTGTACGTGTGTGACGGAGAAACTAGATATTGCTCAAAGTAAATGGACACACTACAATATCTTCAGGGTGTAAGAAATGTGTAAGAAATCATACAAAGGTGTATTTTTAAATGCAATGTCACAACTGTCAAGGCCGATTTTAAATACATTACATTACATTATAGGCATTTAGCAGACGCTCTTATCCAGAGCGACTTACACAACTTCTTATTACATTTATCCATTCATACAGCTGGATATATACTGAAGCAATTCAGGTTAAGTACCTTGCTCAAGGGTACAACGGCAGTGTCCTACCTGGGAATCGAACCTGCAACCTTTCGGTTACAAGTCCAGTTCCTTAACCATTATACTACACTGCCGCCATACTTTTATATTTGAATATTTGACCATTTCAAGCCTGATTACAAGTATGCATATTGGTTTACAAGTGTACAAATGTTACAAGGATATAAATTGGCACCACGTAAGTTGAAACTAACCAACCTTTGTAACATTTTCAGGATGAATCCTGTTGCTTCCAGGGGCAACAACCTCAGTCTCTGTCAGACTGGTGCGGTGACCCTTTCCCTGTTCGAGAGTGGACATTGCCCTCGCTCACGGATTATGTTGTCGTCAGTGCCCCACACATTGACTGCTTAACTCCCTCTGGCCACACTGGTGGCAGCATTTTGGCACCAGTATGGACAGTTTAGTCTGCTTGGCTTGGTTTGGCGAGACAAGGGATAGCAGAACCAATAAAACACCCTTGTCGTAGAGATGAAAATTCAGGGGACGTAAAGTAAGTCCTACCATGTGTTTCTTTTACCCATAGACTCAGCCAGGTGATTTCAGTAATTAGTTCTGAATTATGTTAATTAGCAAATCCAGGTGATTGGAGCAAAATACTGAGGAGGGGATTTACTTAATGTGCCCTAGATTTTCAGATCTGCTGTTCTGCAATGCAATAAAAGTGCAGATGAAATATATATGCTGTTGATGTGTACGTCCTTGTGTATGTATTGGGGTTAAGTATGGGTAATTATTTTATGGATAGTGTAAAATCTATGAAAAAGATCTGTATAGGGGCAGAGGCTGTTATTTCTGATCTAATGAATGCTGCTACAGAAAGAGACTTGAGTGGAAATATTAATTAGTTAAATATGAATTGTTAGGCCATGTTTTGCAAAGGTTATTTTAAAGGGAAAAATGTTAATAGTGAAAATTGTTTTACCATTCAACCCAAACTTTTTATAATTGCTTCCTCCTTTAACAAAGACCAGTACAGTAGTGAACATTTTGTAATCTTATTCAGTTTAATACACAAACAAAATGAGACAAGTTGTTAGCCAACTTAATTCACAAGAGACTAATTCCCAAACCCAAAATGAATAACCTTAACATAAAATGGAAAATGTACACTGTGTCCAAATCATCACCCTATTGAGTATGCTTGTTGAGTAGACTGGCCGCTTAAGTAGTTAAGTAAGCAAAACTTTCTCTAAATGTAGTATATTTAAAACCCCTGTATGATATACATACTTCCGGGGTTTCAATGAGTACATCCTGGAGCATACTTTTCAAGAAGTATACAAACATTTTGGTTGCATAAATGACGTGCCGCTTCTTTTAAAAAATGCATCTTCGCCGACGTTTTCCTTCAATAACAACAAAAACAACACAGGACACGCAAGGGTGGGGCGTCTTACGACACTTCCACATTATGGTTTGAAAATGGTTTGGAGGATATGTTTTAGCATACTGCACGTTGCGTACTAAATAGTACACCGTAATTAGTACACAGGAGACGGGACAAAGATAGGGTTTTGATTCGGACTAGTGTTGTCCAAATGTTTTTGTTACACACATTGGCCCACTAGAGAGCAGGCTTGATATAACTAGGCCTGTTCCTGCCTCCTGGGTGGCTCTTTCTGTAAAGACACTTCCATTGTGGATGAGCCTCTGGGACTGATACTGAAGCCTGACTGTGCTATAGTGTCACCTGAAGGGTTAATCCCTGGAGCGACCACAAGCTGCATCTTAAGAGCAGTCCTCTGATACGATCACTGTGAGCTGAGCCAGTGAACTGGGGAGTGAAAAAACGGTGGCGGCCGTCAGCAGGGCGTGTTCCGGAAGGGAGTGCGTGCTTGTCTGCAACTCGCCCAAACTTGACGGAGGGAACTGCAGCGATGAGGCCATCTTGCAAATGAAAGCGGCCATTTCAAATTTGGAGAAAACTCAAAAGGTTGGGGATAAATACAGGTATCACTCAATTTATTAATATATTTCTGCTTGCCTTTATTCTGGTGTCTGGGGCTACACTGTCCAAAAAATCTGAAACATTTCCCAGTAGACCCATAATAAGTTAAACATCAACTGCAAATGAAGCATATAAATTTGTGCACCGGGAGTCCGGAACGGTTTCCTCTTCACAAATGGGCGGGAAAAAGTCATTATTTTGATGGCGAGCGAGCCCAGTTCCCTCCCCCTGGTTTCTGGCTACACGGTGATCGGTTCTCGCTGATTATTCTGCCGTTTGACCACAAAAACTTTCTGTCCGGACACGGTCACCAGATACGCATGGTCCTCAAACATCACTGCAAACACAGGAGCAGAAACACGCAAGCTGCGATCAGCTCTCTTTTACGCTTACGCAAAGCTCCATCACCTGGCTACACAGGTAGTCTAGTACAATCAGCTCTCTTTTACGCTTACGCAAAGCTCCATCACCTGGCTACACAAGTAGTCTAGTAAAAGCCATATCCAATCTGCCTAGAAAATTACAAACACTGAAAACATTGCTGAAAACATGAATGACTATGAGCCTAAAAGCTCTGGTCCGATGACACAAGTAGGCCACCAGAAAGGCAGGGTGCTCTTCTGACCTGACAAGCGTTTGAAGGGTGGGTCCGCGGTACCATGTAGGCGAAACTTGCAAGCTGTCTGCACCATCTGCATGATAATTCCCGCAGTGCGCTCATCATTCTCCAGTTCACCTGCCGACTACAAGAAAAAGTATGGCTGTGAGGTTTTTTAAATTTTTATTTTTTATTTTTTAATTGTATTAATACCACCCACATACACCACAGCTGCACTGTTATAGTATTAGTATGATCTGTACAGCTCATTCTACTGAGCCCAATACGTTACTTGCCACTCACAAGTACCATCTAGGCAGCATTGATGCAATAGGAACATTGAAATAATAAGCCCTAGGTTTTACGTCGTGTTAAACACTGATACGGATGTGGCGACAACAATGGTAGCTATACATATTTTCAGAAGGCGCTCCGATTCACGTGCAAAAGTAACTCACAGCCAGCACCCCGTCCTCACTGATCACCAGATACCCAATTTGGTCTTGGATCCTCTCCAGCCCCTGCGTCAGAGCCGTGGTCTGAATCACACAATAAATAAAATAAATTAATAAGAATTAGGTCGATGAGACAAAGACAGATCCCATAAAACAACATATTGTTCACATAAACAGTGTATACATCGGCATAGCTAAACGCATTCTGTACCTAATACGTTATACTGTAGAACAATTTTAAAATGCTATTCAGATTACAATTACGGCAAATACATTGTGTATGTTAACGGTCAGATATCATTCGATGTAAACAGCTCGCTCCATCTAAAATTAATGTTCTGTAGTTAGCTAGAAATACTTTTTCAGGAATGTTTACGAACGTCTTAGCTAGTTTGCTACCATTACAGTACCGCCAGTGAAATAGTTAAGCGACTTTACAGGCCACTGTATGTAAGGTACCATAACTAAGTTACAGATCTAGCTTGTTTTTATCAAATATTTGATTGAACAGCACGCGGAAATGTGTAAAATACTCACCATATTCAATTTCTGTGTTGTACCAAACGCACGCAACCAAAACCACTGTCACATGACTGGAAATATCATATGACCAAGTGAAATCCAATGTGTACACAATCATTGGATGACTCACTTGTCAATCAATTCACAGAAACTGCTGATTGGATATCTGCCGCCTGTGGGTTTGTAGAACTGAACTGTGGAAAGTGACTAAAGTAAAGAAGAGAAAGTACACAAATTTGGGTTATGTTGTCGTACACTTCACAACAATTTGTAGCTAGCACTTCATAACAATTTGAGATGTTACTTTTGGAACAGCTCCACACTTTTTGTGAGCAGCTAGACAGATTACTATCCCAATTCTGATTAAAAAAAAATAGATTATTAAATATCAACATTGGTTTGGGTCACCGAACAGTTCGGTGGTTGGGGTGAGGCATCCTATCAAATTTTATTAAAATGTGTTGTTTTGTGACTAATATCGTAATGTCCACCGAGCTGGCAGACCGCTTCTTCTAGACGAAAATAATATTTTACATTCTAGAATCAAGAAACACACATTTGTGATTTTCTCTGTACTTTAGTCACCACTGACATCTATTGGTTTTTGTCTGTCACTGCACTACTATTCATGACGACTCCTCCCATACTCTCCAACCTTGGTAAAATTCTCTTGGAAAACATTTCATAGAAATAATGAGAAAATATATATATTCCAGTTGAATTACCTCCTGCATATTTTAGGACTGGTCATTGTCCCATGTGTGTGCAAATACATTTTACGGGATAAATCAGGTTGTGAACTACAACATATCATAATCTGAAGCTTATTATGATCTTGGATTGTTTGTGCGCTAATGGATTTATGACAGGGATGGTAAGGATTTGTGAATGTAGGCCAATATGGAGGACCGCATTCACGCCAAGTAACAATGTGGGTTTATATTATTTTTATTTTATACATTTCATCAATTTAACTGGAAGCATGCCTGGTGAGCAGGGACACAGCAAAAGAGGGTAAGTTTGTTTTAAAGAAACTGAATCAGAAAATCTTCTTAAACTGATTGACATGTTTCAGATTATCATTTATCTTCTGTGCCATCTTAATCTTAATTTATATTTATAATAAATGTAAGTTTAGATGTTAAATTTACAGTATTAAATTTAAATGATAGCTGCTCTCATTGTTATGAATCTGCAATATCTGCAATAGCAGTCCGATCGTAATCTCATTATGATGAAAAAGGCCTGTAGAGGTGTGTTCATGTATTTATGCCATTCTTCTAGCTCAGTTGCAGTGAATAATGTGCTTCCCTCTTTCGCCTGCCTTCCCAACTACTTCTGCTCTAGTATGCACCACTGTGCAAAGATGCATTTATTAGTTTCTTGAAGAAAATATCAGTAATTAATTTGCTTGGCTCCCGGTAGTGATTGACAGAAAGAATAGTTTTTTATCCCTCCCCCTTGTCCCAGAATGACCCTGGCCGTGCCTGTGCCCCGACCTTCGCACTCCCAGGCCCGGGAGAACCTTGTCAAGGCCATCCCTCCCAAAATCATCTGCCTGCTGGCCTGTGGAGGGAGAGATTGTTGCTATGAGGGCCCAGCCTGCTGGAGACCCAACCAACAGACCATACACGGAGTCTTCTCCACATGGTGAGCTCTCCTTTATGCCTTATGACTGTTATCTCCCAATCACACGGCTTTAAATACAAAGGCAGTCTGGACTGAAAGGGGCTGTTCTTTCCTGTCTTTAGGATGACTGATGGGATTGTTGCTATGGCAAGACCGTCTACACACCTCATTAAGAGGTACAGCATCATAGAGCAATTTCAGCAGTGAGTATATGTGATTCATTGTTTTTCTTTTTCATTGCTCTGTTTATAGTTTTTATCAAGTTGACCCAAAATCCTAAAAATAGCTCAGGGCAAAGTAAGGCACAGTGACAATAAATCTCACTTTTGGTGGTCCTAAGGCAGAAATGTTATATATCTCACCTGTTACTATTGCAATATTTTTGCCTTCATTTTTGCTGCAAGCATTTGGGTAATCTTATTAATGTAACTGAAGAAACATATTCACAGTGTTCAAAGCGTATCACCAGTGTGAATTGAAATTTAATGTGAATTATTTCACCATTCTTCCTGAATAATGAAGTGCATGGTGATGGAATTGCATGTACAGTATATATTGGCTCTATTCCTTCTCACGAACAATAGGCCATCACTAAAATTAACTACCCCACTGAGGAGGCACATAGAAGCCCTTTTATTCCAAAACTTATTCCCCTCTGCACTAGTCACTTACTGTAAGAGACTCTTCTGTGATTATATATTCACTTTATCTGTCTTGACATTTTGTCAGTCTCTCATTGAATTTAATGAGTATACATCAATTAATTTCAACGTGAGGAAATAGGTCAGCGATAGGTCACTCGCTATGTCAAGATTTCAGGATTTGTACATTTGAAACTGTGTCTTTTCTTAGGCTGTTGTGAGCTGGTTGTGTGCAGAAGCAAGCTTGTTTAGGTTGGTTTTGGTTAAACAATATTAATCCCAGTCTGGATGTTTGCTTGTCACTTTACCCCTGACATATAATACAATATACGACAAACAGAACAGAAATGCATTGTACAATTTAACATTTTTGCACAGTAATCTCAATTTCTTTTGCATACTAAATTTAAAAATATGCATTTATTTTGACACAGTACTGCAGACACGCTCTTTAGCTGCAGACTCATTCAGGAAATTCCTGGTGGGTTTCTCATCATTCCGATGGTGTCTGGTTTCTGTTCCCTTCAGGCTAAAGATCAAGTCTATAATCAATATGCAACTTCCCGGGGAGCACGCTCACTGTGGTCCTGCTCTGGAGCTGGAGAGTGGTTTCACATACTCTCCACAGGCCTTCATGGGGAACGGAAGTGAGTCACTCTCACATCATAGCTCTCTCAGTCACTAAGCTTACGAGGGAAGATGCAAACTAGGGCCTATGTCCAAATCAGGGCACTTGCCTACTATTGAGTATACCAGTTAAGTATACTTTCTAAAAAGAAAGCAGTTAAGTACACGACAATTCTGAAAATTCAGTGTTCTTCATATCTACGTACTTATTTTGGTTTTCGCTCATAATTTTTCACATACTGCATGTCTCTAAACAGTATGCAGTAAGCAGTATACAGTATGCTACTACACAGTAAACATGATGCAGTAGATAGAGCTCTGATTCAGGCACAGCTTAGAACTAGCTCAAGTTCCCCTCCCTCTCTCATTTGTGTTCCACAGTCTTCTTCTACAACTTTGGCATGCCAGACTTTGGAGTGTCGTCCCAGGCCGTGATGCTGGACACTGTGAAGGTGTTGGCGTTTGCCGTGAAGGAGGGGAGAGTAGCAGTGCATTGTCACGCAGGGCTGGGTAGGACAGGCAAGTCTTACTGCATGTTCAGTTTCAAAAATAAATTAAAAGAGTGATGCATGATGCCGTGAGCAGAGATTTTTCTAGTCACGTTATATGTACCTTCTGTAAACCAATCTTGGCAACAACAAAAAAATCTGCCAATGCACCATTTAAAAAGAAAAGCCAGAGAAGACTGTTTCTGACATGAGAGTGAGGGTGAACAGGAAGCTCGTCTTGCTGTGATTGATACACACAGGGGTCCTGATTGCCTGCTATTTGATCTACACCCTGAGGGTCAGCCCAAGTGAAGCTATTCATTACGTGCGCATAAAGAGGCCGCGCTCCATCCAGACCCGAGCCCAGATCGACCTCGTGTTTGAGTTCTCCCGCCTCCTGGGCCCTCAGCTCATCCAGTACCCCACTGTGAGCTGCAGGCACGGCGCCCCCTTCAGCCTGCAGCAGTACCTCCTCCGCCAGCGCCTCCTGCTCCACGGGGAGGAGGCCCGCAGGCTGAGAGACGTGCCCAAAATCATCCACTTCCTGTGCGGGAGGCTGATGGCACTGGCCTCGGGCCGGGCCCTGTGTCCCGCCGCCCGGGCGGAGCTGCAGCGCAGAAAGGCGGTCCTCAAACTGACCGCGACGGTGAGGGAGACCATCATGGCTTGTAAGTTTCTCCCCGTCCCGCGAGACCCCAGACGTACCCGAAATGCTTTCCTCAGCTCCGTCTCCTCCTGGGACGATCCAGGGGGCTTCCTGGAGCGCAAGAGAGAGGTGCTTCTGAACAAGAGGAGCTACAGTGACTCTGACCTCTGCAGGATTGGTCTTTTCCAGGTAATGGAGCCAGAAAAGGTAAATATTTCCTGCAAATGTCTGGCTTGTTTTTGTGGCCATTGATTCAAAAGGTTGTAAAGGTTTAAAAGAAATGTACGGTGGTCCTATGGGGACATAAATTCCTGTCTGGCTCAATATAGCAAATCATAAAAAATGATTGATTTTGAAAAACATGGTTCAATTACTTGTTAAACGTAATTGGATGTGCATGGCACACTTACATTTTAAAATATAAATGTACTTTCCCCTGACAACTTTAGTTATTTTTTATGTTCAGTAATAATATGAAAAAAATGGTGAGACATTTTCAAGTATGAAAACTATTATTTATAGGATCACGATTTTCTGCCTCCTGGACTGGAGTGCAGAGGATATAATCAGAAACTTGCAGGCACTGGTCTGGACACCCCCAGAAAGGGCCAGTGCAATGGTGTGGTCCCCTCTTCTGCATCTTGTGGGATATTCACCATGAATTCTGCAAAGAGGATGAAGTGCATGGCAAAGAAGAATCTAGCATTTCCTAAATTCAGCTCTAATGTAGAGGTAAATTAAACCTGATATTATGCAACAGAGACATAAAACTACATCAGATAGTTATTTGGATCATACTCTAAAGATGGGGAACAAATGTATCATGTTCATAAATCATAATCATAAATGTGGCAAAGAAACAAAGAGGAATAATCACATATATTTTCCTATTTCTAGCTAAATAGACGCCGGAGTTCATCCGTGCCAGCCTTAGAATGTCAGGCTGTTGCCAAGGCGATGGCGGAACAGGATCCCCCAGGGGAAGTTGCCTCACAGAGGGTAGCTCTTCTACAGGTAAATGTGGCCCTTGAATGTAATCGCTATCCTTTCCGATCTACTGATGTGACACCATCGCTCCTTGTGTTCCGTGTGCCGTGCAGGATGAGCTGAACGCCGATGAGTGCTCATGGGCCTCTCTGGCCTTGGAGCTGGATCCCACAGTCCTCAGCGGTCTGTTATGGGCCTGGCTGGAGAAACTGAAGGTCAGTCTGTAGGCTCGGATATTGCCTATTTGTTCATAGAGGAAGAACCGCGTCCCCTTGTTTGCTCGATAACATTGTGACATTCCCCGTGTTTTCCGTAGGAGCCCGTTCTTAAAGGGGAGGATGTAGAGAGGCTAATCTCAGACACGCAAGGTCTCAGCAATCTTGGGACTCTTCAAAAGGTGGGGTCGCTTGGCAACAATAATTCAAAAGCCAGTGTCCTGTTATCAGTACCCTGAAGTGGGTATCGTGTCATGCTATGACACAATGCTTTTCCCAGTGAGTCTATCAATTTCTTAACACCTATTTTTTATTGTATGAAAGGCAGTTAAATAATAATTAACTTGCATAAACCTATACATTGTAAGTGTAGAGACAGCAGTCAGCATAAACTAGAGATCTGTGCTAAGGCTTCATTTAAAACAGCTGGACATTTATTATTTGATTCATTGTAATTTTAGAAATTTTCAGTGAGGATAAGGACTCATTTTATGATCTAAATTTCAAGGGGGTCCTATGAGAGAAATTAAAGCAGTCTAAAAAAAGTAACTCTTAATGGAGTTTTGTGTAATGCTGCTGCAGCACGTTCAAAATAATTCTAGAGCTGTGTCCGAATCGGAGCCCTATCTACTGCGTCCTGTGTACTGTATACTAGCATGCTGTACACTACTTGGTGCATACTGTTTATTTATTTTGAATTGGTTGCATTAATTCCTGGCCAGGTTCAAACCTATGGTCCACACCACAGAACTGTATAAGAACAGTTCTGTGGTTCAAACATGTAGGGCTGGGTGACGTCGATGGCACACGGGTTGAGGGCGTGCATTTAGACCCCACCCCTACAATCCTGGGTCCTTTCAAGTCTTTTTTCCCTTCAAGAGTTTATTAGCTGACTTTGAGATGTATATTAATATGCCATTTCACATTTTCTTGAAAAAATATTTGGTCAGTGTGTACTAGTGGATACATCCCTCAGTGATATGCAGTGGTTATTTGAAGTTTTTAGAATCCCTTGACCATCATTTTAACAGCTTTTTAAAAAGTATACTCAACTGGCATACTTAATAGGAGGCAAGTGCGCTGATTCGGACATAGCCTGCATCTTTCCCTGTGTTGCCCGTGGTCAGGCTCAGGACCAGACCGTTTCCTGTATTCTGCGCTGTGTGGGTCACGTGACCGGTCTGTGTCCGCAGCTGGAGGGGGCGGTGCTCTTGCGGCTGCTCCGTGCCCTGACCAGGGTGAGAACTGAAACCCAGCACCTCCCTGCTGGGATGTACATTAACACCAGATGAGCACCATTAACACCAGATGACATGTTTCATACAGACACAAACTACATTCTGCAGCCACTCTGCATTCACATGTGCAGTTAGCTCACCAAATTAAATCCAATTTTAGCAGAAATGAATAAGGCTGAAGATCTATGAGAAATCTTTTGTAAAAGCATTCCAATGGTCACATGTTTACCTGTATATTGTGTTTTCACAACAGCATGAAAACAATGGAAGGCTAAACACGTGCTAGTGTTTAGTATTTTTTTACTTTACCACACTAACACTCCACTTTATGAGGGACCGTGAGACTGACAGCCACATCCCTGCATGCAAACACAAGTCTGTCTCTTATTCACTTAAGTTATTTGTAAGGAAATCTCATCAGGAGCTGGAGTTTCATTGTGAAGCTTTTTATTAAAAATGGCATGTCGTCATTAAAAAAATATGCATCCAGCTGTTTCTGCACTTGCTCCAACAGTGTTCACAAGGCAACCTGAAGCAGCATACTGCGTTAATACAAGTCTTCAAAGCCATAGCAAAAGGGCTTCGCTGCCACTGTCCATGCCCCAGTGGGATAGGAAAAGCTGCAAATCTGCTCAAGAAAAACAGATAAAGGGCAGTTACCAGCAACGGATCTGAAGCGTCTTCACGCCGATTTCAGCGCCAGACTCACCTCATCGGCACCAGCCTCACTTTACCTCCGTCTGATGATTCCACGGTTTTTAAAATGACGTTTAAGAGCCATGTACTTATCAGTATGTCCAGACAGAAACAGCAGAGCACTGTCTATGTGTGTCTCTGTCGCCGGGTTTTTTCCACTTTCCTGTGAAACTACTGTACTAGTTTTAGCTTTAGCTTTCTGTTTAGAGTAATTTAGTAGTTTTATACTGCTCAACACTTCTCACTGAATATTATGCATGTCTTTCAATCATGATAGGACAAACTGCTGTATGGACTGATTGGTTTTACATTGAGCGAATGCAAAATGAAGTACAACGTTGATCTAAACAACCAATGAAATGAGTTCTGGAAAAACTGGCAAATAACCTGTAATAGCTTGAGCTGAACTTTGACTTTGACTCACTGTACAGAGCTATACAGTAGACCCAGATTCCTGAGGTCAAACAGGCTTCTCTGTTTGAAATAAAGTGTCATGCTAAGCTTCCTCATGTGTGCAAGCTCATGTTTTAAATGTGTGAATAATCCCGAGAATTACAGCTTCTAAAAAAACATGAATTGAGCCTGAGGACTTTTATTTATGCTCAGTGGAGCTGCATGGGTCTTGCTATAATGTAAATAAGTAATTTGCTATCATTCTGGTGCAAAATCAATATTATTGTAATGTTCTGCCTTTTAATAGTTTCAGAAGGGATGATGTCACTCATAACCTCCCACCAATGTGGTCTACAGAACCACTAGAATATCTAGGCATCCAATTAACAACACATCTGAAGTAACTATGTAATATACGTGTCATAGACGGTCTGATGTTGACTCTTTTGCCTCATGGCAGCACTTGATTGGCTGGGAGGGAAGGTTCCATTCAGAGGGAATATCCATGTCTCATTGCAGAATAGAAACTCCTCTGGTATATTGTGAAACTGCTGTCTGCCTGCACTAGAAAAAGATACAATTTTTGGATTATTGCCAGTCATCAAAACGCATATCTTTACATGCTTTATATTTTCTGTTTAAATTAGCATGCTATATTTGTATTCACTAACATTGTAATACCGTCAAGAACCTTCGGACCAACCGCACTGAAATATCTATATGTTGAAAATATTGTAGTTTATTCATTTCCTCATATTTTTTAAAACTATACATTCCATGTTGGGGTGTTATAGATTAGCAACCAAAGGAAGATGAAAGGTGTTTGTCTCGCGGTGAACTACAGCAGATTGAGGATGATGATGATAGTGAAGATGTCAATGCGGTGGGGAATATTCAGGCCCACATCCATGGTGTTAGCCCTGTCTTCACTAAGCACTGCCAGATCTGTGGCAGTGTTGTATTTACCAGACACTGCCAGCTTGGCTGTGTCCGGTCTGTCTCTGTTGGTTAATTGAAGCTTGGTGGCATCAGCCTTTTTGTTTGATATTGCCACAATTGGGCTTGTCCTTGGGTTACTGTCGTCCATGACAAGTGGGTTTTGGTCGTCACCACTTTCCCCATGGCAGACACAGCAAGTGAGTTTTACCAAGACCCGTGGCATAGTCTTCTTTTTCTTTATCTTCTCATGGCTTTGGGCTGAGCTGCCTACTTGATCACGTTGAACGTCACTCATGATTTAACTAAATTCAATGTCACAAAGTGAGGTGGTGAAATATTATAGCTGTTATTGTGACATGACAATATCTGCACTGTGCTTCACCGTAGATTCCATAACCTTTTTGCTTGTTGTTGCTAAATAACCGCCAGGCTTCCTCTACTGTGGACTATTACAGACATCAATAAGCTACAGTGGGCTCCAAAAGTCTGAGACCACATTGAAAATCTTACATTCTTTCATGTAAACTTGGAAACAAAACCAAAAAAAGTTATGACGTGAAATTAAGAGTTTTTATCTCTAACTAACTCAACAGTGGCTTGTTAGTTAATTGGCTTGCACCATCAGAAGGCCAATAAAGCTTTGTTCACTGAGAGAGAGAGAACATCAACTGCATCACAGATACAGAATGTGCTGAATAAAGAATGAGAGACTCCAATCAGTGAAAGTACTGTCAAAAAAAGGCATGGGCTAAGACATACCAGCATTTCTCAGTGGATCACTTGAAAAAAAGTTATTTTTACTGATGAATCCAAGTTTGAGATATATGGCAGTAACAGAAGGGTTTATGTCAGAAGACGAACTGGAGAGCGATTGATACCACAGTGCATCAAAACAACAGGGAAACATGGTGGTGGGAATATTCAAGTCTGGGGCCTACTCTGGAGTTGGACACCTGCACCAAATCGACTACACCCTGACAAAAGAAAAGTACCACTCCATTCTTCAGAGACATGCTATACTCTCTGGTTTGGAGCTTTGTGGAGAAGGATTCATACTGCAACAGGATAATGACCCTAAACACCTAAACACACCTCAAAGCTTGAACTACTTGAAGACCAGAGAGGAGCAAGAAGTGCTGACTGTCATGGACTTTCCTCCACAGTCACCTGACCTCAACCCCATCAAACATTTATGGGGGCACTTGAAGACAGAGAAAGCCAAGCATTCAGTAACATCACAAGATACTCTTTGGAACGTTGTCAAATCATTTTTGAATAACATGGATCGTCAGGTTCTGCACAAACTCGTGGAGTCCATGCCAGCTCGAGTAGAAGCTGTCATCAAAGCAAAAGGGGGACATACCAAATACTAATAATATTTTTCATTCATGTGAAGTTTTCAAATATTTAACTTTTCATTCAAATTGTTATGCTGATAATACCATTTCTAATGAAAAAAATTGCATTAAATTAGAAAACAATTCAGCCTTTTCACTTGTGGTCTCAGACTTTTGAACCCTACTGTGTCATATACTGGCTTTGTTTGTGTTCACATTGTAATTTATTAATATGTCATTATTATTATTTTACATCCACATTTGTGTAGCATGCAAACAAATGCATGTAACAAATTATAAATCTACATTAATAAAAATCAATCTATATTTTAAAAAGAAATCAACACCATCCTAATTAGTTTATCAACACCATCCTAATTAGTTCATTGAAATTTCATAGATTTGTATTTTAAAAAAAACCTTCAGTAAAACATTCATCATACTGAGCAGAAGCTGTGTCAAGAGACAGAGGAATGGGATGAATTGTAAAGCAGGCCTTCCCGCAGCGTCAGTGGCAGGAGAAAGCCCCGGAGTCATTTCAGCACTCAGAGTCCCGCACGTTTTATCTCAGCATTCGTGGGGCACTTGGCTGCAGGCCGTTCAGCTTTGATGGCTTTGGCCGTGTCCGTCTAGCTATTACCATCGGGACTTATTGGATTTATTTTCAGTTGTCATGACAATCGCCAGGGGGGACAGACAATACAAGGACTTCTCTGAAAGATCAGGTCTGTTGCTATACTGATAGACATTTTTCTTTTGAAAACCCTGTGTTGGCTGTGCACTTCATGCACAGTGACACAGGTTGACTTCAGGAAGCCGATGGACCAGAGGAGCCTCTGATTGGGCAAAGGGATTAGGAGAATGCTGGTGACTGCAACCGTCCCTCCCTTTCTGCATGCCTGCAGTTGTGTTGTAGGGCTGCTTGCTGCAGGTCAATGCTAGCATGGCACCACACTGCGGGGCCCTTCACAGTACTGAGCCAATGCTAGCATGGCACTACATTGCGGGGCCCTTCACAGTACTGAGCCAATGCTAGCATGGCACTACATTGCGGGGCCCTTCACAGTACTGAGCCAATGCTAGCATGGCACCACACTGCGGGGCCCTTCACAGTACTGAGCCAATGCTAGCATGGCACCACATTGCGGGGCCCTTCACAGTACTGAGCCAATGCTAGCATGGCACTACATTGCAGGGCCCTTCACAGTACTGAGCCAATGCTAGCATGGCACCACACTGCGGGGCCCTTCACAGTACTGAGCCAATGCTAGCATGGCACCACACTGCGGGGCCCTTCACAGTACTGAGCCAATGCTAGCATGGCACCACACTGCGGGGCCCTTCACAGTACTGAGCCAATGCTAGCATGGCACTACATTGCGGGGCCCTTCACAGTACTGAGCCAATGCTAGCATGGCACCACACTGCGGGGCCCTTCACAGTACTGAGCCAATGCTAGCATGGCACCACACTGCGGGGCCCTTCACAGTACTGAGCCAATGCTAGCATGGCACCACATTGCGGGGCCCTTCACAGTACTGAGCCAATGCTAGCATGGCACTACATTGCGGGGCCCTTCACAGTACTGAGCCAATGCTAGCATGGCACTACATTGCGGGGCCCTTCACAGTACTGAGCCAATGCTAGCATGGCACCACACTGCGGGGCCCTTCACAGTACTGAGCCAATGCTAGCATGGCACCACATTGCGGGGCCCTTCACAGTACTGAGCCAATGCTAGCATGGCACCACATTGCGGGGCCCTTCACAGTACTGAGCCAATGCTAGCATGGCACTACATTGCGGGGCCCTTCACAGTACTGAGCCAATGCTAGCATGGCACCACACTGGAGAGGCTGTTCCTGCCTGCTACCTGTTCACCCACACTCTCAAAAATAAAAGTACAAATTTTCCAAATGTACCCTGAAAGTACAATTATGTTCTATTTTGGTACTAATAAGTACCTTTTCAAGCAAAAAAAGGTACAAATTAATTATGTATTTCTGGCTTGGGGGTATAGTTTTACATACCTATTGACAAGTATGTAACTTTTTAGGTACTTTATGTACCTTTTTTTATGAGAGCGCACAGATGGGCAAAAGGAGGACAAAAGCCAGTTTTTGGGAACTGCAACAGACCCCAATCCTGGTCTGAATGGGACGGGGTGTCTTGCATGGGAGGGCTGGATGAGGGGCCAACGCTTCTGTGCTGCAGATGTGGAAAGACAGCATGTGTTGGCCGCTGATCCAACTCAAAGTACCCATTCCCCCTTTCTCATTCCTACGACTGTCATTGGCCACCTGCACTGCTGTCCACACTGTGCGGTGACACAGGTGTCTCTCTCAGGCTCCCCAACACCAGACCCCACATTGAGTCAGGTTGCATGTCGTGTGAGTAAAAAGGTTGTGTTTTACATTGAAGAGAGAAGTGCTGGAAATACTTTTTTTGGTTTTCAAGTTAGAATCATAATTGGCACTGAAGTAGATTCTGTTTTGTGTAGATTTTTCTTGTGGAAACTGGCCAAGTCTCTCTAAAGCACTCTTCTCCAAATGTGTTTTTTGTTGGGAACATTTAAAAGTTCAGCAATTATTGGCTTTCATGTGAAATCATACAATATGAAAATGAGCTTTGTCTTTTTTTGTGTGTGCCAGTTAAAACATCACAGGGCTCTAGAATCTGCTCCTGGGAATTCTTGCCCGGGGAACACTTATAATAATGCAGCTTTAAAACACCAGTGATTAACAAAAGAAAAGAAAACATGAAATACATTTTCATATTCGCCTCATTCATATTGATTTTCATATTTCATTATTTGTATATGAAATATGTATAGATGAATATCAATCAATCAATACCAATCAAACTTCAACAATAATAATAATAATAATAATACATGAGACAACAGAGAGGAATATTTGATGCAGGAGTTCATTTACACAGTGGCTTAGGCCCTGCTCCATGTTATTTGCATGTGTACAACTTTCATTTAATGTAATTTTGAAATTGTGCAATAATTAATATTCTCCGGTGTCTATTCCCCTCTCTTCTCTCTGATGCCAGTTTTTTTTATAGGAAGCTTGTGTGCAACTGACTCTGAGGTAAGTCACATGGTTGTGTACCTGCACATACAGTATCTTGTTCCCTTGGATAAGCAGCTTGTTTTTCAACATGTGGCCTGTGATTTCTTTCAGTTATATACTTTCTTGTTTTTGGAGAAAAGTAAAAGAGAACTAGTCTTGTCTAATGACATTCACTATGATTCATATTCTCATGAAATCATATTTTGTCAAGTCTAAATAACTTTAGTTATTTAGACTTCTCTTAGTATCAGGTGATTGAGACATGAAATGCACTGAAAACATATATTTTTTAAATGCTATACATATTTCCAGCACAAGCATCTCCAAATATTTTATACAGAAATACAATAAATAACACACAGCTGTACAAAACCCAGTTCAGTGCTCAATGTGTATAATATAATATAATAATATAATAAACACACCACAACATAATGAAATAAAGCAGCAGAAATGCTGGTGTTTTGTATTATATGTTTCATATTATAAGTAAAACAGCCTTATGGAGACTGGCACAGAACAAGAAAGAATTTTTAAAAAACGGTACTGACTGAATGTCAGTGTCAGGAGGGTAAAATTGTATATTTGTAGTTTATGAAGTGTGCAGGTTCAGGTCAGAGGCTATTTGTTCTGATACGTGTTTTTCTTCCAGGTTTGGGACAGAGGTTATTTGTCCCACCTATACATTAGATGTATTAGATGTCCCTTTGACTTTATTATTCCACAATTTGTTTCAATCGCTTTTAAAATCTTATTTAATGTGTTTGTGATTCTGTGCAAACCGGGCCTCCCAACTGAGAGTGAGAGTAGGTGGAGTGAATCATCTGAGGAACTTCAATCAAGTTCTGCAGCTTTAAGTCTGTCCTAAACGTGGGATTGATTAGCTGAGCCTAAACAAATGTATGTCCACTGGCTCCATTAGTGTCTCAACCGACTTTCAGTTCCATTTAAGTTGTCTGCGGTTTTATGAAATCTAAAATGTATTTTTGTCTTGTTTGTGGAACCATGGCGCTCAACCGCAGCTAAGCCTTGAGGGATCAACAAATATACAAATAAACAAAACAGAAATGGTATTGTTACGTGGGTTCAAAAAAATTATCTTCATGGGTGATACGTGCAATGGTGAGTGGTAACCCTTAGCCTATTCCAAGTGCCAGATAACTGAAGCTCAAACAGCTTAAATAGGTTTGAGTGGGTGTGTTTGTGTTATAAACCTGGTCTACTATTCATTTTATAGCAAGAGTGTAAGACCACATACATGCACAACAGCAACCACATAGCCTCGACTAGAGACTACAATTATTAACACTGAGTGACAACATTGCCCTCTCAAAAAACAAGTTGGGTCACTGAGCTGCATGTCTGCATAGTATGTATTTGCGTGTATACTAAGTTTAAATTACAGTAGGATTATGATGACAGATGTTTCACTAAATAACAACATTATTGCATTATCCGCCCCCAAACTTCAATCCCTTCAAGCTTCAATCCATTACTATGTGTTTTAGCCTACTTAAAAATATAAGTAATTGTCTTCTTTTTTCTGTTGATTTAATTAATTGAATTAACCTTTTGCATGGGCACGGGCACTTCGTTTTCCTACAAGAGAAGATAAGCTAAACCAAGAGACAGCCCATTCACCAGTTCAGGAGAACATGAACATGGGGGACATGGTGTGATTTCGAGTGCCATGCTGTCCTCCTGGAACCAGACAACCACCAGTGCGCGATCACGAGCCTACGCAAACACCTCGTTGCGTGAGCGCGCGTCCTGGTGGCTCACAGGGAGCGCGCATCCTCCGAGTGAGGGCAGCCAGCAGGAGAGCGAGAGAGCCAACGGCCGCCGCTGCCGAGCCGCCGCTGCAGCTGAGGGGAAGGAAGGAGGATAACAACATGAGCTCCCGGAAAGGTGACGACACTTCTTTTTCATAACAAAAACGGGTGTTTGTACGTATTGGCTTTTCGTTCTGTTGAATAAGAAGGACAAACTGAAAGCTGTCGGTGTTTATCTCGGGGGAAGCGCAACGTTTTACGTTACTCTGGCAAACTGATGTGTTGTTATCTCTCTCTTCCTCTCGTTTGGGTTATGCTTATGCACCGTATCTTAATCTCTTGACAGTGATGGCCATCCAGGCCCGCAAAAGGAGGCCGAAAGGGAAAAAAGACAAGGCAGCCCATCACAGAAGGTGAGCAGGGCGAGTGACGGGGAAGTTTGTGTGTGTTTTGGTTACGTATGCGCTATATCAGTTTCAGTAGCAGGGCAGTTCCTCCACTCCATGGAGCTCGCTACTGTTAGTGGCGCTAGCTAGGCAGCTAACATTAGCTTGCTGCCAATCCACAGTTGACAGTTGGTCTGGCGACAGTTCGGACTTACGAGACCCTAGCCTCGCGCAAACGCGGCAAACAAATGCAGACAGAGACACGCAGCCTGGCAGAGGGCCTGCTTATGCGGCTCACACCCTGCTTCTCTGGCTCACACCCCGCTTCTCTGGGCTGCCGGGCTGCGTGGAGTCGGAAGTTGCTATTGGCAACGTTCCGCAGCTCTAAGCTACTGGACAGCGGGTTCCCCGCGCCGGTGTTGTGTGTTTGTATGCTGCGTACCGTGTGTTGCGTACACAACGGATCAATAGGCAGGTAACGTTAGTTAATTAACGAGCTTGTAGCTACCACCTAGCTTGGAGCTAGCTTTGGCGACATCTATTTGATGTAACGTTATTATGTTGCATTGGTCGTGTAGCTGTGGGCCGTTTGCAAATGAGACTTGACAGCTGTGACATCTTTCATCGGAGTGGTTACTTTTTATAATGACTGTACCAGGGTAGGATAAGCCTCACAGTTAAACTGCATTTGCCGTGCGACACTATGTGTGTAAGATACACGATAAATGCTCGATGGTTTAGCCAGTGATGTAATGTGCGAGCGTGCCTGCGTGTGAGACGGAGAGCGAGCTTGTGCGGCTTTTTTTTTTTTTGGGTGTGTGAACACTCGATGCAGAAGCCGGTATTCCAGCGCCCAGGTTGCCGCTGGGAGTGCAGTGGTTCGCGTGCGCAGCGCTACTCCTCTCAGTAATGTGCCTGCGAATTGGCCCAGAGAGAGCAACTTGCTTCATGGAACAGTTTTATTGGATCCACGTCAGTGCTGCATCGTTTGGGTGATGTTATGGTGCCGCCTATACTGATGGCCTGGCGTGGAATATACTGGAACTATCCATGGTGCCTAGTAGTACTATCTTTCGATGTTGTCCTATTTTTCCAATAGGAAATGTTCTCTTGAATCATGCAGTGCGAAACACATGCAACTTGGTGACTGAGGTTGAGTACTAATTCTGCTGAATTTGTGTGTGTGTGTGTAAGGAGGACTGAGCCTCTCTCAGAACATATAATGTCTGTCATGACAGACAGCACAGGAGCTTCAGCAGTGTCACAGTATCCAGATTAGCAATTGTAGCAATGTAGCAATTTGGGTAAATACCAATGGCTGATATTTTGGCATGCTGATGACTGCAGCACATCCCTGTGGAAATTGGAAATTTGCCTCAGGCATTGTCAAGCCATATCCGGCCCATGGTGAAATTGGATAACCTATGACACGGGGCCACAGGCTGTTCTCTCTTTGGGTACTCTGAGGAAGATGGATGGCCTCTCTCCTCCTCCAGATGGACCCAGGTTTCCCTGCTTTAGAGATGCATTCTTCACACTGTGGAGGAGACACACATGAAGCACATTCAGCTCAGTGACAGAGGAGAGGACTGGAAGACAGAGGCAGTGTCATACCAGCATCTTGGACAGAATCCATCTGATAGCATTCTCTTTTTTCTGCCGTCTTTCACAATACCCATGTGAAGGATGATTTTATGTGTGATCCTGGCCTGCATGAATCCCATCCCACAACAGCCCCCCCGTTTGCGGTCATCCAGACTGGCCACACCCTGTTGTGGGACAGCAGGAGAAATTAAACAATGTAGAGAAGAATAGAGGCCTTTTCACTGTCCTGTAGAGAAGCAGGAGGGATTTCTATCGCCAGTCTGGGTGTGGTGAAGCACAGGCCAGAAGGCCAAATTGCTGTGTGTGTGTGTGTGTGTGTGTGTGTGTGGTGTATGTGTATGTGAGTGAGAGAGTATGTGTATATGTATGTTTATGTGTGTATGTGGGTCTGTGGGTCTATGGGACATTCTGCCAACAACTTTCCCTAAGAGACACATTCAGTGCAGACACACTGCTGCATTGTGCATCCCTTACTGTGTGTAAGAACTAGGCCCGAATGTTTCAGGCATTTATCAGTCTGGTTTCAAATCTGTGCTGCCCATTTCTGATTGACTGCCACACTCAGATTTATATTATTATTATTATTATTGCACATATATCGCATGTTCTCTTTTTACCACCATGTTATGTTCTGTTGTTTGACTGCTCTAGGCAAGTAAGCACAGCGTGCCTTCAAATGTTTATTTTTTCTGTGAATGATGTTACGTCCTGTTTCCTGGGTGGTGCTACCTGTTGTGCGTGTAGTTGTGTCTGATCCAAGCTTGGGAAAGAATTGCCTGCTGCCTGTAATGAGGTTTTGTTTTGTTGTCTGGAGGGAGGGGCCAATTCCCTCTCTGCCATTGTCTGGTAACTATTTACTCAGGGTGTGAGATTAACACCCGCCACCAGCTAAATGCTGGTAAAAGTTTGATTGTGACTGGTTTTCTACTCTAGCAGCCACTTTGGCAGGTAACCAACCAGATTGTGCTATATTGTAAAAGTTAGGTAATGTGGCTGGTAAAATATTGAAAATGGTTGGTGATTTTTAGAGTCCACAAGCCACTCCAGTGGGTGAGAAAGTTAATTTCATGCACTGATTTACTTATTTTTATACATATATGAGACAGTATGCTAATAATAATAATAATAATAATGATAGTAATAACAGGAATGTCTCTGATCTGAGTGTGGACTAGCACCACCTTATCACACAGTGGGCTTAGTAGGAAAGCTCTTTGGTACTGGCTCCAGGTCAGCTTTTTCTCCATATGAGGCTGCTGAACTAGACTTCAGTGCTTAAGCAAGCTGCATGCTGTATACACTGAAGGTAACTTTGCATGGGGAATCCTCTCTGTTTGAATGTCACCTGCATTATGCTTCACAGGGAACAAACATGTGCTCAAAGCCATTCTGTTTCCATGTAAACATCACAAGGCATTTTCATGCATTTCCCAGTCCCTAAACTCTGGATGACGCACAAGGAAGGTGAATGTTTGCATACTGTGTCCTCACTTTGCATTTAAAACATAGGTGATGAACAAGTGAGCTGAGGCAGGTTGAGTGTTTTTTTAAGCTGTCGTGTGCGTGTGCATGTGCGTGTGCGTGTGCGTGTGTGTGTGTGTGTGTGTGTGTGTGTGTGTGTGTGTGCATGGGTATGGGTATGGATGTGTGTTTGCTTGTGAATGCGTGTGAATATGGGTATGGATATGTGTATGCATGTGAATATGGATATAGGCGTGTGTGTATGTGTGAATGTGTGTGTGGGTATGGATTTGTGTATGTCCGTGAATGTGTGTGCGGGTATATGTATGTGCCTCATTAGATGTTGGTTCCCTGGATTGCCCCCACACTGCGGACAGACAACGCCAGAGACCTTTTGACATCAGCCAGCCGACTGTGTTCCTACTTTCTCAATACTTCCATGTCTGTGAGTGTACAGTTGGGAGGTTCCCTGGCTGCCTGCTCTGTTGTTCGAGCATTGGCTCTTCCGTTCTCTACTGTACCCCCTTCATGAATATTTATAAGATGACAACACATCAGAGCACTTCCGATAGTAGCACAGATACTCTACTGGAACAGGCAGGATATCGTTCCAGTAGAGTATCTGTTTGAGTATCATTTGGATTTTATCGATATCGATACTGCATATTGGTTCAGTACTTTATCAATACTCTTATTGGTGCTTTTTGATTATTTTGGAAGAAAAAGGACAAAAAGAACATGCTTTATTATTTTCTTATAAAATATATATATTTTTAGCTGCAACAGCAGCAATGTTTTAAATGAGTCACTATTCTCAACTATAATATCTCACTGTCAACAGCAAATATTAAATAAATAAATAAAATAAACAATATTCTTTGCAGCAAACAACTAAAATAAGTTAAAACAAACCGAATGCAGAACCTAGAGAATGATCCTAATATTTGGTCGACAGATGTTTTGATAAATTGCTCGCATTGCCTCTTTTACTGGCAAGGGTTTTATTTTGTGGAAACAAGCATTGTAATGGAGTAAAATGTAACCACGCTTTAGATCATTTAATTCTCTTCACCATTATGATGAGAGGGCTTGTGTTCATGCGAACGCCTCACGTTGTGCTGTACGCCCAAATCGGTGTGTGAGAGCAGAGCACAGCCCCGCCCCTCACACAACATAGGCACTCAGTGAGGAGATCTCGTTTCTATCCCGGGATGTCATATCGGGATGTCATATCGGGATAAAGAAAAATGCAGAGAAAGAAAGCGGCGTTTCAATAAATTCTATATTCGGAAACCATATTTGGCGCTGTGGAAATCTCACTCCATAATTTCTCCAGTACCGAGAACAGAACCGATGACGTCGGTCCGGATCAGTGCTCCGGGTTTTACTCATTTAGAACCGGTCCCCGTTTAAAGCCGGGTTTCGGGGGAGATCCATATTATCGGTGGTACTGCAGTCAGTACTGAACACCTGCTCCACAGCCACATCTCATTAACAGTGCTGCTGCAATGGTTCCTCTATACTCTGTCCTTAATAGCTTGTTCAGTGTGGGCGTAAAGTTTGTGCCATTAGGATTCTCACTGATTGATTCTTTGGCAGTATGCAACTGTGCGCTTCTGTCTTTTACTGATTCTGTTTCACATTTCACCCTTCTTTGGCACTCACGGCTGCAGCACATTAAAGAATGACTGTTGGTGATTGCTTGGATATTGTGGCTGTTTTTAACTACACATTTCATTGCTGCAAAGGGTGAATGTTTACTGGCTCATAAACATTTGTAGCTTCGGCTAATTTTGTTGACTAAATCGTGAAGCCAGTTCATGGCGTTCATGAACTAACATGCAGAAATGATGTGTGCTGCCTGTAATTCTCTGCAGTGACAGGAAGACAGTGCTTCAGGGATAGAGGCATAGCATGCAGATAGATAAGGGAAATGGCACAAGGACTGCGTATGAAATGGAAGAAATCCTGCTATTGTTCTCCCAATGTGTCAGATGAAGTGAATGTCATTTGCTGAGATGGGACAGGCTCTGTTAATGAAGGCTGGATGACGTCTCACCCTCTAGCACTGTGCCCGAGCAGGTGCCGTCAGCTTCATTTACCCAAGGCCCTATCCCAGCCCCGCAGACACGGCTGCTAAAACAAAAACGTCAAGTGCCTCTGACTCAATCAGGCTATTTTACTTGATGGATTAAATTGTTGTCACAAAGCATTAGCCTATGTGAAGGAAGACTATTTCAATTTGACATATTTGTCTGTATTTGATTCAGTTTGGCCTGTTACTCTAATATTATAACAAATGTTACTTGGACTGAACCATAACCAAGCGACCCTGAGAGAGGATGTGGGATATGAGAGCATTTATTTTTTAGAGAGCACCTCTGTTGGATTTATTTTTTAACAAAATGGTTGACTGTAACCCTGTGTGTAGCTGTGTTCAGCCCCCTGCTGTAGAGAATCCAGTCAGAGCTGAAAGATCTGTGTTGCACTGCTGTGCACAAACTGGAGATGCTGCAAAATGCATGTGAATTAAAAGGGTAAATGGATCAGAGTTGGCTTAGAATAGAATAACTTTTATTTTCCCTTTAGGGAACTTCAGTTGTAGCCACCAGCAACAACAAAAAATACATAGACAGTGGGGCATACCCACAACACAGAAACATATCAAATAAAGACATTCAATCGAATCATTGCATTAATCAAACTAATTAAGTGAATTAAAGTGGAATACAGCCATGATTAAAAATAGCTGTCCCGAGATGTCCAGTGTCATTATTAAGCAGTCCAACACACAAACTCCGCCTCCACGACTTTCCTCCATACACGTAGTGTTGCGGTCTCTGTACACTGTCAAAACGGAGCACCGAACTGCATCAGCCTTCCCACTCGTCGCCTCACTCCTCCCCTTTCCTGGTTGCCTTTTGAAGATTGTCTGCACTCCTGGATCAGTTCTGACATCTTCAACTCTGGGGAAGAGTGATGGTAAACTTTGTTGCTGCAGATCCAACGGACATTCCCAAGCATATGTTGCGAATGGTGACGACCATATGTTGCCAATGGTGACGACCACAAACAAAATTATCCCGACTAGACAATTTGTCAATGTTATCAAAACAAGCAGCTGCAAGGAGTGCCAGCCTGCTTCCCTGTACACTTCCCTACACAACAACACACAAAAAAAAAAAAAAAAAAAAAAAAAAACAAAAACAACAAAAAAAAAAAACATGAAAACAACACGCGACGCGAGAGAGACGGCTGGACGACATGTCGCCATTACAGCGCCACCTGACATTTATTGTCTGTCACCACACTGCCTGGTGTATACATATCAGGGGCAGCAAATGGGAGAGGCTCCAGTGTAGTGTAGGAGGCCTGAGCTGAATGTGGCCCCCATAGATATTGAACCATAGATGTGACATATATCATAGTTAGTGGCACAATTTTTGAGACCATACCCAGGTAAGATGGTGGCCAGTAACCATGGTTTTATATCTATGAGTCAGTCATCAGCTATCTGGCTTCTGAGACCCGATAATGACATCACAGTGGGTTAGAAAGTACTTGACACTTTACCATAGGTTCCTATAGACCCTTTTACGGTTTGTAAACAACTATGATGTAATGCATGTGCAGATGCTAACTGGAGGCAGAAAAGCTAACAAACTTCTGTCAAGCGCAGGCAGTGTCCAGCAACTGGAGCTGCATTTCCTGCATTTGTCTGCTGATGCAGCTGCAGACTCTGCATTGACAGACACTGCTTGTTATCTGAAGAGACAACAATGAGCCTAAATAAACTGAAATTGAAAAAATATTGAGGAACACGTTTAAGCTAACACGTATGCGTTTGATAGGCTACTTCATGCTGTAAACTCAGAACATTCACTGCGGATGTCCTAGACTCTTAACGTTATTAATTGTAGTGGCACAGTGTTTTCCATTTGTCTAATCAGGGCTTTCGTCGTCTGTGGTGGCTTCTACAAATTTAAAGCCAGTAGCATTAGCTAACCTAGCAGGTAGCTATATGATGATGGACTGCAGCAGCATTATTGTTGGTTTTCCATTCATTATCTAGTAGAGTTAACATTAGGTGCTTCCAGCTAACGTTAGGTGAAGTGACTTCTAACTGTTTTTGGCTATCTATGTTAGCTAACCTCTACACTTTTACCACATTGACTCAATATCAGCACGGCCGCCACGAAATAAAAAACGGTGGTCAATAACGAGACGTGTTTAGAGAGGCACAGTCATCACAGATGAACGACCGTGTTGACATCGACAAGGCAATGAAAGGGAGCTTAACTTTTTATTCACCCCCAATGATAAAGAAAACTTTATCTCCCTCTTCGCTGTCCACTATCGCAATTTTTCTCCCCTCGGTCGACGGTCTCAATTTAAATTAAACCGTCAACAGAGTGTAATGGCTAACATTAGGCTACGGTTACCCCCAACGCCTATAAACTAAGGTTAGCTATACAACATATCATGCCACCACCGCAGATAACCTAAATGTAAACAATGGGGGGGAAAAAAGAAAAAAAAAGAAGCTCAAACACACAATGCACATGATCTAACTTTAGCTATGATAGATCACCAGCAACAGTATCTACAATAACGTAGCAATTTAGCAAAATATTTTGCCTGATATGAAGTGTGCACACCCGGGTATTAGGCTGTCAATATGAATCTGCCCGACGAATTGCTTGAATCCGGAGATGCTGAAGGTATCCTGTAAAATCTAAGTTGTCTCTCCTTCGTCTTATTGTTTTGGCACCCAAAGACGCAACAGGTTGATACCATTTTAGCAGTTAGTTTAATTTAGAAGCAACTAGCTATCTATAAATGTGCAGTCTCATCGGCTGTTTGGAGGAATAGCAGATTGTTTTGCCTCCAGTTACAGTGCACGCGCATGTTATTGTTGTTGTTATGACGTTGTCTGTAAAAGGGTCTATTACATTACATTACATTACATTACAGGCATTTAGCAGACTGCTCTCCAGAGCAACTTACACAGCATTTACATAGTATCCATTTCTACAGCCGGATATACTGAAGCAATGCAGGTGAAGTACCTTGCTCAAGGGTACAACATCAGTGTCCTACCTGGGAATCGAACCTGCAACTTTTCGGTTACAAGCCCAGTTCCTTAACCATTATACTACACTGCCGCCCACTATTACAACTGTACCCAGGTAAGATGGCTGCCAAATTGTTCCATTCCTGAATTCCAAATTACTATTACATGATATAAAATAGAATAGAATAACTTATTTTCCTGTAAAGGAACTTCAGTTGTAGCCACCAGCAACAACAAAAAAGACAGACAGTGGGGCAGACCCACAACAAACAAACAAACACAAACAACGAATTAAGTGCGAACATCAAAAGCAACAACAGCTCCTCATCTGCCTCTGCTGTCTTGAGCTGTCCAGTGTCACCAAGCAGTCCAACAACCACAGGGACAAATCTACCCAGAGTCGACCAGAACAATGCGGATCTC
This sequence comes from Ilyophis sp. 1 JC-2022, assembly GCA_022702515.1. Lineage (NCBI taxonomy): Eukaryota > Metazoa > Chordata > Actinopteri > Anguilliformes > Synaphobranchidae > Ilyophis > Ilyophis sp. 1 JC-2022. The sequence continues at coordinate 10,778,773 of CM040403.1, read as the reverse complement.
CCGGATCACAGCTGCTCCAATCCAAGCCCCGCCGACACACACAAACTCCGCCTCCGTGACTCTTCTCCATGCACGCACACTCGCACAGTCTCCGTCTAGTCGATTCCACTCCACCTCCGCGACTCTCCTTCATGTAGGCACAGTCTCCGTCCAGTCGACTCCACTCAGCCTTACCAATTGTCACCTCACTCCTTCCTCGTCCTCCTCTCCCTCTTTTCCCGGATGGCCTTTCGAGGATTGTCCCCGATCAATCCCGATACTCAAACTCGCAGATCTAACTGACATTTCGGAGTAGGCTACATGTTTTGAATGCGTCTCCACGGTGACTACCATAAACAAAACCAGCCCGACTGGACAATTTGATAATAATTAGAAAAAAGAGCAGCAGGAGTGCCCTGAAAAATTATCTGCTTGCTTCCCTGTCCTATAACACATAGCAGCGCATGAAAAAAACTAAAGACAAAAACTTGATACAACAAAACACATTAAAATTAACAAACACGAAAATGAGAGACAGCTGGACTACGTCACCATTACCTTGCCATGTGACGTCACATTACATTACATGATATGTCACATCTATGGTTCTATATCTATGATGGCCCCTGTGAGTAGTGAACTCTTTCGTATGACCTAGAGGTTTCTGCATATAATCTCCCCTGCATTAACAGAATCATGTCCAACCCGGTCACAAAGCTTCTGTGTTGAGTGGCGTGTGACAAAGTGATGCGTATGTTTTAATTTGATTGGTTTGGACTGCAGCCTGAGAAGTGCCGTATGTAGAGGCAGAGATTAAGGGTTCGTGTGCAGCACAAGCGCTGATTATACTGGTAAAGCACAGAGAAATGAGCAACCGCTCAGGAAAAATGTTCCCAGTGTGTTGTGCTTGAAAGGATGCAACCTATAACTGCACTGTGCAATGTTAGCAACAATGACTGTGTCGGGTAGTTTCTGTGTGTTTCTTCTCCTGGCTTCTTCTTCTGTTGTTTTCTTATTGTCATAGCAAGCCAAACCTGTATGACTGTGGTTTCCAGCCTCTTCTGAACACAAACGCCAGGCTGCAGGAACACAGTGCAGTGTTTGTGTTAGTCTCGCTGTGACCACAGAGCAGTTCAAAACAAAATGCTTCTGATCCTCTAAATGGCGGCATTGTTAAGATGAGGGGACGTTGGGCTTCATTCTGAGTGGGAACTTTGCTCTAAACAGGAAGTGAGAATGGCACACTTTTCCTCTGTTGATGTCTTTCTAAATCATTGTAAAAAACAGCGATGTCACAACAGCCCATAAGAGCTGATACTAAGAGCAGATAATCATGTTTTTTCTGCATGGTGCCACAGTCAATATGCTGAATTATGCATTATTATTCTGCATTATGCTGAAGGCAGTACAAGGAAGGAACAGTCGGAACTGTTGCTTAGATGTACTGCATGTCAATTCAGGATATGTATAGCCTAAATTAAGAAGCCTTATAAGTAGGGCCGCCAGTTTGTTTCCACCACGCGCCACGTGACCTGCAGGGATTTAAACTTGTATTTCAACAGTTATCCTCCAGGGATCCCCATAGGGACTCCAACAGCACAGTCAAGTGACTATAATCATACAATTGAGTTTCTAAATGAGAAGTTTATAATAGCAATTAGGCTAGTTTATCTAATATGGGGAGAGTCAAAGGAAGGACAGTGAATGTGGATGGAAGTTTAAATGCTACGAAAAGCATGTTTTTGAGTAAACAAGTGAAGAAGTATCTGCCTTGTACACTGCATACCAACCGATTTAATTTATGTTGCACAACTTGTAATTTAACAATAAATTATACAAAGAAGATGACAATAGCACAATTACAGAACAAGGTTTTTCTCTGTCAATAAAACTCACCCCTGAACCATGTACGACCAGATAGGGAAGTTTGGTGACACAGCTCTTGTGACACAGCTGAACATGGCAAGAGTCTCATTGACATAATCCGGTGGTATGAAAGTCGTGACATCATCATCCATGAAACCTATAATAAAATTGGGAATTCTGGGATATAGCATAAGAAATATTTCCAAACCTTACTCAAAAAGCAAAACGATACTTGACCGTGGAAGCAAACTCAGTTGATGCAAAAAGATGTGTGTTTTCCTATGGACGAGTTTTCACCAAGCATCGTGTGGTGGATCAATGACAGAAGAAACTGTTAAACAACTGGCTATGATAAAATACAGGCTAATCACATCTTTTTTGTTTTAATATACCACACCTGCAAGCTTATAACTAATATGATATTTTTTTTGTGCAAGTTAAATGTTATACAACTACTCTTATTTTTAATGCGGGCATTTCCCGCTTCTAACGAAAACTAACATGCCCCTGTACAACATTTAAAGATACTGCAGCATGTCCATGGTAGCAAGTAATCCAACTGGATTTAACACGCGAGTGTCGCTTGTAAACATCGCTGTCAATTATCATCTGTGCTTAACTAGTGGCAATTACTTTATCAACGTAGATGATTGAGGTGGTGCAAATGGGATAATTGTTTGAGAAGTGGCTTGACAAAGAGGCGATCTCAACCTTAGAGGACAGAGGACTGAACCACCATGCAGGAAAACGAGGGGAAACAAACTAGACCCACTTTTAAGGCCACCATGGCAGGATGGAGTGCCAATCTTAAGAGCAGGAAAGTAGAGTGATGAGGATGGAAAAGACCCTGTGAAGTGAACTCTCTGTTTTTATGACTGTGGTGGATCACACACTGGTTAAGGTAAAGTTATACTCAGGGGTTACCTTTACTAACAGTTACAGAATATTGTCCATATGTTGAGGAAACATACCCTTAAAGTTGCCTGTAATGTAGAAATCCTCTGCAACTCTTAGTATAAGTGCACTATTGCAACAAAAACGGTTATGGAAAAATAAAACATGATTTTTTAACCCTGTCTGGCAGTGTGACACGTGAACATGTGTGGAAGCCCTAGAGACTTACAGCACAGGAAGGGAGGGGCAGGAATTCCACCCACTGGAGCAGTGACTGCCCTGCCATCAGCTCTGTGTGTGTGTGTGTGTGTGCGTGTGTTTGTGCGTGTGTGTGTGTGTGCGCATGCGTTTTGTACATGCATGTGTGTGTGTGTGTGTGTGTGTAAGTGTGCATGTGCACAGTGTGGGTTTGCAGATTGGGGTGTTGTATGGTGTGTAATGTGAGCAGGTGAGTGGTAATGGAGGCCTGTGTTTGGCCTGGTGTGATCCCAGCTCACCGGTCAGTGCAGGGTTACTGGAACACCATCCATCACCACTAATCCACAGCCCCAGCTAGACTGTACTGGTATAGTGAGCCACTGTTAGAGGCACAGGCACCTCCCGCCTGCGTTTACACTTCTATAATATGTTTAGGCCTGGATTTATACATTTATAGTGAGTAAAAACCACCACTTTCATTAGTCGTGGAAATGGGCTATATGCTGTTAGAACTCTATTGGGGTTGGTTAATTCTCCACATCTGCTATTTCACATCACCCCCATAACAGCTGCTTAACAATGCAGGTTTATTGGTAGTAAACTGGGGGCTGAAAGGTTTATTTAGTCTTAAACTTGAGTATTCCCATGCATTTAATTTCACTCATATATTGCAGATGGGTTATTTGAGAGGAGCGACCGTAACAATGTGGGTTGTCTATGTTTTGGTGCGCGATAGTGTTCAGGCATAGGTAGGTGGTGTAGGATGTTAACCTGTTTGTGTGTGTTGGTGTGTGTTAGTGTGCAGGTTGTGTGTGTTGGTGTGCTGATGTATGGGCTTATAACAGTCCCTTCAGTTCATTCATATTCAATTTCCCGCTTGCACCCCTGCATCCAGCTCACTTTTAAGCAGCAAGGGCCCACTTAGTATGTGACCAGGGTCGAGGGCTCTCTTGTGTGCCCCCTCTCCCTGCCTCGCCTTGCCTGTTGTCTCTCGTGTGGGCAGGGATGTCTGTAATACTTTCTGCAGAGATGCTCCTGGTTCTCATTTGCTGTAATAAATTAGCCGGGCATTCTTATCCCCCTTCATTGCACAGTGGACTGCGTCCCAGAATGCATTGTGCTCCTCCGCGGCAACGCCGTGTGCTAACTGTGCTCCTAAGCCCACGGTAATCACGCTGTGTCTTATCCAATCTGCGCTGTTTTCTGTGTAATCCCTGTCTATAAATCCCAACTGAAAGAAAATAAAAAGGAATTTAGCTTCATGCCAGAGTGCACAAATGCTAAACGCATTGCAGACTCCCCGGTTTAGGGCAACCTCACAGCACTAATGGTTCTTTTTTTAAGCATATTATGGCTCATAAATATGATATTTGTTATTGTAAATAATTTGTTTTGCTTTATGAAGAGAGGACCCTTGCTCTGTGGCTGCCATTGACACGCTGTCCTGATGTGAGAACAGGGCAAAGAGGATAGAGCTCTCCTCAGATACGAGAACACTCATTCATCAGCAATTCTGACACTGTATGGCTCTGATGTGCTCCACAGGGTGGCAGTGCAAACACACACACATACACACACATGCTCTCACATTCTCCCCATCGCTCTTTTAATCATGTGTGGAACAGCAGGCAATAATAGCCCACCTCCCAGTCTTTGCTCAGATATGTTTAATGCACAGCTTGTGTCCGTACTGAAGGAGTGCAGAGACAGACCCTTAGAGGCGGAGCTGTAGCTCACAGGCAAACAGAGCCTATCACCTTACTGTCCATCAGCTGTCAATAATCTCACACAACCAATGCGTCCCAATATTCTTCACTCCCCACCTCCCTTCCTCCACTCCCCCACTACCACTCCTCTACTACCCGGAAGTATGCAAAACTGCCTGAACGTTTCGAGTACAAGTATTTACATGTACAGTATACAATGTACCTGACATTGCGGTTTGCGTCGAGACATTAATTAATATGTAACCATTAATACGTAATTAAGATGTAATCAGCGACATTAGATTAAAACACAAAGATCCGTTTCCGGGGCACAGAGTAGAGGAGGTGGTAGTGGAGGAAGGGAGGGTGCAGCCTTACTGACCCTTTCAGACAGATCTCTCCTGGAGAGAGTTATTAATGTGGCCAGTAGACAGGCAGCCTATGACTGTCATTTAATAAATGTTAATAATTAATTTAATTGTGAACGATTGTTTTTGTTATTATGTTCTTCGATTAGGAATTCTTAATCATAACTAAGGCTGTCTCATCATACGCGAGTTCGGCAGGGCGATCACTAATATACACATCCTCTGGAACACACAGGCAGGGGTCTCTAATATTGCGCAATGAGCTGGCGAATACTGGTCATCGCTTCATCGGCCGATGCTATAGCCAATTAAACCCAACAGGACTCCTGGCTTCAGTCCGCAATGGCACAGTGAGGATTTGATCCGGACCATGGGGGGACTCGCAGCCCATTAGAACCGCATTCTTAACTGCTATGGATACAATGTTATATAAGGTTCACTCTTGTCAAATCAACACCATATAGGCCTACAGGCTTTCAGGCTCAGGGACGTGATATAACATAGGGCCTGTTTAATGTAGACATGCTCCTAATTGCAAAGAACATGTTTTACACTTGGATAGGTTGCAGAAGGTGCAGTTGTGCATTCAGCCAGCAGAGGGTGTACGTGATACGGAGCTGTGTGCTGTGCTCTGTAAGATATGGTTTCGTCTTTCTATTTCCATGAGAAAATGAAGTAACACTGGTTGCCTGAGATCTATGAACATGCCTGCCTGTGTGTGTCCGCGCGTGCGTGCGCGTGTCTGTCCAGTGTATGGGTGCATTATTTCTTGCTGAAAACAACAAAACACACTGCCCTTCCTCCCTTCTGTTTTTATCACACCAACCCTGTCCTCTGCTTTCACTTTCATCTCTCACACACAATCACACAATCTCAACCTCTCTGCTCCGCTCTGTCCCGCCATTCTTCTGTGAATCACTGCAACATCAGTGCTGCTGTGGGTCCTTCTCTCTCCATTTCTCTCTCGTTCCACCTCTCTTTCCCTCCCTCCACCTCGCTCACTCTCCATCCCCCCATCTTTTTTTACCTCCCTCCATCTCTCTCCCTGCAATCTCTCTCTCTCTCTCTCTCTCTCTGTGCAGCTGGACTATTAAGTGTGGACACAGCTGTATGAATGAGTTGTCTGTGTGTGTGTGTGTGTGTGTGTGCGCAGTGTGTAGAAGCACTTAATTTAAATCATGTAGCATTTATTAAGATGTAATATAAATAGTGCTGTCCAGCTGCCTGTTTGTGTGACTGATGGGTGATGGTGAGTGTGTGGAGGCAAAGGCAAAGGCCACTCCTCCATCCATCAATTACCCAGCTCCTTACAGACACCACTTAAACTAATGAAGTTCTCCATCTCCCACCTGCCACCACACGTGTCTGTGTTTCACTGAGACAAAGGAGACGTCCCCGGGGGTGTGAAGATCACCTTTACCATAGTAATGATGTGGCTGTCACCCTCTGCAGTAGGATTGAGTCCAGGGACCGTACGCAGGCTGTCAGGGGTCCATTCTGTGCCCACCTCTTTAGTTCATTCAGTTATATGATGGCAGAGAAGATGTTCTACACTATCTACAGTATAACACACACAACCTTGCCTCAGTGCTATCTCCTGCTCTGCGTTGACAACTGTTGTTCTTTTGGTGACTTGTATTTTTGTAGATTTACGCATTGAATGAACTGGATATTTAACGGGCCAGGTCATGCTCAGTGTCTCACCTGGGAGTCAAACCCACAATCTTATGCATGCGAGCCAAGTCCCTAAACCTCTGCCTTCTCAAACATTCCCAGATATGCAGTATATTGGTTATGCGTGACTTAGACTAATTCTTATCCGTATTACTGTTAAAAGTGGCCATGTGGTAGGAATTCATCACCTGCTTCTGTTTTCAAAAAGAAAAGGTAGCGATAGCCTATATCTTTCACTTTTTGGCAACAGGCCAGCAAGGAAATTAAAAATGGCCACTTGGCTATAGTTTCCAGACCCCTTGGTTATAAAGTAGCTTACAGCGCACTAGTTTAAAACATGTGTTAACACATCTCATCTTGCAATATTTGAATTTGAATATTCATCTGTCAATCAGGCATGACTGAATAGACTCAGATTACTGCCTTCCATCATGTACAGTGTAGGCCTATATCATGCATGAAATGGCCAGGTAATGGGGGGATTAGTTATTGGTGCCAGCTTGGTGTTTAACTGCGTATGCCCTTTCATTTGATCTGTAGCCTGTAGCATCATGGACGCTCTGTAAAGTCCCTTGTGTAAAATGAGGCCAGTGTATGACTTGAGCGCATAATGTCGAGAGGGGGGAAGATAAAGGCTCACAAAGCAGGAGGCTATTTTCACCCAGTGTTATTCCACAGAAGAGCGCAATAATTACCCATGTCTGATCCCCACAGTGGGTCCTTTCAACGCCTCGCAGCTCCTGTGTCACATTCTAATGCATTTGTACTTCGGCTCGCTCCGTAGAATGTAGGTCACCTTCAGCTAATTAAAATCAGCTCAAGCTAGACGTTCCTCCCGTAACTGAACAACAAACAAGCATCGCCGTTTGTTGTCATATAAGTACCAGATTACTGTAAGGGTTTTCATCAAGCCACAAAAGGCAGAATCGCAAAATGCCACTGCAATCATTCGTGGAGGCCCACGGTCACGTTGTTATGGTTTAACAGGTCCCATTTTGTTGTTGTGTCTTGTTGACCTGTTAGTTTCACGCCGTTTACTGTTCAAGAGGAAGAGCGATGTTCCTGCCTGTAAACACAGAACTGTTACTGGCTCATTTTGGCTGATCTGAGAACAGTCTCTCTCACATCTGCTGTTGGCTTAGGGACAGATGGTATTGGATTGGTTTGCTGCACATTGTTCACACTCGAGTGTTCTATCTCCCTCTTCCTGGGTCACAGAATCACACGAAGCCAGACTGAATATTACGGGGGGGCGGGGGCATGTGGGTTTTTATTTTATTATTTTAGCACCTTCAGTCAGTCTTGTGTTTCTGAAATATTTCCATACACAGAGAAACTGTACAATAATAAGGCCTTCTAAGGCTCAAACTGTGTGTGTGTGTGTGTGTGTGTGTGTGTGTGTGTGTGTGTGTGTGTGTGTGTGTGTGTGTGTTAGAGGGAGAGACAGAGATTCCACTGTAGAGCATGAGCTCATCAGACAGTACTGACAGCAGTAATGCTGGGGAGCTCTGGGGGTGACCATGCACCCACACACACTAATCACACACACACACGCTCCACACTGTGGCGTATACTGACTCTAGCAGGTCAGTCTGTCTGGTCTGTGTGGGATGCTGTCTCCTGTAGATTTGGTGACTGGCGTAGGATTCCCAAGGCACACACACACACTCCCTGTGATGCACACACCTGACAGGGCTGATGTGGAGGGTGTTATGACAAGGTTTGAGCAGCAGGTTCCATGCTGTGGGCTCAGTTGGGCTCAGTTGGGGTTCATTATCGTTGGAAGATATTTTTGGAGATGGGACTCAGACTGCTGGTGCTATCTTTATCCGGCCTACTTCTGTGAGGGGCTGCTGGATGCTGAGACAGAGGAAGTGGGGAGAGGGAGATGCATCTTCTGGATGAACAAAAGAGCCACACAGAACAAGGAGACAGAACCGTACCTATATCTCCCAGCCTGACCCCTCCTCTATGTGCATGGTGCTGATAGTTTGGGGGCTTTGGGATGGTACCATCCCACAAAAACAACAATAATCCAAGGGGGTGCCTAGACAAAGAGACAGAGGGGAGTGCAGGTCGCCAGGACCCCCTTTATGTCAGCAGTGAGGTCGTCACTCTGCCCCAGAAAGGTGCACACTGAAACGCTGCCCCCGGTGGCTGGGCACTGCAGGGCACCAGAGCTGTGTGAGAGCCGGTGTAACTGCGCAGGGGGATCCAGACTGAGAACTTAGGACTGCCAGGTCTCCACACAGAGGGGCAGAGATGAGATGCTGGCCAGCAGATCTACAGACTGTAATGTGGGTCTCTAGTCTCAGTTAATAGCCATCTCTATGGAGGCATTACACCAGGACCGTACCATCTGCCTTCCAATTGTTGGGGGGAGGTGGGGGGGGGGGGGGTCTCTCTTGCACTCATATTAATGTAGTGAGAAGCTCCACTGGCAGGGTGCAGTCTTACCCTGGGGGGCTGTTTCACCGTTGGCCCATATCCAGAATGAACAAGGGTAACTGGATGTGTCAGTTTCTGCACTGTGTGTGTGTGTGTGTGTGTGTGTGTGTGTGTGTGTTTGTGTGTGTTTGTGTTTGCCTGCCCAATGCCCATGCATGTGCATGTGTGTGGAATTGCTTGGCTTGTGCTTTGTATTTTCTTTGCCATGTTTTTTATTCCGGAAATACGGTGAGTCTCACACAGTAGATTACCAGTCTCCCGGGCACTGCCAGTTGAGGGCAACACAGCTCATGATTCTGAGTCTATAAGGAGTGTGTATGGAGAGCTGTGGTGAATGTGTGTGCTTTAATATGGGAGTGTGTGGAGACTGGGGCAGGTGTGGGTCAGAGGGTCAGAGAGGAACTCACCTCAGCACACCCCTATCCTCACAACAGGCCCCCTGCAGAACCTCTACATATATCTCTCTGCTGTTCACTCATGCAAAACAAGCCCATCTGCTGAGGGAGGGAGGGAGGGAGGGAGAGAGATGGAGAGAGGGATAGAGGGAGAGAGAGAGAGAGACAGAGAAGCAGGAGAAAGGAAAATGAGGAGAGGGCAAAAACTAGAACTGTGCTCCGTTGCCCTGAGAGACAGGATATCGTAACAAGAAATAGAGCGAGGGAGGGAGGGAGAGGGAGTGTGAGTGCTGGGAGAGGGGAGGAGAGAGCGGCATGGAGAGGAAGCTGGTTTCGGTTTGCGATTGGCCTGGGCTCCCCCCCTTCTCTCTCTCTCTCTCTCTCTCTCTCTCTCTCTCTCTCTCTCTGGCTGTCTCCCCCGCTCTGAGAGCAGGCAGTGGTTTTGTCCTGTGTGCTCACAGCGCTGTTGTTGTGCAGAGCTGAAGGAGGCCTGACAGAGAGAGAAAGAAAGAAAGAAAGAGAGAGAGAGTGTGAGAGAGCGAAAGAGAAAGAGCAAGAGAGACGAACAGACAGTGTTGGAGCCCCTGTGTGCATTTAACCACTGTTCAGGAACCAGCATCAGGAAGCCGAGAGAAAAGGTGAGGACAGAGGAGAGTAAAAAGAGCAGGAAGGGAGAAGCGGAGGAGAGGAGAGTCTGGATTCACACGCAGAAGCAGCGCTGCGATTTTCTTCTGGACTGCTGTCCTCCATCCTCCAGGCTCCTCAGAGAGAAAGAGCGAGAGAGGGAGAGAGAGAGGGAGGGAGGGAGGGAGAGAGGGAGGGAGGGAGGGGAAGCCGTCGCCCTCCTCGCACACAGACACACAATACAGACAGAGACGAGTGAGAGGCAGAAGAAAGAGAGAGAGCTTGTTTTGCCGTTCTTTGCCACCTCTCCGTCGTTCATCGGCAAGTGAGCGGCTCACTGGCTCTGCTCATGTCAGTGAACTCTGAGAAATCCTCGTCCTCTGAAAGGTAACATGTCTGTGTGTCTGTTTCTCTGTATGTCTGTCTGTCTGCTCTCTCCCTACCTCCGTTACTCTCTGTCTTTCTTTCTCTGCCACTGACAGGTTGTGTTCTCGCTTATTGTTTGTTCCCAGCGCAATGTTCTGATGTTGATGGAAACACACTAGTTGGTTCACACACACACACACACACACACACACACACACACACACACACACACACACACACACACACACACACACAGATACACGGTGACACACACCTCATTTGAGAGATAAACACAAAAATGTGTACAAAGCATTGCATAATTCCTCCTGTTTTTCACACATTTTTAGAGTCATTTGCACACTCACTGATACACACTGTATCTGGGAGAACATAGACTGTGAACCCTCATTCCACCTGTCATTACAGCCCTGTATTCACACACACACACACACACACACACACACACACACACATTACAGCCCTGTATTCAACAAAAATGTAGGGGGAAAGTACATTGTGATGCTAAAAATGCAGGATGTTACACACACATACACACACACACACACACACACACAGTGTGCTAAAAGGCTGTATTCAGGTTAAGAGACGCGCACACCTAGGGCCCCAACAGTACCATATATCTGAGCCTGACTATTGGGATTGAGTTGGATTGGCGTATTATTAACTCATCTGGGCGATGCTGGGCAAGCTTTATGGGTTTATTATGCAGTCTGTACATATAAGGCCCTCATTTGCTGTACATTATCTGGGGTTTAGCCTCATTAGAATATAGGACAATGTTGGATGATAATGCCCTAATTGTACTTTAATGAGCCATCTTGGCTAATCAAAGATAGCGGTGCCATCCATGCCACTGCTAGTGAAATAAGATATTGGCCTTGGAAATTGGGCCCTAATTAGGTTGTAATTGTATTGATACATTTTCTGTTTTGTTGTGAAATGTTTTAACGCTGTGGGAAAATCCCAGGCTGTACTGAGATGCAGACATGCTGTAATGTGTAAGGTCTCAGGTATAGTGCTCTTCTGATATTAATGTTAATATCAGTTAAGGGTTGTACATTTGCCTTTTTTATACTTTCTGTATGTACCTGGAGTTCCCTGGTATTGCTGTCAGCACTGCATGTGTTTGCCTGTGTGTAAAAGGAGGGTGAAGCAGCTCAGGTGTGTGACGCTGTGTCCAGGAGGAGAATATTGAGGAGAATGGAGCACATTGCACAGCAGTGGTGTTGGGTAGAGAGTGTGACCTCTTTTTGTGTGTGTTTAGAGGTGTGTGGTGGACAGCGTGTGTGCAGGAGGAGAATGGAGCACATTGCACAGCAGTGGTGTTGGGTAGAGAGTGTGACCTCTTTATGTGTTTAGAGGTGTGTGGTGGACAGCGTGTGTGCAGGAGGAGAATGGAGCACATTGCACAGCAGTGGTGTTGGGTAGAGAGTGTGACCTCTTTATGTGTTTAGAGGTGTGTAGTGGACAGCGAGTGTGCAGGAGGATACAGTTATGGGTTCTAGGCCTGTGGGCTCTGTTTGGCTCCAGTGTTAGGCTTGTGTACTGTACTGTGTTCAGCGGAGGAGCTCTATGCTGTGCGTGTGTGAGAGTGCGCACGGCCATCACACTACGTGAGTGTGGCGTGTGTGTGTGCGGTTGTGTGATGGCTATGCTACGTGAGTGTGGCGTGTGTGCGCGGATGTGTGATGGCTGAGCTACGTGTGTGTGGTGTGTGTGCGGGGGGCCCTGTGTGTCACTGTGGGGGGTGGGGCCCACCCTGCAGGTGCGCTGGAGTGACTCGCTAGGTTTTTACCGCCATGAACAGAGCTGCTGTTTGGATGCACAGCAGAGACTGCAGGGGTTACCTCTACCGAGAGAAAAAGGGGAGGGGGGGGATTCTGATTGACAGATGGGTGTCAGCCCCTCCTACTGATGCCCTCAGATACATGTGTGTTTCTGTGCTGTAGCCCGAGCTGGGGATCACGGGGAAAGGCGGCTTCACTGTCCGCAGTGTGCACTGTGCAGATAAGAGACGCTGGAGTAATAGCTAATGAAGCGTGGCGCTGTGCAGCAGGGTGAGGGCTGAGAGCCAGCAGGATCAGACCCTGTCTTTGTCTCAGGCTGCACTGCTCCAACCAGCCTGTACACAACCATCAATACTGCTGCTGCTGCTCCAACCAGCCTGTACACAACCATCAATACTGCTGCTGCTGCCCCAACCAGCCTGTACACAACCATCAATACTGCTGCTGCTCCTACCAGCCTGTACACAACCATCAATACTGCTGCTGCTGCTCCAACCAGCCTGAACACAACCATCAATACTGCTGCTCCAACCAGCCTGTACACAACCATCAATACTGCTGCTGCTGCTCCAACCAGCCTGTACACAACCATCAATACTGCTGCTGCTGCTCCAACCAGCCTGTACACAACCATCAATACTGCTGCTGCTGCCCCAACCAGCCTGTACACAACCATCAATACCGCTGCTGCTGCTCCAACCAGCCTGTACACAACCATCAATACTGCTACTGCTCCAACCAGCCTGTACACAACCATCAATACTGCTACTGCTGCTCCAACCAGCCTGTACACAAACATCAATACTGCTGCTGCTGCTCCAACCAGCCTGTACACAACCATCAATACTGCTACTGCTCCAACCAGCCTGTACACATCCATCAATACTGCTACTGCTCCAACCAGCCTGTACACAACCATCAATACTGCTACTGCTGCTCCAACCAGCCTGTACACAACCATCAATACTGCTGCTGCTGCTCCAACCAGCCTGTACACAACCATCAATACTGCTGCTGCTGCCCCAACCAGCCTGTACACAACCATCAATACTGCTGCTGCTCCAACCAGCCTGTACACAACCATCAATACTGCTGCTGCTGCCCCAACCAGCCTGTACACAACCATCAATACTGCTGCTGCTGCTCCAACCAGCCTGTACACAACCATCAATACTGCTGCTGCTGCTCCAACCAGCCTGTACACAACCATCAATACTGCTGCTGCTGCCCCAACCAGCCTGTACACAACCATCAATTCTGCTGCTGCTGCTCCAACCAGCCTGTACACAACCATCAATACTGCTGCTGCTGCCCCAACCAGCCTGTACACAACCATCAATACTGCTGCTGCTGCCCCAACCAGCCTGTACACAACCATCAATACTGCTGCTGCTGCTCCAACCAGCCTGTACACAACCATCAATACTGCTGCTGCTCCTACCAGCCTGTACACAACCATCAATACTGCTGCTGCTGCTCCAACCAGCCTGTACACAACCATCAATACTGCTGCTGCTGCCCCAACCAGCCTGTACACAACCATCAATACTGCTGCTGCTGCTCCAACCAGCCTGTACACAACCATCAATACTGCTGCTGCTGCCCCAACCAGCCTGTACACAACCATCAATCCTGCTGCTGCTCCAACCAGCCTGTACACAACCATCAATACTGCTGCTGCTGCTCCAACCAGCCTGTACACAACCATCAATACTGCTGCTGCTCCAACCAGCCTGTACACAACCATCAATACTGCTGCTGCTGCTCCAACCAGCCTGTACACAACCATCAATACTGCTGCTGCCCCAAACAGCCTGTACACAACCATCAATACTGCTGCTGCTGCTCCAACCAGCCTGTACACAACCATCAATACTGCTGCTGCTGCCCCAACCAGCCTGTACACAACCATCAATACTGCTGCTGCTGCTCCAACCAGCCTGTACACAACCATCAATACTGCTGCTGCTGCTCCAACCAGCCTGTACACAACCATCAATACTGCTGCTGTTCCTACCAGCCTGTACACAACCATCAATACTGCTGCTGCTCCAACCAGCCTGTACACAACCATCAATACTGCTGCTGCTGCCCCAACCAGCCTGTACACAACCATCAATACTGCTGCTGCTGCTCCAACCAGCCTGTACACAACCATCAATACTGCTGCTGCTGCCCCAACCAGCCTGTACACAACCATCAATACTGCTGCTGCTGCCCCAACCAGCCTGTACACAACCATCAATACTGCTGCTGCTCCAACCAGCCTGTACACAACCATCAATACTGCTGCTGCTCCAACCAGCCTGTACACAACCATCAATACTGCTGCTGCTGCCCCAACCAGCCTGTACACAACCATCAATACTGCTGCTGCTGCTCCAACCAGCCTGTACACAACCATCAATACTGCTGCTGCTGCTCCAACCAGCCTGTACACAACCATCAATACTGCTGCTGCTGCTCCAACCAGCCTGTACACAACCATCAATACTGCTACTGCTGCTCCAACCAGCCTGTACACAACCATCAATACTGCTGCTGCTGCTCCAACCAGCCTGTACACAACCATCAATACTGCTGCTGCTGCTGCCCCAACCAGCCTGTACACAACCATCAATACTGCTGCTGCTCCAACCAGCCTGTACACAACCATCAATACTGCTGCTGCTCCAACCAGCCTGTACACAACCATCAATACTGCTGCTGCTGCTCCAACCAGCCTGTACACAACCATCAATACTGCTGCTGCTACCCCAACCAGCCTGTACACAACCATCAATACTGCTGCTGCTGCTCCAACCAGCCTGTACACATCCATCAATACTGCTGCTGCTGCCCCAACCAGCCTGTACACAACCATCAATACTGCTGCTGCTCCAACCAGCCTGTACACAACCATCAATACTGCTGCTGCTCCAACCAGCCTGTACACAACCATCAATACTGCTGCTGCTGCCCCAACCAGCCTGTACACAACCATCAATACTGCTGCTGCTGCCCCAACCAGCCTGTACACAACCATCAATACTGCTGCTGCTGCCCCAACCAGCCTGTACACATCCATCAATACTGCTGCTGCTCCAACCAGCCTGTACACAACCATCAATACTGCTGCTGCTGCTCCAACCAGCCTGTACACAACCATCAATACTGCTGCTGCTGCTCCAACCAGCCTGTACACAACCATCAATACTGCTGCTGCTGCCCCAACCAGCCTGTACACAACCATCAATACTGCTGCTGCTGCTCCAACCAGCCTGTACACAACCATCAATACTGCTACTGCTGCTCCAACCAGCCTGTACACAACCATCAATACTGCTGCTGCTGCTCCAACCAGCCTGTACACAACCATCAATACTGCTGCTGCTGCCCCAACCAGCCTGTACACAACCATCAATACTGCTGCTGCTCCAACCAGCCTGTACACAACCATCAATACTGCTGCTGCTCCAACCAGCCTGTACACAACCATCAATACTGCTGCTGCTGCTCCAACCAGCCTGTACACAACCATCAATACTGCTGCTGCTGCTCCAACCAGCCTGTACACAACCATCAATACTGCTGCTGCTGCTCCAACCAGCCTGTACACAACCATCAATACTGCTGCTGCTCCTACCAGCCTGTACACAACCATCAATACTGCTGCTGCTCCTACCAGCCTGTACACAACCATCAATACTGCTGCTGCTGCTCCAACCAGCCTGTACACAACCATCAATACTGCTGCTGCTGCTCCAACCAGCCTGTACACAACCATCAATACTGCTGCTGCTGCTCCAACCAGCCTGTACACAACCATCAATACTGCTGCTGCTGCCCCAACCAGCCTGTACACAACCATCAATACTGCTGCTGCTGCCCCAACCAGCCTGTACACAACCATCAATACTGCTGCTGCTGCCCCAACCAGCCTGTACACATCCATCAATACTGCTGCTGCTGCCCCAACCAGCCTGTACACAACCATCAATACTGCTGCTGCTGCCCCAACCAGCCTGTACACAACCATCAATACTGCTGCTGCTCCAACCAGCCTGTACACAACCATCAATACTGCTGCTGCTCCAACCAGCCTGTACACAACCATCAATACTGCTGCTGCTGCCCCAACCAGCCTGTACACAACCATCAATACTGCTGCTGCTGCCCCAACCAGCCTGTACACAACCATCAATACTGCTGCTGCTGCCCCAACCAGCCTGTACACATCCATCAATACTGCTGCTGCTCCAACCAGCCTGTACACAACCATCAATATTGCTGCTGCTGCTCCAACCAGCCTGTACACAACCATCAATACTGCTGCTGCTGCTCCAACCAGCCTGTACACAACCATCAATACTGCTGCTGCTGCCCCAACCAGCCTGTACACAACCATCAATACTGCTGCTGCTGCTCCAACCAGCCTGTACACAACCATCAATACTGCTACTGCTGCTCCAACCAGCCTGTACACAACCATCAATACTGCTGCTGCTGCTCCAACCAGCCTGTACACAACCATCAATACTGCTGCTGCTGCCCCAACCAGCCTGTACACAACCATCAATACTGCTGCTGCTCCAACCAGCCTGTACACAACCATCAATACTGCTGCTGCTCCAACCAGCCTGTACACAACCATCAATACTGCTGCTGCTGCTCCAACCAGCCTGTACACAACCATCAATACTGCTGCTGCTACCCCAACCAGCCTGTACACAACCATCAATACTGCTGCTGCTGCTCCAACCAGCCTGTACACATCCATCAATACTGCTGCTGCTACCCCAACCAGCCTGTACACAACCATCAATACTGCTGCTGCTGCTCCAACCAGCCTGTACACAACCATCAATACTGCTGCTGCTGCTCCAACCAGCCTGTACACATCCATCAATACTGCTGCTGTTCCTACCAGCCTGTACACAACCATCAATACTGCTGCTGCTGCTCCAACCAGCCTGTACACAACCATCAATACTGCTGCTGCTGCTCCAACCAGCCTGTACACAACCATCAATACTGCTACTGCTGCTCCAACCAGCCTGTACACAACCATCAATACTGCTGCTGCTGCCCCAACCAGCCTGTACACAACCATCAATACTGCTGCTGCTGCTCCAACCAGCCTGTACACAACCATCAATACTGCTTCTGCTGCTCCAACCAGCCTGTACACAACCATCAATACTGCTGCTGCTGCTCCAACCAGCCTGTACACAACCATCAATACTGCTGCTGCTGCTCCAACCAGCCTGTACACAACCATCAATACTGCTGCTGCTCCAACCAGCCTGTACACAACCATCAATACTGCTGCTGCTCCAACCAGCCTGTACACAACCATCAATACTGCTGCTGCTCCAACCAGCCTGTACACAACCATCAATACTGCTGCTGCTGCTCCAACCAGCCTGTACACAACCATCAATACTGCTGCTGCCCCAACCAGCCTGTACACAACCATCAATACTGCTGCTGCTGCCCCAACCAGCCTGTACACAACCATCAATACTGCTGCTGCTGCTCCAACCAGCCTGTACACAACCATCAATACTGCTGCTGCTGCCCCAACCAGCCTGTACACAACCATCAATACTGCTGCTGCTGCCCCAACCAGCCTGTACACAACCATCAATACTGCTGCTGCTGCTCCAACCAGCCTGTACACAACCATCAATACTGCTGCTGCTGCCCCAACCAGCCTGTACACAACCATCAATACTGCTGCTGCTCCAACCAGCCTGTACACAACCATCAATACTGCTGCTGCTCCAACCAGCCTGTACACAACCATCAATACTGCTGCTGCTCCAACCAGCCTGTACACAACCATCAATACTGCTGCTGCTGCTCCAACCAGCCTGTACACAACCATCAATACTGCTGCTGCCCCAACCAGCCTGTACACAACCATCAATACTGCTGCTGCTGCCCCAACCAGCCTGTACACAACCATCAATACTGCTGCTGCTGCTCCAACCAGCCTGTACACAACCATCAATACTGCTGCTGCTGCCCCAACCAGCCTGTACACAACCATCAATACTGCTGCTGCTGCTCCAACCAGCCTGTACACAACCATCAATACTGCTACTGCTGCTCCAACCAGCCTGTACACAACCATCAATACTGCTGCTGCTGCTCCAACCAGCCTGTACACAACCATCAATACTGCTGCTGCCCCAACCAGCCTGTACACAACCATCAATACTGCTGCTGCTGCCCCAACCAGCCTGAACACAACCATCAATACTGCTGCTGCTGCCCCAACCAGCCTGTACACAACCATCAATACTGCTGCTGCTGCTCCAACCAGCCTGTACACAACCATCAATACTGCTGCTGCTGCTCCAACCAGCCTGTACACAACCATCAATACTGCTGCTGCTGCTCCAACCAGCCTGTACACAACCATCAATACTGCTGCTGCTGCTCCAACCAGCCTGAACACAACCATCAATACTGCTGCTGCTGCTCCAACCAGCCTGTACACAACCATCAATACTGCTGCTGCTGCTCCAACCAGCCTGTACACAACCATCAATACTGCTGCTGCTGCTCCAACCAGCCTGTACACAACCATCAATACTGCTGCTGCTGCCCCAACCAGCCTGTACACAACCATCAATACTGCTGCTGCTCCAACCAGCCTGTACACAACCATCAATACTGCTGCTGCTCCAACCAGCCTGTACACAACCATCAATACTGCTGCTGCTGCCCCAACCAGCCTGTACACAACCATCAATACTGCTGCTGCTGCTCCAACCAGCCTGTACACAACCATCAATACTGCTACTGCTGCTCCAACCAGCCTGTACACAACCATCAATACTGCTGCTGCTGCCCCAACCAGCCTGTACACAACCATCAATACTGCTGCTGCTGCTCCAACCAGCCTGTACACAACCATCAATACTGCTGCTGCCCCAACCAGCCTGTACACAACCATCAATACTGCTGCTGCTGCCCCAACCAGCCTGAACACAACCATCAATACTGCTGCTGCTGCCCCAACCAGCCTGTACACAACCATCAATACTGCTGCTGCTCCAACCAGCCTGTACACAACCATCAATACTGCTGCTGCTCCAACCAGCCTGTACACAACCATCAATACTGCTGCTGCTGCTCCAACCAGCCTGAACACAACCATCAATACTGCTGCTGCTGCTCCAACCAGCCTGTACACAACCATCAATACTGCTGCTGCTGCTCCAACCAGCCTGTACACAACCATCAATACTGCTGCTGCTGCCCCAACCAGCCTGTACACAACCATCAATACTGCTGCTGCTCCAACCAGCCTGTACACAACCATCAATACTGCTGCTGCTCCAACCAGCCTGTACACAACCATCAATACTGCTGCTGCTGCTCCAACCAGCCTGTACACAAACATCAATACTGCTGCTGCTACCCCAACCAGCCTGTACACAACCATCAATACTGCTGCTGCTGCTCCAACCAGCCTGTACACATCCATCAATACTGCTGCTGCTCCAACCAGCCTTTACACAACCATCAATACTGCTGCTGCTGCTCCAACCAGCCTGTACACAACCATCAATACTGCTGCTTCTGCCCCAACCAGCCTGTACACAACCATCAATACTGCTGCTGCTGCCCCAACCAGCCTGTACACAACCATAAATACTGCTGCTGCTGCCCCAACCAGCCTGTACACAACCATCAATACTGCTGCTGCTGCTCCAACATCACTGCCTCACCCCAACGCTACAACATAACTGCACCAGCCTCTACGTCATCATACTAATAACCCACTGCGATTTCTCCAGTGTACATTAAAACCCAGAATTAAAACCTTTAAACTAAACCCAAAAATAATACAGTTTATTAACACAATTCTTGCAGTACCATATTTTTTTGGATAATAATAATAGTAATAACTCAAAGTCAGTTTTAAATAACATAAGGCATCTTGTGTATGAGTAATCGTTTGGGAAGGCCACACAATCTGGCCGGTCATGGATTGGAAGCTTCCGTCCTGTGGAGAGGTGTAGTGGCATTACTGACACTGGTCATCGGAAGCTGTTAGTCAGTAATGCAACTGGACTCTTTGCAGCGATCATGTGACCTGGTTTGTCCACCTGATCTCTGGTATAGCAGCCAGGATAGTCTGTCACAGAGTGGATAGCTTCCCCCCGCTCAGGTTTGAGTGTCAGAGGCTGCCCAGCTACCTGACTGATACTGGCTCGGCGATGTTTAATCAATGCTCTTTGTGTGCATAGCAACTCCCAGCATGTTTGTGCATGCGTGCATGCGTGTGTGTTCAGGTCACACAGAACACCGTGTTCCTGGTAATGGTGTGTTTATCCATGAGGTTTTCCAGGATTTCCTTTTTGCCCGCTGCCCCAGCCCCCCCACTCTGCTCCTGTGTCTGGTTTCACTGCAGACTTCTCTGTTTCCCTTGGCGAAACTCAATCTGATTCAGAAACCTTTCCTGAACTTCTCCCGTACTTTATCAGGGAAGGAAATGGGAGCAGCACCACCCTCAGCGGGTCCAGTGCGCAACACAAATATTCTTCCCCCCGTGGAGTCTGTCTAGGCAGCAAGCTATTTTTACTCCCCCTTAAGGTAGCCAGCGGTATACGAGGGACTGGCCAGTGAGGAGATCAGCTCCACTTTTCTTCTTGTGCTTTGGTTCCTCCCTCTCTGGGTTAATTTAACCTACATCCTGCGTGGTGCTACTGTACCAACTTTCCTGTCCAGCAGATCTTTCTAGAAGGTCTTGTGTTGAAATTCCTGAAACTCAGGAAGAGGGGAATTGAGAAAGTAGAGAGGAATGTGGCATTGTGGCTGTCCTGGGAGAGAGCTGCGTCCCCAGAGAGCACTTTAATGAGAGACAGACATCGTAAATCTCACTTTCACAAACCAGAGGGTACGAGTGGGCCGCAGCACTTAACTACTCTAGATTGTGGATCCAGTTTTTTGGATCCTGGCCCTGAACATTTAAGGTCTTAGTGAACACACACAAACAGCTTTCCCCAGGTGACAGGCCTCTTCAGCCAATCTGTTTCTGTTTTCCTCCATCTTTTGCAACATGTTCAGAAATTCTTAGTACTGGACACGAATATTATTTTCTAACAGCAAACACAGAAATTGAATCCCACTAAATTTGTCAGCCTCTGTCACAGGGCATCAGTGTGCCTGGTAGAGACACAGGGTGCTGATGGCTGGTGTTTTGGATGACGTGTGTGTGCAAGCTCAGGTCAGGCAGGGGTGAATGGGGTTAGCAGCTGGGTGCAAAGGGACAGTATGACACAGGAGGGGATGTCCCACCCTGCCCTGATAACACAGGTGCGTCCCGACTCAGACTCCGGGCCGAACCAGCACCCAGAGAGCGACCCATGCATTTGTGTCCATACCCATGGAGGGAGGTCTGTCCCGTTCCCAGACCATGCTGAGCCTCGCTCTGAGCACGCTCAGACTGTGCCCACACAGGGCACTTAGACTGCAGCACAGCAGGTACAGGGACAGCGTGAGTGAGAGAGTGAGAGAGTGAGAGAGTGAGAGAGTGAGAGAGTGAGAGAGTGAGAGAGTGAGAGAGAGAGTGAGAAAAACAGGACAGATACCACTGGCACACAACACCATGTGTATGTGTGAGAATGTACAGTATGTTGAAATCGTTGTGACAATTTTCAGCGGCCATTGGTGCGCATTCACACAGCTTTTGTGTGTATGCATGTCAGTATGTGTTTGTGTGTTTCTGTGTTTCTGTGTGTGTGTGTGTGTGTGTGTGTGTGTGTGTGTGTGTGTGTGTGTGTGTGTGTGTGTGTGTGTGTGTGTGCGTGTGTGTGAATGAGACTGTATGATGAAGAGAGAGAGACACAGAAAGCATAAGAGTGGAGTGGGGGGATTGCATATGGCTTTGTTGTCAGTTGTGATAAACGTCCTCCCAGCCCAGGCAGTGTAGCAGTGGGACGTTAATGATGCTTCCGCATCCTGTGTGTTTCCCTCAGTGCTGTATGTAAGAGGCTGCGACACTCAGAGCATGTGTACTGTGCTCGTTAAGGGACACTCTGACCTCTCACTGCAGCCGACGGCTCTTTATTTAACCCAGGCCTGTCCAGGGTGAGGACTAATGTGCTTTAGGATTGTATGTCCCAGTAGTTATAATAAGTGTTATTTTTCTCCCTTTCTCTCTTTTTCTTTCTCTCTGTGCTCCCCTGCTTCTCCTGCTCCTCTCTCTATCTCCCCCGTCTCATGTGCATGTCAGACTGCCTCTGGCACTTAGGAACAGCTTGTGTGAGCAGGAGCCAGGGTGTGTTTCTGTGTGTGTGTGTGTGTGTGTGTGTGTGTGTGTGTGTGTGTGTGTGTGTGTGTGTGCGTGCAAGCATATGTGCGATGAGTGGGGCAGTACACAGGCTGGCAGAGGGGGGTGTGGACAGCAGTGTAGACTGTGTGCCAGCCAGCCTGATTTCACTGTCATTTCCATGCAAAGCCAAACACAATACATGTCTTCCAGTATGTTTCCTATATAGTAAACGTCCTATAGTTTCCATTAGGGATGTGCTGTACAGTGTGTGGTATCTGCATTAGGGATGTGCTGTACAGTGTGTGGTATATGCATTAGGGATGTGCTATACAGTGTGTGGTATATGCATTAGGGATGTGCTATACAGTGTGTGGTATCTGCATTAGGGATGTGCTGTACAATGTGTATTATGTATTAGGGATGTGCTATACAGTGTGTGGTATATGCATTAGGGATGTGCTGTACAGTGTGTGGTATATGCATTAGGGATGTGCTGTACAGTGTGTGGCATATGCATTAGGGATGTGCTGTACAGTGTGTGGCATATGCATTAGGGATGTGCTGTACAGTGTGGTATATGCATTAGGGATGTGCTGTACAGTGTGTGGCATATGCATTAGGGATGTGCTGTACAGTGTGTGGCATATGCATTAGGGATGTGCTGTACAGTGTGTGGCATATGCATTAGGGATGTGCTGTACAGTGTGTGGCATATGCATTAGGGATGTGCTGTACAGTGTGTGGCATATGCATTAGGGATGTGCTGTACAGTGTGTGGCATATGCATTAGGGATGTGCTGTATAGTGTGTGGTATGCATTAGGGATGTGCTGTACAGTGTGTGGTATATGCATTAGGGATGTTCTGTACAGTGTGTGGTATGCATTAGGGATGTGCTGTACAGTGTGGTATATACATTAGGGATGTGCTGTATAGTGTGTGGTATGCATTAGGGATGTGCTGTACAGTGTGTGGTATATGCATTAGGGATGTGCTGTACAGTGTGTGGTATATGCATTAGGGATGTGCTGTACAGTGTGTGGTATGCATTAGGGATGTGCTGTACAGTGTGTGGCATATGCATTAGGGATGTGCTGTCCAGTGTGTGGTATATGCATTACATTAGGGATGTGCTGTACAGTGTGTGGTATATGCATTACATTAGGGATGTGTGGTATATGCATGAGGGATGTGCTGTAGTGTGTGGCATATGCATTAGGGATGTGCTGTACAGTGTGTGGTATATACATTAGGGATGTGCTGTATAGTGTGTGGTATGCATTAGGGATGTGCTGTACAGTGTGGTATATGCATTAGGGATGTGCTGTACAGTGTGTGGTATATACATTAGGGATGTGCTGTATAGTGTGTGGTATGCATTAGGGATGTGCTGTACAGTGTGTGGTATATGCATTAGGGATGTGCTGTACAGTGTGTGGTATGCATTAGGGATGTGCTGTACAGTGAGTTGAGGTATACACTTTGGATGTGAGGCTCAGTGTATTCTTCTCTATAGTACCCAAATGGCTGTTAAAATTGGCAGTTTAGAATTCAATGAATATTGACTGGTAATCAGGGACCCTCATCAGAGCTGCTACAGCACAGCAGACAATAACCTCTAAAGAGGTAGAGCCACTCACTTCTGTACCAACAAAAAAGCAATGTTTCAGCGCACAAGGGCCTCCCTTAGGGTGTGACGTGAGATGTGAGTGGTCTTGAAGGCGGCTTTGTGAGGTTGAGTGATTGAGTGTGCAGTCACTACACTGCACCCTCTTCCACTGCCTGCTACCGAGCTGCTGTCTATCATAGCTTTCTGTTGCTCTTTTGCCACCATTTTTCATCCTTCTCTTTACCTTTCCACGACTTTTTCTTGACCTGTTGCAGTCTATTGCTGTCATTCTGTTGCAAAGCTGGGGCAGGTGGTGGGGCGTGTATGATGCACAGGAAGTAGTCAGTTTGAGTGTGTGTAGGCTGTGTGCAGTGACATCATTCCGCTGACAGAAATAGCTCTGAGATCTCGCTTCCCTTCGCAGACCGACTGGAGGAGAGGAGAAAGGAAATCAGCAGTCATGCCCACAGAGTGAGAGGGGCTGCCAGTTTAATGCTTCTGTTTAGGGTCTGATAATATAGAGCTCTGTTTTGCCATCTTAGTACCATTTTATTTCTTCCAAATGTAGTTTCTGGAATAATATTCCTCCAGACATTGTCTGTTAGAACAACTAAACCACCTGCACAGAGCAGAAATCTAGAAAAGTGCGTCTGTGTGTGTGTGTGTGCGCGTGCATGTATGTGTGTGCGTGTGCGTGTGTGTGTATCTGTGCGCGCGTGTGTGCGTGCGCGTGTGTGCGTGCGGTGTGTGTGTGCACGCATGTGTGTGTGTGCGCGTGTGTGTATGTATGTGTGTGTGCGTGCGTGCGTGCGTGCGTGCGCATGTGGTGTGTGTGTGTGCGTGCGTGCGTGCGTGTGTGTGTGGTGTGTGTGTGTCCAAGGCATGATTCCCCAGGTAGGTATGGCGCTACCATAGTTTTTCTATATCCAACATGCACAGGAGAATGTAAGCAGGGCTGTCGCCATCAGGGAGAATGTGGTGTCAGCACTCTAGATTCCTACATAGGGTGTGAGAAGACATCTATGCTTCTCTGTCTTCTCTCTGTCTCTCTCTCTCTCTCTTTTTCTCTCTCTCTCTCTCTCTCTAGAGAGAGAGAGAGAGAGAGAGAGAGAGAGAGAGAGAGAGTTCCCGTAAGAGTGGGTGTGCATGTATGACGCAGCAGAGCGTGTGCATGCGGGTGCTGTGTGGGTGTAGCACAGTGTGCTGTGGAATGTGAGAGTGCTGGAGTGACTCAGTCTTTTGAAGGCGAGTCCTGACAGGAGTCCCTCACTTCAGAGTCTCAGTTACACACACAGGCATACAGGTCTATGCCTCACCGTCCAGACATGCTCAGCCTTCTGCTGCCCACAGGAAACACACACACACACACATAATGTATAGAATAGAATATAATAGAATTACTTTTATTTTCCCTTTAGGGAACTTCAGTTGTAGCCACCAGCATCAACAAAAAAGACAAAGACAGTGGGGCAGCCCCACAACACACAAACAAACATATTAAATAAAGACATTCAATAGAATCATTGCATTAATCAAACTAATTAAGTGAATAAAGTGGAATACAGCCAGGATTAAAAATAGCCACCGCTGTCCCGAGATGTCGAGTGTCATTAAGCAGTCCAACACACAAACGACTTTCCTCCATACACGCAGTGTTGCGGTCTTTGTACACTGTCGAAATGAGCACCGAACTGCGTCAGCCTTCCCACTCGTCGCCTCGCTCCTCTCCTGCATTATCTTCTCCTTCCCTTCCCTGGTTGCCTTTTGAAGATTGCCTGCACTCCCGGATCAGTCCCAACATCTTCAACTCTGGTGAAGAGTGATGGGAAACTTTGTTGCTGCAGATTCAACGGACATTCCCGAGCATATGTTGCGAATGCGTCTCCATGGTGACGACCAAACAAAATTATCCCGACTAGACAATTTGTCAATATTATCAAAACAATCAGCAGGAGTGCCCTGAAAAATCTCCAGCCCACTTCCCCGTACCACAATGGACACACAGCACATGAAAAAAACAAAAGACAAAAGCCAGACACAACAAAACACATTCAAATGAACAAACACGAACACGAGAGACAGCTGGACTACATGTTGCCATTACAACGCCACGTGACGTATAAACACCCACATGCACACACACACACACACACACACACACACACACACACACACACACTCATTCATTCTCACTTTTTCAGACACACAAGCACACACACTCTCCCTCACACACAGACACACAGCATTAGGTCCAGGAGAAATGCTTATGACCAGTAATGAGTCAAACACACAGTCAGGAGGCGAGGAGCAGATGTGTTTAATGGGCCGTCTGTGCCTTTTGTTTTAAATTTCTGAATTATTGCATTGTGGAGAGTGTTAATATTGGTGTGACACTGTTAAAAGCCCACGGATCCTCAGCAGGGGTATCCCCATTAAAGCAATATGGCTTGTGAATATGAATATATTTGTATTCAAACGAAGAGGAAGAGATGGCAGTGGGAGTCATTATCTGCAGTGTTCTAGTTTGTATCGAGTTGGATGATCCTTCCACCTCCCTCTTCTCCAATAGCTGCCATGGTACACACACACGCACACGCACTCACACACACATATTAAACACACACACACACACTCAGACACGTACAGGCTCACACACACAGAATATGGAGGTGGGTGGTGTGGTATGTAGGCATTGATTCTGCCCGTTTCATTTAGTTGCATGAATAGAGTCCAGTACATGTATGTATGTATGTATGTATGTATGCATGCATGTATGTCTATGTGAGTTGTGGTAGAGCAGCACAGAGAGGTGGCTCTCTACAGTGGTGTAGTCATAGCTGCACTGTTAACGCTTTGTTGCCTGCGCTCACTCTGCTCTGCAGTTTCCATAGTAACGTTCTTGGAGACTTGTATTCTTGGAGCGCCTGTATGTCCATTACCTTTCTGCACAGAAAGCAGCAATTTACTGGAGTTCTTGCGCTGGCAGTACATATCTGTGCGTGAAATGCCCAAGCTGGAAAGCGAGGCATCTTGTGTTGTTGATTGTAAAGGAGATGGTCCACAGGCCCGTGCTGTAAATGAGTCCAGGTGGTTTCCATCGTTTGAGAGAGATTTCTGAGAGCCTGGGTTCTTGTATAGGCTGTTCAATCAGGGCTGTGTGGGCTGTAGTGTGGTTTCTGACTATCCCCTGATCCTGCCGTAGCCCTCCATGGACCAACATGTACACTGCAGGTACTCGCCTGTAATAGAACCCTTGTGCCAATTACTCTGAACCCACTGGTGCCGCTGCTTTTGTGTGGTGTGGAAAGAGTAAGGCAAAGGCACACATTCATGAATCTCTCTCCCTCTCTCCCTCCCTCCCTCCTTCCTTCCCTCCCCAGGCCTGAGACGCAGCAAAAAGTCCCATCGGCGCCCCCTCCCACTCCGCCCCCGCCGCCCCCCCCTGAGGCTGTGGCCCCCCCAGAACCAGAGGAGGAGATCCTGGGGTCTGACGATGAGGAGCAGGAGGATCCAGCCGACTACTGCAAAGGTCAGGAGAGGGATAGAGGAGACACACCCTCACAATTTATTCAGTGTCACTCCCACTCTATCTTTTACATCTATTCCTAATTCAGTTCATCAGCTGTGTCAGTCTAGCTGGCGGCTTTATGGGCTTGACTGGACTGCTCAAGGTTGTTTTTGAGTGTAATTACATGCTGTGTGTGCAGCGTCCCAGATCCAAACCCGTCCTGCTCTCTCCCCCTTTCATACAGTAATTATAGTGAAATGAAGTGAAGTCAGCCATCTTATAGCATGGATTGGTTTTTGCAGAAATAACACAGTACAGAATCTCTTTATTATCTTTCACTGAATTTGGGCCTTTTAATCTAATCTCTGAACAATGAAATACAGATTTTGTGAAATTATTCTGAAGCTTAATAGTACCGGCTGCTGTCCTTCCTCGCCTTGCAGGAGGGTACCATCCGGTGAAGATCGGGGACCTGTTCAACGGGAGATACCATGTGATCCGGAAGCTTGGGTGGGGCCACTTCTCCACCGTGTGGCTGTGCTGGGACATTCAGTGAGTCACGCGTCCGCTCTCCGAGCAGCCTAATTACAGAGGATTACGGGAGAAACTGCCACCAGGGCAACATCATCAACAACATGATACTGAGACATTGGAAGCATCAGTGACACCCAGACAACACAGGCAGTGATACAGAGCCCAGTGCAAACACATTATCCTCAGTTACACAGAATCTGCCCATTCCATCTGCCATCTCACAAACAAACAGTATCATGTTGCTTTAGGGAAAATCACTCATCACTAGAATGACCTTTAAACACACTACCTCGATTGCTACAAGACTGTACACACGCATAGGGCTGCAAAAATATCGCCATACCGCGGGGGTCATGGGAGGCTTACCACGGGTTTGGGCATGTTATTGTTAATGTTAATGTTATTCACGATACCACGCCCGTACGCTCTCTGTTTTCTGGGAATATAAGGAATAAATCAAATCATTAAAGTGTAATCCAAACGCCACTGCCAATAGAAGTGAATTTGTGACTATATTGGGGGTTTCAGAGCACATCCCACTTCCGAGAGTGTGTGTGTGTTTGTGCATGTGTGTACGTGCGTGCGTGCTTGCGTCCGTGTGTTGCTCCTTTCTACTTTTCCTCCTGGGTCATTAGACTCGCTCTCTTTAGATCACTGCAGCCGTCTAAAGGTGTCCATAGCAATAAGCTACTCTCCATTATGACTCAAAGCTGCTTCCTCAGAATCAGGGTAGATATCCTGCTCTCAGTCCCAGAGACACTGTCCCCTCCGTCCCCCACAGGCCCCACCCCTGGGCCAGTCTGCGTTCATGACTGCCTGCCCTGGGCCTGGTGCTGTGTGCTCACATATAACATTACAGCAGTGTG
Source organism: Ilyophis sp. 1 JC-2022 (assembly GCA_022702515.1). Lineage (NCBI taxonomy): Eukaryota > Metazoa > Chordata > Actinopteri > Anguilliformes > Synaphobranchidae > Ilyophis > Ilyophis sp. 1 JC-2022. The sequence continues at coordinate 10,749,658 of CM040403.1, read as the reverse complement.
ATAATCACCCAGGATCCCCTGCTACTGAGCCCATGCTAATGCTGTCTTACTGTGTTCCAGGGGGAAGCGCTTTGTGGCCATGAAGGTGGTGAAGAGCGCTCAACACTACACTGAAACTGCACTGGATGAGATTAAGCTGCTGCGCTGCGTGAGTGTCTGCCTGCCTGCTTGTGTCTATCTGTCTGTCTGTGTCTGTCTGCCTGCCCTCCTGTCTATGTCTGCCTGTCTATGTCTGTCTGTCTGTCTGCCTGTGTGTCTGTCTGTGTCTGTCTGCCTGCCCTCCTGTCTGTCTGCCTGTCTATGTCTGTCTGTCTGTCTGTGTCTGTCTGCCTGCCCTCCTGTCTATGTCTGCCTGTCTGCCTGTCTGCCTGTCTGCCTGTCTGTCTGTCTGTCTGCCTGTGTGTCTGTCTGTGTCTGTCTGCCTGCCCTCCTGTCTATGTCTGCCTGTCTATGTCTGTCTGCCTGTCTGTCTGCCTGTCTGTCTGTCTGTCTGTCTGTGTCTTTCTGCCCGTCTACCTGCCTGTCTGTCTGTGTCTGTCTGCCTGCCCTCCTGTCTATGTCTGCCTGTCTGCCTGTCTGTCTGTGTCTGCCTGCCTGTGTGTCTGTCTGTGTCTGTCTGCCTGCCCTCCTGTCTATGTCTGCCTGTCTATGTCTGTCTGCCTGTCTGTCTGTCTGTCTGCCTGTCTGTCTGTCTGTGTCTTTCTGCCCGTCTGTCTGCCTGTCTGTCTGTCTGTCTGTCTGCCTGCCCTCCTGTCTATGTCTGCCTGTCTGTCTGTCTGCCTGTCTGTCTGTGTCTGCCTGCCTGTCTACCTGCCTGCCTGTCTGTCTTTTATCTTTTCTTCACATTGTGTCCCACTCCAGGGGCTCTAACCTGATGAGTCATACTCTCTCTCACAATGTCACCAGGTACGCGAGAGTGACCCCAGTGACCCTAACAAGGACATGGTAGTTCAGCTGATAGATGACTTCAAGATCTCCGGAGTCAATGGGATCCGTATCCTTCCCACAGAACAGGAATGAGGAAAAGAGTGTGTGTGTTTATTTATTTATTTATTTATTTAGGATCCCCATTAGTTATTACCTCAGCAACAACTATTCTTCCCGGGGTCCACAAAAACGACACGACAAGACATTCAAACAGCACATTATATACAATCCGCAATATCAATAAAACAAAATGAAATAAAAATAAGAGACAATAAGTAGTTCTCTCACATTCATAATGTCATTTTAACAGTAAACGGTTAAAGCGAACAAATACTAGACACGTAATACTACTGCACAGTGAAGAATTACCTAAGTTGGCACCACAAATATAATCAACTTTCACAGAATATCATATGTAGCCTAAACTGATTTCTTTCTGAATAATTGCTGTTCTTAATTTTATTTTTTTAAACTGATTTTACTGGTAATCTGGATTAAATACAGTGGTAGTTTGTTCCAGTTTGACACAGCTCTATACATTACAGCACCTTCTGATGATGGTAATGTCTCTACTCATAATGGAAACCATATTATTAATGTTTGACCATGAAAGTGTTCTTTGAAGTGTGACACCCAACAATTTGGCCTCTTTAACCTGCTCAATAGCTACCCCTTGCAAATATATGCTCAGCTCTTGATCTGTCCTTAGAGCATGCCTGGAGCATAATATCAGACTCTTGGTTTTTGAGATGTTCAACTTTAACTTTAGCGTGCGTGCGTGCGTGCGTGTGTGCATGCGTGCGGAGCCAGGTGCAGTGAGTGAGTGCTGGTTTATTCTCCTTGAAACCTTGACCACTCTCAGACGTGTGCATGGTGTTTGAAGTCTTGGGTCATCACCTTCTCAAATGGATCATAAAGTCCAACTACCAGGGTCTGCCTCTGCCCTGTGTGAAGAGCATCATCCAGCAGGTATTTCTCTCTCTCACACACACACACACACACGTTCTTCGCAAACAGTCATTTAAGCACTTACCTGGGAGCATATTATCCATCTTGTTCTCTGCTGGTAGACCTCTCTTCATATACCCATCTTCAGTCCAGAGAATAGCTATTTCATCATAGGTGTCTCACTGATATGGTGTCAATTGCAACGGAAATGCATTAACTCATTCAATGCCGGAGTGTTCTGGAATACTTAGCCTCAGCAGTGCCAAGCCAATATGGCTGCCGATATTCAAAATCTTTAGATTGATCGTGTCAATGTGGAAACTTCTAATAAAACACATTATTTTACCTATTGAACAGAATTTTGTGTTAATGAGGAGGATAGATGGCACTAAATAGCACACCTTCTGGTTCAGTTCACTATTAGCACAACGTCAAAAAATATAAAGAATTAATTTTCAGTGCTTCTTAGTTTGGTTAACATGACTCTTACATTGCTGATGTGTAATAATAGTGAAAACTGTTTTTCATCAAAATCAGCTCTTGCATAACTATAGATATGTAAAAATTTGCAATAAACATAATCACTGGTCATTTGTTTAGATATGAGTTACTTTGAGTTAAATGTGAGTTACTTTGTATCAACCTTTTCAAACAGAAACGGTTATCCTGAGGCAAAAATAACATAGGCTAAAATCTGTGGTGTGAGGCACTAATTAAAAAACGGAACCAACAAAACGATGGTCACTGGAGAAGATATGGGAAATAACTGGACAGAAGTGGAAATCAGAGTATTAATGTAATATTCTAACTAAAAGGCCTAATATAAGTCGGGAAAGGGATATTATAAAACTCATTGATGGGAGGCTACTGTCCGTGACTCAAACGTTTACCATACGATTGTGGAATTACTGAAAGCTAGGGGAGTAAGGCAAACGAAAACAAAACGGCAAGTTTTGTAACGCCAATTGCGTTACAGCGGAGCCTTTGCTTATGCCAATTTGGTTTTTGATAGCGTTTAATTTACTCCCGCTGCAGAGCGATACAGCGATGATCAAGTGTGTTTGTTAATTTTCTCCTGTTACTGTGACAGTAGAATAGCAGTAGTTTGTTATGTTGCGCACTTGATTGTGTTCAATTTCTTTATATCCTTGGACACTGGCACAGAAGTGTCGGTACAAATTGACGGCGACGCGTTATTCCCACACCCGATGATGGTTTAGGTCTGTTGTTCTTTTTTAAAACATGGGATAAATATAACTTCAAATATTTCCATCTAGAACCATGTAGAAAAAAAAAAAGAAGAGCAAATCCGGGTAAAAGACGGTAAAAGAACGTCAATTGGTCATTGTTTAATTTTTCCCGACACAAATCTAGAATTTATTACCAGTGTAGCTGAGTAAAGACAGCTGTTGCACTCTGTACTTTTGACCGTTTGTATATGTGTCGACTTATGTCGCCTGCGGCACTGAATGAGTTAACAAATAACCCTTCACACTGGGTGTCCACAGAAGTCATGAGTCACCTGAATACTCCTACGCTGTGTATTCTCTAGCCCTGAACACCATTAACATTAGATTTTATCGGGTCATCAGTTCTCTGCACAAACAGGCTTGAGTCAGACTCTCACTTGACAGCATTACTGAAGAGTAATAGGTTCAGTTCTTTATTTCAATCACAACCTGTGAACAAAAAAAGAAAAGCAAAAGCTGTGTGCTGTGTGGTGTGGGAAAAGAGCGAAAGGATGGGCTGAGTTTGACGTGGCTCTCGGGCCTCTGTCCTCGGGGCGACAGGTTCTGCAGGGGCTGGACTACCTCCACAGCAAGTGTAAGATCATCCACACCGACATCAAGCCGGAGAACATCCTCATGTGCGTGGACGACGCCTTTGTGCGCAGGATGGCTGTGGAGGCCACGGAGTGGCAGAAAGCTGGGGCGCCCCCTCCCTCCGGCTCTGCAGGTGACCCCAAAATGACCCCAAAATGTCCCCCCTCTCCTCCCCTTTCCAGTGTCTCTCACACAGTCACGTCCCCTTGTGTCCAATTCTTCTGGGAGGGGTGGATTAAGCCAGGGTGCTTATGGGAATTATACTTATTTCTGGAAAATGGGTGGGTTTTAAGGAAGATGTAGGCTGGATTTATACTGGAGTCCACAAAAAAAGATTCCTTATTATGTATCTGGGGCACAGGAACAGAGTTGTTTTAGCTATGATTGTCACATAAAATCTCTACTTCTAAAAGTGATCCACAGTATGTTAGTAGAGCTCTTTAATAAGGTCATAGTAACCCAGTTATAGTGAAAGTAAGCCCTGCCTCACATTCAGGAAGTGAGTGTTTATTAAAACAGTCAAACATCAGAGACGTGGCATACGAGAGGTACAGACTGACCTGGCAACCCAATGGGTTTAAACTCAGAAGTAGCCGACGTAGCGATGCCTTATGAAGCACCGAAAATGAGTCACTTCTCCCCTTCCCATTGAGACTAAATGCACAATGCTGTCAAAGACAGACAAGGGGGCGTGTCTTAGCAGTATTGCCAATGAAGACAATGTGAGGATGGTGGTCCTGATACTATATCAAATATACTCTTACTATATTGTAACCCCTTTCTCTCTCCCTTCTGCCATTCATCCCCCAACAGTCAGCACGGCCCCCCAGCTCAAACCGGTGAGTAGCAGCTGATCACAACGACAGGAGTACTTCTGGCAGATAATATGTGTGTGTGTGTGTGTGTGTGTGAGAGAGAGAGAGAGAGAACAAGACTGAGAGCAAAGAAGTTTCTGGCAGATAATATGTGTGTGTGTGTGTGTGTGTGTGAGAGAGAGAGAGAGAGAACAAGACTGAGAGCAAAGAAGAGAGAGAGAGAGTCTGAGACATCAAGTTAAAAGATGCAAAAACACTCTCAGATGGACAGTGTGGGAAAGTAATGATTCAGTTGCTGGGTGGATTCATTAATGGTAGGATGGGGGTCAATTTAATCCTCTGGGGTCGACCATGTCGCCGGCGACATGGAATCGGTGCTCATACGTTTTGTTGAATAACTTCGCTCTCGTTTAACGTAGGACCTTACCGTAAATTGTGGTGTGAAGCCTAGCATTGTAGCTACAAGTCGAGCCCACCGTGTTTCTAGACCAACCAGACGTTTTTATACCGACGAGCCAATTGGAGGCATTTTTTGTGCAGTGGGATGCAAGCTACTTTGCTACTCGTCGTTTCTTACACAAAGGTGATAGACTATAGGCAGATTCTTTTGTAAGTATATTTATTTACCCTTTGTGAAATGAAAACGAAAATACTAGGTTGTTCTGTAATGCAAATTTTATGCTTTTGTGGTCATTTTGCCATAAATATAGTCTCCTAAAAAGGATCTACATTACATTACATTATAGGCATTTAGCAGACGCTCTTATCCAGAGCGACGTACATAGTGCATTTCCGAACTAGTAACAAGTGCGTTAAAACAATTATCTATGATAAAATACAACACAGGACCAGTTTGTGTTGGGAAAAAAAATATGCAACGCCTGATAGTGCCATATAGGCTTACATATATATAATAGTAATTATCCAAGGGTACCAAAAATGGGGAAAATAGGCTTAAACCCCAGAGTGTTAATTTTAAATTGTAGTTCATTGGGGTGATTCCTATTGAAATTTCACTGTGGGGAATTGATCATGATTTGGAAATACAACAATCTTTAAGCAATGGAGTTGAAATGTAATTGTAATTTATACATATTGAATTTGAATTAAATTAATGCAATTAAACCCAATCCGGTTTATGACATTGAAAAGAAACATAATTTACTGTAAAAAATGCAGTAAAACCACTCACGGCCTTTATTTATTTGTTCCTGGTGTCCTTTCATGTCTTTTTGTCTCCTCCCAGGTGGGGAAGATCTCTAAGAATAAGAAGAAGAAGTTGAAGAAGAAGCAGAAGAGGCAGGCAGAGCTGCTGGAGAGGCGTATGCTGGAAATCGAGGCTCTGGAGCGAGAGGCGGAGAAACAGAGAGCCAGTGAGGGCCCTCAGCCTCACAGCACCCCTCCAGGCCCTCGGGTTACCCTAGGAGACAGCGAGGAAGATGACCTGGAGGAGGATGAGGAGGAGGAGGGAGAGGAAGGAGAGGAAGGAGAGAGAGAGAGGCCCACCAGGCTCACCAATCACACCTGTGAGTCAGTCCTTAGAGTAAAACATGTCCGTTTAATTTGTATGTAGTGGGTGTAGTCCAAAGTCTTTTCTCCTCTATCTCTCTCAGGTGCAGACCCAGAGCAGCAGCTGCAGTGTGAGGATTCACAGGAGGGGACCCCACACTCTGAGAGAGAGGCCTCAGCAGGAGAAGGAGCAGGAGCCAGAGAGGAGGTAGAAGAGGAGAAGGACGAAGAGAAGGAGGAAGGTGAAGAGGAGGAAAAAGAAGGGACAACAGCAAACCAGGAGGCAGCAGCAGCCCCTGAAAAAGAGGAAAAAGAGGTGGAAAAGGAAAATACAAAGGAAGTAGTGAAGGAAGAAGAGTTGGTGAAGGTGAAGGAGAATGACCAAGAAGAAGAAGAGGAGGAAGAGGGGGAAGAGGAGGAGGAGGAAGAGGACGACGATGATGACGACGATGATGATGATGATGACGAAGAGGACGATGAGGATGCTGAGGATGCTGAGGATGCTGAGGATGGTGAAGGAGACCATGTGAGCTGTCCCAGTCCTGCACTGACACGCACCTCGAAAACCAACGGGCACGTGGTGCCGGTGTTAGAGAAGCGTGGCATTAAGGCGGCTCCACTCTGCCCCCTGGTGGAGGCTGAGATCAGCACCACAAACCGGGACGGCTCTGGCTCTGTCAGCTCTGCTTATGAACTCTTCAATGGGGAGACGCCCAACCTGGCCAACGGGGGGCGACACAGAGGCACATCGCCCCGCTTCCCAGAGCTGCCGTTGGACCCCGCGCCCGATGACCCCCCTGACAGCAGCACTGCACCCCCCCTGCGCAACCCTACGGCTGCACCACCTCTACACAGCCCTACTGCACGCCGCCTGCACAGCCCAGCTGCGCCACCTCTGCACAGCCCTACTGCACGCCGCCTGCACAGCCCAGCTGCACCACCTCTGCACAGCCCTACTGCACGCCGCCTGCACAGCCCAGCTGCGCCCCCTCTACACAGCCCTACTGCACGCCGCCTGCACAGCCCAGCTGCGCCCCCTCTACACAGCCCTACTGCACGCCGCCTGCACAGCCCAGCTGTGCCCCCTCTACACAGCCCTACTGCACGCCGCCTGCACAGCCCAGCTGCGCCCCCTCTACACAGCCCTACTGCACGCCGCCTGCACAGCCCAGCTGCGCCCCCTCTACACAGCCCTACTGCACGCCGCCTGCACAGCCCAGCTGCGCCCCCTCTACACAGCCCTACTGCTGACCGCAGCCGTACAGTGTCCTCATCCAGCACTGGAGACACGCCCAAAGGTCAGGATTACACACACACACATACATGTGTGCACGGACACACACACACACACATACGCACGCACGCACGCACTCACGTACTCACACTCACATATGCACACACACATACACACACTCACGCATCGGCATAGTTTTTAGTAGGGACGCTAGGGACATGTCAGGGAATGTCAAGGAAACAAGAATTGTCAAGGAAACAAGAATTGTCCCGACCAAAAATAGCAGAGTGAAAACTAGTTATAGGTCTAGTGTATAATTCAAAAACCCATAGAGTACTCAAGTGAGTACGTCAGACGTGGGCGGAGTCTGGTTTCGGAAGTAAATTCATTATGACAGATAGAACGGTCTTCGGAGACTATCGACTATTTCTTGAAATTTGATTTATAGAATGAAATTTGATTTATAGAATCAACAACCTGGACTGACTCGTCTTTCCCTCCCTCGCCTCTTTCCCAGTGAGTGCCACGGGCTGTCAGTCACAGCCGCGCAAGCTTTTCAGCAGTAGAGCAGCGGTTCATCGGCGACACAGCGACAGCTAAATCACTACTAGTTAGCTTTTCTCTCTACCTCAGCTAACGTTAGCTTTAGTAATCTGTTTTGGGATGTAGATGAACCTACCGTTACGCTACGATTTTTTTTTACCTTACAAGACGGGTCTGATTGTGCAATTGTGACATCTTGAAATATATTGAGTAATTGTACAGGTTGTATCATATTGAATGTTGAAATGAGTACTGTATCAGTATTATGATATACAGTATAGAATCAATCTTGATCTATTATTTACATTATTAGCTACATGAACTACTTATTTATTATATTATTACATTAACTACTACAGTCACAAGTGATTCGTCCGGTCTGAATCAGCGATTGTTTGTCTTGGGGGGTGGGTTTGATAGAGGTCGATGCTGCTAATTTTCGTCGTTAATACAGTTGTCAGTTGACGAAGACCGCAACCTATTTCCCACGTTTAAGGTAAAATTCTGAATGTAGCCGCTTACTACTGTTTATTAATTATGTATATATGTTTGTGATGCATACCGTAACTATGGATGCATGCTTACGATGTTTAAGTGTAACTTTATTGGTCGTAATGCGATCGAGCGTGCAAACTTTAGTTGGCTAACAACTCTAACGACGTTAGACTGCTATCGTTAGTACGATCAAATTTGCTTTCAATTTGTATGCAGGCCAAATGCATAATCAGTTGAGGTTAATTAAAGAAACAGTCATCGCGATCATCTGATGCTCTTTGTTGCTCAAAAAACTATATTTGCTCTCAAATAAGTGCAAAATTTTTGCTGTTTTGTGCGCTTGCATACAGTCCCTACCAAAGCTGAAAAGAAACCTACGCCCCTGCACACACACACACACACACACACACACACATGCAAAAAACACACACACTTACACATACGCGCACGCACATACACACACACACACACACACACACGCACACACACACTGGCTTGTTGTGATTGAGTAGAGTGGTTCTCTTGCCCCCGCAGTGAAGGCCCGGGCAGCAGACCTGCTTGTGAACCCTCTGGACCCCCGTAATGCCGACACCCTGAGAGTGAAGATCGCTGACCTGGGAAACGCCTGCTGGGTGGTGAGAGGCGGGAGGGGGAGGGGAGGAGTGTGTGTGTGTGTGTGTGTGTGCGCGCGTGTGCATTTGAGTGAATGTGTGTACATACGCAGCTGTCTGCCTGTGTCAGTACACTCAGCCAGTCTCTGCCTCCATCCTCTCTCAGCACAAGCACTTCACAGAGGACATCCAGACCCGGCAGTACCGGTCCGTAGAGGTTCTGATTGGTGCCGGCTACAGCACCCCCGCTGACCTCTGGAGCACTGCCTGCATGGTGAGTACCGGCAAAAAGACTTGAGAGCACATGGACATTTCACACGTTACTGGTGTATAGGGATGTGGCTAAGGATGCTGTAAGAGCTACACTCATGTGGTTCAGTGACGGAAGTGTGACGTGTCAGAGTGAAACTGGAGCAGGTCGGTTATGTCTTAGTTTCATTTGTGCACTGTAGACATGGGCAGCTCTGCTGTAGTCTAATGTTAAGACTAACGCACACACACACTGACACAAGCACATCCTGCACGAGCTCTGCTGTAGTCTAATGTGAATACTAACACACACACACACACACACATAGACACACACACTGGCACAAGCACATCCTGCACAAGCTCTGCTGTAGTCTAATGTGAACACTAACACACACACACACACACACACACTGGCACAGGCACATCCTGCACGAGCTCTGCTGTAGTCTAATGTGAACACTAACACACACACACACACACACACACACACATACACACACACACTGGCACAAGCACATCCTGCACGAGCTCTGCTGTAGTCTAATGTGAACACTAACACACACACACACACACACACACTGGCACAGGCACATCCTGCACATCCTGCACGAGCTCTGCTGTAGTCTAATGTGAACACTAACACACACACACTGACACAAGCACATCCTGCACGAGCTCTGCTGTAGTCTAATGTGAACACTAACACACACACACACACACACACACACACACACACACATACACACACACACTGGCACAAGCACATCCTGCACAAGCTCTGCTGTAGTCTAATGTGAACACTAAGACACACACACATACACACACACACTGGCACAAGCACATCCTGCACGAGCTCTGCTGTAGTCTAATGTGAACACTAACACACACACACACACACACACACTGGCACAGGCACATCCTGCACGAGCTCTGCTGTAGTCTAATGTGAACACTAACACACACACACACACACACACACACACACACACTGGCACAAGCACATCCTGCACGCTACTTCATGCACTTGTGCAGATGGTATGAGGGTCGATCCGCTCTGACTGCACCCTGCCCTGTGCTCTCTCTTTCTCCGCAGGCCTTTGAGCTGGCCACCGGAGACTACCTGTTTGAGCCCCACTCCGGGGAGGACTACTCACGGGACGAAGGTCAGTTTATATCCTGCAGTGATCCCTGGGACCAGCACACACAGACACGTGCAGATAAACACACACACACACACACACACTCACTCACACATGCACACAAATACACACACACGCACACACACACACGCACACACACTCACACACACACACGCACACTCACTCACACATTAGAGGGTGGATACCCGACCCGAACCCGACGGGACCCGACGGGGCCCGACGGGTCGGGCCGGGCTCGGACTAAACTTTTAAAATGATGTTCGGGCTCGGGTCGGGCTCGGTCACGGCGGCCGAACAACTAGCGAACATTTTACTTTTGAACTACTAATTAGGATGGGTTAGCCTACTTCACATGGTGCTTCAAGTTGTTTTTGGTGAAAATATAGTATGAAATAAATAAAAATGATACCGAATATTGTGTGTGTCACTACACACGCAGTGAAAACAGAGAGAAATTATCATGCCACGTTATCAGTACGTACTGTCATTCATGCTAGGCTCATTCGTAACTTCAGGCAGAGAAAACACATTTTCTCCAGCTAAATCATTACCGAAAATAAAAGGCACGGCTTTAATCGGCAACTGAGAACAAAAAGCTACTTTCACAAGTCCAGAAACAACCTCCAAATGCAATTAAACAATGTGCAAAGGAACGTTCACAATGGCCAGCAGAGGCGGGTAGAGTACCAAAAAACTGTATTCAAGTAAAAGTATGATTACCAACAGAAAAATAGTGGCACACTGAGCTTTGTCCAATAATTGATGGTTCAGTGTAAACCGCACACTCAACACAAGAACAACCTTATTATAAATATATTATTTTATTTTCTGACGGTCATTTAGGTGCCCAGTGTCCACTAAACAGGGAAGCTGTAACAATGGTAACAACAACTGCGTGACAGGGAAACACTATGTCAGCGCTTCAGTGCCTTACATTAACTGCATCGGGCTCGGGTCGGGTTCGGACATAAAATGCAGAATTCCTGTC